>CAMQGK010000028.1:14102500-15302500 GCA_947000775.1 Pterois miles
TCAGTTGCGTGAGTGCGACAGTAGTCATTGGCTGACTGTGTCTTGTTCTGCTTTGTCAGGGCGGAAATGCCAAACATGGCCGGTGCATTCTGGTAGTCGCTGGATGTCTGGTCGAGCATGTTATGGTAGAGCTGAAAGAGGAAGGATGTAATGCAATATTTACATGTATGTCCAGCTGTGGAGGTTAATGGACCGTTTCTACCCACAATATGTCGCTCTGCAGGCCTACCTTCTCCTCTCTGTCTGTCAGCTGATCACACATGAAGGACACCAGTTTGGAGAACGACGGCCGGTTGCAGGGATCCAGAGCCCAACACTTACACATCATCCCATACCTGGAGAACAAAGTTAGTGAGAAAGGAGTTTAAGTATTTTCCAATAGTTCCTGTATCTGGATTCTCAGTTATCAGTGATACCTATAAGTCAAAGATCGCTGCACTGCTGTTTCTGTTTTGAAGACAGTGGAGGAAGAATACTCAGATACTCTGCTTAAGTGAAAATACCAAGACAACAATGTAAAATACTCCACTACAAGTAAAAGTTCTCTGTTCAACATCTGCTTAAGTAAAAGTACAAAAGTATTATTAGAAAAATGTACTTAAAGTATCATAAATACTGTTAAATAGCCTGATTATTGTTAATTCTGTATTAATGTGTAATGTAAACAGCATTTTACCGTTGTAGCTGGTCGAGATGGAGCTAGTTTAACTACTTATATACAGTTCAATCTCTAAGAGTAGAAATACCTCAGTGTTATAAAGTATTGACTACGACTGGATTCAAACAATCTGTCTTTAACAGTCTTTCTTAAACGTGTAAAGACCTGTTAGTACAGTTAGTTTAACCTGGGGCTGGTTCCTGTCGTTTTGGTCTCAGTTAACTAAGATTGCCTTAGCTGATTAGTCTTTTTTATGCTTTTTTTTCATGCTGAATGACTTATTTCCAAGCAAGGTATGAGCACATCTCTGCTACACACAATATTTAAAGTGGTGCTTTTGTCTAATTCTTTGTTGAGAAACTCAGATCTTATAGATTAAATCAACTAATCAATGAGTCGTTTTTATGCTTTTTTCATGGTGAATGACTTATTTCCAAGAAAGTCATGAGCACATTGTGGTAAACACAAGAGTTAATGTTGCGCTTTTGTCTTATTCGCCAGTTTTATAGATCTGTTGATTAAATCAACTAATCAATAAGTCAACAAACTTGTATCAGTGTTAGTCGACAAAGAATTATTTTGGTCGAGGGCAGCCCTAGTTCAACCTATTTTAACTGAACATCGTCCACTGGTGGAGTTTTTTGTATTAAAGTAACTAGTAACTAAAGTTTTTAATTAAGTAGAGTGAAGTAAAAAGGACAATATTACCTTCTGAAATGTAGTGAAGTAGAATCATAAATTATTAACAGAAACACTCAAGTAAAGTACAAATACCTCAAAATGCACACTGACCATAGTTACTTTCCACTACTGCTTGCAGACGTTGCCACACAAGTTAAAATATCAACTTTATCATGACAGTGTACAGAGGTGATTCTGAAACTGCTCAAATCTATTGAAATATAGAGAAACATGGTTGCATACGGACAGAAGACACGTACACAGACTCGTTGGCGTAGTATGGACACTCCATCTTAAATCCTCTCTCAATCATTGAGTAGAAGGTGTGATCCACCTTCATGCCCGGGTATGGAGTAACACCTGAGAGTCACACACACAGATTTGGCATTAGGGATTGATTATGTGCTCATCTTATTAACGTACTGCTCATGGTGAGTGATGGTTACCAAGTGAGAAGATCTCCCAGAGCAGAATGCCGTAAGCCCAGACGTCACTCTTCATGGTGTAGATGCCCTGAAAGGTGCTCTCTGGTGCCATCCACTTCACTGGCAAACGCACCTGCAACACCATGTCACCAACATGATAAAAGGAGAAGTGATGACAAAAAGATACAGAACTTAGCAACAAATGAATAATGTAAAATATAAGCCTCATACATTTCCTCTCACGACATAGTTGGAGTCGTTGTCGATGTCCCGGGCCAGTCCAAAGTCACCAATTTTCACCAGTCTGCCCTTTGTCACCAACACGTTTCGAGCTGCCAGATCTCGGTGGATACACTGCAGACAGACAGGGTGTTGTTGGGTGATGTTTACTTCAATCACACAAAAACACACAATCCACAAAACCTGACTGCAGTTTCACATTCAAACATTTTGTTTTCTTGGCTGATTTGTCAATTTACTGGACTGATGTGTGTTTTGGAGATAGTTGGAGATACAATATGATTTTTAAAAATGTTTTATATCTACAATCTGTATCTGTATATGTCTGGGAACCAGTGGTGGAGTACGCAGAATGGCTCATTTCACAATAATACATATCATGCTATTCAATTAGAATTATTGATATATTAAAATGTACTTCATTTTAATGTTGAAGAGATAAATGTGGAGCTTATTTCTTATTATATACACTGCTGGGTGGTTTGTGAATTCCACCAAGGGAACAATGAATTTATCCAATTTAATACATCATAATTTATTTGTTAGTGATATTTTGCATTAATAATGGGAATCTTCAAAGTACATTAAGTTATTAAATAAATGTAGTAGACAAAAAATATAATATTTGCTTCTGAGATGTAATGGATAGAAGAATAAAGTAGCAGAAAAAGGAAATATTTAAAGTACAAGTATCTTAAAATTGTACTTAGTTACTTTCCACCACTGTTACTTTCCAGAACACATGTATTTGTATAATAGTTTCCCTGTGTGATGTTTGGGCTGCAATTTAATACTTATTTTATTATCAGTTGGTTTGTAGATTATTTTCTAGATAACTGATTGATCTATAAAATATTACTGAAAAAAATGCCCAAAACAACTTCTTAAAGCCAAAGTCTTCAAATAGCTTGTTTTGTCTAATTTAGGGGTGTTGTGATATACTGTTACTGACAATAACCGTGATATTTTAAATATATATATATAGATATCATGTTAATAAAACGTATGAAAATATTGTGTAAATAAGCGAGCGCCTCTTAAATCACGCTGTTGTGCAGTTATGGTCTTCACCTCCCCACACTCCTATTTTGAGTGTGATTCATTTGCCTAAAAAGAGACAAAATACACAGTGAACAAAATTTTTCAACTTGATCGCTGATGAGGTAACACGAGATACCAGCGTTGTTTTATTGGCTCACAAGCCTGGTTAGAAGTGGGAACCAAGCATCAGATATCCTCCACAGAGATAAACAAAACATTAATTTTGGACCCTCCGTGATTTTAAAATGGTTAATTCACAATTTTTTTTTTTTTAGGAAAAAACATACTTTTATTTGGCACCTTTTCTAAAGGCTCTGTGGATGTCTTACTATAATTATCTTTAAAAATCAACTACAAAAAATGTAATCAATGAGACCTTTAAAGATGAATTTGACTGGTTTTCAAATTTTCTATAGATACTGTGGTAACATTGTTATCGTGAATTCTTTTAGCTGCGATAATCATGAAGTAAAAATCAGATATGGTGACAGTCCTAGTCTGATTAATAGTCTAAGTCTTCCAAATTATAGGTTTACTGTATAACACAAAGACGAAAGAGCAACCAGAACTAGGAATTGTTTGGTATTTTGCTTAAAAAAATGACCTTAATGATGAATCAGTCATCAGATCATCTGTGTCAAGAGTGTGGGCTTGACAGATGTAAATGCAGAGTTTCAACCTTTGTTTCTTACGTTCTTGGAGGAGAGGAACTCCATCCCTTTGGCCACTTGGAAGGCGAAGCTGAGCAGGTCATCAAAGGTCAGGGTTTGCAGGTCCTCCGTCTGGTCGTCTGGATCTTCATAGGCCGCTGGGTCTGCAGATAAACTGGGATCAGTTATGATGGACACGACTCAGAGGGACCCGTCAGTCTCTGCTCAGACAACTGAAGGTGTTAGTATGTCAGTTTATCTGTTTGACAGCCTGCATGTTCACCTTCAAAGCTGTCCATATCACCGGAGTTGATGGTGAGGAGGCCGATGTCCTCCTGCCCTCTGGTGGTAGAGCTGTACATGGGCACGTAATTGTCCACTGCTGTGTCCAGCTCACTGAGAAAACACAAACATATTCAGAGTCATTTTACATATATGCCTGCTCTTATGTGGAACCTTGTCTTTATGTTTGATGGACCCTTTGTTGCCCCTATTGCTCTTCCCACCCCTTGTCTCCCATTGTTCCCACCCAGAGCTTTTCCTGGGCTGGAGGTTGTGGTAAAGGCTGCTGAAACGGTCCTTATTGAAGGCGTCAGTGACAGACTTGTGGTAGCGCCCTCTGTTTGTCTTCAGGTAGTTCAGTAGATCACCATAACAGCAGTACTGGAAAATCAGGTATATGGGTCCTGTATGGGGAAAACAAGTAATAAAACGGGTTGAGATGATCTGAAATCATGGAACTAGATGTAGCATCCCATCTTATAAAATCCACTGGGATGAAATCAGTGTTTACAAATTTGTTGTGCAGGGGTGTAATTAGCAATGGTACCTGACTCTGTGCACGCCCCAAGCAGGTTAACAATGTTGGCATGGTGACCGATGTGAGTCAGCATCTTGAGCTCCGACATCAGAGCCTCCTTCTCCACCGCCTGGTGTTTCTCTGCAGCGTCAGGAATATCACATCAGCTGCTGAAATGACCTCCATAGCATTTTGCTCACAGAGTAAGTATTTGAAACACTGACCTTTAAGCATCTTGACGGCCACCTGCTGTGAGACTCCAGGCTTGTTGATGCCGTAAGCTGTAGCCTGGACCACCGTGCCAAAAGCCCCCGAGCCCAGTTCTTGACCTGAGGAGGACACGGAAACACTCAGCACACACAGCGATTTTACAGGCAAGTGGAACTGTATTGCCATATTGTAATGAAACTTGTATTTCTTAGTACATGCTACTTCTAGTTTACATTTCAGGGTCAAATATGTTGTACTTCACTGCTAATACACTTTAATAGGCTACACTATTGAAAAGTAAGCACAACTACAAGCCAAGTATTCTTTTCTGTAGGCCTTTAAGGCAAGAATACTTAATTATACTTTTCTTAAGTATACTTTGATCAAAAGAAGTACAAGTAGGCCTATAAACAAAGTATACTTTTCTGTATATGTATATATTCTCATATGTATACTTGATAAGTACATAAAAACTAAATTGAATGTATACTCTTATTTTAAGCTTAAAAGAAGTATACTAATAGCACACTTCAAGAAACTTCTTCTTATACTCCCGCTACAAAGTAATCAGGGGTATATAACGCGTGTCCATCATGTCCTTCCATGCGTTTGTGTGTCACACTGTCATTTCCAGAGTACAACTAGAAAACTGTTTAACTTAGGAGCTTCAAATTTGGTATGATGGTTGGCAGTCTGCTGTAGATGTGCCTTTTGGGGGTTAGAAATCGAGGCTGCCCCAGATTTTTGAGATTTTAGCCAAAAACTTTGATTTTTTTTTCACACTTCTGTTTTATTTCCAGGGCAAAAT
The DNA here is from genome assembly GCA_947000775.1 of Pterois miles. Taxonomy (NCBI): domain Eukaryota; kingdom Metazoa; phylum Chordata; class Actinopteri; order Perciformes; family Scorpaenidae; genus Pterois; species Pterois miles. The sequence continues at coordinate 14,108,013 of CAMQGK010000028.1, forward strand.
ATTGCCGCTTCACAATGTGGCCTAGTTGTACCTTTCTGGGGTTAGGATACCAGGGAGGTGCGATAAAGTTTTTTTTTAAATTTTCTCTCAAAGAAGTGATCATTTTCAACTCCTAATTCATGCTCACTTCTGCCTTGTTAGTAAGGGTTATTTGACAGCTGTAGTTACTTTTTTGTTTTAGATTTTAGTTTTACACGTAAAATGCTCTGTTGATGCTGATGCAACCAGCAATACCCAACTTGTTTTTAGCTTGTGGCCAAATACAAAAAAGTGGTATCTAGTTGGATAAACCCTCCAAAATTCAACAAAAATGCAAAGATTAAAGATTAACATCTGAAAAAAATACCCAGTTCCAGGTTCTCCCTGGGAAACTCCCATTTCAGGTCATATTCAAACTCCTTGAAATTTAGCTGAAGTCTAACCTCACTGGACTGGGAACAATTACATGCTGCCATGCAACACTGTGGGGACTAAATGGAGGATTTAATCATTTAATTGTTCTTCTTTTGAGGCGCAAACTATTTCAAATGTAAATAATTCATTTGGTGTCTGAATTATACTGTTTTTATTCATGTTAAAATAGTTATTTCTGGAAGAAATGAGAAAAAAATAGCAATAAAGCGGGTGATTCCACTCTTTCGGACAGTCTCATCTGTGAGGACACTAAGTCGCAGTTTGTCTCCAGGTCCGTACGTGATGGCGGAATCAGAGGAGAACAAGCGCACGAGGACGGCCTACACGCGCGCCCAGCTGCTGGAGCTCGAGAAGGAGTTCCTGTTCAACCGCTACATCTCGAGGCCGCGGCGCGTGGAGCTGGCGCTGACCCTGAGCCTCACCGAGCGCCACATCAAGATCTGGTTCCAGAACCGGCGCATGGAGTGGAAGAAGGAGGAGGACCGGAGGAGGGCGCGGGGTGCCGACCCGGACCAGGACTCCTCCATCACCTCCGGGGACCAGGGGGACGCCGCGGGAGGGGTCACTTCTACGAACGGACCTCACACCACCTCTCCATCTGTTTCCCCGTTGCACGGTCACCCCCTCTCCGCTCCTGGGACCAGAGAGCCCGCATAGAGCCACAGCACGCTCTCAAGACTTTAAACTCATATTGTAGGGACCTTTTTTCAATGGAAGCCCAAACAGAAACTCTAAATCCACATTTTAACGCAGTCCCATTTGAGAGGAGGAAATCTCTCTTATGGGATTCAAATAAAGTGCCAGGGCCCCCCTTTGACTTTCTCAAGGACCACCTCAACCCACCTTGCTGGATTTCATTTCATTTACTGGACTGAGGGGACATTTTTCATCCCACTTTTTTGGGGGACACCAGATGGCTTGCTGAGACCAAAAAATCCTTCAAGGACCCCCTACTTTTCTCCCTTTTAGTGGATTCACTTGCACAAACTGTGCAAACATGTGAGTAGTGTACAATCAAATTTATGAATGTATATATGCTTAGTATGTTTAGTATCATGTAAATTGTTTATTAGAATCACATATTTTATTGTTCAAAGATTCATTGTACAGTATGATGTATGGATAACGCGTATTACATTTGGAATAAAGCAAATATCACAATGGCAGCGTTTACATCCGGGTGTTTAAACTGGCGCAAGAGGAGTAATCCAATATAAACTCCATTAATCGTGATTCATAACATGATGGGAGCGTCAGAGAGCACGAGATCTCGAAGACGCAGGTGACATATCTTCTTCACCTCCTCGATGCCGCGCGCCCTCTCCACCTCTCTCTCGTTCCGGCAGCGCTCGGACAGCTGCCGTAAAATGTTGGCCTTGTCGTTCATCCGGGCGCAGATGACAAACGGGAACCCGAAGCGCTTCTTGTACTCCTCGTTGAGCCTAGCCATGCGCTCGGCTTCAGCGTCATGCAGCGCGCCCATCCCGGCTCCGGACTGCTCCTCCTGCGACTCCCGGGTCAGGGTGCCACTGTGGAGTTCTCTGCCCGCCAGGTCCGGGATGCACCTGAGGATCCCCTCTTTACCTGGACGCAAATCAGGGTCTTATCAGTGCTATTGCGCGTGGAGTAAATCACACACAGCCACCAAAAACATGACAAAAAGTTAACTCACCTGACTCTGGGAGAGCATCGATGAATTCACAGGTTGCATTCTCCAAAGCAGCCAAGCTCACAAAGGGACGTCTCGACCACACAGCAGCTGTTATAATGGGACATTTCTCCACCACATTGCCCAAAATATCCACAAAATCCCCGTAAGGAAGAGCATTTACTGCGGCGATGTCCATGTTTCTGTGCGTAGGGACTCTCTGTTTACACACCTGACGAGGGTCAACGCAATGCTGGACACACAGAACAAGCCCCCAGCGGTTAATATTTTCTTGTCAGATCAACTGTCAATCGTTTGATGATTATTATTGCTGAGGAAGCTCTCCAACAACTGATCTCTGGCGTCGCCTTGTGCGCCAAGAAAGAAGTTTAATACATATCACGTAACTTTAAATACTATACCGTAGGGTGTCTATTTTCTCCCCAGTTTTATATTTCTCATATATAGCATGAAAAGTAAACAACTTCCGATGGGGGAAATGTTTCAAGTTCACAAAAAGGATCAAATATAAACAGGTACAAGGTGTTGTTTAACGCAACGCCTCCTCTATAGGGCGGATAAACCCCAGAAAACATTCATAACACTGTGAAATCAGTAGGCAGACTACCTGTGATAACCTAACAAACTTCATTTAACAGAGGAAACAAATGTGTCCATACAGCTAAATACATTATACTTCAGTTTTTATATGTTTTAAAACATTATCTATTCATAAACGTACTCACCGTGTGGTACTGAAGCCTCTCCCAGGTAAACTGTGGTAAACCAAAGAGTATAGAAGTAAAGAGATAAATGTCTGGTGTGTTTGACAACGCCATTTTGGACTGAAAACGCTTATTATATCTATATTTTTTTGTTCAGCACATGCCATTTTGTCAGAATATGACAATGGAGTAATGGAGTTTTTTTTTTTTAACTTTTGAAGGGCGTTTTCAGTCCAAAATGTCGGAAGCGTGTAGCTCTGGTGTTGCGATGGAAGGAACAGCAGATTCACATCTTGACAATGTTTGTTCTTTGATTAAAACTGCGCCTCTATCTTCCCAGCGGCTTGACAGACCTGTATTTTCTGTTTGTTTTTCAGCATATATGTTCCCAGTATCAACAGAAAACACTAGAATCACACATACACATAATCGCATATTGCGAAAACAAAACGGAAAGCAGCGGTAAACATAAAATAAGACAGCAGAAACTGAACAAATCCAACGTTAAATAAACAAATAAATACAGTAGAAATATCAGTGTATGACAATAGATTCACTTAAAAACGTTAAAAACATTGCATACCCCCACTGTGTTGATAGCTTTCTGTTTTGTGATCCTCTTCATAAATTCAAATAATTGAGACGTTTTTGTTGTAAATATACATTTGTGAATGTGGACTTTGTCAAGAAGTAAAATTAGATTAATATGAAAAATGCATTAACGTCTCTGTCACTGCAGTCACAGCAACCAAATATAATATTTCTACAGGCCTAGTGAAATGAAAAATATGAAAAATTTGCCTCATGCCTCTATTAAGAAAAACAAAATTACTATATAACGTAATAGAGAGTGATTGGGTCAAAACCATTTATCATAAAATAAGGACATGGTCTTATGTAAAATATTAATTTGATCTAATTATTATTATTACGCACAGCTAACACTCGCGAGACTCGTTATCCGACAACCAAGCCTAACCTTAACCTTACTGGAGGTCAACACCTAACCGTAAAGATCTCGCGAGACTTTTACAGCCCGTGGGTTACCTTCCAGCCGCATCAGGTGTAGCTGTATAAAGAGAACCCTGACTTCTCATTGCCCCCTGCTGTCCAAAGTCAACAGCTACAGCAGCACTTTTATTTATAGGCTTTCATTTCCTACAGTCATTCAACTGTCAATAAGTACATTTATGTACCAATTCAACAAACTTGTACTTTACTTGAGTATTTGGATTTATGCTTCTTTATACTTCTATTCCACATATCACAGACAAATTTTACTATAGTCTATTTATTGTGAATTTCTCCACTGTGAGACTAATAAAGGAATATCTTAGTAATTTCTACTATAGGTCTACTACAGAGTACTTTTTAGTCCAGTAACATTATCTGACAGATTTAACTTTTTTTCTGACTTGAACAAAGACTGAAGACTGAATTAATTCTCTTTCTTCGTAAACTATAAGCTATGTAAAAATGCATCTTGGATCAGCTGGAAAATGCTTTGTAACGTAGCTGAATAAGGCTGTTTTTCTGAGGTCATGCAAGGTTGACTTTTTAGCAACACACATCAGTGACGCTACAAACATATGATGATCTTATAGAATATGGTGCACTGTTGTAAATTAAACTACCCAACAGTATATAACGGAGATAAATAAACATTAAACATCTACAGCAGTAAAATCAACATAAACATTAATCCTAATACATCATATATAATATAAAACACTGACAGGGAATATTTCACAACATAGTTTAAATACATTTTGCTGATAATACCTGCATATTTTTGCTTCGGCAAGGTTTTGACTACAGGACTGGATTAGTTCCAGACATCCAAAGGATGTGAATACTTTTTCCACCACTGATTTCTGTATATATATTTAAACTTTTATAATTATTTTCTGTAATATGTGCTCTTTTCTTATGAAATTCAGAATAGTTGGTCTATTATTATTTAGTCTAAAACAATCTGAGAAGCAAAAATCACTTTTTTTTGTTGACCAATCAGACACACGCAGCTGACCTACAGCGCGATCACGTTTTTCATTTAAAGTGTAAAGTACATTTTATTGCAGGTATAATGATTAAGCACACAATATTAAAATATCCACTGAAATATTTCAAATAGGAAAGCTTGTTTTGAAAAATATGTATGTAAAAAATGTCATTACCATCTAATTTCACAGCATAATAATGATAATATATATGTGATATGTATATGATAAAAGAAACCTAAAACCAAAAGTTGGTCAGTTTCTGCAGTATGTCGGCCTAATGCAGAAAACAAGTTACAACTCCACATCTCACGTCTATAGTCCTGAGAATATTTAGGAACCTTTTATGAAACTGCTTTTCATTTTTAGCTGCACAATAAAAAAAAAATAGAAAACAAAAATACTGTATTTACATTTAGATCACATTTTCATAATAAGACTATCTCTCACTGAAATCCCGCATACATCATTAAACTCTTATGTTACACTGTTGTAAAAGAATATAAAGCAGATGCAATCTACTGTCACTCTATGAGAAAAACCTTAAACTATTGAACATTTGCTGATTACTCTGTATCAGATGGCTTCAGAAGCTTCTCCTCAGCTGCTGTTGTGTCTGAGTTGTTCACTTCTGCTTTGCTTTCTTCAGTTGCGTGAGTGCGACAGTAGTCATTGGCTGACTGTGTCTTGTTCTGCTTTGTCAGGGCGGAAATGCCAAACATGGCCGGTGCATTCTGGTAGTCGCTGGATGTCTGGTCGAGCATGTTATGGTAGAGCTGAAAGAGGAAGGATGTAATGCAATATTTACATGTATGTCCAGCTGTGGAGGTTAATGGACCGTTTCTACCCACAATATGTCGCTCTGCAGGCCTACCTTCTCCTCTCTGTCTGTCAGCTGATCACACATGAAGGACACCAGTTTGGAGAACGACGGCCGGTTGCAGGGATCCAGAGCCCAACACTTACACATCATCCCATACCTGGAGAACAAAGTTAGTGAGAAAGGAGTTTAAGTATTTTCCAATAGTTCCTGTATCTGGATTCTCAGTTATCAGTGATACCTATAAGTCAAAGATCGCTGCACTGCTGTTTCTGTTTTGAAGACAGTGGAGGAAGAATACTCAGATACTCTGCTTAAGTGAAAATACCAAGACAACAATGTAAAATACTCCACTACAAGTAAAAGTTCTCTGTTCAACATCTGCTTAAGTAAAAGTACAAAAGTATTATTAGAAAAATGTACTTAAAGTATCATAAATACTGTTAAATAGCCTGATTATTGTTAATTCTGTATTAATGTGTAATGTAAACAGCATTTTACCGTTGTAGCTGGTCGAGATGGAGCTAGTTTAACTACTTATATACAGTTCAATCTCTAAGAGTAGAAATACCTCAGTGTTATAAAGTATTGACTACGACTGGATTCAAACAATCTGTCTTTAACAGTCTTTCTTAAACGTGTAAAGACCTGTTAGTACAGTTAGTTTAACCTGGGGCTGGTTCCTGTCGTTTTGGTCTCAGTTAACTAAGATTGCCTTAGCTGATTAGTCTTTTTTATGCTTTTTTTTCATGCTGAATGACTTATTTCCAAGCAAGGTATGAGCACATCTCTGCTACACACAATATTTAAAGTGGTGCTTTTGTCTAATTCTTTGTTGAGAAACTCAGATCTTATAGATTAAATCAACTAATCAATGAGTCGTTTTTATGCTTTTTTCATGGTGAATGACTTATTTCCAAGAAAGTCATGAGCACATTGTGGTAAACACAAGAGTTAATGTTGCGCTTTTGTCTTATTCGCCAGTTTTATAGATCTGTTGATTAAATCAACTAATCAATAAGTCAACAAACTTGTATCAGTGTTAGTCGACAAAGAATTATTTTGGTCGAGGGCAGCCCTAGTTCAACCTATTTTAACTGAACATCGTCCACTGGTGGAGTTTTTTGTATTAAAGTAACTAGTAACTAAAGTTTTTAATTAAGTAGAGTGAAGTAAAAAGGACAATATTACCTTCTGAAATGTAGTGAAGTAGAATCATAAATTATTAACAGAAACACTCAAGTAAAGTACAAATACCTCAAAATGCACACTGACCATAGTTACTTTCCACTACTGCTTGCAGACGTTGCCACACAAGTTAAAATATCAACTTTATCATGACAGTGTACAGAGGTGATTCTGAAACTGCTCAAATCTATTGAAATATAGAGAAACATGGTTGCATACGGACAGAAGACACGTACACAGACTCGTTGGCGTAGTATGGACACTCCATCTTAAATCCTCTCTCAATCATTGAGTAGAAGGTGTGATCCACCTTCATGCCCGGGTATGGAGTAACACCTGAGAGTCACACACACAGATTTGGCATTAGGGATTGATTATGTGCTCATCTTATTAACGTACTGCTCATGGTGAGTGATGGTTACCAAGTGAGAAGATCTCCCAGAGCAGAATGCCGTAAGCCCAGACGTCACTCTTCATGGTGTAGATGCCCTGAAAGGTGCTCTCTGGTGCCATCCACTTCACTGGCAAACGCACCTGCAACACCATGTCACCAACATGATAAAAGGAGAAGTGATGACAAAAAGATACAGAACTTAGCAACAAATGAATAATGTAAAATATAAGCCTCATACATTTCCTCTCACGACATAGTTGGAGTCGTTGTCGATGTCCCGGGCCAGTCCAAAGTCACCAATTTTCACCAGTCTGCCCTTTGTCACCAACACGTTTCGAGCTGCCAGATCTCGGTGGATACACTGCAGACAGACAGGGTGTTGTTGGGTGATGTTTACTTCAATCACACAAAAACACACAATCCACAAAACCTGACTGCAGTTTCACATTCAAACATTTTGTTTTCTTGGCTGATTTGTCAATTTACTGGACTGATGTGTGTTTTGGAGATAGTTGGAGATACAATATGATTTTTAAAAATGTTTTATATCTACAATCTGTATCTGTATATGTCTGGGAACCAGTGGTGGAGTACGCAGAATGGCTCATTTCACAATAATACATATCATGCTATTCAATTAGAATTATTGATATATTAAAATGTACTTCATTTTAATGTTGAAGAGATAAATGTGGAGCTTATTTCTTATTATATACACTGCTGGGTGGTTTGTGAATTCCACCAAGGGAACAATGAATTTATCCAATTTAATACATCATAATTTATTTGTTAGTGATATTTTGCATTAATAATGGGAATCTTCAAAGTACATTAAGTTATTAAATAAATGTAGTAGACAAAAAATATAATATTTGCTTCTGAGATGTAATGGATAGAAGAATAAAGTAGCAGAAAAAGGAAATATTTAAAGTACAAGTATCTTAAAATTGTACTTAGTTACTTTCCACCACTGTTACTTTCCAGAACACATGTATTTGTATAATAGTTTCCCTGTGTGATGTTTGGGCTGCAATTTAATACTTATTTTATTATCAGTTGGTTTGTAGATTATTTTCTAGATAACTGATTGATCTATAAAATATTACTGAAAAAAATGCCCAAAACAACTTCTTAAAGCCAAAGTCTTCAAATAGCTTGTTTTGTCTAATTTAGGGGTGTTGTGATATACTGTTACTGACAATAACCGTGATATTTTAAATATATATATATAGATATCATGTTAATAAAACGTATGAAAATATTGTGTAAATAAGCGAGCGCCTCTTAAATCACGCTGTTGTGCAGTTATGGTCTTCACCTCCCCACACTCCTATTTTGAGTGTGATTCATTTGCCTAAAAAGAGACAAAATACACAGTGAACAAAATTTTTCAACTTGATCGCTGATGAGGTAACACGAGATACCAGCGTTGTTTTATTGGCTCACAAGCCTGGTTAGAAGTGGGAACCAAGCATCAGATATCCTCCACAGAGATAAACAAAACATTAATTTTGGACCCTCCGTGATTTTAAAATGGTTAATTCACAATTTTTTTTTTTTTTAGGAAAAAACATACTTTTATTTGGCACCTTTTCTAAAGGCTCTGTGGATGTCTTACTATAATTATCTTTAAAAATCAACTACAAAAAATGTAATCAATGAGACCTTTAAAGATGAATTTGACTGGTTTTCAAATTTTCTATAGATACTGTGGTAACATTGTTATCGTGAATTCTTTTAGCTGCGATAATCATGAAGTAAAAATCAGATATGGTGACAGTCCTAGTCTGATTAATAGTCTAAGTCTTCCAAATTATAGGTTTACTGTATAACACAAAGACGAAAGAGCAACCAGAACTAGGAATTGTTTGGTATTTTGCTTAAAAAAATGACCTTAATGATGAATCAGTCATCAGATCATCTGTGTCAAGAGTGTGGGCTTGACAGATGTAAATGCAGAGTTTCAACCTTTGTTTCTTACGTTCTTGGAGGAGAGGAACTCCATCCCTTTGGCCACTTGGAAGGCGAAGCTGAGCAGGTCATCAAAGGTCAGGGTTTGCAGGTCCTCCGTCTGGTCGTCTGGATCTTCATAGGCCGCTGGGTCTGCAGATAAACTGGGATCAGTTATGATGGACACGACTCAGAGGGACCCGTCAGTCTCTGCTCAGACAACTGAAGGTGTTAGTATGTCAGTTTATCTGTTTGACAGCCTGCATGTTCACCTTCAAAGCTGTCCATATCACCGGAGTTGATGGTGAGGAGGCCGATGTCCTCCTGCCCTCTGGTGGTAGAGCTGTACATGGGCACGTAATTGTCCACTGCTGTGTCCAGCTCACTGAGAAAACACAAACATATTCAGAGTCATTTTACATATATGCCTGCTCTTATGTGGAACCTTGTCTTTATGTTTGATGGACCCTTTGTTGCCCCTATTGCTCTTCCCACCCCTTGTCTCCCATTGTTCCCACCCAGAGCTTTTCCTGGGCTGGAGGTTGTGGTAAAGGCTGCTGAAACGGTCCTTATTGAAGGCGTCAGTGACAGACTTGTGGTAGCGCCCTCTGTTTGTCTTCAGGTAGTTCAGTAGATCACCATAACAGCAGTACTGGAAAATCAGGTATATGGGTCCTGTATGGGGAAAACAAGTAATAAAACGGGTTGAGATGATCTGAAATCATGGAACTAGATGTAGCATCCCATCTTATAAAATCCACTGGGATGAAATCAGTGTTTACAAATTTGTTGTGCAGGGGTGTAATTAGCAATGGTACCTGACTCTGTGCACGCCCCAAGCAGGTTAACAATGTTGGCATGGTGACCGATGTGAGTCAGCATCTTGAGCTCCGACATCAGAGCCTCCTTCTCCACCGCCTGGTGTTTCTCTGCAGCGTCAGGAATATCACATCAGCTGCTGAAATGACCTCCATAGCATTTTGCTCACAGAGTAAGTATTTGAAACACTGACCTTTAAGCATCTTGACGGCCACCTGCTGTGAGACTCCAGGCTTGTTGATGCCGTAAGCTGTAGCCTGGACCACCGTGCCAAAAGCCCCCGAGCCCAGTTCTTGACCTGAGGAGGACACGGAAACACTCAGCACACACAGCGATTTTACAGGCAAGTGGAACTGTATTGCCATATTGTAATGAAACTTGTATTTCTTAGTACATGCTACTTCTAGTTTACATTTCAGGGTCAAATATGTTGTACTTCACTGCTAATACACTTTAATAGGCTACACTATTGAAAAGTAAGCACAACTACAAGCCAAGTATTCTTTTCTGTAGGCCTTTAAGGCAAGAATACTTAATTATACTTTTCTTAAGTATACTTTGATCAAAAGAAGTACAAGTAGGCCTATAAACAAAGTATACTTTTCTGTATATGTATATATTCTCATATGTATACTTGATAAGTACATAAAAAGTATTTTAAGCTTAAAAGAAGTATACTAATAGCACACTTCAAGAAACTTCTTCTTATACTCCCGCTACAAAGTAATCAGGGGTATATAACGCGTGTCCATCATGTCCTTCCATGCGTTTGTGTGTCACACTGTCATTTCCAGAGTACAACTAGAAAACTGTTTAACTTAGGAGCTTCAAATTTGGTATGATGGTTGGCAGTCTGCTGTAGATGTGCCTTTTGGGGGTTAGAAATCGAGGCTGCCCCAGATTTTTGAGATTTTAGCCAAAAACTTTGATTTTTTTTTCACACTTCTGTTTTATTTCCAGGGCAAAATATTGCCGCTTCACAATGTGGCCTAGTTGTACCTTTCTGGGGTTAGGATACCAGGGAGGTGCGATAAAGTTTTTTTTTTAAATTTTCTCTCAAAGAAGTGATCATTTTCAACTCCTAATTCATGCTCACTTCTGCCTTGTTAGTAAGGGTTATTTGACAGCTGTAGTTACTTTTTTGTTTTAGATTTTAGTTTTACACGTAAAATGCTCTGTTGATGCTGATGCAACCAGCAATACCCAACTTGTTTTTAGCTTGTGGCCAAATACAAAAAAGTGGTATCTAGTTGGATAAACCCTCCAAAATTCAACAAAAATGCAAAGATTAAAGATTAACATCTGAAAAAAATACCCAGTTCCAGGTTCTCCCTGGGAAACTCCCATTTCAGGTCATATTCAAACTCCTTGAAATTTAGCTGAAGTCTAACCTCACTGGACTGGGAACAATTACATGCTGCCATGCAACACTGTGGGGACTAAATGGAGGATTTAATCATTTAATTGTTCTTCTTTTGAGGCGCAAACTATTTCAAATGTAAATAATTCATTTGGTGTCTGAATTATACTGTTTTTATTCATGTTAAAATAGTTATTTCTGGAAGAAATGAGAAAAAAATAGCAATAAAGCGGGTGATTCCACTCTTTCGGACAGTCTCATCTGTGAGGACACTAAGTCGCAGTTTGTCTCCAGGTCCGTACGTGATGGCGGAATCAGAGGAGAACAAGCGCACGAGGACGGCCTACACGCGCGCCCAGCTGCTGGAGCTCGAGAAGGAGTTCCTGTTCAACCGCTACATCTCGAGGCCGCGGCGCGTGGAGCTGGCGCTGACCCTGAGCCTCACCGAGCGCCACATCAAGATCTGGTTCCAGAACCGGCGCATGGAGTGGAAGAAGGAGGAGGACCGGAGGAGGGCGCGGGGTGCCGACCCGGACCAGGACTCCTCCATCACCTCCGGGGACCAGGGGGACGCCGCGGGAGGGGTCACTTCTACGAACGGACCTCACACCACCTCTCCATCTGTTTCCCCGTTGCACGGTCACCCCCTCTCCGCTCCTGGGACCAGAGAGCCCGCATAGAGCCACAGCACGCTCTCAAGACTTTAAACTCATATTGTAGGGACCTTTTTTCAATGGAAGCCCAAACAGAAACTCTAAATCCACATTTTAACGCAGTCCCATTTGAGAGGAGGAAATCTCTCTTATGGGATTCAAATAAAGTGCCAGGGCCCCCCTTTGACTTTCTCAAGGACCACCTCAACCCACCTTGCTGGATTTCATTTCATTTACTGGACTGAGGGGACATTTTTCATCCCACTTTTTTGGGGGACACCAGATGGCTTGCTGAGACCAAAAAATCCTTCAAGAAAGAAGAAAGAAAAGAAAGATATTCCTTTATTAGTCCCACAGTGGGGAAATTCAGTTTTACACTCTGTTGTTCACACAGTACAGTTCACACAGTACATATACATGTCAATGGAGAGATGTCAGAGTGATGGGGCTGCTCCTGACAAGCGCCCAGAGCAGTTGGGGGTTTGGTGCCTTGCTCAGGGGCACCTCGGCAGTGCCCAAGAGGTAAACTGGCACCTCTCCAGCAACCAGTTGGTCTTGGTCCATGGGGGATTTGAACCCGGGTCCTCCACATCCTAACCCAAGTCCTTACGGACTGAGCTACTGCCGCCCAACAAGGACCCCCTACTTTTCTCCCTTTTAGTGGATTCACTTGCACAAACTGTGCAAACATGTGAGTAGTGTACAATCAAATTTATGAATGTATATATGCTTAGTATGTTTAGTATCATGTAAATTGTTTATTAGAATCACATATTTTATTGTTCAAAGATTCATTGTACAGTATGATGTATGGATAACGCGTATTACATTTGGAATAAAGCAAATATCACAATGGCAGCGTTTACATCCGGGTGTTTAAACTGGCGCAAGAGGAGTAATCCAATATAAACTCCATTAATCGTGATTCATAACATGATGGGAGCGTCAGAGAGCACGAGATCTCGAAGACGCAGGTGACATATCTTCTTCACCTCCTCGATGCCGCGCGCCCTCTCCACCTCGCTCTCGTTCCGGCAGCGCTCGGACAGCTGCCGTAAAATGTTGGCCTTGTCGTTCATCCGGGCGCAGATGACAAACGGGAACCCGAAGCGCTTCTTGTACTCTTCGTTGAGCCTAGCCATGCGCTCGGCTTCAGCGTCATGCAGCGCGCCCATCCCGGCTCCGGACTGCTCCTCCTGCGACTCCCGGGTCAGGGTGCCACTGTGGAGTTCTCTGCCCGCCAGGTCCGGGATGCACCTGAGGATCCCCTCTTTACCTGGACGCAAATCAGGGTCTTATCAGTGCTATTGCGCGTGGAGTAAATCACACACAGCCACCAAAAACATGACAAAAAGTTAACTCACCTGACTCTGGGAGAGCATCGATGAATTCACAGATTGCATTCTCCAAAGCAGCCAAGCTCACAAAGGGACGTCTCGACCACACAGCAGCTGTTATAATGGGACATTTCTCCACCACATTGCCCAAAATATCCACAAAATCCCCGTAAGGAAGAGCATTTACTGCGGCGATGTCCATGTTTCTGTGCGTAGGGACTCTCTGTTTACACACCTGACGAGGGTCAACGCAATGCTGGACACACAGAACAAGCCCCCAGCGGTTAATATTTTCTTGTCAGATCAACTGTCAATCGTTTGATGATTATTATTGCTGAGGAAGCTCTCCAACAACTGATCTCGGGCGTCGCCTTGTGCGCCAAGAAAGAAGTTTAATACATATCACGTAACTTTAAATACTATACCGTAGGGTGTCTATTTTCTCCCCAGTTTTATATTTCTCATATATAGCATGAAAAGTAAACAACTTCCGATGGGGGAAATGTTTCAAGTTCACAAAAAGGATCAAATATAAACAGGTACAAGGTGTTGTTTAACGCAACGCCTCTTCTATAGGGCGGATAAACCCCAGAAAACATTCATAACACTGTAAAATCAGTAGGCAGACTACCTGTGATAACCTAACAAACTTCATTTAACAGAGGAAACAAATGTGTCCATACAGCTAAATACATTATACTTCAGTTTTTATATGTTTTAAAACATTATCTATTCATAAACGTACTCACCGTGTGGTACTGAAGCCTCTCCCAGGTAAACTGTGGTAAACCAAAGAGTATAGAAGTAAAGAGATAAATGTCTGGTGTGTTTGACAACGCCATTTTGGACTGAAAACGCTTATTATATCTATATTTTTTTGTTCAGCACATGCCATTTTGTCAGAATATGACAATGGAGTAATGGAGTTTTTTTTTTTTTACTTTTGAAGGGCGTTTTCAGTCCAAAATGTCGGAAGCGTGTAGCTCTGGTGTTGCGATGGAAGGAACAGCAGATTCACATCTTGACAATGTTTGTTCTTTGATTAAAACTGCGCCTCTATCTTCCCAGCGGCTTGACAGACCTGTATTTTCTGTTTGTTTTTCAGCATATATGTTCCTAGTATCAACAGAAAACACTAGAATCACACATACACATAATCGCATATTGCGAAAACAAAACGGAAAGCAGCGGTAAACATAAAATAAGACAGCAGAAACTGAACAAATCCAACGTTAAATAAACAAATAAATACAGTAGAAATATCAGTGTATGACAATAGATTCACTTAAAAACGTTAAAAACATTGCATACCCCCACTGTGTTGATAGCTTTCTGTTTTGTGATCCTCTTCATAAATTCAAATAATTGAGACGTTTTTGTTGTAAATATACATTTGTGAATGTGGACTTTGTCAAGAAGTAAAATTAGATTAATATGAAAAATGCATTAACGTCTCTGTCACTGCAGTCACAGCAACCAAATATAATATTTCTACAGGCCTAGTGAAATGAAAAATATGAAAAATTTGCCTCATGCCTCTATTAAGAAAAACAAAATTACTATATAACGTAATAGAGAGTGATTGGATCAAAACCATTTATCATAAAATAAGGACATGGTCTTATGTAAAATATTAATTTGATCTAATTATTATTATTACGCACAGCTAACACTCGCGAGACTCGTTATCCGACAACCAAGCCTAACCTTAACCTTACTGGAGGTCAACACCTAACCGTAAAGATCTCGCGAGACTTTTACAGCCCGTGGGTTACCTTCCAGCCGCGTCAGGTGTAGCTGTATAAAGAGAACCCTGACTTCTCATTGCCCCCCTGCTGTCCAAAGTCAACAGCTACAGCAGCACTTTTATTTATAGGCTTTCATTTCCTACAGTCATTCAACTGTCAATAAGTACATTTATGTACCAATTCAACAAACTTGTACTTTACTTGAGTATTTGGATTTATGCTTCTTTATACTTCTATTCCACATATCACAGACAAATTTTACTATAGTCTATTTATTGTGAATTTCTCCACTGTGAGACTAATAAAGGAATATCTTAGTAATTTCTACTATAGGTCTACTACAGAGTACTTTTTAGTCCAGTAACATTATCTGACAGATTTAACTTTTTTTCTGACTTGAACAAAGACTGAAGACTGAATTAATTCTCTTTCTTCGTAAACTATAAGCTATGTAAAAATGCATCTTGGATCAGCTGGAAAATGCTTTGTAACGTAGCTGAATAAGGCTGTTTTTCTGAGCTCATGCAAGGTTGACTTTTTAGCAACACACATCAGTGACGCTACAAACATATGATGATCTTATAGAATATGGTGCACTGTTGTAAATTAAACTACCCAACAGTATATAACGGAGATAAATAAACATTAAACATCTACAGCAGTAAAATCAACATAAACATTAATCCTAATACATCATATATAATATAAAACACTGACAGGGAATATTTCACAACATAGTTTAAATACATTTTGCTGATAATACCTGCATATTTTTGCTTCGGCAAGGTTTTGAGTACAGGACTGGATTAGTTCCAGACATCCAAAGGATGTGAATACTTTTTCCACCACTGATTTCTGTATATATATTTAAACTTTTATAATTATTTTCTGTAATATGTGCTCTTTTCTTATGAAATTCAGAATAGTTGGTCTATTATTATTTAGTCTAAAACAATCTGAGAAGCAAAAATCACTTTTTTTTGTTGACCAGACACACGCAGCTGACCTACAGCGCGATCACGTTTTTCGTTTAAAGTGTAAAGTACATTTTATTGCAGGTATAATGATTAAGCACACAATATTAAAATATCCACTGAAATATTTCAAATAGGAAAGCTTGTTTTGAAAAATATGTATGTAAAAAATGTCATTACCATCTAATTTCACAGCATAATAATGATAATATATATGTGATATGTATATGATAAAAGAAACCTAAAACCAAAAGTTGGTCAGTTTCTGCAGTATGTCGGCCTAATGCAGAAAACAAGTTACAACTCCACATCTCACGTCTATAGTCCTGAGAATATTTAGGAACCTTTTATGAAACTGCTTTTCATTTTTAGCTGCACAATAAAAAAAAATAGAAAACAAAAATACTGTATTTACATTTAGATCACATTTTCATAATAAGACTATCTCTCACTGAAATCCCGCATACATCATTAAACTCTTATGTTACACTGTTGTAAAAGAATATAAAGCAGATGCAATCTACTGTCACTCTATGAGAAAAACCTTAAACTATTGAACATTTGCTGATTACTCTGTATCAGATGGCTTCAGAAGCTTCTCCTCAGCTGCTGTTGTGTCTGAGTTGTTCACTTCTGCTTTGCTTTCTTCAGTTGCGTGAGTGCGACAGTAGTCATTGGCTGACTGTGTCTTGTTCTGCTTTGTCAGGGCGGAAATGCCAAACATGGCCGGTGCATTCTGGTAGTCGCTGGATGTCTGGTCGAGCATGTTATGGTAGAGCTGAAAGAGGAAGGATGTAATGCAATATTTACATGTATGTCCAGCTGTGGAGGTTAATGGACCGTTTCTACCCACAATATGTCGCTCTGCAGGCCTACCTTCTCCTCTCTGTCTGTCAGCTGATCACACATGAAGGACACCAGTTTGGAGAACGACGGCCGGTTGCAGGGATCCAGAGCCCAACACTTACACATCATCCCGTACCTGGAGAACAAAGTTGAAAGGAGTTTAAGTATTTTCCAATAGTTCCTGTATCTGGATTCTCAGTTATCAGTGATACCTATAAGTCAAAGATCGCTGCACTGCTGTATCTGTTTTGAAGACAGTGGAGGAAGAATACTCAGATACTCTGCTTAAGTGAAAATACCAAGACAACAATGTAAAATACTCCACTACAAGTAAAAGTTCTCTGTTCAACATCTGCTTAAGTAAAAGTACAAAAGTATTATTAGAAAAATGTACTTAAAGTATCATAAATACTGTTAAATAGCCCGATTATTGTTAATTCTGTATTAATGTGTAATGTAAACAGCATTTTACCGTTGTAGCTGGTCGAGATGGAGCTAGTTTAACTACTTATATACAGTTCAATCTCTAAGAGTAGAAATACCTCAGTGTTATAAAGTATTGACTACGACTGGATTCAAACAATCTGTCTTTAACAGTCTTTCTTAAACGTGTAAAGACCTGTTAGTACAGTTAGTTTAACCTGGGGCTGGTTCCTGTCGTTTTGGTCTCAGTTAACTAAGATTGCCTTAGCTGATTAGTCTTTTTTATGCTTTTTTTTTCATGCTGAATGACTTATTTCCAAGCAAGGTATGAGCACATCTCTGCTACACACAATATTTAAAGTGGTGCTTTTGTCTAATTCTTTGTTGAGAAACTCAGTTTACAGATCTTATAGATTAAATCAACTAATCAATGAGTCGTTTTTATGCTTTTTTTCATGGTGAATGACTTATCTCCAAGAAAGTCATGAGCACATTGTGGTAAACACAAGAGTTAATGTTGCGCTTTTGTCTTATTCGCCAGTTTTATAGATCTGTTGATTAAATCAACTAATCAATAAGTCAACAAACTTGTATCAGTGTTAGTCGACAAAGAATTATTTTGGTCGAGGGCAGCCCTAGTTCAACCTATTTTAATTGAACATCATCCACTGGTGGAGTTTTTTGTATTAAAGTAACTAGTAACTAAAGTTTTTAATTAAGTAGAGTGAAGTAAAAAGGACAATATTACCTTCTGAAATGTAGTGAAGTAGAATCATAAATTATTAACAGAAACACTCAAGTAAAGTACAAATACCTCAAAATGCACACTGACCATAGTTACTTTCCACTACTGCTTGCAGACGTTGCCACACAAGTTAAAATATCAACTTTATCATGACAGTGTACAGAGGTGATTCTGAAACTGCTCAAATCTATTGAAATATAGAGAAACATGGTTGCATACGGACAGAAGACACGTACACAGACTCGTTGGCGTAGTATGGACACTCCATCTTAAATCCTCTCTCAATCATTGAGTAGAAGGTGTGATCCACCTTCATGCCCGGGTATGGAGTAACACCTGAGAGTCACACACACAGATTTGGCATTAGGGATTGATTATGTGCTCATCTTATTAACGTACTGCTCATGGTGAGTGATGGTTACCAAGTGAGAAGATCTCCCAGAGCAGAATGCCGTAAGCCCAGACGTCACTCTTCATGGTGTAGATGCCCTGAAAGGTGCTCTCTGGTGCCATCCACTTCACTGGCAAACGCACCTGCAACACCATGTCACCAACATGATAAAAGGAGAAGTGATGACAAAAAGATACAGAACTTAGCAACAAATGAATAATGTAAAATATAAGCCTCATACATTTCCTCTCACGACATAGTTGGAGTCGTTGTCGATGTCCCGGGCCAGTCCAAAGTCACCAATTTTCACCAGTCTGCCCTTTGTCACCAACACGTTTCGAGCTGCCAGATCTCGGTGGATACACTGCAGACAGACAGGGTGTTGTTGGGTGATGTTTACTTCAATCACACAAAAACACACAATCCACAAAACCTGACTGCAGTTTCACATTCAAACATTTTGTTTTCTTGGCTGATTTGTCAATTTACTGGACTGATGTGTGTTTTGGAGATAGTTGGAGATACAATATGATTCTTAAAAATGTTTTATATCTACAATCTGTATCTGTATATGTCTGGGAACCAGTGGTGGAGTACGCAGAATGGCTCATTTCACAATAATACATATCATGCTATTCAATTAGAATTATTGATATATTAAAATGTACTTCATTTTAATGTTGAAGAGATAAATGTGGAGCTTATTTCTTATTATATACACTGCTGGGTGGTTTGTGAATTCCACCAAGGGAACAATGAATTTATCCAATTTAATACATCATAATTTATTTGTTAATGATATTTTGCATTAATAATGGGAATCTTCAAAGTACATTAAGTTATTACATAAATGTAGTGGACAAAAAATATAATATTTGCTTCTGAGATGTAATGGATAGAAGAATAAAGTAGCAGAAAAAGGAAATATTTAAAGTACAAGTATCTTAAAATTGTACTTAGTTACTTTCCACCACTGTTACTTTCCAGAACACATGTATTTGTATAATAGTTTCCCTGTGTGATGTTTGGGCTGCAATTTAATACTTATTTTATTATCAGTTGGTTTGTAGATTATTTTCTAGATAACTGATTGATCTATAAAATATTACTGAAAAAAATGCCCAAAACAACTTCTTAAAGCCAAAGTCTTCAAATAGCTTGTTTTGTCTAATTTAGGGGTGTTGTGATATACTGTTACTGACAATAACCGTGATATTTTCAATATATATATATAGATATCATGTTAATAAAACGTATGAAAATATTGTGTAAATAAGCGAGCGCCTCTTAAATCACGCTGTTGTGCAGTTATGGTCTTCACCTCCCCACACTCCTATTTTGAGTGTGATTCATTTGCCTAAAAAGAGACAAAATACACAGTGAACAAAATTTTTCAACTTGATCGCTGATGAGGTAACACGAGATACCAGCGTTGTTTTATTGGCTCACAAGCCTGGTTAGAAGTGGGAACCAAGCATCAGATATCCTCCACAGAGATAAACAAAACATTAATTTTGGACCCTCCGAAATTTTTAAAATGGTTAATTCACAATTTTTTTTTTTTTTTTAGGAAAAAACATACTTTTATTTGGCACCTTTTCTAAAGGCTCTGTGTATGTCTTATTATAATTATCTTTAAAAATCAACTACAAAAAATGTAATCAATGAGACATTTAAAGACGAATTTGACTGGTTTTCAAATTTTCTATAGATACTGTGGTAACATTGTTGTCGTGAATTCTTTTAGCTGCGATAATCATGAAGTAAAAATCAGATATGGTGACAGTCCTAGTCTGATTAATAGTCTAAGTCTTCCAAATTATAGGTTTACTGTATAACACAAAGACGAAAGAGCAACCAGAACTAGGAATTGTTTGGTATTTTGCTTAAAAAATGACCTTAATGATGAATCAGTCATCAGATCATCTGTGCCAAGAGTGTGGGCTTGACAGATGTAAATGCAGAGTTTCAACCTTTGTTTCTTACGTTCTTAGAGGAGAGGAACTCCATCCCTTTGGCCACTTGGAAGGCGAAGCTGAGCAGGTCATCAAAGGTCAGGGTTTGCAGGTCCTCCGTCTGGTCGTCTGGATCTTCATAGGCCGCTGGGTCTGCAGATAAACTGGGATCAGTTATGATGGACACGACTCAGAGGGACCCGTCAGTCTCTGCTCAGACAACTGAAGGTGTTAGTATGTCAGTTTATCTGTTTGACAGCCTGCATGTTCACCTTCAAAGCTGTCCATATCACCGGAGTTGATGGTGAGGAGGCCGATGTCCTCCTGCCCTCTGGTGGTAGAGCTGTACATGGGCACGTAATTGTCCACTGCTGTGTCCAGCTCACTGAGAAAACACAAACATATTCAGAGTCATTTTACATATATGCCTGCTCTTATGTGGAACCTTGTCTTTATGTTTGATGGACCCTTTGTTGCCCCTATTGCTCTTCCCACTCCTTGTCTCCCATTGTTCCCACCCAGAGCTTTTCCTGGGCTGGAGGTTGTGGTAAAGGCTGCTGAAACGGTCCTTATTGAAGGCGTCAGTGACAGACTTGTGGTAGCGCTCTCTGTTTGTCTTCAGGTAGTTCAGTAGATCACCATAACAGCAGTACTGGAAAATCAGGTATATGGGTCCTGTATGGGGAAAACAAGTAATAAAACGGGTTGAGATGATCTGAAATCATGGAACTAGATGTAGCATCCCATCTTATAAAATCCACTGGGATGAAATCAGTGTTTACAAATTTGTTGTGCAGGGGTGTAATTAGCAATGGTACCTGACTCTGTGCACGCCCCAAGCAGGTTAACAATGTTGGCATGGTGACCGATGTGAGTCAGCATCTTGAGCTCCGACATCAGAGCCTCCTTCTCCACCGCCTGGTGTTTCTCTGCAGCGTCAGGAATATCACATCAGCTGCTGAAATGACCTCCATAGCATTTTGCTCACAGAGTAAGTATTTGAAACACTGACCTTTAAGCATCTTGACGGCCACCTGCTGTGAGACTCCAGGCTTGTTGATGCCGTAAGCTGTAGCCTGGACCACCGTGCCAAAAGCCCCCGAGCCCAGTTCTTGACCTGAGGAGGACACGGAAACACTCAGCACACACAGCGATTTTACAGGCAAGTGGAACTGTATTGCCATATTGTAATGAAACTTGTATTTCTTAGTACATGCTACTTCTAGTTTACATTTCAGGGTCAAATATGTTGTACTTCACTGCTCATACACTTTAATAGGCTACACTATTGAAAAGTAAGCACAACTACAAGCCAAGTATTCTTTTCTGTAGGCCTTTAAGGCAAGAATACTTAATTATACTTTTCTTAAGTATACTTTGATCAAAAGAAGTACAAGTAGGCCTATAAACAAAGTATACTTTTCTGTATATGTATATATTCTCATATGTATACTTGATAAGTACATAAAAAGTAAATTGAATGTATACTCTTATTTTAAGCTTAAAAGAAGTATACTAATAGCACACTTCAAGAAACTTCTTCTTATACTCCCGCTACAAAGTAATCAGGGGTATATAACGCGTGTCCATCATGTCCTTCCATGCGTTTGTGTGTCACACTGTCATTTCCAGAGTACAACTAGAAAACTGTTTAACTTAGGAGCTTCAAATTTGGTATGATGGTTGGCAGTCTGCTGTAGATGTGCCTTTTGGGGGTTAGAAATCGAGGCTGCCCCAGATTTTTGAGATTTTAGCCAAAAACTTTGATTTTTTTTCACACTTCTGTTTTATTTCCAGGGCAAAATATTGCCGCTTCACAATGTGGCCTAGTTGTACCTTTCTGGGGTTAGGATACCAGGGAGGTGCGATAAAGTTTTTTAAAATTTTCTCTCAAAGAAGTGATCATTTTCAACTCCTAATTCATGCTCACTTCTGCCTTGTTAGTAAGGGTTATTTGACAGCTGTAGTTACTTTTTTGTTTTAGATTTTAGTTTTACACGTAAAATGCTCTGTTGATGCTGATGCAACCAGCAATACCCAACTTGTTTTTAGCTTGTGGCCAAATACAAAAAAGTGGTATCTAGTTGGATAAACCCTCCAAAATTCAACAAAAATGCAAAGATTAAAGATAAACATCTGAAAAAAATACCCAGTTCCAGGTTCTCCCTGGGAAACTCCCATTTCAGGTCATATTCAAACTCCTTGAAATTTATGTAGATGTAATCGTTGTCATTGGGTCCAACCATCTGGATTATTTGAAGCTGCGGTTGGTACTGGGGTTTC
The DNA here is from genome assembly GCA_947000775.1 of Pterois miles. Lineage (NCBI taxonomy): Eukaryota > Metazoa > Chordata > Actinopteri > Perciformes > Scorpaenidae > Pterois > Pterois miles. The sequence continues at coordinate 14,130,686 of CAMQGK010000028.1, forward strand.
TGTTGGAAATATAAAGGGGTTAGCACCATGTCCTTGTGTGTGTTTGTCTATGTATGTGTGTCAATGTGTAATACATACCTTCTTTTTGACAAAGTACATGAGCACCACAGTAACTACTACCACAGCCAGGAGCAGAAGCAGACTGCCCACTTTCAGCGCCATCAAGCTGCTATTATCATTATCTGGAGCACCTAAAATCAAGGATGATGGACATTTTCTAATGACAGTTGTAAAAAAAAAAAAAAAAAATCAGGATTTTGCTGTGAAATCAATCTCACTACCTCTGGAGGCCTCAGGTGAATGTAGGTAGTATACTGAGTGTTGGGAGCACCAGGAGTTAATTGAGTTTGACAGGCAGAACCTGAAATGGTGTCCATCCACCAGATTTCTGCTCAGTGAGCTCTTGATTGTCTTCTCACATAAAACATCAGAGTCTGTTTGAGAGGCATCCGGGATCTCCTTCCAGGAAGAGTCTGTTTCACAGCTGTTATGAGACAAAGAGCAGGAAACCTGAGTGTGTGTGTGTGTGTGTGTGTGAGTGTGTGTGTGTGTAACAGGGCTACAATGCTCTGACAATGAGCATACCTGTTATTGGACAAAGAACAAGACATCCAGGTATAATTCGCAGGAACAAGACTGGCAGTCTCAAAGCTGACGGTATTATTGACGTTGTTCATCCTGAATTTGAACTTTGGTGTGTCTGAAACAAAGTCAGCGAACAATAAGCTTTGTTAAGTTTTAAAAGTGATGTAATTGTGCAGAAGTTAATACCAGGTGCTAAAAATGCAAGAAGCACACAATAACTCTCTCTTACCTACGACACACACTGATATAGTCTTTGTTACTTTTTGTCCTCCAGCCTCCAAATGTAATTTATAATCTCCTGATTGGAGTGTATCACATAGCTTCACAGTCCTGAGAAGACAACAGTCATTTGACACCATCCAAATGTCATACTTCTTAATAAAACACCTCATATCAGCATAAAAATGTACATGAACATTAACTACTGTATGCAACGCTTTCAGGAGTTCGGCTTCAGAAATATTGTTTTGTGCAGCTACCTGTGTTTTGTTACCCAGCTGTCTGTGGTGCATTTGGTCATATTTTTATCAGGAGTTTCCCAGTAACAGTGCTGGAGCACAGGGTGGTAGGAAACACTGGCTTGCAAACAGGAGTGGTTCTGAGCTGGTACAATCTTGCTCTTATCCAGTTGGACGGAGATGAAACCCTCAGCTGAAGCAACACAAGAATGAAATCAGTACATGTATAAATGGTACAAAATGGGACTAAACGTTGGAGAGAGCAGTTGAAATTACTACACGTACAGAAAGAAAGAATAAAGTGAAATTTGTTCTAACCTTGGACATGAATGTGAACAGACTTGGTTTTGTTGTTTGGAGTCCTGCAGGTATAGATGCCACTGTGGTCCACAGTCACTGATTCGATGAACAGGTAGGCCATCTGACTTTTTTTATGCTTGTCATTTTTAATGCAGATCTGGGAAAAAGACATATAGTTATTAAGATTAATGTCGTAGTTTGTGCTTTGTCTCCTGGACTTCTAGAAGTATTAAAATATAAGTTTTGAGACAAACATAAAAGGAGGAAAACTCAAATGTGTTCACATGAAAATTAAAAGAAAATCTCAACAGTGTCAGCGGGAATTACTGTACCTCCTTCTTGACTTTAGAAGAGCATGCTAATATTCCGGCGTCCATTGTTTTGCCGCCGTTCTCCCACACAAGTGAATGCTTCCCATACTGTTGTATGCGGCAGCGAAGAAGTAAAGAGTCACCAGGGCTCACGGTCACATTAGAAACCTCCTCACTTCTCATAAAGTCACTCTCTAGATCTGAAACACACAGCAGGGCCTCAAGTCAATCATTTATTTTAAATGCACTCTTATAATGTTTTCTATGATTAAGTAACCTAAATTAATTTTTATCTCAATTATTTTAGTATGTCATTGCACACATGCTAATGTATATAGTGGGTTAATCTATGTTTCTAATTATTTTTTTGCTAGTTTTAGTAGGTATATAGGTATATTTATAGTGTATTCCAATATTCTTTTGGATATATTTCTTTAGTGTTGACATGTACATTTTATGTACTGTCCCTGTGTATTGCTTGGATAATGTCCTGCAGTAACAGTAATTTGATCTATCTATCTAGCATGACTATTTTACATGGTTGAAATGAAAATTCAGCAAATTAGCTTCGGTCTGTGATAATTTATAAAGGATAAATCATTTGTAGGAAACAATTTTGTTGAAATATTTAATTACCGTAGTCATAGACTTGGGAGCATTCTTGTCCTTCGGGGTTAGAAGCACAGCACATGACTCCTCTCTCAGAATAATCACTACTGGATATTGTGCTACTTGCCCTTTCGCTGTCTGCAGGAACATCTGTCCCATCATTGTTTCTGTTCAAAAGGAGGATTAATCAGACTATTTTAAGATGTTTTTTTAATAGTGTTAGTTGTCAGCCATTGTTATCAGTTAAACATCTTACCCAGACCATCGAAGTGTGGGCTTTGGACAGGCCTCGGACATACATGTGAAGTAAGGGGAACGCATTCTGTCATCTACTTTGTCCAGTGTCAGCTTTGGTTTTGTGGGACGTCCTAGAAAATAAAAAAAGTTAATATTTTTTTAACAGTTTAACAACATCAGACAGTCTGACTAGTAGTGATGAGATATGAGAGAGCTGCGACTCACTCATTACTACCAGCAGAGACACAGTCATTGAGGACCTGGTCCCGTTGCTGGTTTCACAGCTCAGCGTGTACGCCCCTGAATCTGTCTCAGAAAGCAGTGGTAGGACCATGGAGCGACTCCCATTTCTGGTGAGGTTTAAGAAAAAGTCTCAGTTTAATCATAGGGGAAACACCTAAATACATACACGCACACACAGACATTCACTTACACTGTGAGTATTGGGTTTGCTCCTCTGATCCAGTAGCAAACAGGGTATTCAGAGAAGTGCTCCAGGGAGATGATGAGTTTCTTACCAACACACACCTCTACGCTGACAGATCCAGATGCATTCAGATAGTTCGCTGGCTCAAAACATGCCACCTGAAACACAAAACTCACCATTTAATTATCCTGCATTATAGCCTTGTCTGTGGTCCCTTTCCAAACAGACGTTTATTCAAGTGTACAATTAATATACTTACTTTAAACTTCAAATAAAAGAGTATTCTTTCAGTTTATTTTTATGTACTTATCAGTGATATACTTAAGGATACTTAGCTTATACTAACAAGTATACAAAGTCGAAGTGTAGTTGGCTTATACTTGTACTTAATCTGTTAATCCTACAGAAAATATTACTTGGTTTGTAGTTGTGCTTACTTTTTGATAGAGTGTGTGTGTGTGAGATTCTGTAAAAGGCTGTTATGATATGAATTTACTTCATTTCATCAAGTATGTTCTATGCTTTTGGGTTCTCCGTTCACTATGAAGGCACGTGAGAAAAATGTTTTTATCATCACAAAACTTCAAGTCAAACAGCAAAAGAGCAGGTGTTTTTATGTAATACACACTGTACATCACTAAGTACTGTAAGTTTCAGTATACAAAATGTACTTTCATAAACTAAAAAGTGGGCAACAGGTATATAACTATTAAACAGTATACCAGATTACCTGTAGTATAGTTCATAGTACAGTCGCAGTATAAAATACAACTTAGATGTACAGTAAATGTGTACTCAGAGTTTTAAAAGTATTGAATTAGTACACAAGTATATATAGTATATATATAGTATACAAGTATACTACTAGTTCAATGATATTAGTATACTTCAGGGAAATATACTTGACCTTCACTTAATTATACTTAATAAAATACCCTTGACGTATACCACTTTTTGTGGGGGAAAGCATGATTAGGACTGTTGCAAACACAAAAACAATTTAAGTTGTATAAGACTATTTGATGAAAAATAATAACTTAACTTGTCTTGTGTCTGCTTTTACATGTGACATCTTTTTATAGGTTATAAATAATCAAACAGACTTCAAACTGATGAGCAGAAATAAAACGAGCAAATTTAGTCAACCTTGTGCTGTTTCCCTCTCTGATGTTTCACAACCTCTTACTGCTCTGCCATTTAGTTTTTCTGTTTCTCAGTGAATCCACACCATGTACTCTAAAAGACAAATATCTTTGCTTGACCTGCTAATATGGTCGCATGTATGGCTGGCAATGACATTCAGGACAACAATTTTGACAATAATGTTTCAGAAATACACAGCAGACTAGTACGTATATGTATAATGGCACACAGTGGCAGCTTTTACCTCATGACTTGGCACACAAGGCTGAGTCTGCACTGCCTCGCCATCAGAGCCGTGAAGCTTCACAGCCCAAAGCAGAAAGACAGCTACGACAGAAAAAAACTTTATTCCAGATGTTTGTAAATGTTTTATGAAAAGACTGAGGCAATTAAAAAAGTGTTTTAAAGAAACAGGCATCAGAAATACAATCATAAAAACAATAAACAAACAATATTGTCACACAGATGAATTAATTTCTTAGTTTATATCCTTTCAGTGGTCACTAAATTTATTAAACATTATACAGTGGATATATTTTTATACTAGACTCTCTCTATTATAAATTTTGAATTATTTTTAAAACCTGACAACTAATTCACTCATGTGGTTGTTACGGAGAAACACATATGGCTTATATTTGTGATATTTCTTTATTCTAACAGAGGAGCATGTTAACTTATGATGGATTAAGCGTCAGCCTCTCAATACAAGTTATGACCTAAAAGGTTTCTGTTTTACTACTGAACCACAGCTGAATGCAAATGTTTTATAATTAAACATTTATTTCTGAGAGTTATTTAATCTCCAAAAAAATGCAATATAAAAGATATCCTATAATATATATTTGTTTTAAATATTAGGCAAAACAGGCGAAAACCCTGCGGATTTATTTCATTCATAAATATCCTTAAATCGTGGCCATTTTTATAAAATACTTTTTTTCTGTCAACACTGCCAATAACAGAGACCTGAAGTGGTCTGACTCACCCGCAATCATATTTGTCTGCCTCCGCATTGATGCTTTCTTTCTGTCAGTGTGTCACATACTCATTACAGACAGACAGCGAGACTTAGACGTAGAAGATGTATGCGAGTACTTTTTAAACAGGGGAAGTATCACTGCAGACAGTGACGTTGTCAGCCACGCCTGGTTGTACTGCTACTAAAACACTTAATACACAGGCTAATCAAGATAATCACACATGTGCAAGAAAGTATTGATGTCATAATGGAGTATGATGGGAGCAAGAACACCATGCAAATACAATAATGCACACTGAAGTCGTTATAAAGTCTATTTATAGAAAAATTATAAGAAAGTATAAAAGTGACTTTTTAAAATAATTTTCAGTAAAATATGCTTTTATTAGTGCTGTAACGAATGACAAACTCATTAAAATCAGGTGTGATTTCTTTATGTTTCTACATAAAATGTCACATTCTTACATTTCATGCAGTATTCAAATATTTTTTTTAATATTAATAAAAATACTTGTCTATTATTTTGCCCTTCCCTTGGTTTTGTCCTAGAGTTCTTTTCTCGTGCATTTCCTGTGCAGAGTTTATGGAGAGTTTATATAAATTCCGGTATTAAATGTAGAAATAATCTGTAGTTTAAGATGCTCAGTTATCAATAATTTAATCCATTTTGACGGGTGAAAGCGCACCTGCCTACATTATTCGTTTGCATTCACAATATTGTGCTGCAAACTCAATTTGCGGCTCGTATTTGCAGCAACGCTGCCAAACGCACAACCCACGATGCGCAGCTATGCTAGCAGGTCCCTCGCAGAGCAGCCTGACTGCCTGCAAAAAACAACAACAGGCTACTTTGCAAAGAAGGCAGCTGCATGGATAGCGACAACAACGACGACCAGGATTTCATGCATTCAAAGATATTTTCGTAAACCAAAATGCATGTTAGCCTTATGATGTGAGTACTGTAGTGTTTAAGTGTTCTTCACCAGCTGAAGTGATATTATCTCGGTCCTTTAAGGGAAAACTGTTTGCAGGCTAGCTGGCTAGCTCGCTAGCTATCTGCGTCTCTCTATGTTTGAGTGTCTTCCGGCAGCAGCGGTGGCGGCAGCAGCGGTGCCATGAACAGTGGACTCCCAGCTTCAGCTGCTCCGCTCGGGGGTGCTGGGATACCCAATGTCAAGGTGAAGTTTTGCCGATATTACGCGAAGGACAAAACCTGCTTTTATGGAGACGAGTGTCAGTTCCTGCATGAGGATCCGTCCATGGCAAGCCTGCCGCTGCACGGTGGCGGTAGCCCCGTCCCGTTGTCCATGGCCGGGGGTGGCGGGACGCCAGCGGGGTATTCCCTCGGCGGCTCCGCGGCGGCCTGCCCAGGCGGCGGGGGGACCGGTGTGTCCAAGAAAAGCGAAACATTGGGGCCTGCAGGCACGTCTCTGGAGGGGCAGCTGTTAACCAGTGAGTAACAATTGCAGCAAGACAAGGCCTCACACGGGGTGACTGACTGTGACTTTACGTTTGGGCCTTGTCGGGCTTTGTTGAAATTTAGCCCGAGGATTCAGTGAGGCCTCGTCAACCCGAAACAACGTGGGTTACATTTACCTGCCAAACATTATCCAAAGCCTTCAGCATGCAGCTAGCACACGCTGTGCTATTTAGCTGCGTTGCGAGTAACGTTAGCTTTGACCTCGGGTTGTAAAGTTATTAGTTATGTTTTGTAACAACATGTAACATTAGCCATGCTGTTGCAGCTCACACGGAGGAGGCCTGCTGTTTTGTATGACAGCTGTGAGTGGGCAGAAATCCGCGACACACTACAGCTAGCTAGTGTAGCTGTTAGCCAGCTAGCGTTAGCTAAACTAGCGCTAAATTGACCGCTTTAACTAACATTAATGCGTTTGGCTTTGCCTTTCATATAGGCGTTATCAATGTATCCACTAGCGCCGATAGTTTTTCTCCAGCTAAACGCTGTTACGTTAGCTGTAGTGTTGCTGTTAAGACGTAGCTGAAGTTTAATGTTTGCTAACATTAGCGTAGCCGCGCTAGCTGTTCACAGGGCATTGGTTTAGCATTGTGCGGTGGTGTTTTCCCTGTGTAAACAAACAGCGAGTAAGTAAAACTCTGTGCAAGTCAAAGCCTTACTTTGGCCTCTTTAATCTGGAACCACTGAAAGTAGTAGTAGTTGCTAAAAAAAAAAGTGTGTTATTAAATGGTACACTGTATATATCGCCCTGTGGTAGACTTGAGTAGTGGCTCACTGTAGTTGTAGTAGTGTTTACATGCGTTTACATTGGGTCTGTGAATGTGTCTTTGCAAACACGCACCAGTGCTGACATTAACATGCATGCTTTACTTTCTGGTCTCCGTTAAACAGAAGTGTCTCAGTTATATCGATCTTGCTGCAGTCAGTTTTGCTAAACTTTGGTTTCTGTCATCCACAGTCCCAGGGATGGAGGGAGCGACCATGAGCGATGCCAATCTCACCAATTCTTACTTCAGCAGCAGCTTTATTGGAGTCAATGGGTTTGGAAGCCCTGCAGAGTCAAAATACTCAATGATGCAGGTATAAAAGGGAAGCTGTAGATATATAATCAGTGTGAACATACAGTGTGACTAAAATACTTTGAAACTTGATGTTACTGTGGTCACACTACTGTTGTTAAGAGGAAGTGAGGAACTTAAAATGTTTAATTTGAATTCACACATTTTATCATAACAATCATATACAGTGTATGTTTCTTATTGATAATCATACATGCAGATTAGAGTTAGGGCTACACAATGTCTTGTTATTTTATCTTGCAATGCCAACTTGTGCCATCGTGAAAGACTGCAGTATTGCACTCAGAGATTTTTTGAGTTAGTTGAAAGAGTATCTGTAGAAAACATCATCATTCCTTTTTTATTGGTGCCTTTTGTGTTAAGTTCAATTTTTTCAATTGAAGGATTTTGGAAATAATATCCTTTTTATTTTAATTCAAGAAGTAGGGCTGTGAAGTGGTTAAAGTATTTAATTGTGTTATTGTCCATAGTTAATTGTGATTTATCACATTTTTCATCTGTTGAAAATGTACCTCAAAGGGAGATTTGTCAAGAATTTGATACTCTTATCAACATGGGAGTGGGCCAATATGCTGTTTTATGCAAATATATGTGTATATTTATCACTGGAAATCAATTAACAACACAAAACAATAACAATTATTGTCCATAAACTGTCATAGATACTGTGTTTATCATAACAAATATGCTCAAATCATAACATGGCAAACTCAACAGGCAGCAACAGCTGTCAGTGTGCTGACTTGCTGCGTTAAAGAAATTAATGTCATTAAAACGAGTTTTAGTACGTTATCGCGTTAACTTTAGCAGCCCTATCAACAAGCAGTTTGTTCTGAAAACAGCAGAAAGGCAGAACCGAGTACACTTTAATATCCATTTTTTATTGCTAGTAATATAGATATCGTAAATTTGTGTTTGTTATTGGAGATTTTCCTCATAATGTGCATCCCAAATTGTGAGTGTCTTCTGTAACACTGGTGTCCTTGATGCTGTTTTCTTTAGCGAATGACTACCAGCAGCAGCTCACCCAGTCTCCTCAACGATGGTGCCAAGAACTTTAGCCACAGCACTCATGGTAAGACTCCTACAGTGCTCTGTGGAGCAGTGTTCAGTAGTCATCCATTGAATATTTAAAGGACAACTGCTCAACTCTTACACTCTTTGGTCTCAACAGATCCAGTGAACTCCCCGACATCCTCACTGTTCAGTGATTTTGGTGCTCTTAGCATTTCCCAAAGGAGAAAGGTGAGCACACAAGTGTCCTGTCCAAGATTGTGAAGTTATTTTAAAGTGCTTTTAAACTTCAGTACACTACTGTTTTATGAGCAGGTACTTGAGACTTTGCTAGGATAAATGTAACAGCAGTGGTAGATTTATTGTAACTCTCGCATGTTTTTTCTTGTGCTACCAGGCTCCTAACCCAGCAGCAAGTGAGTTCATCCCTAAGGGAGCTCCACGTATGGCCACCATGGCTCAGTCCACTGTCCAGGCCTTCCCCTCACCTCTCTTCCCACATCCTGGCCTCAGCAGCTCCACAGCTGCTGCACTGGCTCCTGGTGAGGGTTTTTTGGAGCATCACTAAGAATAGAAATAAATAAATAGAGAAATCACCTTGTTATATCTGCTTTGTTCTACTTTCTACGTGACTCAGATTTGTTTTCCATCTTTAGCTCTGAAATTGTATAGTTCAGCAAGTTTGGGAATTCCCTCTCGTGTACAGCACCACATGTGCTACCCTTGAAAGAAAAGCAGATTCTTTTTGTGTCCAATTTTAGGCATGTCTCTGTCTGCGGGATCTTCTCCTCTCCACTCCCCAAAAATTACACCGCACACCTCACCTGCTCCTCGCCGGCGCAGTCATACCCCGAACCCCGCCAACTACATGGTGCCCACCACTGCTGCGGACCAGGGTACTCACATAATCCAGAAGGAGACTGTCGGGGGGACCACCTACTTCTACACAGACAACACTCCGGCACCAATGGCTGGGATGGTATGTGCTGCACACAGTGTCTTACTCTGTATTTTAGTTAGGAAATATTTGCAGACTACAGCTGGGAATATGCTAGAATAGCTTCAAACTCCAAACCCCAAACCAAGTATACAAAGATGCATCACATGATGACTTTTGTCGAAGCGGATTATAAAGAAGGAAACTGCATTTAAATCTGTCTGCATTTAAAACTTGATTCTTTTACATGATGTTCTTTTGAGAGAGAGGCAAGAGCGTTGCCTCCCATATTCCTGCACATGATCCTACACCCCAGTCTATCTGTGAGCTGTCCTTTTTTCATGCCGACGCCACACTTATTGCGCTGAACTAGGGGTTATAATTTAGCTTCAGAAGGTGTTTTGCTACTATAACACATAATTAAAATCCTGATAAGAGTTTTGTTCCATTGCATTCATTTGTATAGCTATGAGCTGATTTTGGGTGAAAGAAATTACACATATGATCACACCGGTTTTGATTTCTCAATAAATAGGAAGTGTTTTTTTGTCTGGTTTCATTGCAGGTGTTTCCTACATACCATATCTATCCCCCTACTGCGCCCCATGTGGCTTACATGCAGCCGAAAGCTAACGCCCCGTCCTTCTTCATGGCTGATGAACTCCGACAGGTATTCCCCACTCGTCCATTTCCTTTTTCATTAAATATCCCCCTTGCCTTCTTCTCTGTAGGTAATGTCTGATGTGATACCCTTTTATTTGTCCTCCAGGAGTTGATAAACAGACATCTGATAACCATGGCCCAGATTGACCACTCAGAGAACCCAGGTACAGGGTCCACTCTGTTGTCACAACAAAGGGTTGTTAGTGATTTCAATAATTTCCCTTACAAAAAAAAACATTTTTGAAGTTCACTAAAAGTGTGCTGTGTATTGAACAAAACAGTGTTGATGCTAAGTAGACAACCCTGCATTACTTGCTTGAACAATGTGGAGTTGATTTCCTCATGTTGGTGTGGAAGTGTGTTGAAATATGTTTTTGGTCTCTGAGGTTTTTGCTTCCAGTTTTTTTCTGTCAGTTCCTAGGCACGCGACAATGGGCTAAAATTCTTGATTTTGTGAAAAATTGCATTATTGTACACATAACTCACAAATCAAATCATATAGGAAATGTATGATCTAGACGATTTTATTTTGGTTAAAAATAATTGTTCATATGGGCTATGACATAGAGTCTATTTAAAGTTGTTGGATCTGTTTTTGATTGTGTGCTAGTGCATTTTATTTTTTTCCCCTTTCTGAAACTATATCTGTCTTTGGCAGATGTACCGTCTGAGGTGGACAGCTACCACAGCCTCTTCCCCCTCGAGCCCCTTCCTCCACCAAATCGCATGCAGAAGACCAGCAACTTCAGCTACATCACCTCCTGCTACAAGGCGGTAAACAGCAAAGATGACCTGCCTTACTGCCTGAGGAGGATACACGGTAATAAATGTGGTGATAAGAAATTGTCCTCCAAAGAAGCATAAGACGGATGTCACACAACTACAGTAGCTAATGTAACAAATCATGTCATTGCATATTGACTGTTCATGTCACTATTTAATAAGTTAAAGAGCAACCAGACGGCAGAGGTAATTATTTGCTTCCAAAGCATACCAAAACTTTAAAAAAATATTTTTTTTAAAGGAAGTTTTAGTGATTTTTAGCAAAGTAATCTTTCTGAATTGATTCCTTTCCATCCAAATTGATGGTTGTATTCAGAAAATATAGCTGGAGCAAGTAAAACTGCATTAGAAATACTGTAAGTTTATTTGTTTTAATAAAAAAAATGTCCTTTACCTTTGGCACTAATAGGAAGAAATCAACATTTGCTTTTCCCTTACAGCGAAAATAATGTATTTCTGTTGTGCAGAAAAAACCCTAACTTCATTAGAACTGTTTTCATGATGAACAGGATATAAGATGATTCATTAATTTGACTAGATTAAAGATAAATTGCATGTGTTGTTGCGCTGCTGTAGTCATATTTAAAGGCGTCACAGGATGCTGTGATAGTGTAAGATATTTGTGTTTCTAATTACCTGGTATGTGTGTTTATCTTTTAAAATGTATCCAGGTTTCCGCCTTGTTAACACCAAGTGCATGATGCTGGTGGACATGTGGAAGAAGATTCAGCACTCAAACTCTGTAACACTGAGGGAGGTCTTCACCACAAAGGCCTTTGGAGACCACTGTGAGTGTGTATTGTGTATAAGCAAGGACTTGTGTGTGAATTTAAATCCACTGTGTCACCTGGACGTGGTGAATTTATACAAATTAAATTTTTTGATCCGGGCCTAAAGCTGACCTGCTCCACACTGATTTCTTTTTACATTTACCATTCTTGGTATTCAAGCTGTATTGGTTTACTTGTTGCTGCAGTGTTGCATTCAAGCTCAGTTTAATGGATAGTTGTCACGAATGTTTTGCTTTCTTGGCTCTCAAAAGTTAGAAGATTAAGTACTTGTTCCGTTTTGTTGTATCGATTCTCAAAAGCACTGTATTGATTTTTGATTAGTAGATTATATGCAAAGATTAACTTGGTCAGTACTTTATTTCATTTGCAAAGATATGTGCTTTCTTAAAGTAGTGCTATGATGTTGGGCGTTACAGGGACTGTGATAAATACAAATACAGATCCTACTGTTCTGATTGCATGAAAAAGTCAAATTTACTTAATTAACTCAGATTTTATGCATAAGGCAGTGTCTTCTTTATACTATGACAGTTTTAAAATATTGTAATATGGTGAATCGTAACCCCTGTTTTATGATACGCATCATATCACCAGATTCTTGCCAATACACAGCCCCGGTTAGCTGATGAAACTAGCTTTTGTTCTTAATTCTCCCATTTGATTGTCTCATGATGGGAAACACATTTGGGGATGCAATGCGTCATAAAGTGCCAGTAATTGGATGAATATAACTGTATATAGATGTTAGATGTAACTCTTCCCCTTTTGTCTCTTTTTGACTTAGCTTTGGTGTTCTCCTATGACTTCCACGCGGGTGCAGAAACCATGTTCAGCAGACACTTCAATGACCCAGCAGCTGACTCGTACTTTACTAAGAGGAAGTGGGGTGAGTTGGTCCTCCACCCTCACAATGCAATAGACCCAGCATCATCTCTGACACCTGTCCGCACCCTTCTGCTTCACACATTTTGAGTGTTTGATGAGGTCATCAACATAAGTCTTTTTGAGTGTGTGTTTTCAGTGCATACAGTTGTGCTCACATCCGGCGTTTAATGGCTTTAGACTGTAAATGTAAAACCACCCTGTTTACTTAAAATAAAGACTGATTTCCCAAGAAGTTTAAAGGTCTAAAACTACTCTTGTGGATATTTTGAGGCTTCAAAGAATATTCAAGTGTTTGGAGTCTGAAGTGTCCTGTTTTGACAGTTAGCATGCAAGAGAGACATGGGGACTTGGAGGAAACTGTGGCTGAAACTGATCTTAGGGCAGGTGCTGTCAGGCATACCTACAGGAATGCAGACAGGAAGCAAAACCATTTAGACCCAGGGCTTTGTCTAGTCTGTAGAAAACACAAAACCTACTGAGTTGTATAGAATTGCACACGGGAACATGCTATACCTCAAAAGCACCAGATCATATAGTGCAAATTCATTTCTTTCTGGAATGTCCTTGAGCGAAATTTGGTGTGAACTTTGGTGTTTGTTTATGGGCAGAAATATGTCTCACTAGAAACTGAACTTGAATCATTTATTTTTGAAGTGCTCAACTTGAATAATTGCATTGAAAACCAAATCATCTGAAACATGACAGCTACAGTAGCTTGGCAAATAGTGATATGAGGCACTGAATTTTATGAATTTACTGTTCATCAGACCACAACTGGGACAAGAATTAGTGAGCTAGACCACATTGTAGTCCCTCAGCTTCACTCCCTGCCGCTGGATACCATTTCGCTGTGAGGGAGCGGACGGCAGCTCTGGAGACAGACCTTCAGTTTAGCCTTGACTCCCCACCGCAATCAGCAAACTCTGTGTTGCCGTTACACAGGTTAGATCCAGAGTTCCTACCGGCCACCAACTCCCGGCGCTGGGTTTGAACTGGCTGCTACAGCCACTTACTGAAGGTCCGCCTCCAGAGCTGTAGCCTGCTCTCCTCCCTGTCTCCAGTGGCAGGGAGTGAGGTAATGATGGACTGCAGGGTGCTCAAGCTAGCTAATCCTTGTCTCATTTGTGGTCTAAGAAACAGCAAATTCATTAAATTCAGCGCATCATATTGCTATTTCCCAGGCTACTGTAGCTGTCATATTTCACATTGACAGACCTTCCTTTCTGCCACTTTGGGTCAATCAATAAACAATCTGTGAAAATGTAGGCTACACAGACCGGAGCTCTGTGAATATGCACTGGATTGCTCCTCCTCAATGACTGTGTGTGTGTCTCAGTAAACTGAAATTAAATTACAGGAACTGAACTGGAAATGTGAATGTGGAAGTACAGTGAGTTGAATTTTCAGTGAGGCTCAAAAACTTTCAGAGCAACTGAAATCACTTCCAAACAGATGAATTCAATGGTAATATTCAAGCTAAACAATACAAATTAAAATCATGTGATTCAATTTGAGTTCTTTTTAATGCAATTATTCAATAAAAAAGCAATTCAAAAATTGATTATTGAAATTCTGTCTTTAGTGACACATTTCTGCTCATATTTGCTGTGCAGTACACACCCTGACACCCGACACATTCTGCCATTACCCAACCTTATATTTGTGGTAAGAGTTACAGAATATTACCATCAAGACGCTGAACTGATAGTAAACATGATTTCTGGGAACAGAGAGCCATATTTCCTCTAATTTTTAACTAAAACTGAAACTATTAAGTCAATCAACAAAAAAATAATTGAGCAATTATATTACCGTATTTGTCGCACTATAAGGCGCACTTAAAATGGCCCAACTGTTTAACTCAGACACTGATGATGAAGGATTTGATGGATTTGTGGAAGAAGAATGAACTGAAAAGTGAGTGTATTGTTTTGTATTTCATGTGTTACAACTGAAAAATGTTGAGTTATTGAGTTATTAAATGAATTGAGTAAAGTTTGACTTATCTGACTGTTTTGTTTCGCTTAATGCGCCTTATAATCCAGTGCGCCTTATAGTGCAAAAAATATGGTAATAATCATTTAATTGTTTGGCAGTTTTTAAGCAATGTCATACAGTCCTGAGATCTAGATTGTCATTTATGAGGATTTCAGTTTAATATAATTGTAAACTGAATATCTTTTGGGTGTTGGACTGTTGGTCTGACAAAATAAGCAATTTGAAGATGTCACCTTGGGGTTTAGGAAATTATCATGGGTATTTTTCTAGAAAATCATCTGCAGATTAGGTTAGTTGTAATATAGGTTCGGATAGAAAATGACGCACCTTATTGACGGATCACAACCATGAGTGACTGTTTATCCTGAAGATAAGCTTGCTAAGGAAGTTGGTGACAGTTTGAGGTTTAGTTCATGAGTAATGTCTTAACCCCTCAGGCTGCGTTTGTCTGATAAGTATGTCTCCGTGTGCAGGACAACACGAACCTCCCCCGCCACGGCAGCATGCAGGTCTGCTCCCCGAGTCACTGATCTGGGCCTACATTGTCCAGCTCAGCTCGGCCTTGCGCACCATCCACACTGCCGGCCTGGCCTGCCGTGTCATGGACCCCAGCAAGATTCTTATTACTGGCAAGACCAGGTACATGTCGACGGAAATACTTCATCTTTCAACATGGGTAGATGGATGTTATTGATTAGAGCCTGTCATCCATAGCCATAAATGGAGGTGTACGGAACAGCGTGAACTTCAATTTCCAATTTCCGAAGCTGCAGATATGTTAACTATAAATACATTAAAAGCGAAAGAGTATTTTCAGTTGATGCTTCCTTTTTTTTACACAACCTTGTGGTCGAGTACACTCAGACATGCAGATAAACTATTGATGATTATGGTCTCTTGTCTCTGCAGGTTACGGGTGAACTGTGTTGGGGTGTTTGATGTCTTAACTTTTGACAACAGTCAGACCAATCATCTTGCCCTAATGCCACAGTACCAGGTACTTTTTATGACGAAGTTTGTGGACAATTACATACATTATATCTAATGCTAATGGAGAGAGTTATATCTTATCTACTTAACTTCAGCATGTGTGGTTAAAGCACTTTTAAAAGTGGGACGTTATTAATGTTCATATTTATATTCCTGTGACGTGTGTTTTTGTCCTGTAGCAAGCAGACCTAGTGTCGCTGGGCAAGGTGGTGCTAGCGTTGGCATGTAACTCCCTGGCTGGTATTCAAAGGGAGAACCTGCAGAAGGCCATGGAGCTGGTTTCTATCAACTACTCTTCAGACCTCAAGAACCTCATTCTGTAAGAAAGGGATGGAGTGCAGCAGCATGAGTTATCTGTTTCAGACTCTGCCTGTAAAATTTAGCACAGACCTATAGAGTTATCCTGATTTAGAGTTGGACTGAAATGTTCATGCCTAATACCTGGCTCAGGTCGGCTCAGGTTTTGGACAATGGCCTTGTATATGTAGCTAACAGGAAAGGTTTATCGACATCCCCACAGCCACATGATGGAATATCACAAGCAACTTGCTTCATTTTACTCCAGCCACAAGATTTAGTCCCATGTTTGCATGGCAGTCAACTTTAACTTTGCCACACATTGTCCCATTGTGCTCATCACATGTCAGCCTAGGATTTGATGTTTTGATAAACATGTTGAAGGATGCAGTAATGAGGTTTAAAAATGCTGTGGCTTACAGGATACAAATATTATATTATTCAGTATATTGTACTACTAATACTACAGCAGTCAGATATACAGTCTATTTAAATCCCATCTGTAACAAATCCAACTTAGTTTATCAGACAAAGCTGGAATCTGGTTTGCCAGTAAGTACACACACCAACACTGCTGTTAACATATGTTTGAAAGTATTTTAGGTGTCTTCTATAGTCAGTCTATTAAAATTACTGTGAAACTACCAATTGAAAACATAACTTGTCAAGTTTCACAAAGGGTTCTCCTGAATACTATTTTTTTGTGCTTTGAGGCTTCGGTGAGAAGTTTTCAGATGTACTGGAGGCTTCTTGGTGCTGATATGCTCTTCTGTCTGTCTCCATCTGCCCTGTTTCAGTGCCGCTCATGCACTACTGTGCGATAACTGTCTGCGAATAAGTAATAACAATTAATATTGAATCTGAATAATGTTGGGAGATTATTCCTTATTTCATGGGCTGTCTTTGCATTTATACTTTTTTATTGCGTACCTGTATAAAAACAAAAAAACGAAGCACTCATATACTAATTAGGAGGTTGATTACCATGGCAGTGGTCATTCGGTTCAGCCCGAATTGTAACTGATGCACTTGTGGAGGAGGTGGTATCCAGCCTTTCTAACTCTGAAGGCAAACTGACATTTTTGTGCATGTGCAGGTATCTGCTGACTGAACAGTCTCGCCTGCGCAGCGTCAATGACATCATGCCGATGATTGGAGCTCGATTCTACACACAACTGGATGCATCGCAGATGAGGAATGATGTCATTGAGGAGGACCTGGCCAAGGTATGAGAAAGGCACTGCATTTTTGTGCAGGAATACATTGAAAAATACATTGACAAAGAATTTTCACAAGGCTTAGATCAAAACGCATATATGAGCATGCATGATTGAGTTGTGTTCCTGTCAGGCTGATATTCTCGCGTGGTGGCCGGAAATAGGTCATTGGTTTAGTGAGCTAAGAGAGAAGTTGTGTGCACACAGGATGTTGTATGGTATATTGTAGGCTTTGCAGCCTCATCCCCATGTTGAGTGTGAACATGTGAAACAACCAACCCTCATCTTTCTTGTTGTTCATGCCTCAACTTCCCTACTTTGTTTGGTGGATGTGTACCTCGTAACTGCATATGATCTCTGTTTCTGCCTTTGTTAGATGTTCAGCAGGTCTCACAGTATGTCAGCAACATAAGTTCAGAGAACTGATGAGTACAACAAGGAAATACCAGGCTGTGGTAATAAAACTGAGATACAAAAATAAGGTAGATTTTCTGGCCAAACCTGCCTGTGATCTGCTGATGTCTGTGCTGGAGGCAAGAGTGTGAGCATTTCTGGTCAAACAGGCCATCCCTGCATAAAGTGTATCTGCACACAGGGAATAGTGGCAGTGTTGATTTGCCTGGTGAGCTGATGAAAAAAGTGACAAAAAAAATGTTTAAAACATGAAACGCACTATATCACTAATATATACCAAAAAGAACATAATATCTTTGTTTCGTCCCTCAACAATCCAGAGTTTAAATGGACCGTAGCCTGGCGTAGGTTTTCACAAACATTACAGGGCTCACATGGTGGCTGCATCATTGCAGCATCACTGTTGTGTCAAGCTGCTGTATGCAATTGGCATTTTTTTTTAATTTTTAAAGTTATTTCTCATTTTCAAGTTATGTCACTTTTTCAAAACAAATACTTTTGACCAAGAATAAAGTAAGACCAGAGGCCTATATTATGGAGCAGGATTTGCAGTTAGCGAGGTAACATCAGGGTAAACCCTGGGTTTTCAGTCTGACTGGTTCACTTCTTACCGGGATAGATCACCATGCTAACTTACACTGAGTACCTAACCTGCTCTGGAGCAGGTTATGTTCCAGATAAGAGATCAACTCATATAATAGTACCACCTACTGACCAATCACAGCGTGGTGCACAGGTCATATGATAATATTACAATAATATGAAGAATCCAGGCTAAAAACAACACAGTTTAAACAACTGACAAATGCAGGAAGGACAGCTGGTTGTGTACTGTGGGTACTTACTGTTTGCTCTTAAATCCATTTCACACCACCAGAGATGAGACGGAGCTGAAATAGTTATACATGCCACAACTTCGTCAAAGGCATAATGAAATGAAATTAAGTCATCTGTTACACTTCTGAAAGCTATTTATATATCACTGCTCCCATCTAGACGATTATATCTGATTATGGGGCGGCAGTAGCTAGTTGTAGGGGGTGGGTGGGGGAAGGGGGGGGGGACAGGTTAAAAACCCCAAAGGAACAAAAAAAAAAGAGAAAAAAGGGAGGGGGGGGGTGAGATTTTCTTGGGGGGGAGGGGGGGCCAAGAAAAAAAAACCAAACCCACAAAAGCGGGGGGGGTAGTAAGAGGAACCCCCCCCCATCTATCACTTCATAAAAAAAAAATATTTTTTTTTTTATTAAAATTAAAAGAGAATAAAAGAAAAAAATATTTTCCGAGAAAAAAAGTCTTCTCCTCTTATGAGTATTCTCTTAAATTAACAAGTCTGTTGATTTTATCATGCTCATATCAGCAATTTGTTCTTTTGCCAGCTGTCCTTCCTGTGTTTGGCAGCTTCAGCTGTGTTAATTTTAGTCTGGATTATGTGTTTAACTTCTTCGTATTTGTCTAATATTATAGTTTGCTATAGTTTTGCTATAGTGGGATCCTGTTTGTTAGGGTTAGTTAAGCCAGATACTGAGAAGGATTGTTGAACTCCCTCCGTAGTACAGGCCCACTAATCTACTCTTGCTGTTTGTGTTTTTGACAGCCTGATTTCTGATTATCTAGCATTAGCGACCCAGCAGGTAGAAACAGACTGAAAAATGTAGAATCCCGTCCAGTCAACTCCCAAGTCTTCATGTCACGTAAGAAAAGATCAGATCAATGAGCAGACACCTGGAGTAATGATCAAGACTAATGTTACCATCATCTATGCTGGTTTTTAACCTTTTTGCGCTTGTTATAATTCAATTTATCAAGAAGCTCTACTCTGAAATGTAAGAAGATTAAATAAATTCAGATGAAAGTAATAACATGGTAGGCAACTAAACTAAAATATTCAACTGTCAACATGGAAGTGGCTTAAGATGCAGTTTTAATGGCCCTAAAAAGACATCTGTTCTGAAAAGCAAGGTGATCTTAAATTGTTGTGACAAGTCCAATGCTGGTGAACTTGTTTCCACACATTAAGGGTGATTTGTGTTGGAGGACACCAGCATGATCGGTTGATTGGTTTTCAATAATTTTCACTTTGCCCAACAGTGCAGAAAACATTTGACAGGGTGAGACAGGCAGAGAGGAGGAAGAGAAAGGAGAGGCAGGAGTAAATTATATCTGCTGAGGTAAAAGGTGAGCTACAACTTGTTGACAGTAATCTGACGTGAAGGCAAAAACAGCAAGTTTTCATTTGAAGGTGCTCGTATTATACAGTACTACAGCAGCTAGATCTCTAAACATTCAACTAAGTTAGCTGTCTACTGTCCAGATAAGTTCACAGTTGGTTTTGATGTGAAGGAGCTTTTTGAATTCATCAGTGATGTTGAAGTTGGTTTCTCGGATTTCCATTACTTGATACGTTGAGAGTCAGAGAATCAAGAGACTGTGTGCAAAAATGTATGTATTTAGAGGAAAATGCAGCTTCTTCTGGTCGACTTTCAATAAGGAGGAAGTGTCTGCTGGAGCCTGCGAGAAAACAGGGTCCAGCACCATGTATGGACAGAAAGTCAAGTGACTGAGGTTTCAGTTTCTGACAGTGTTCCTCACAGGGATGAGTGGTCTTTTTATTTTAAAGGGGTCTATTTTAAGGATGCCGCTACCTTCAACATTAGAAGTGTTTGTTCATTCTTCATTTATTAAAGGTGCAATGTGAAAGATGTGGCCAGAATTTTAGTTTAAAACATTCAAAAGATGAGCTAACATTATCAACAGAATATGAAGAGATAACAGTGTTGACATTACGTCAGAAGTTTATGTATTGTGTTGCAGAGATATCTACTGAAATGAGCATGATAGCCAGCTAGCCCCAGCTAGCCCGTCTTGTCTTGTAATGTCACATGTACCTCGAGCAGCGATGGCGAGTCACCGTAGCGTCCAATCTGCCGTCAGTCCAGCATGGATTACAGCATGCAGAATTATTGCAGTACTGACGGCTTTACAGTCACGGTTCAGGTACAGGGTCTGTGTACATTAGATATTTTATTGGATTAAATCCAAAGTGTCAGAAATGAGAAAAACGCTCATATTTTCAAGTTGTCCTTTTGTTAGTGGTCAGTTGTAGCAACTAGCATTCAGGCAGCACAAACCCCAGAGCAGGGAGTCGTAGCATGCTGCGGCCAGCGTCAGCGCGGGGTCTAACCGGTGTAACGGCAGCAACAGGAAGTTTGCTGATCCTGCGGGGAAGTCGGGGCAGTCTCCTGGGATCAGACCCCCGGCGCTGGGGTTTGCACTGGCTGAATTTGAGTTGCTACAGCTCCAATAACTAAAAGTCTCCCAGAGCTGCCTCATGTACAGCCGTACAGCCCCCGGTTAGTGGCCCAATAAATCTGATAATAGTAGAAGAAACAGTTATTTTTGACCAGCTCTCAGAGTTTCAGCATTTTGGTTGACTTGTACGTTTTCTTGTCCTTCTGTCAGTTAGATGGATTTTTAAATTTAGATTGTGTAAACCCAGCAGTAGAGGTGAAATGCTGCCCCCTTTTTGTTTGGAGAGTGTGGTCAGATCTTACACATTATACCTTTAATCCCTTTATTTCCTCATGAGTGTATTAATTGGTTGTTTGCATATTTATATATTTATATATATCCTTCAACCTGCACTGCAAGCATACAACATTGTATTGCTTTCTCTAAACAACTGTAATAGTGGAAAATCTAAATCACAAAAGCCCCAAAGTGCTAAAATGAGCATGTACTAAAATCTAAATTGAATTTTTCCAGCTCCAGCTGTATAGTATATTCCTCACTTGGTGCCAGATTCATAGTTCGTTACTTAGATCAGTTTTCAGTCAAGAAAATGAAAATCTTTTACCTTTAAAATCATGTTTTAATTCTGATTCAACTTCCAGCAGTATCCCTTCTGTGCAACGACTCAAAAAGCTTTATGGATGTGGACTGTTGATTCTATTAATGTGTTGAATTACTGGAGCACTCTGGTAGGTGAAGGGTTACAACACATAACAGCGGTTATCGATCCGATTGTAGTTGGGGATGTGTTGCATGTCATACCGTTCTTTCCTGCCTACCTCGTCACTGCTGACTGTCCAGTGAAGGCAAAAATGTAAAAATATCTTTAAAAAGTTTGGTGAATATAAATCCTTTTTTACAGGAGGTGCAAAACGGCCGTCTCTTCCGCCTGTTGGCCAAACTGGGCACCATCAACGAGCGGCCAGAGTAAGTAGCGCTTGTAGAAAGATCCACTTGTATGTGTGATTTGTGCCTCTGTTACTGCTCTGTGACCTTGTGTCGTGTGAATCAGGTTTCAGAAAGACCCGACGTGGTCGGAGACGGGTGACCGCTACCTGCTGAAGCTTTTCCGGGATCATCTGTTTCACCAGGTGACTGAAGCTGGGACGCCCTGGATCGACCTCAGCCACATCGTCTCCTGCCTCAACAAAGTCAGTGAGCTTTCTTCTCTTCTGTTTTACAAAGACATTTGATAAGTTGTCCATTTTAATATACTGTTGTTTAATGTGTATAAATTAGTGAAACAGTCCTATTTTCAGAACATTTGTTTATGCTTCATATGCCCTGACTAAAACAACAAGTTATATCTCGAATACAAATCCAACCAGTATCCTAAAGCAGCCCTAAATAAGTAAAGCATATTAACAACAACTTAACTTTGATAAAGATTTTTCACAAGCTGTTGGGTTTTCTTTTCTCACTTCTGTTCTTTTCACTGTTAGCTGGTTAAAGCTAAATCTATACTCTCCAATAAATCTATTATCCCTATGTCAGATTTATAAGACCATCTGGATACAAAGTAGGTGCGTGCTTAAAATTAGGTCTTTGACTAACAATTATTTTTTGTGTTTTTGTTCCTGTGTTGACACAGCTGGACGCGGGCGTTCCTGAGAAGATCAGCCTGGTGTCTCGGGATGAGAAAAGCGTCCTGGTTGTCACCTACTCGGACCTGAAGCGCTGCTTCGACAGTACCTTCCAGGAGCTGCAGGCCGCAGCCTCCGGCTCTCTGTAGCGCCCCCTTTGGGCCCGGGATGGGACTAACCGTACCTGGAGCACACTATTGCACTACAGCAGAGGACCAGGCTCATGGAGATGACATCAGCATGGCGAAGGCAGCGGGGCAGGGCTTCGTGAACCTCAGTCACATACACTGACCGTGTCCACCAGGAAGGCTTTTTCTAAAGTGTATTTTTTTTAGTTTTCCTAAACCCCGCAGCTGAAAATCGTAAAACAAACAGAAAAAAAACTTAAAGGACAAATACGGAAGCTGTGACGAACGAGTATGATGACATTTTTTTAGATTTGGGGAACAAAACAAGAAACAAAGGTTTTGAACTTTTTTCCGGCTTTTATTGTTTATTTCTACAGTTGGGGTTTATTTTTCTGAGGAGGATGCACTAAGATTTTAATTTTTTTGTTAATTTTTGTTATTTTTATCAACATGTGTGAGTGGCCTACAGGGTGTACAGAGTGCTAAAGTCACACACGGACATAAATACCAGAGCAGACTAAGAGTTAAAACAACACAAAAAGAAATACAGCTTTCTATTGACTGCGTCTTTCTTCCGGCTGGAGACCACACCCCTTCATTCTGACGCACTAGGAGACGGGACACACCACTCGAGGCTTTTATTGGGGCGGGATGGCACCTGTTTCATGAAATGGGCCAGCCCACCTTTGCCTTGGTTGTTGGTTCCCCCTCAGAAAGGACAAACCACTTGGGCGGGTGGGAAGGGTTCTTAAAACTGGAAAAAATTGATGGATTTCTGACATTTCTGTTGTGGAGATAGCGGAACATCAGGCTTGTGTGGGTGGGTGGGCTATCATGGACTGGGATTGGGATTTCGGGGGTAAAATGTGGTTTTTGTTGGCACTGAGGAAGGGGTGTCTTCTCCTGATGCCACCTACCAAGTGTTTGTTACATATGCAGCAACCACCTTAGGTTAATGGACGCTATCGTGACATGAACTGCTCGAGGATGGGTCATTTTAGTTTGGCTGTCTAGCACTTGGTTGTAGCCCGTTGGTGGGGCTTCTGTTGAGGTGGAGCCACAGCTGCCTCTTTGTGGAATGTCCTGATTTTGTCCCCCACCTGTCCTCCTGCCCCCAACGTTTCCCCCTTTCTCGACCCCTCTCTTACTCTCCCCTCTTCTTCCCGCTTTTATCCCAACCTTCACTTCCCCTCAGGCCCCTCTACATTTGAGAAAAAGTGACACTTTTTGTGAATTTTCTAGCTGGTTTTTGTCTTTGCTCAGATATTGTGCAGGAATGCATGATGGGAACTGGGAGGGCAATTTATTTTTGCCTCAATTCAACTTTATAATTCTGTGGACCAATTCCAGCAGGGGTTTTAGGGAAACGGGAAGGGATGGAGGGCAGAGGAGAGAACATGGCACCAACCGTTTTGTTTTATTTGACTTTTAAAGATCATGAAATGTGCTGGAGACAAAGCAGCTCGAATGGCTTGGATTTCTCTCAGGATGACAAACAGCTGGAGGGGCCCAGTGATTGAATGTGTTTGGCTGTCATTGGCCGCCCCCTGTCCAGTCAGATAGATGAGCTACAGTTGAGTGGGTGGGACATCTTCATGTGGAGGTTTTCGGAAGTTAGCGGCATTGTGACTGGAGATCATGCTGTGAGGAATTTGTTGTTGCCCTTAAGTACGCTGGTTCATATTCCATTGATAATCTGAATCATATTAACTGAATGAATTTGGTGCAAACCCTGGATCAGTTCACGCTCTAACCACTGTCGATTTGTCTGCCTTACTCTAGTTCTCAGTAGCTTTTGATGTGACTGTAGAAAAACAGGGTCTCGTGTATGAAGCACAGTGTCAGATAAGAGACAAATCCAGGTTGAAAGCGTAAACAAGAACAGTGTCGTGGCTTTTACGTAAACTTTACAGTTGTCAGGGAAGTGGATGGTCTGTACTTAGGGGTAACAAACCTGCAGAGAGCTGGTTGTGTTAGATCATGTACTACTTCCTCTGTTTTAGTGAAATGAACAGAAAAAACATATTTGGTGAATGTGGTGCTTTAGAAAACCCTCAAAACACACACACACACACACACACACACACACCAACTCGGTCCACACAATGTCAGTGCTTATATCACCATCTTCCACATCATAACACACACTCCAGGTAATATTAGTGTTGACCTTCTCCCCCCCGCCCCCCTCCATCAACACACCTACAATCACCATCTTAGTATGTTTTATGCCCCTCTTGTGTTCATTGTCTCAAATTTTGCAATATTTGTGTGTACAGCAGTATTTTAATAAAGAATACCAAAACTGATACATGTAGGATCTGGTCTTGTTTTTGCAATTAGACACATTACAGCTTTTGATCTATAAATGAAATACTTCAAAACACGTTTCTAGAAACATAAAAACACTAGAGTCAACATATGGGTAGGATTTTACTAAATTAAATATAATTACATTCTTCAGTGATTAAAGGTACAGTTCCCTCCAAAAGCATTGGAAGAGCGAGGCTATTTCCTTTATTTTTGCTGTACACTGAAAACTGGAGGTTGACTAGGCCAGTCTAAAACCTTCCACGTTTTTCCCCTGATGAACTTCTTGGTTGTTCTGGCAGCATGTTTTGGACTCTACTAGGTGTCAAATAATGCATGGCTGTATTTGACAGATGCTAGGAGGTTGTGTTTTTATGTGCTTTGTTTTTTCCCTGCTGTATGTTTCTACTTTGCTGTGTGCAGGTTGGCTGCCACCAGTGTGACTGTGCAGAGAGGACACAACGAAGCCTGGCCAGCCGCTGCAGTCATTCACGATCTGGCAGTGTGGCACCTTCACACGGGATTGTGCAGAGGTATGGATGTGTTTTTGTGCTTGAAACAATCAGAAAATAACGTTTTATTCCTCTGATTCACTGCTGTGTTCTCACAAAACGCCGCTCCCCCTCTTTATTCACTATATATATGCTCTTGCTCGACCCTCGATGCTCGCCTGGCTTCGTTGAAACGTGGAGGAGCAACTTCGAAAGCAGTGAGTTAACAAACACCAACCGACAAATGTAACATCATACCTTTAATATAGAATTAAATATACAGTACACTCGGTTGCTAGTTTATGCAATGCATGCTAATATAGCAGTTCTCCAATTAATCAATGGCAATGTTTTTGTTGAAACAGAGAAATGAGTCAATTCTGGTGATTTCGCAGACTGTAGTTTCTCTTACTGAGTGATGTTTCTCATATTCTGTCCTCCCCTATTGCTACTTTTGGGGTGGACAAATCAGCACCTTTCCAAATCAGTTTTCATAAACTGGCAACTGAGTGTATATCAGCGTTAACAGTGAGATAAAGACTCATCCATGAAATGATTACAGCATTAAAATAAATACAGATAAATGTATCCTGTCCAACATATATAGTATAGTTCAATGGGTAATACATTTTCCAGCATATAGTAATTGTGTAGGAGGAACCATTATTTCATACAGCAGTGTTCCTCTTCACAAAGCTCAGCACATGAGGTACCAATACAAAAAGCTCTAATAGTTGTATTCAGTAAGTACATTCTGCATAACTGCATATGATAAGTACTACCAGGTAATACTTAGCTGCTCTTGGAAGGGGTTATGTGTAGTAAATGCAAGATCATACTTGGTATTAGTGTAGATGCTTTGTTGTACAACAGCATGTATTTGTGAACTTGGCAAAGACATGTTTTGTGTTAAATCGAGAGAAATTATCTTTAAGTTTGGTTGAAGGAGGAAAAGGAGGACTGACGAATACTATACATGCAGATATGAGGTAGAGGATGAGAGCAGCAAAGCTGAGAAGCAGAAGGAAGTATAGTTGACTAATATTATGAGCAGGTAAATATATACCCTGTGTAAAGTTGTCCAAGAACAAATGCTAGAGGGAGGGGTAGAGAAAGGCTGAGTTGTAGTCTGGAGGAGGAGAGCCCCCCTCGTCAGACTCCCAATCACAGGGCGAGATGGGCGGCTTGTCGTCACGGAGACCCTCGATGTCTTCGCACAGGAAAGACACCTGCTTGTCCGTGCACTTAGTGGAGGCAAAAAACCTAAAAACATACAAATACAGTTATCTTGTTTATTATGCATTAAGATAAAATGCTGTCTTATTTTGTTATAATTTCGTGTCACATGTACATTGTCAATCACTTTTTGTACTGTAGTTTGAACAACTTTTCTGAATAGTTTTATTTTACCAAGCTAGATTTCTCCCGAGGGTGGCTTTGCTGGAGTTCAACTTCACGAGTATCAGGGAATTATTTTACCATCATCAGTGCTAATACTGTTAGTGATAAACTTTCCTACTATACTATGACTTTTTAATTTTTGTCAACATACTATAGTATAACTTTATGACATACTGTAAATTTTTTTTGACATACTATATTATGACTTAAGTATTTCAACATAGTATACTATGACTTTATTCTGAGTTTGACATTCTATACTGACTGTATTTTTTCGATATATTATGCTATGACTTTTGACATGCTATACCTTTTTACATTTTTTTGACATATTGTATGACTTCGACAAACAATTACATTTTTTAGATTTCAACATAGTATTTTATGCCATTTTTCAGTATATTGACATACTATACTGTGACATTTAATTTTTTTTAACAAACTATACTATATCTTTAAATAGTTTCAACATAGTATAGTATGATTTTTTTATTCTTTCAACATTCTACTGTGTTTGACATACAATACTATGCCTTCTTTTTGCCATACTATACCTTTTTAAATTGTTTCGCCATTCTTCACTGATATTTTTCGACATACTATAATTCATTTTTTAACATAAAATAATAAACTTTTTTGACATACTTGACAGACTTATTTTTTTTGAAATACTATACTTATTTTTTCAACATATTGTAGTATGACACATTTTTTTGACATACTATACTAAGACTTTTTTTGACATACTGTATTATGACTTTTTTAATCATACTATTTCAAAAAAAATTTTTTTGACAACCTCTTGTCTTATTTTTTTCATATTGTTCTAGGACTTATTTTCTTAACATACTGTAGTGAGTTTTTATATTTTTTCTATACTATGGTGTGCGTTTTTCATACTATACTATCACTTTAATTTTTTTCCCAATACACTGACTTTTTTAACATCGTTTACTATGACTTATTTTTTCAACATACTATACAATAACATTTTTATTTTTCCGACATACTATACTAAGCGTTATTTCACCATACTAGACTGTGCCATATTTTATTTTTTTGATATACTACACTATACCCTTATTTATTTTTCGAAATGGTATACTATGCCATTTTTTATTATTTCAACATACTATACTATGACTTTTTCAACATGCTATACTAAGCATTTTTTCACCACACTAAACCTTTTTTTAAATTTTTTGGACATACTAAACTATGCCATTTTTTCGACATGCTATAGAATGATTTTTCGACACACTAGTACTTTTCCGACATGCTATACTATCACTTTTATTACACAACTTTTTTCGACATACTATGCGATGACTTTCTTTCGACATACTATATTATGACTTCATCATGAAATTTTTCGAGATACTATACTACTATACTATATATATATATATATATATACTCAGACTTTGTTCATGAAGTTTGTCGACATACTATGACTTTTTAAAATCGGGAAATTTTTTGACATATACTGATGTTTTTTTTGACACTATGACTTTTTTCATGAAGTTTTTTCACATACTATTCTATGACTTTTTATCATAAAATTTTCGACATACTATGATTTTTTTGTCGACATACTATGATGTTTTATCATGAAATACAGACTTTTTAATTATGAAAATTGTAGACATACTATACTAACTTTTCGACATAAAATACTGACTTTTTTATCGACAAACTATACTAGGATTTCTTGTTGGCAAACTAAACTGACATTTTTTGACAAATTATACGATGATGAAATTTTTCAAGATTCAATACTATGACCTGTTTTTCTTGAAATTTTTCGACATTCTATGCTATGACATTTTTCAACGTACTATAAGCCATTTTTATCATATTGATTAAAATACTATAATGACTGTTAACATGAAATTTTTAAAGATTCAATACTATGACCTGATTTTCATGAAATGTTTCGACATACTATACTATGACTTTTTTCATGAAATTTTTCAACGTACTATAATATGACTGTTAACATGAAATTTTTTCAAGATTCAATACTATGACCTGTTTTTCATGAAATTTTTTGACATACTATACTATGACTTCTTTCATTAAACTTTTGAACGTACTATAATATGACTTCTTTATCATAATATTCGTCAAAAAATTTCGACATACTATACTATGGCGTTTTTTTTTGTAAAATTTTACAACATTTCACAAAATGACTTTTTCTCACCACAGAATCATTCTACATGCTATAATAAGACCGTTTTCATGGTTTTCTTCAACTTCAAAAAAATTTGACGTTTTCGTCAAAAAATTTCGGCATACTATACTATGGCGTTTTTTTTTTGTAAAATTCTACATTTCACGAAATTAATTTTGCTCACCATAGAATCATTCTACATGCTATAAGACCGTTTTCATGTTTTTTTTCAGATTCAAAAAAATTTGACATTTTCGTCGAAAATATTTCGACATACTATACTACGGCGTTTTTTTTTGTAAAATTCTACATTTCACGAAATGACTTTTGCTCACCATAGAATTCTACATGCTATAATAAGTCAGATTCTACATGCTATAATACGACAGATTTCATGTTTTTTTTCAAACAAAAAAATTTGACATTTTCGTCAAAAAATTTCGACATACTATACTATGTCGTTTTTTTTGTAAAATTTTCAAACTTTCCACGAAATGACTTCTGTTCACCAAAGAATTATTCTACACGCTGTAATACGACCGTTTTCATGATTTTTTTCAACATCAAAAAAATTGACGTTTTCATTGAAAAATTTCGACATACTATACTATGGCGTTTTTTGTAAAAGTTTACATTTCACGAAATGACTTTTGCTCACCATAGAATCATTCTACATGCTATAATACGACCGTTTTGAAGGTTTTTCTCAACAAAAAAAAATTGAAATTTTCGTGAAAAAATTTTGACATACTATACTATGGCGTTTTTTTTTGTAAAATTTTATAACATTTCACAAAATGACTTTTGCTAACCATAGAATCATTCTATATGCTATAATACGAACGTTTTCATGTTTTTTTTCAACTTCAAAAAAATTTGGCGTTTTCGTCAAAAAATTTCGACATAATATACTATGGCGTTTTTTTTTTTGTAAAATTTTACAACATTTCACGAAATGAATTTTGCTCACCATAGAATCATTCTACATGCTATGAGACCGTTTTCAAGTTTTTTTTCAACTTCAAAAAAATTTGACATTTTCGTCGAAAATATTTCGACATACTATACTATGGCGTTTTTTTTTGTAAAATTCTACATTTCATGAAATGACTTTTGCTCACCATAGAATTCTACATGCTATAATAAGTCAGATTCTACATGCTATAATACGACAGATTTCATGGTTTTTTTTCAAACAAAAAAGTTTGACGTTTTCGTCAAAAAATTTCGACATACTATACTATGGCATTTTTTTCGTAAAATTTTACAACATTTCACGAAATGACTTTTGAACACCATAGAATCATTCTACATGCTATAATACGACAGTTTTCATGTTTTTTTTCCACATTAAAAAAATTTGACGTTTTCGCCAAAAAACTTCGACATACTATACTATGGCATTTTTTTTTTTTTGTAAAACTTTACAACATTTCACGAAATGATTTTTGCTCACCATAGAATCATTCTACATGCTATAATACAACCGTTTTCAAGTTTTTTTTTTCAACATCAAAGAAATTTGATGTTTTCGTCAGAAAATTTCAACATACTATACTATGGCGTTTTTTTTTGTAAAATTTTACATTTCACGAAATGTCTTTTGCTCACCATAGAATCATTCTACATGCTATAATATGACCGTTTTCAAGGTTTTTTTCAACATCGAAAAAATTTGATGTTTTCGTCAGAAAATTTCAACATACTATACTGTGGCGTTTTTTGTAAAGTTTTACAACATTTCACGAAATGACTTTTGCTCACCATAGAATCATTCTACATGCTATAATACGACCGTTTTGAAGGTTTTTTTCAACAAAAAAAAAATTTGACATTTCCGTCGAAAATATTTCGACATACTATACTATGGCGTTTTTTGTAAAATTTTACAACATTTCACGAAATGACTTTTGCTCACCATAGAATCATTCTACATGCTATAATACCACCGTTTTCATGTTTTTTTCAACATAAAAAAAAAATTTGACGTTTTCGTCGAAAAATTTCGACATACTATACTATGGCGTTTTTTTGAAAAATTTTACAACATTTCACGAAATGACTTTTGCTCACCATAGAATCATTCTACATGCTATAATACCACCGTTTTCATGTTTTTTTTTCAACATAAAAAAAAATTTGACGTTTTCGTCAAAAAATTTCGACATACTATACTATTTTTTTGTAAAATTTTACAACATTTCGCGAAATGACTTTTGCTCACCAAAAATTTGACGTTTTCGTCAAAAAATTTCGACATACTATACTATGGTGTTTTTTTTTTTGTAAAATTCTACATTTCACGAGATGAGTTTTGCTCACCATAGAATCATTCTACATGCTATAAGACCGTTTTCATGGTTTTTTTCAACTTCAAAAAAATTTGACATTTTCGTCTAAAATATTTCGACATACTATACTATGGCGTTTTTTTTTTGTAAAATTCTACATTTAACGAAATGACTTTTGCTCACCATAGAATTCTACATGCTATAATAAGTCAGATTCTACATGCTATAATACGACAGATTTCATGGTTTTTTTTTCAAACAAAAATTTGACGTTTTCGTCAAAAAATTTCGACATACTATACTATGGCGTTTTTTGTAAAAGTTTACATTTCACAAAATGACTTTTGCTCACCATAGAATCATTCTACATGCTATAATACGACAGTTTTCATGTTTTTTTTCCACATTAAAAAAATTTGACGTTTTCGCCAAAAAATTTCGACGTACTATACTATGGCATTTTTTTTTTGTAAAACTTTACAACATTTCACGAAATGACTTTTGCTCACCATAGAATCATTGTACATGCTATAATACCACCGTTTTCATGGTTTTTTTCAACATCAAAAAATTTTGACGTTTTCGTCAAAAAATTTCGACATACTATACTATGGCGTTTTTTTTTGTAAAATTTTACAACATTTCACAAAATGACTTTTTCTCACCACAGAATCATTCTACATGCTATAATAAGACCGTTTTCATGGTTTTCTTCAACTTCAAAAAAATTTGACGTTTTCGTCAAAAAATTTCGGCATACTATACTATGGCGTTTTTTTTTTTGTAAAATTCTACATTTCACGAAATTAATTTTGCTCACCATAGAATCATTCTACATGCTATAAGACCGTTTTCATGTTTTTTTTCAACTTCAAAAAAATTTGACATTTTCGTCAAAAATATTTCGACATACTATACTATGGCGTTTTTTTTTGTAAAATTCTACATTTCACGAAATGACTTTTGCTCACCATAGAATTCTACATGCTATAATACGACAGATTTCATGGTTTTTTTCAAACAAAAAAATTTGACATTTTCGTCAAAAAATTTCGACATACTATACTATGGCGTTTTTTTTGTAAAATTTTACATTTCACGAAATGACTTTTGCTCACCATAGAATCATTCTACATGCTATAATACGACCGTTTTCATGGTTTTTTTTCAATATCTAAAAAATTTGACGTTTTCGTCAAAAAATATCGACATACTATACTATGGCGGTTTTTTTGTAAAATTTTACAACATTTCACAAAATGACTTTTTCTCACCACAGAATCATTCTACATGCTATAATAAGACCGTTTTCATGGTTTTCTTCAACTTCAAAAAAATTTGACGTTTTCGTCAAAAAATTTCGACATACTATACTATGGCGTTTTTTTTTTTGTAAAATTCTACATTTCACGAAATGAATTTTGCTCACCATAGAATTCTACATGCTATAATAAGTCAGATTCTACATGCTATAATACGACAGATTTCATGGTTTTTTTTCAAACAAAAAAGTTTGACGTTTTCGTCAAAAAATTTCGACATACTATACTATGGCATTTTTTTCGTAAAATTTTACAACATTTCACGAAATGACTTTTGAACACCATAGAATCATTCTACATGCTATAATACGACAGTTTTCATGTTTTTTTTTCCACATTAAAAAAAATTTGACGTTTTCGCCAAAAAACTTCGACATACTATACTATGGCATTTTTTTTTTTTTGTAAAACTTTACAACATTTCACGAAATGATTTTTGCTCACCATAGAATCATTCTACATGCTATAATACAACCGTTTTCAAGTTTTTTTTCAACATCAAAGAAATTTGATGTTTTCGTCAGAAAATTTCAACATACTATACTATGGCGTTTTTTTTTGTAAAATTTTACATTTCACGAAATGACTTTTGCTCACCATAGAATCATTCTACATGCTATAATACGACCGTTTTCAAGGTTTTTTTCAACATCGAAAAAATTTGATGTTTTCGTCTAAAATATTTCGACATACTATACTATGGCGTTTTTTTTTGTAAAATTCTACATTTCACGAAATGACTTTTGCTCACCATAGAATCATTCTACATGGTATAATATGACTGTTTTCATGTTTTTTTTTTCCACATTAAAAACATTTGACGTTTTCGTCGAAAAATTTTGACATACTATATTATGGCGTTTTTTGTAAAAGTTTACATTTCACAAAATGCCTTTTGCTCACCATAGAATCATTCTACATGCTATAATACGACCGTTTTGAAGGTTTTTTTCAACAAAAAAAAAAAATTGAAATTTTCGTGAAAAAATTTTGACATACTATACTATGGCGTTTTTTGTAAAATTTTACAACATTTCACGAAATGACTTTTGCTCACCATAGAATAATTCTACATGCTATTATACCACTGTTTTCATGTTTTTTTTCAAAATAAAAAAAATTTGACGTTTTCGTCGAAAAATTTCGACATACTATACTATGGCGTTTTTTTTGTAAAATTTTACATTTCACGGAATGATTTTGGCTCACCATAGAATTATTCTACATGCTATAATAAGACCGTTTTCATGGTTTTTTTCAACTTCAAAAAAATTTGACGTTTTTGTCAAAAAATTTCGAAATACTACACTATGGCGTTTTTTTTGTAAAATTTTACAACATTTCACGAAATGACTTTTGCTCACCATAGAATCATTCTACATGCTATAATACGACCGTTTTCATGGTTTTTTTCAACCTCAAAAAAATTTGACGTTTTCGTCAAAAACTTTCGACATACTATACTATGTCGTTTTTTTTGTAAAATTTTCAAACTTTCCACGAAATGACTTCTGTTCACCAAAGAATTATTCTACACGCTATAATACGACCGTTTCCATGATTTTTTTCAACATCAAAAAAATTGACGTTTTCATTGAAAAATTTCAACATACTATACTATGGCATTTTTTTTTTTGTAAAATTCTACATTTCACGAGATGAATTGTGCTCACCATAGAATCATTCTACATGCTATAAGACCGTTTTCATGGGTTTTTTTCAACTTCAAAAAAATTTGACATTTTCGTCGAAAATATTTCAACATACTATACTATGGCGGTTTTTTTGGTAAAATTCTACATTTCACGAAATGACTTTTGCTCACCATAGAATTCTACATGCTATAATAAGTCAGATTCTACATGCTATAATACGACAGATTTCATGTTTTTTTTTCAAACAAAAAAGTGACATTTTCGTCAAAAAATTTCGACATACTATATTATGTCGCTTTTTTTGTAAAATTTTACATTTCACGAAATGACTTTTGCTCACCATAGAATCATTCTACATGCTATAATCCGACATATTTCAGATTCTACATGCTATAATACGACAGATTTCATGGTTTTTTTCAAACAAAAAAAATTGACATTTTCGTCAAAAAATTTCGACATACTATATTATGTCGCTTTTTTTGTAAAATTTTACGTTTCACGAAATGACTTTTGCTCACCATAGAATCATTCTACATGCTATAATACAACCGTTTTCAAGTTTTTTTTCAACATCAAAGAAATTTGATGTTTTCGTCAGAAAATTTCAACATACTATACTATGGCGTTTTTTTTTGTAAAATTTTACATTTCACGAAATGACTTTTGCTCACCATAGAATCATTCTACATGCTATAATACCACCGTTTTCATGGTTTTTTTCAACATACAAAAAAATTGACGTTTTCATTGAAAAATTTCGACATACTATATATACTATGGCGTTTTTTGTAAAATTTTACAACATTTCACGAAATGACTTTTGCTCACCATAGAATCATTCTACATGCTATTATACCACCGTTTTCATGTTTTTTTTTCAAAATAAAAAAAATTTGACGTTTTCGTCGAAAAATTTCGACATACTATACTATGGCGTTTTTTTTGTGTAAAATTCTACATTTCACGAGATGAGTTTTGCTCACCATAGAATCATTCTACATGCTATAAGACCGTTTTCATGGTTTTTTTCAACTTCAAAAAAAATTGACATTTTCGTCGAAAATATTTCGACATACTATACTATGGCGTTTTTTTTTGTAAAATTCTACATTTCATGAAATGACTTTTGCTCACCATAGAATTCTACATGCTATAATAAGTCAGATTCTACATGCTATAATACGACAGATTTCATGGTTTTTTTTCAAACAAAAAAGTTTGACGTTTTCGTCAAAAAATTTCGACATACTATACTATGGCATTTTTTTCGTAAAATTTTACAACATTTCACGAAATGACTTTTGAACACCATAGAATTCTACATGCTATAATAAGTCAGATTCTACATGCTATAATACGACATATTTCATGGTTTTTTTTCAAACAAAAAAAGTTTGACGTTTTCGTCAAAAATATTTCGACATACTATACTATGGCGTTTTTTTTTGTAAGATTCTACATTTCACGAAATGACTTTTGCTCACCATAGAATCATTCTACATGCTATAATCCGACATATTTCAGATTCTACATGCTATAATACGACAGATTTCATGGTTTTTTTCAAACAAAAAAAATTGACATTTTCGTCAAAAAATTTCGACATACTATATTATGTCGCTTTTTTTGTAAAATTTTACGTTTCACGAAATGACTTTTGCTCACCATAGAATCATTCTACATGCTATAATACAACCGTTTTCAAGTTTTTTTTTCAACATCAAAGAAATTTGATGTTTTCGTCAGAAAATTTCAACATACTATACTATGGCGTTTTTTTTTGTAAAATTTTACATTTCACGAAATGACTTTTGCTCACCATAGAATCATTCTACATGCTATAATACCACCGTTTTCATGGTTTTTTTCAACATACAAAAAAATTGACGTTTTCATTGAAAAATTTCGACATACTATATATACTATGGCGTTTTTTGTAAAATTTTACAACATTTCACGAAATGACTTTTGCTCACCATAGAATCATTCTACATGCTATTATACCACCGTTTTCATGTTTTTTTTTCAAAATAAAAAAAATTTGACGTTTTCGTCGAAAAATTTCGACATACTATACTATGGCGTTTTTTTTGTGTAAAATTCTACATTTCACGAGATGAGTTTTGCTCACCATAGAATCATTCTACATGCTATAAGACCGTTTTCATGGTTTTTTTCAACTTCAAAAAAATTTGACATTTTCGTCTAAAATATTTCGACATACTATACTATGGCGTTTTTTTTTGTAAAATTCTACATTTAACGAAATGACTTTTGCTCACCATAGAATTCTACATGCTATAATAAGTCAGATTCTACATGCTATAATACGACAGATTTCATGGTTTTTTTTCAAACAAAAATTTGACGTTTTCGTCAAAAAATTCCGACATACTATACTATGGCGTTTTTTTGTAAAAGTTTACATTTCACAAAATGACTTTTGCTCACCATAGAATCATTCTACATGCTATAATACAACCTTTTTCATGTTTTTTTTTAACATCTAAAAAATTTGACGTTTTCGTCAAAAAATTTCGACATACTATACTATGGCGTTTTTTTTTGTAAAATTTTATAACATTTCGCGAAATGACTTTTGCTCACCATAGACTTCTACATGCTATAATCCGACATATTTCAGATTCTACATGCTATAATACGACAGATTTCATGGTTTTTTTCTATGGCGTTTTTTTTGTAAAATTTTATAACATTTCACAAAATGACTTTTGCTCACCACAGAATCATTCTACATGCTATAATACAACCTTTTTCATGTTTTTTTTTAACATCTAAAAAATTTGACGTTTTCGTCAAAAAATTTCGACATACTATACTATGGCGTTTTTTTTTTGTAAAATTTTACAACATTTCACAAAATGACTTTTTCTCACCACAGAATCATTCTACATGCTATAATAAGACCGTTTTCATGGTTTTCTTCAACTTCAAAAAAATTTGACGTTTTCGTCAAAAAATTTCGGCATACTATACTATGGCGTTTTTTTTTTGTAAAATTCTACATTTCACGAAATGACTTTTGCTCACCATAGAATTCTACATGCTATAATAAGTCAGATTCTACATGCTATAATACGACATATTTCATGGTTTTTTTTCAAACAAAAAAGTTTGACGTTTTCGTCAAAAATATTTCGACATACTATACTATGGCGTTTTTTTTGTAAGATTCTACATTTCACGAAATGACTTTTGCTCACCATAGAATCATTCTACATGCTATAATCCGACATATTTCAGATTCTACATGCTATAATACGACAGATTTCATGGTTTTTTTCAAACAAAAAAAATTGACATTTTCGTCAAAAAATTTCGACATACTATATTATGTCGCTTTTTTTGTAAAATTTTACGTTTCACGAAATGACTTTTGCTCACCATAGAATCATTCTACATGCTATAATACAACCGTTTTCAAGTTTTTTTTTTCAACATCAAAGAAATTTGATGTTTTCGTCAGAAAATTTCAACATACTATACTATGGCGTTTTTTTTTGTAAAATTTTACATTTCACGAAATGACTTTTGCTCACCATAGAATCATTCTACATGCTATAATACCACCGTTTTCATGGTTTTTTTCAACATACAAAAAAATTGACGTTTTCATTGAAAAATTTCGACATACTATATATACTATGGCGTTTTTTTTGTAAAATTTTACAACATTTCACGAAATGACTTTTGCTCACCATAGAATCATTCTACATGCTATTATACCACCGTTTTCATGTTTTTTTTTCAAAATAAAAAAAAATTTGACGTTTTCGTCGAAAAATTTCGACATACTATACTATGGCGTTTTTTTTGTGTAAAATTCTACATTTCACGAGATGAGTTTTGCTCACCATAGAATCATTCTACATGCTATAAGACCGTTTTCATGTTTTTTTTCAACTTCAAAAAAAATTGACATTTTCGTCTAAAATATTTCGACATACTATACTATGGCGTTTTTTTTTGTAAAATTCTACATTTCACGAAATGACTTTTGCTCACCATAGAATTCTACATGCTATAATAAGTCAGATTCTACATGCTATAATACGACAGATTTCATGGTTTTTTTTCAAACAAAAAAGTGTGACGTTTTCGTCAAAAAATTTTGACATACTATACTATGGCGTTTTTTTTGTAAAACTTTACAACATTTCACGAAATGACTTTTGCTCACCATAGACTTCTACATGCTATAATACGACACATTTCATGGTTTTTTTCAAACAAAAAAAAATTGACATTTTCGTCAAAAAATTTCGACATACTATATTATGTCGCTTTTTTTGTAAAATTTTACATTTCACGAAATGACTTTTGCTCACCATAGAATCATTCTACATGCTATAATACAACCGTTTTCAAGTTTTTTTTTCAACATCAAAGAAATTTGATGTTTTCGTCAGAAAATTTCAACATACTATACTATGGCGTTTTTTTTTGTAAAATTTTACATTTCACGAAATGACTTTTGCTCACCATAGAATCATTCTACATGCTATAATACGACCGTTTTCAAGGTTTTTTTCAACATCAAAAAAATTTGACGTTTTCGTCAAAAAATTTCGACATACTATACTATGGCGTTTTTTGTAAAATTTTACAACATTTCACGAAATGACTTTTGCTCACCATAGAATCATTCTACATGCTATAATACGACCGTTTTCATGGTTTTTTTCAACCTCAAAAAAATTTGACGTTTTCATCAAAAAATTTCGACATACTATACTATGGCGTTTTTTTTGTAAAATTTTCAAACTTTCCACGAAATGACTTCTGTTCACCAAAGAATTATTCTTCACGCCATAATACGACCGTTTTCATGATTTTTTTCAACATCAAAAAAATTTGACGTTTTCGTCAAAAAATTTCGACATACTATACTATGGCGTTTTTTTTGTAAAATTTTATAACATTTCACAAAATGACTTTTGCTAACCACAGAATCATTCTACATGCTATAATAAGACCGTTTTCATGGTTTTTTTCAACTTCAAAAGAATTTGACGTTTTCATCAAAAAATTTCGACATACTATACTATGGCGTTTTTTTTTGTAAAATTCTACATTTCACGAAATGACTTTTGCTCACCATAGAATTCTACATGCTATAATAAGTCAGATTCTTCATGCTATAATACGACATATTTCATGGTTTTTTTTCAAACAAAAATTTGACGTTTTCGTCAAAAAATTTCGACATACTATACTATGGCGTTTTTTTTGTAAAACTTTACAACATTTCACGAAATGACTTTTGCTCACCATAGAATCATTCTACATGCTATAATACCAGAGATTTCATGGTTTTTTTTCAAACAAAAAAATTTGACATTTTCGTCAAAAAATTTCGACATACTATACTATGTTGTTATTTTGTAAAATTTTACATTTCACGAAATGACTTTTGCTCACCATAGAATCATTCTACATGCTATAATACGACCGTTTTCATGTTTTTTTCAACATCAAAAAAATTTGACCTTTTCCTCAAAAAATTTCGAAATACTACACTATGGCATTTTTTTTGTAAAATTCTACAACATTTCACGGAATGATTTTGGCTCACCATAGAATTATTCTACATGCTATAATAAGACCGTTTTCATGGTTTTTTTCAACATCAAAAAAATTTGACATTTTCGTCGAAAAATTTCGACATACTATACTATGGCGTTTTTTTTGTAAGATTCTACATTTCACGAAATGACTTTTGCTCACCATAGAATCATTCTATATGCTATAATACGAACGTTTTCATGTTTTTTTTTCAACTTCAAAAAAATTTGGCGTTTTCGTCAAAAAATTTCGACATAATATACTATGGCGTTTTTTTTTTGTAAAATTTTACAACATTTCACAAAATGACTTTTTCTCACCACAGAATCATTCTACATGCTATAATAAGACCGTTTTCATGGTTTTCTTCAACTTCAAAAGAATTTGACGTTTTCGTCAAAAAATTTCGACATACTATACTATGGCTTTTTTTTTTGTAAAATTCTACATTTCACGAAATGAATTTTGCTCACCATAGAATCATTCTACATGCTATGAGACCGTTTTCAAGTTTTTTTTCAACTTCAAAAAAATTTGACATTTTCGTCGAAAATATTTCGACATACTATACTATGGCGTTTTTTTTTGTAAAATTCTACATTTCATGAAATGACTTTTTCTCACCATAGAATTCTACATGCTATAATACGACAGATTTCATGGTTTTTTTCAAACAAAAAAATTTGACATTTTCGTCAAAAAATTTCGACATACTATACTATGGCGTTTTTTTTGTAAAATTTTACAACATTTCACGAAATGACTTTTGCTCACCATAGAATCATTCTACATGCTATAATACGACCGTTTTCATGGTTTTTTTTCAATATCTAAAAAATTTGACGTTTTCGTCAAAAAATATCGACATACTATACTATGGCGGTTTTTTTGTAAAATTTTATAACATTTCACAAAATGACTTTTTCTCACCACAGAATCATTCTACATGCTATAATAAGACCGTTTTCATGGTTTTCTTCAACTTCAAAAAAATTTGACGTTTTCGTCAAAAAATTTCGACATACTATACTATGGCGTTTTTTTTTTTGTAAAATTCTACATTTCACGAAATGAATTTTGATCACCATAGAATTCTACATGCTATAATAAGTCAGATTCTACATGCTATAATACGACAGATTTCATGGTTTTTTTTTCAAACAAAAAAGTTTGACGTTTTCGTCAAAAAATTTCGACATACTATACTATGGCATTTTTTTCGTAAAAT
Source organism: Pterois miles (assembly GCA_947000775.1). NCBI lineage: Eukaryota > Metazoa > Chordata > Actinopteri > Perciformes > Scorpaenidae > Pterois > Pterois miles. Next base: position 14,171,745 of record CAMQGK010000028.1, read on the forward strand.
TTTACAACATTTCACGAAATGACTTTTGAACACCATAGAATCATTCTACATGCTATAATACGACAGATTTCATGTTTTTTTTTCCACATTAAAAAAATTTGACGTTTTCGCCAAAAAATTTCGGCATACTATACTATGTCGTTTTTTTTTGTAAAACTTTACAACATTTCACGAAATGACTTTTGCTCACCATAGACTTCTACATGCTATAATACGACAGATTTCAGATTCTACATGCTATAATACGAGAGATTTCATGGTTTTTTTTCAAACAAAAAAATTTGACATTTTCGTCAAAAAATTTCGACATACTATACTATGTTGCTATTTTGTAAAATTTTACATTTCACGAAATGACTTTTGCTCACCATAGAATCATTCTACATGCTATAATCTGACCGTTTTCATGGTTTTTTTTCAACTTCAAAAAAATTTGACGTTTTTGTCAAAAAATTTCGAAATACTACACTATGGCGTTTTTTTTGTAAAATTTTACAACATTTCACGAAATGACTTTCGCTCACCATAGAATCATTCTACATGGTATAATATGACCATTTTGAAGGTTTTTTTCAACAAAAAAAAAATTGAAATTTTCGTGAAAAATTTTGACATACTATACTATGGCGTTTTTTGTAAAAGTTTACATTTCACAAAATGACTTTTGCTCACCATAGAATCATTCTATATGCTATAATACGAACGTTTTCATGTTTTTTTTTCAACTTGACGTTTTTGTCAAAAAATTTCGAAATACTACACTATGGCGTTTTTTTTGTAAAATTTTACAACATTTCACGAAATGACTTTTGCTCACCATAGAATCATTCTACATGCTATAATACGACCGTTTTCATGGTTTTTTTCAACCTCAAAAAAATTTGACGTTTTCGTCAAAAACTTTCGACATACTATACTATGTCGTTTTTTTTGTAAAATTTTCAAACTTTCCACGAAATGACTTCTGTTCACCAAAGAATTATTCTACACGCTATAATACGACCGTTTCCATGATTTTTTTCAACATCAAAAAAATTGACGTTTTCATTGAAAAATTTCAACATACTATACTATGGCATTTTTTTTTTGTAAAATTCTACATTTCACGAGATGAATTGTGCTCACCATAGAATCATTCTACATGCTATAAGACCGTTTTCATGGGTTTTTTTCAACTTCAAAAAAATTTGACATTTTCGTCGAAAATATTTCAACATACTATACTATGGCGTTTTTTTTGGTAAAATTCTACATTTCACGAAATGACTTTTGCTCACCATAGAATTCTACATGCTATAATAAGTCAGATTCTACATGCTATAATACGACAGATTTCATGTTTTTTTTTCAAACAAAAAAATTTGACATTTTCGTCAAAAAATTTCGACATACTATACTATGGCGTTTTTTTTTTGTAAAATTTTACATTTCACGAAATGACTTTTTCTCACCACAGAATCATTCTACATGCTATAATAAGACCGTTTTCATGGTTTTCTTCAACTTCAAAAGAATTTGGCGTTTTCGTCAAAAAATTTCGACATACTATACTGTCGTTTTTTTTGTAAAATTTTACAACATTTCGCGAAATGACTTTTGCTCACCATAGAATCATTCTACATGCTATAATACAACCGTTTTCATGATTTTTTTCAACATCAAAAAAATTGATGTTTTCATTGAAAAATTTCGACATACTATACTATGGCGTTTTTTGTAAAAGTTTACATTTCACGAAATGACTTTTGCTCACCAAAGAATCATTCTACATGCTATAATACCACCGTTTTCATGTTTTTTTTCCAAATTAAAAAAATTTGACGTTTTCGCCAAAAAATTTCGACATACTATAATATGGCATTTTTTTTTGTAAAATTTTACAACATTTCACGAAATGACTTTTGCTCACCATAGAATCATTCTACATGCTATAATACCACCGTTTTCATGGTTTTTTTCAACATAAAAAAAAATTTGACGTTTTCGTTGAAAAATTTCGAAATACTATACTATGGCGTTTTTTTTGTAAAATTCTACATTTCACAAAATGACTTTTGCTCACCATAGAATTATTCTACATGCTATAATACGACCGTTTTCATGGTTTTTTTCAACATCAAAAAAATTTGACGTTTTCGTCAAAAAATTTCGACATACTATACTATGGCGTTTTTTTTGTAAAATTTTATAACATTTCAAAAAATGACTTTTGCTAACCACAGAATCATTCTACATGCTATAATAAGACCGTTTTCATGGTTTTTTTCAACTTCAAAAGAATTTGACGTTTTCGTCAAAAAATTTCGACATACTATACTATGGCGTTTTTTTTTGTAAAATTCTACATTTCACGAAATGACTTTTGCTCACCATAGAATTCTACATGCTATAATAAGTCAGATTCTACATGCTATAATACGACATATTTTATGGTTTTTTTTTTCAAACAAAAATTTGACGTTTTCGTCAAAAAATTTCGACATACTATACTATGGCGTTTTTTTTGTAAAACTTTACAACATTTCACGAAATGACTTTTGCTCACCATAGACTTCTACATGCTATAATACGACAGATTTCAGATTCTACATGCTATAATACGAGAGATTTCATGGTTTTTTTTTCAAACAAAAAAATTTGACATTTTTGTCAAAAAATTTCGACATACTATACTATGTTGCTATTTTGTAAAATTTTACATTTCACGAAATGACTTTTGCTCACCATAGAATCATTCTACATGCTATAATACGACCGTTTTCATGGTGTTTTTCAACATCAAAAAAATTTGACCTTTTCCTCAAAAAATTTCGAAATACTACACTATGGCATTTTTTTTGTAAAATTCTACAACATTTCACGGAATGATTTTGGCTCACCATAGAATCATTCTACATGCTATAATCTGACCGTTTTCATGGTTTTCTTCAACTTCAAAAAAATTTGACGTTTTTGTCAAAAAATTTCGAAATACTATACTATGGCGTTTTTTTTTTGTAAAATTTTACAACATTTCACGAAATGACTTTCGCTCACCATAGAATCATTCTACATGGTATAATATGACCATTTTGAAGGTTTTTTTCAACAAAAAAAAAATTTGATGCTTTTGTTAAAAAATTTTGACATACTATACTATGGCATTTTTTTTCGTAAAATTTTACAACATTTCACGAAATGACTTTTGAACACCATAGAATCATTCTACATGCTATAATACGACAGTTTTCATGTTTTTTTTCCACATTAAAAAAATTTGACGTTTTCGCCAAAAAATTTCGATGTACTATACTATGGCGTTTTTTGTAAAATTTTACAACATTTCACGAAATGACTTTTGCTCACCATAGAATCATTGTACATGCTATAATACCACCGTTTTCATGGTTTTTTTCAACATTAAAAAAAAATTTGATGTTTTCGTTGAGAAATTTCGAAATACTATACTATGGCGTTTTTTTTTGTAAAATTCTACATTTCACAAAATGACTTTTGCTCACCATAGAATCATTCTACATGCTATAATACCACCGTTTTCATGTTTTTTTTCAACATACAAAAAAATTTGACGTTTTCGTCGAAAAATTTCGACATACTATACTATGGCGTTTTTTTGTAAAAGTTTACATTTCACGAAATGACTTTTGCTTACCATAGAATCATTCTACATGCTATAATACGACAGTTTTCAAGGTTTTTTTCAACATCAAAGAAATTTGATGCTTTTGTTAAAAAATTTCGACATACTATACCGTGGCGTTTTTTTCGTAAAATTTTACAATATTTCACGAAATGACTTTTGCTCATCATAGAATCATTCTACATGGTATAATACAACTGTTTTGAAGGTTTTTTTCAACAAAAAAAAAATTTGATGCTTTTGTTAAAAAATTTCGACATACTATACTATGGCGTTTTTTTGTAAAAGTTTACATTTCACAAAATGACTTTTGCTCACCATAGAATCATTCTACATGCTATAATACGACCGTTTTGAAGGTTTTTTTCAACGAAAAAAAAAAATTGAAATTTTCGTGAAAAAATGTTGACATACTATACTATGGCGTTTTTTTTGAAAAATTTTACAACATTTCACGAAATGATTTTTGCTCACCATAGAATCATTCTACATGCTATAATACCACCGTTTTCATGTTTTTTTTCCACATTAAAAAAATTTGACGTTTTCGTTGAAAAATTTCGAAATACTATACTATGGCTTTTTTTTTGTAAAATTTTACATTTCACGAAATGACTTTTACTCACCATAGACTCATTCTACATGCTATAATATGACCGTTTTCATGGTTTTTTTCACCATTAAAAAAATTTGACGTTTTCGTCGAAAAAATTTCGACATACTATACTATGGCGTTTTTTTTTTGTAAAATTCTACATTTCACAAAATGACTTTTGCTCACCATAGAATCATTCTATATGCTATAATACCACCGTTTTCATGGTTTTTTTCAACATCAAAAAAATTTGACGTTTTCGTCGAAAAAATTTCGACATACTATACTATGGCGTTTTTTTTTGTAAAATTCTACATTTCATGAAATGACTTTTGCTCACCATAGAATTCTACATGCTATAATACGACAGATTTCAGATTCTACATGCTATAATACGACAGATTTCATGGGTTTTTTTCAAACAAAAAAATTTGACATTTTCGTCAAAAAATTTCGACAGACTATACTATGTCGTTTTTTTTGTAAAATTTTACAACATTTCGCGAAATGACTTTTGCTCACCATAGAATCATTCTACATGCTATAATACAACCGTTTTCATGGTTTTTTTCAACCTCAAAAAAATTTGACGTTTTCGTCAAAAACTTTCGACATACTATACTATGTCGTTTTTTTTTGTAAAATTTTCAAACTTTCCACGAAATGACTTCTGTTCACCATAGAATCATTCTACATGCTATAATACGACAGTTTTCAAGGTTTTTTTCAACATCAAAGAAATTTGATGCTTTTGTTAAAAAATTTCGACATACTATACCGTGGCGTTTTTTTCGTAAAATTTTACAACATTTCACGAAATGACTTTTGCTCACCATAGAATCATTCTACATGGTATAATATGACCGTTTTCATGTTTTTTTTCCACATTAAAAACATTTGACGTTTTCGTCGAAAAATTTTGACATACTATACTATGGCATTTTTTTGAAAAATTTTACAACATTTCACGAAATGATTTTTGCTCACCATAGAATCATTCTACATGCTATAATACCACCGTTTTCATGATTTTTTTCAACATCAAAAAAATGTGATGCTTTTGTTAAAAAAATTCGACATACTATACTATGGCGTTTTTTGTAAAATTTTACAACATTTCACGAAATGCCTTTTGAACACCATAGAATCATTCTACATGCTATAATACCACCGTTTTCATGGTTTTTTTCAACATAAAAAAAAATTTGACGTTTTCGTCGAAAAAATTTCAACATACTATACTATGGCGTTTTTTTTTTGTAAAATTCTACATTTCACAAAATGACTTTTGCTCACCATAGAATTATTCTACATGCTATAATACGACCGTTTTCATGGTTTTTTTCAACATCAAAAAAATTTGACGTTTTCGTCAAAAAATTTCGACATACTATACTATGGCGTTTTTTTTGTAAAATTTTATAACATTTCAAAAAATGACTTTTGCTAACCACAGAATCTTTCTACATGCTATAATAAGACCGTTTTCATGGTTTTTTTCAACTTCAAAAAAATTTGACGTTTTCGTCAAAAAATTTCGACATACTATACTATGGCGTTTTTTTTTGTAAAATTCTACATTTCACGAAATGACTTTTGCTCACCATAGAATTCTACATGCTATAATAAGTCAGATTCTACATGCTATAATACGACATATTTCATGGTTTTTTTTCAAACAAAAATTTGACGTTTTCGTCAAAAAATTTCGACATACTATACTATGGCGTTTTTTTTGTAAAACTTTACAACATTTCACGAAATGACTTTTGCTCACCATAGACTTCTACATGCTATAATACGACAGATTTCAGATTCTACATGCTATAATACGAGAGATTTCATGTTTTTTTTTCAAACAAAAAAATTTGACATTTTCGTCAAAAAATTTCGACATACTATACTATGTTGCTATTTTGTAAAATTTTACATTTCACGAAATGACTTTTGCTCACCATAGAATCATTCTACATGCTATAATACGACCGTTTTCATGGTTTTTTTCAACATCAAAAAAATTTGACCTTTTCCTCAAAAAATTTCGAAATACTACATTATGGCATTTTTTTTGTAAAATTCTACAACATTTCACGGAATGATTTTGGCTCACCATAGAATTATTCTACATGCTATAATAAGACCGTTTTCATGGTTTTTTTCAACATCAAAAAAATTTGACATTTTCGTCGAAAAATTTCGACATACTATACTATGGCGTTTTTTTTGTAAGATTCTACATTTCACGAAATGACTTTTGCTCACCATAGAATCATTCTACATGCTATAATCTGACCGTTTTGATGTTTTTTTTTCAACTTCAAAAAAATTTGACGTTTTTGTCAAAAAATTTCAAAATACTACACTATGGCGTTTTTTTTTGTAAAATTTTACAACATTTCACGAAATGACTTTTGCTCACCATAGAATCATTCTACATGCCATAATACGACCGTTTTCATGTTTTTTTTCAACATACAAAAAAATTTGACGTTTTCGTCGAAAAATTTCGACATACTATACTATGGCGTTTTTTGTAAAAGTTTACATTTCACGAAATGACTTTTGCTCACCATAGAATCATTCTACATGCTATAATACCACCGTTTTCATGGTTTTTTTCAACATAAAAAAAAATTTGACGTTTTCGTTGAAAAATTTCGAAATACTACACTATGGCGTTTTTTTTTGTAAAATTTTACATTTCACGAAATGACTTTTGCTCACCATAGAATCATTCTACATGCTATAATACGACCGTTTTGAAGGTTTTTTTCAACAAAAAAAAAATTGAAATTTTCGTGAAAAAAATTTTGACATACTATACTATGGCGTTTTTTTTGAAAAATTTTACAACATTTCACGAAATGATTTTTGCTCACCATAGAATCATTCTACATGCTATAATACGACAGTTTTCAAGGTTTTTTTCAACATCAAAAAAATTTGATGCTTTTGTTAAAAAATTTCGACATACTATACTATGGCATTTTTTTCGTAAAATTTTACAACATTTCACGAAATGACTTTTGAACACCATAGAATCATTCTACATGCTATAATACGACAGTTTTCATGTTTTTTTTCCACATTAAAAAAATTTGACGTTTTCGCCAAAAAATTTCGACATACTATACTATGGCATTTTTTTTTTTGTAAAACTTTACAACATTTCACAAAATGACTTTTGCTAACCACAGAATCATTCTACACGCTATAATAAGACCGTTTTCATGGTTTTTTTCAACTTCAAAAAAATTTGACGTTTTCGTCAAAAAATTTCGACATACTATACTATGTCGTTTTTTTGTAAAATTTTACATTTCACGAAATGACTTTTGCTCACCATAGAATCATTCTACATGCTATAAGACCGTTTTCATGGTTTTTTCAACCTCAAAAAAATTTGACGTTTTCGTCAAAAACTTTCGACATACTATACTATGTCGTTTTTTTTGTAAAATTTTCAAACTTTCCACGAAATGACTTCTGTTCACCAAAGAATTATTCTACATGCTATAATACGACCGTTTTCATGGTTTTTTTCAACATCAAAAAAATTTGACGTTTTCGTCAAAAAATTTCGACATACTATACTATGGCGTTTTTTTTTGTAAAATTTTATAACATTTCAAAAAATGACTTTTGCTAACCACAGAATCATTCTACATGCTATAATAAGACCGTTTTCATGGTTTTTTTCAACTTCAAAAGAATTTGACGTTTTCGTCAAAAAATTTCGACATACTATACTATGGCGTTTTTTTTTTGTAAAATTCTACATTTCACGAAATGACTTTTGCTCACCATAGAATTCTACATGCTATAATAAGTCAGATTCTACATGCTATAATACGACATATTTCATGGTTTTTTTTCAAACAAAAATTTGACGTTTTCGTCAAAAAATTTCGACATACTATACTATGGCGTTTTTTTTGTAAAACTTTACAACATTTCACGAAATGACTTTTGCTCACCATAGACTTCTACATGCTATAATACGACAGATTTCAGATTCTACATGCTATAATACGAGAGATTTCATGTTTTTTTTTCAAACAAAAAAATTTGACATTTTCGTCAAAAAATTTCGACATACTATACTATGTTGCTATTTTGTAAAATTTTACATTTCACGAAATGACTTTTGCTCACCATAGAATCATTCTACATGCTATAATACGACCGTTTTCATGGTTTTTTTCAACATCAAAAAAATTTGACCTTTTCCTCAAAAAATTTCGAAATACTACACTATGGCATTTTTTTTGTAAAATTCTACAACATTTCACGGAATGATTTTGGCTCACCATAGAATTATTCTACATGCTATAATAAGACCGTTTTCATGGTTTTTTTCAACATCAAAAAAATTTGACATTTTCGTCGAAAAATTTCGACATACTATACTATGGCGTTTTTTTTGTAAGATTCTACATTTCACGAAATGACTTTTGCTCACCATAGAATCATTCTACATGCTATAATCTGACCGTTTTGATGTTTTTTTTTCAACTTCAAAAAAATTTGACGTTTTTGTCAAAAAATTTCGAAATACTACACTATGGCGTTTTTTTTTGTAAAATTTTACAACATTTCACGAAATGACTTTCGCTCACCATAGAATCATTCTACATGGTATAATATGACCATTTTGAAGGTTTTTTTCAACAAAAAAAAAATTGAAATTTTCGTGAAAAATTTTGACATACTATACTATGGCGTTTTTTGTAAAAGTTTACATTTCACAAAATGACTTTTGCTCACCATAGAATCATTCTACATGCTATAATAAGACCGTTTTCATGGTTTTTTTCAACTTCAAAAAAATTTGACGTTTTCGTCAAAAAATTTCGACATACTATACTATGTCGTTTTTTTTGTAAAATTTTACATTTTGTGAAATGACTTTTGCTCACCATAGAATCATTCTATATGCTATAATACGAACGTTTTCATGTTTTTTTTTCAACTTCAAAAAAATTTGGCGTTTTCGTCAAAAAATTTCGACATACTATACTATGGCATTTTTTTTTGTAAAATTTTACAACATTTCACAAAATGACGTTTTCTCACCACAGAATCATTCTACATGCTATAATAAGACCGTTTTCATGGTTTTCTTCAACTTCAAAAGAATTTGGCGTTTTCGTCAAAAAATTTCGACATACTATACTATGGCGTTTTTTTTTGTAAAATTCTACATTTCATGAAATGACTTTTGCTCACCATAGAATTCTACATGCTATAATACGACAGATTTCAGATTCTACATGCTATAATACGACAGATTTCATGGTTTTTTTTCAAACAAAAAAATTTGACGTTTTCGTCGAAAAATTTCGACATACTATACTATGGCGTTTTTTTGTAAAAGTTTACATTTCACGAAATGACTTTTGCTCACCATAGAATCATTCTACATGCTATAATACCACCGTTTTCATGATTTTTTTCAACATCAAAAAAATGTGATGCTTTTGTTAAAAAAATTCGACATACTATACTATGGCGTTTTTTGTAAAATTTTACAACATTTCACGAAATGCCTTTTGAACACCAAAGAATCATTCTACATGCTATAATACCACAGTTTTCATGTTTTTTTTCCACATTAAAAAAATTTGACGTTTTCGCCAAAAAATTTCGACATACTATACTATGGCATTTTTTTTTGTAAAATTTTACAACATTTCACGAAATGACTTTTGCTCACCATAGAATCATTCTACATGCTATAATACCACCGTTTTCATGGTTTTTTTCAACATAAAAAAAAATTTGACGTTTTCGTTGAAAAATTTCGAAATACTATACTATGGCTTTTTTTTGTAAAATTTTACATTTCACGAAATGACTTTTACTCACAATAGACTCATTCTACATGCTATAATATGACCGTTTTCATGTTTTTTTTCACCATTAAAAAAATTTGACGTTTTCGTCGAAAAGATTTCAACATACTATACTATGGCGTTTTTTTTGTAAAATTCTACATTTCACAAAATGACTTTTGCTCACCATAGAATTATTCTACATGCTATAATACGACCGTTTTCATGGTTTTTTTCAACATCAAAAAAATTTGACGTTTTCGTCAAAAAATTTCGACATACTATACTATGGCGTTTTTTTTGTAAAATTTTATAACATTTCAAAAAATGACTTTTGCTAACCACAGAATCATTCTACATGCTATAATAAGACCGTTTTCATGGTTTTTTTCAACCTCAAAAGAATTTGACGTTTTCGTCAAAAAATTTCGACATACTATACTATGGCGTTTTTTTTTGTAAAATTCTACATTTCACGAAATGACTTTTGCTCACCATAGAATTCTACATGCTATAATAAGTCAGATTCTACATGCTATAATACGACATATTTCATGGTTTTTTTTCAAACAAAAATTTGACGTTTTCGTCAAAAAATTTCGACATACTATACTATGGCGTTTTTTTTGTAAAACTTTACAACATTTCACGAAATGACTTTTGCTCACCATAGAATCATTCTACATGCTATAATACCACCGTTTTCATGGTTTTTTTTTCAACATAAAAAAAAATTTGACGTTTTCGTCAAAAAATTTCGACATACTATACTATGTTGCTATTTTGTAAAATTTTACATTTCACGAAATGACTTTTGCTCACCATAGAATCATTCTACATGCTATAATATGACCGTTTTCATGGTTTTTTTCAACATCAAAAAAATTTGACCTTTTCCTCAAAAAATTTCGAAATACTACACTATGGCATTTTTTTTGTAAAATTCTACAACATTTCACGGAATGATTTTGGCTCACCATAGAATTATTCTACATGCTATAATAAGACCGTTTTCATGGTTTTTTTCAACATCAAAAAAATTTGACATTTTCGTCGAAAAATTTCGACATACTATACTATGGCGTTTTTTTTGTAAGATTCTACATTTCACGAAATGACTTTTGCTCACCATAGAATCATTCTACATGCTATAATCTGACCGTTTTGATGTTTTTTTTTCAACTTCAAAAAAATTTGACGTTTTTGTCAAAAAATTTCGAAATACTACACTATGGCGTTTTTTTTTGTAAAATTTTACAACATTTCACGAAATGACTTTCGCTCACCATAGAATCATTCTACATGGTATAATATGACTATTTTGAAGGTTTTTTTCAACATCAAAAAAATTTGATGCTTTTGTTAAAAAATTTCGACATACTATACTATGGCATTTTTTTCGTAAAATTTTACAACATTTCACGAAATGACTTTTGAACACCATAGAATCATTCTACATGCTATAATACGACAGTTTTCATGTTTTTTTTCCACATTAAAAAAATTTGACGTTTTCGCCAAAAAATTTCGACGTACTATACTATGGCATTTTTTCTTTTGTAAAACTTCACAACATTTCACGAAATGATTTTTGCTCACCATAGAATCATTCTACATGCTATACAACCGTTTTCAAGGTTTTTTTCAACATCGAAAAAATTTGACGTTTTCGTCAAAAAATTTCGACATACTATACTATGGCGTTTTTTTGTAAAATTTTACAACATTTCACGAAATGACTTTTGCTCACCATAGAATCATTGTACATGCTATAATACCACCGTTTTCATGGTTTTTTTCAACATTAAAAAAAAATTTGATGTTTTCGTTGAGAAATTTCGAAATACTATACTATGGCGTTTTTTTTTGTAAAATTCTACATTTCACAAAATGACTTTTGCTCACCATAGAATCATTCTACATGCTATAATACCACCGTTTTCATGGTTTTTTTCAACATCAAAAAAATTTGACATTTTCGTCGAAAAATTTCGACATACTATACTATGGCGTTTTTTTTGTAAGATTCTACATTTCACGAAATGACTTTTGCTCACCATAGAATCATTCTACATGCTATAATCTGACCGTTTTGATGTTTTTTTTTTCAACTTCAAAAAAATTTGACGTTTTTGTCAAAAAATTTCGAAATACTACACTATGGCGTTTTTTTTTTTGTAAAATTTTACAACATTTCGCGAAATGACTTTTGCTAACCACAGAATCATTCTACATGCTATAATAAGACCGTTTTCATGTTTTTTTTCAACTTCAAAAAAATTTGACGTTTTCGTCAAAAAATTTCGACATACTATACTATGGCGTTTTTTTTTTGTAAAATTCTACATTTCACGAAATGAATTTTGCTCACCATAGAATCATTCTACATGCTATAAGACCGTTTTCATGGTTTTTTTCAACCTCAAAAAAATTTGACGTTTTCGTCAAAAACTTTCGACATACTATACTATGTCGTTTTTTTTTTGTAAAATTTTCAAACTTTCCACGAAATGACTTCTGTTCACCAAAGAATTATTCTACACGCTGTAATACGACCGTTTTCATGATTTTTTTCAACATCAAAAAAATTGACGTTTTCATTGAAAAATTTCGACATACTATACTATGGCGTTTTTTTGTAAAATTTTACAACATTTCACGAAATGACTTTTGTTCACCATAGAATCATTCTACATGCCATAATACGACCGTTTTCATGTTTTTTTTTTCAACATACAAAAAAATTTGACGTTTTCGTCGAAAAAATTTCGACATACTATACTATGGCGTTTTTTTTGTAAAAGTTTACATTTCACGAAATGACTTTTGCTTACCATAGAATCATTCTACATGCTATAATACGACAGTTTTCAAGGTTTTTTTCAACATCAAAGAAATTTGATGCTTTTGTTAAAAAATTTCGACATACTATACCGTGGCGTTTTTTTCGTAAAATTTTACAATATTTCACGAAATGACTTTTGCTCATCATAGAATCATTCTACATGGTATAATACAACCGTTTTGAAGGTTTTTTTCAACAAAAAAAAAATTTGATGCTTTTGTTAAAAAATTTCGACATACTATACTATGGCGTTTTTTTGTAAAAGTTTACATTTCACAAAATGACTTTTGCTCACCATAGAATCATTCTACATGCTATAATACGACCGTTTTGAAGGTTTTTTTCAACGAAAAAAAAAATTGAAATTTTCGTGAAAAAATTTTGACATACTATACTATGGCGTTTTTTTGAAAAATTTTACAATATTTCACGAAATGACTTTTGCTCATCATAGAATCATTCTACATGGTATAATACAACCGTTTTGAAGGTTTTTTTCAACAAAAAAAAATTTGATGCTTTTGTTAAAAAATTTCGACATACTATACTATGGCGTTTTTTTTTTGTAAAATTTTACATTTCACGAAATGACTTTTGCTCACCATAGAATCATTCTACATGGTATAATATGACCGTTTTCATGTTTTTTTTCCACATTAAAAACATTTGACGTTTTCGTCGAAAAATTTCGACATACTATACTATGGCGTTTTTTTTGTAAAAGTTTACATTTCACAAAATGACTTTTGCTCACCATAGAATCATTCTACATGCTATAATACGACCGTTTTGAAGGTTTTTTTCAACGAAAAAAAAATTGAAATTTTCGTGAAAAAATTTTGACATACTATACTATGGCGTTTTTTTGAAAAATTTTACAACATTTCACGAAATGACTTTTGCTCACCATAGAATCATTCTACATGGTATAATATGACCGTTTTCATGTTTTTTTCCACATTAAAAACATTTGACGTTTTCGTCGAAAAATTTTGACATACTATACTATGGCGTTTTTTGTAAAAGTTTACATTTCACAAAATGACTTTTGCTCACCATAGAATCATTCTACATGCTATAATACGACCGTTTTGAAGGTTTTTTTCAACGAAAAAAAAATTGAAATTTTCGTGAAAAAATTTTGACATACTATACTATGGCGTTTTTTTGAAAAATTTTACAACATTTCACGAAATGATTTTTGCTCACCATAGAATCATTCTACATGCTATAATACCACCGTTTTCATGATTTTTTTCAACATCAAAAAAATGTGATGCTTTTGTTGAAAAAATTCGACATACTATACTATGGCGTTTTTTTTGTAAAATTTTACAACATTTCACGAAATGACTTTTTTTCACCATTCATAGTATTGAATCTTGAAATATTTCACGTTAACAGTCATATTATAGTGTTTTAAACAATATTATGATAAAGAAGTCATATTATAGTACGTTGAAAATTTTCATGAAAAAAGTCATAGTATGGTATGTTGAAAAATTTCATGAAAAACAGGTCATAGCATTGAATCTAGAAAAATTTCATGTTAACAGTCATATTATAGTGTTAAACAATATTATGATAAAGAAGTCATATTATGGTACAAATTTTTCTACATACTATACTGACTTTTTTTCATGAAATTTTTCAACGTACTATAATATGACTTTTTTATCATAATATTGTTTAACATAATGTAACTGTTAACATTAATTTTTCAAGATTCAATACTATGAGTCATAGTATAGTATGTCGAAATGTTCTAAAATTTTACAAAAAAACATCATAGTATTGTATGTCGAAATGTTTCGATGAAAACGTCAAATTTTTTGATGTTGAAAAAAAATCATGAAAACGGTCGTATTATAACGTGTATTGATTCTATGGTGAAAAAGTCATTTTGTGAAATGTTTCATGAAATTTTTCGACATACTATACTATGAATTTTTTCATGAAATTTTTCAACGTACTATAATATGACTTTTTTATCATAATATTGTTTAACATACTATAATATGACTGTTAACATGAAATTTTTCAAGATTCAATACTATGACCTGTTTTTCATGAAATTTTTCAACATACTATACTATGACTTTTTTCATGAAATTTTTCAACGTACTATAATATGACTTTTTTTTTATCATAATATTGTTTAACATACTATGACTGTTAACATGAAATTTTTCAAGATTCAATACTGTGACCTGTTTTTCATGAAATTTTTCAACGTACTATAATGAGACGTTTTATCATAATATTGTTTAACATACTATGACTGTTAACATGAAATTTTTCAAGATTCAATACTGTGACCTGTTTTTCATGAAATTTTTCAACATACTATAATAAGACGTTTTTGTCATAATATTGTTTAACATACTATAACATGACTGCTAACATGAAATTTTTCAAGATTCAATACTATGACCCGTTTTTCATGAAATTTTTCGACATACTACCCTATGACTTTTTTCATGAAATTTTTCAATGTACTATAATATGACTTTTTTATCATAATATTGCTTAACATGACTGCTAACATGAAATTTTTCAAGATTCAATACTATGACCCGTTTTTCATGAAATTTTTCGACATACTATTCTATGACTTTTTTTCCCTAAAATTCTTTTTCCCACCATGTTGTACTATGACTTTTGTAATGAGTTTTATGACATGACTTCATCAACATTCTATAACTTTTTTCAACATGCTATGTGACTTTTTAGACATGCTATACTATGAATTTTGACATGCCACACTGACTTATGTCGACATGCCATACTAGGACTTTTTCAACATGCTATACTAAGCGTTTTTTTTCACCATACTATTTTTCGACACACTATAACTTGTTAAAATTTTTCGACATAATCTGATTTTTTTTCCACGTTATACTATGTCTTCAACACATTATACTATGATTTTTTGACATGCTATACTATGTCTTTTTTGACAGGCTATACTAGAAGTCATTGCGACATGCTATGCTAGAGCAATGTGCAATGGACATAAGCACTGAGCACTTAGCACTTTCTTTGGCACTTTAAATTACCTAATGTCTCTGTATGTCCCTGTGTTGTCATTGTAATGTATCTCCTGTTTTTAGCCCTGTTTTAGTAGTCAAGGTTTCATGTTTTTGTGTCATTGTTCTGTGAAGCAATAATGTAGCACGACGCCCAAGACAAATTTCCCCAACGGGACAATAAAGTTTACCTTGACCTTGATGCTATACTATGACTTTTGTCGCCATATTATATTTTGACTTTTCCTGACATACTATACTGTCTTTAATTTTTTAGACATATTATATTATGCCCTTTTGTATTTTTTGATATATTTTACTATGACTTTGTTTTGGTATAGTACAGTATGACTTTTTATTTTTCTGACATACTGTACCATGATTTGTTCTTCGACATACTATACTACAACATTTTTCATGGCCATACTGTAATATGCCTTGTTTATTTTTTGATATAATATACTGACTTTTAACATACTATAACATAATTTGCTTCTTTTTAGACAAGTATGTTGGAAAAAAAGCAAAAAGGTCATACTATAGTATGTTGAAAAAAATGCAAAAGTCATACAACTTTTTATTTTTTCAGCATGTAAACTGACTTTTTTCAACATACTATCCCATGAGTATGACATACTATACCCTGGCTATTTTTTCAGCATACTACTACAAAAAGTCATGGTATAGGATGTCGAAAAATGTCAAAAAGTCATGGTACGCCATGTTGAAAAAAGTCAAAAAAAAGTCACAGTATAGTATGTAAAAAAAAAAAAAAAGTCAGTGTGTGGAAAAAAGACAAAAAGAAGTTGCAGTATACTAAGTTGAAAAAATATAAAAAAAAAAAACAATATGGTATGTAGAAAAAAAGTCCTAGTATAGTATGTCAAAAAAGGCTAAAAGTATAGTATGTCAGAAAATATGTCATTGAATACTACAATGAAACCCCCCCATATAGTATATCATGTAAAAAAAGTAATAGCATAGTATGCCATGAAAAAGTCAGTATGTCATAAAATGTCAAATATCATGCCATAAAAGTGACAAAAAGTATAACATGTCATAATGCCACGATAAAGTATGTAATAAAAACTTCAGAAAAATGCCATAGTATAGTATACCATAACATTGTCATAAAAATTGTTCCATAAACATGTAATTGTATAGTATGACCTAACAGTCAGAAAAAGTGTCATAGTATAGTAAGTTCTAAAAATATATTGTCATATAATGTCATAGCAATAGTTAAACAGTCATAAAATATATAGTATACTGAGTATCTCATGAAAATGCCATAGTATGCCATAAAAACAGTTAAAAAAATTAATAGTAATAATAGTAATTAATAGTTTAATATGCCATAAAAATATAAAAAGTCAGTGTAGTATGCCATGAAAAATGTAAAAATAAATCATTATGCTGCCTGTCATAAAAAACTTTGAACGCGTCTACACAATGATTAAATTCACACAAACTTTAGCATACAATGTGAACAATAACATATTCAAAACATGCTAAAAATGTAATACCAGAAAATGGTGTTAAAGACTTTTTGTTTCCAAAGTGACTTACTAATTTATATATTAATCCTTTTTAAAGACCCAGCTGACACCTTTTTTTTTTTTAAGTAGTATTTTGCCTCATAGGATCAACATGTCTGCACTTTTCTTCTGAGACAACAAGATAAGATGAGATGAACCTTTATTAATCACTGGAGGATAATTATATGTAATTAATTATATGCAATAATCTTTGTATTCAAGTAAAAATGTTTTTTTATGTGTGCAGCGTCATTGTGGTCTGTCGTGCAATCATTTACAGATGACAAGATGTCTGGGCTGGTAGGATAAAAGTCAGAGATTAGAGGTAACCACCTGCGGAGTTTCCTGTTCTTCTTGCCGTTATTCCACGTCACTTGTTTTAGCTCCTCGGATGGCAGGACCATGCCGCTATCGCTCTGCTCGTCCTAAAGCAGAGAGGATGCAAACATGCAGCTCATTGGGTTTTACTGTTCATCTGTTTCCACTGGAATTGTTCAATTCTGACAAAGTGAGGATGCATTCTTGTCTCATCC
Source organism: Pterois miles (assembly GCA_947000775.1). Taxonomy (NCBI): domain Eukaryota; kingdom Metazoa; phylum Chordata; class Actinopteri; order Perciformes; family Scorpaenidae; genus Pterois; species Pterois miles. The sequence goes on from CAMQGK010000028.1 coordinate 14,189,759, forward strand.
TCTCTATGTGTGCAGAAGTGAAGGTGTTTTCTTACATCAGGACTGTCTGGCTCCTCGCAGGGCAGTTCCTCAAACGTCTGAAGGGTGGCCATGCCCCTCATATAACTGGAGATTGGATTCAGATAGGAAACATTGAAAGTTGGAAATGTCTTTACTTTCTCAACCTGTTTCCTGTTGTTTCTGAATTAAGTTTCATCACTTTCACTTCCGCACCTGTTCTTGTTCATTTCTTTCCCTTTTCTTGAATTTGATGAAACTACAGCACTTCACTAGCATACCTGATTATTCATAAACATAACATCTTAAGTCAAGGTGCACTGGCTCAGACGTACATGCTGTATATTAACATTTTTTTTTTTTTATTTTCTTTCTCATGCTTCCTTACCTCAGGTTTGTGACTGCAAGTGGATTTTCTTTAAAGGTTTCACTGCGACCAGTGTCTCCACTTATGAAAGATCCCAGAGGAATATAATCCTTCCCATCCTGTTAAAGAGAAGGAACAAATGTTTGTAAGACATTTTTTTCTTTTCATGTAGCTTATGTTGAGAAACATTTTGTTGGACAAGAAATAAATCATAAGCCTGAAAGAGGAAATGGCTGGCAGCAAACATACCTACAGTTGAGGACTGGATTGCTGTAATCCATGACATAATAATCCATAATCCATGACAGTTTTGTGATGGAAAAAGTTATATTCATTTTACGACTGGAACAAGAGAAGTTTACATGTTGTCGGACACCCTGAACTAAATACGTAACTTCAATCCCATCTGGCTTAAGTGGGCATAAATGTTGGAATTAATGCACCTTTTCCCCCCAGAGTTCTTGTTGTGCTACTCAAATGTGGTTTGTACATAGTTCACTTGTGTTACAACACGTTCTTTGCCTTAGGAGCACATGTATGCAACTATATTTCCTTTCTAACTATTATCTTTCTGTGCATTATACATTTGGTTGAGAAAGGGCTCTTCTGGCTCACTTAACCTCTTAAGACCCGAGCTCTTTTTTTGATATGCATTTTTGATGTCTCTTTGCTATTTGGTCTTATTGGAACCTGATAAGTTTAAAAACTAAGCATCATCTTTTGACATAATGTAGTTTTAGAGAAAAATTATGTCCACATATGCAGACACTCGTTCTGAATTTCCATAAAACACAATAAAGTCACCATTGTGTAATAGTGCAAACCTCTATATGTCCACTCTGAACACAGCAGTGTTTTTCCTGACTGCTTTTGCATTTATTAATAACACTTGCAAACATGTTTTTTTTTAAACATTTTGGAAAATCACAGTACAATTTAACAAAATGAACATTTTTTTCCCCTTTTGGACAGTCATAGCAACAGTATGGCTCATTTGAAGTGCTGCAAACAGTTGCAGGACTGCTAGATGGCAGTGTACGTATCCTCGTACGTGTACACAAGACCCCAGTTAAATAAAATTAAGTATTATGTTCATATGACCCAAAATGTGATGTCATTGTATGTGTACGCCAGGTCCTAAGAGGTTAAATAAGCATTTGGGTACAAGAATTCACTTGATTTGAAAAGTGATATTTCTAATTGTTACTACGTTCTTTTTTGTTTATACACCCGATTAAATTACTTTTATGGGTGTGAATGCATATGCATCAATGGATGCCTATGTGAATTTGTGTGTATGTGGACATGTGTGTGTTTAAAAATATGAATATTTATATACACATATTTTCCATTTTCTTAATTCTATTCTTAATGTATTTAATTCAGTTAAGTTTTCTTCTATTTCTTCCTACCTTCCTTCCTATGTTTTTACCAATAATGACTTTTCCGGGGGTGTATGGTTCTTTTAAAATTCATTTCTATCTATGATACCACTAATGCAATTTTTGCATAGAAGATAAATCATACGATAAATATTTTATTTTTAGTGGACCTTAGATGGAAGAGGAAAAACAATAAAAAAAAGGCTAACCTGCTGAACCCTGGCTTGCAGCAGGTCTCCCAGGGTCTCCACCAGGTGGGTGAAGGTGGGTCGATCTGAGGGACTGGCCTCCCAGCATGCCAGCATCGTGCTGTAACTGCACACACAAACATACAGGCGTAGTGTTGAATTTTCAAACAAAGTACTAACAGAATCACTGCCTGGGTCACATCAGGAGACATGACATGAAGGTTTAAATGACGCTCTTCTTCCTTGGGTCTCCTATGTACACCTCCTACTTATTGGACCTCTATTTACTATGCCCTTGCCTTGCCTACTGATTTCGGGAGGTAACAGTGTTGCAAGCATATCCACCCACATCTCAGGTGTGCTGTATTCAGGTGCTCGCATCCTTGTTCCCCCCTTCAGTCTGTGGCAGAACTCTTCATCTATGTGAAGACCCGGGTACGGGGAAGCTCCTGTTGGACAAACACACATCAATATGTGAACCCACCCAACCAAAGAATTGAATTAGCATCTTCCAAACACAGTCTTAATAATGTAAGATCATATGAGTTGAAGGGCGTTTATATCACAGTGTGTTTCTGTTATTTTTTTCCCACCACCCTCTTACCCAGAGAGAAGATCTCCCACAACAGAATGCCGTAGGACCACACGTCACTCTGCGTGGTGAACACCTTGTCAAAGATGGACTCTGGAGACATCCACTTCAGAGGGAGGCGGGCCTGTCAGCCAATCAAACCACAGGAGCACAGTTACAAAAAAACAGTTGTTGGGGAACATTTAAAGTTTGGCAGGTTGAAAAGTCATCAGGCCACAGATCCTTTTGTAGTTGTTTGTTCACTGCCAGCATTTCCAAAACAGAAGCAACAAGTTAATGATGGGAGCAGCAGTTACAAGAGCCATACTCCTCCAAGTTTTATTACAACTAGACTTGCAATGTGGTTTAATGTACCAGTTATGGCCTTTTAACAACATTATGCATAGTTGTCCTGTTTCAGTTCAGTTCTAATTTACAATGGGATTTAAAAAAATAGAAAAGTAAAAACACCTCTTTTACCTGTGGTGAGTATATTTTAATAAAGTTCTGTTGTAAATGTATTCAGTGCAGCATGTATAAAATGCGAACTATTCACACCCTATTTATAACTGTATTTTATGACTAACAGTATGAATTATTTATGAAATTACTGATCATAAGATCAGTAATTTCATAAATGATTTCTAAAACATGAAATACTATAAAAAAAAATAATAAAATGGCTGAATGCTTTAGAGATGAAGTGTGTCAAATTTGGCAGCATCAAGTGGTGTGGCTGCAGATTGTAACTAACTCAATACCCCTCCACTCTCTCCTCCCTTGCTAAGACTGTGGTAATGTGAGCCACCATGGTTTTGCACTCTCTGGCTCACGTTACCACAATTTCACAAGCATGTACGACAACTATTGTAGCCTTCGGGTAACGTAAAAACATAAAGTCTCTCTCTAGAGCCAGTGCTTGGTTTGTCCAGTCTGGGCTACTGCAGAAATATGGTGGAGCAACAGGGTGGACATGGTGAACCGCTCCCTATGCAGATATAAGAGGACTCAGTAATAAAAACACAGTCAATAAAAACAGTTATTTTCCATTTCTGCCAATAGATCCCTGAAATGGATCTGGACCTTCAAATGTTCTTTAAATGTTTAAACACTGCAAAAATATGCACTGAGCCCCCAAATTTTGCTTTCAGTGGTGAGCTTTCTTGGGATGTCATCTGTCATTTTGTTGAAGAATATTACTAGCATAATACCTTTAGACAGTGGATTTTGGAACCACATTGCTCACATGTACTCACATCTCCTTTGCGGACATAGTCAGGGTCTTTGTAGATGTCTCTGGCCAGGCCGAAGTCACAGATCTTGACCACTTTATTGTCAGAAAGCAAAATATTCCTGGCTGCCAAGTCTCGGTGAATACACTGAAACACAGAGAACATGAAGAATGACATATACGAAATACATGTATGTACCTGCATCCAGACACACACAACACACACAGCACACACACACCACAAGTATCAGACCTTGCGAGAAGCCAGAAACTCCATTCCTCGTGCCACCTGGAAGCTGAAGGAGATGAGATCCTCCAAGGATAATGGAGAGCTGGAGGCAGATTTGGGATCTAGGGGAAAAAAAAAAACAGGGATGTAATCTAGCAGGCTGATGTGCCTGATGTGCACAAACATAAGAAAATGATCAGTATGCTCCCGTCTTACCTAGGTGACTCTCTGTCTTGTCTCTCTCATTAAATTCAGACATGCCGTTGACACAGTCAGGCCCTCCATCTTTTCCTCCAGCCGGCTAAGATAGGGGAAATCAGTGAGTTATTATCAAATATTGCATGACAGAGAGTGACAATTTTGACACAATTTGGGATTATGTGTTTGTTAAGAGGTATCGCTTGGTTGTTGACAGGATTTCACAAACATGTTTTGCTCTGTGAAAATGACCTTTGAGGCCACAGTTCGTAGTTACGTCTAAACTTGTGAAGAAATTAAGGAAGTACACCTCCTGCTTGTGAACTGATAACATCTTCGAACCTCAAACAGATTGCAGAAGTGAGTTTTCTGAGTGTATGATTTGGTAATAGTGTGCAGCACAAAACGAGCAATTTTGGTTTTTTTGCAACTTTGCACTGCAAGGAGAAGTGTGGGGCACACAGGCATGTGTGAACTCTGTCTGCACGCCATGGAGGTCCTGTTTCATGTGAAATACAGCTATCATGGCAACGTTTTTAACTGTGTTCGCAGACTCACCGTGTTGTGCACAAACACCTCTCTCTTGCCCTTCAGGAAGGTGGAGAGATTTCCATAGCGACAGTATTCGACAATGACCATAAGTGGTCCTGTATGCACAGAAAACACACGCGGCATAGCTATGACAAGCGAAAGGGTACAAAGACACAGATACTGATAGCACACCTAAATATGCATATATTAATATGTATAATTAGAGCACACATGCATGGTTAACACACACCTCCTGGTTTGGTGCAGGCTCCCAGTAGGTTGACAACATTCAGATGATGTCCAATGTGGTTGAGGATCTTCAGTTCAGTCATCAGAGCTTTGTGTTCACTGGCTGTAGCTCCCTCTGGTGGACAAAGGGCAGAAAAGAGTGGCGTGTTCCTTTATAGATGTACTGCTGAGGCACAGAATTTAATCTTCTCAGAACACCAGGGACCTGATCTTGTACCTTTGAGCATCTTAACAGCCACAGTCCTGCAGCTGTTGGTGTTGTCTATACCAAACGCAGCTGCCTGCATCACCTTACCAAAGGCTCCACGGCCCAGAGGCTTCCCTGAGAGAGAGAGAGAGAGAGAGAGAGAGAGAGAGAGAGAGAGAGAGAGAGAGAGAGAGAGAGAGAGAGAGAGAGAGAGAGAGAGAGAGAGAGAGAGAGAGAGAGAGAGAGAGAGAGAGAGAGAGAATGTGAGGGAGGCTGACAGGGGGAAAGGCAGATTTTGTCTAATTGAGCTACTTTATTAATTACTATAATTATCCATCCTGGATGTGAGATGCTGATAAAAGACTTTCGACCCCATCAACAGCCCTTCTAACTGAATCCCACCCTACTGAGCTGATTAGTTCCAGTCAACACAGTTTACACACCCCCTGCTGGAGTTGATTAGCCCACTACAGACACAAAGTCTGATTAATGGAATGAGAGTCACTCCCAATAATAATGTGATAAGACCTCTGAGAAAGTCCTATCTGGTATGTGATCTCAAATATCTTCCCTCTCTCCCATCGTTGGCATTACATTCCCAAAATCCTTCAAATCTCACATCAAAAGTACATGCCGTGTACCTAATTTGAGCCGTTCTCGAGGGAACTCCCATTGGTTGGGGTCGTATTGCAGTCTCTCACACTGCTCCTCTATCGGCCCCTCTCCTCCGTCCAGAATGATCGACAGGTACTCTGGTTTGGTGTTTGAGCTGTTGGACTTTGGAGAAAGAAGAGTGTATGTCATAAAACAGAAAACCCATACCTGTGTTATACTAGCACTGTAGTTTTGTAATATTTCATAGAAAGCTGTGAACAGGACATGTTTTGAAAATGCTTTCAGGTCTTGTAGTCCTATTCCTGACTGTATGTAGACAAACACTACATATCCCAACACCCCAGACTCTAAACTGAATCATGGCATCATTTTGGACAGGAAAATAGTAATACTGTAGGAAATACCACTTTCCAAGTTCAAACAACATGGCTGTGTCCCACAGACCCCACCAGCTCTCTCTTTTGGACTAAATTCAACAATTTTCCAAGGAAGTATTAGTATTACCTATAGTATTTTCCCCTCATTCTTACAATGTTTAGTGATAGAAAACTTGAAGTATAAACTCATGGTTTTTGGTGTCAGATGGGCTGGTTTGAGTATTTCAGAATCTATTTTCAAAAATTCATTTACTTTTTATTGTGCTGTATCAAAGTTTCATGTCAGCAACACTAATTTTTAAGATACATATGTTGATACTATTTAATCATCAATGCCTAATAATCTATGGATTTTGTTCAAATTAAAAGTGGTCATTATTATAAGCACTAAGACCTGCTGCTGTAATTTCAAAACACTTTCACAAAATCCTCCAAAAAACTAAACAAACAAACAAAAATGATTTTCTTGATCAGAGGCTTACTAAAGACAGCTTAAAACAAAAAATTATACTTAAATAAAATCAATGCTTGAGTTTCAGAAGATTAAAAATCCAGGACAATAAATGTGCAAACATGGTTCATGTGAATTTTTTAAACAATCTTTAACAATCAATAATGTGGATCGATGTATGAGATGTGTTTGTTAGACAATGAACTAAATACATCTGCAATGTATTATTGTATCTGAATTATGAATATTTAACATACCTATTTATTTTTATTATTGTTAATACCTGTTCCAGGTTATGCTATATGGAGCAACCTACATGTCACAATAATGTCTAAGCTAATCAGAATCTGAAAAAGTTGTTTTTAATAGTGCATTGATGTAACCAAGTACATTTACTAAAAAACTGTACTTCAAAACAGTTTTGAGGTACTTGTACTTTAACTGACTTCAATTTTATGCTACATTATACTTCTGCTCCACTACATTTATTGAACAAACGCTACTTTCCATTATTACAGATTAAACCACCCAGCAGCATATTAGGCAATAATAATATAGGCTGCAGCAATGAAGTGATGTACCACATGATTGCATCAGTCATTGCAATCCGATAATATAATAAACATTATAACTATGGGCCAGTCAGCATAATGATTGCTTTTACTTTTGGTGCTTTAAGTATTAGCATAGAAATATACTTTGGAAGGGACAAAGAAGTCCTGGATAATGGAGAGTAAATCTAAAAACTTGTAGGACACTTGTCTGTATTAATGTGAGGTATGCATTGTGTATTTTGTACTGTGGTTAAACCTGTAAAGCCTCAGAATCTCTGAACAGCACCTGCCTAGAAAAACCTTGGCATCCACACACATTCAGTGATATCAGGGTATCTGCAGGTTTCAACAAGTCAAATTTAAGTTTTTAAGACTTAAAAAAAAAAAAAACATTATGACTGCAATTTAACACCTATTTCACGTCCATTATGGCAAGAAAGTAGTAAGGACATGAAAGAATCATCAATATTGTCACTGCAGCTATATGACTATACTTCGTTACCGAGTGTTAAGTTCAGAGCAGCTCAGCTTTTAGTGTAGGTGTAAATCCAAACGCTGTCTGGAGGTCAATCGGAGTTGATGCTCTAGATCCAGACATGGGTGTGCTCCAATAAATTCTATCCAGGGAGCACAGTTACTCCCTTTTAGTTCCACGTTCCAGTGTTGTTACGCATGCTCCCAAAAAAAAAACAAAAAAAAAAAAAAAAAAAAAAAACAAAGCAAGATAATGCTTTTCTTATGAAATGAAAGTAAGGTTAATTTTTAAGACATTTGAGGCCTTAAATTTAGACTTTTAAAGACCCTGCAGGAACCCGTAATAACAACTTGATAACATAATAATGACTGACGTGAAAAGACTTGAAAGGGGAGGAAGAAACAGGAAAGGCTGAGATGATCATGCTACATGTGACAATCTCACCAGTTACATAATCAGGAAGGAGGAATTAAATCGTGAAAACTACAGATAAGAAAATATCCGTAGGAAACCTTGACTATATATCAAATATTTTATTGCACCACCAAAAGCAACTTTATCTCATTTCCTCTCACCTGTCTCAGTTTGCGTATGAAGAGCGTCAGTAAAAGCCAGAAGAGAGTGGCCACCACACAGGTAGAGGTGAGCGCGGGAATCTCGAGTAACGAGGCTTCTGTGGCACCTACAGACACATCAGTGCTTAGTCAGCTTTATTTTGCATTAGATTTCATTTACTTATTATACACAAGCAGGAATGGAGTGACCTGCAAAGGACTTTATTACCTTTATGAAGCTGAAAAAAAACAAGACTTCTATTATTTATTAGACAGAAATTGTAGATAAATCAGGGATACTTGGTGAGAATAACAATAAATAATTTTACTTGGGTGCTTTTCATTTTTCTCCACCCTTCCAAATGGGGGCACTGTGTTTTCACTGTAACGCCATAATCCAGAAACACTATCATCCATAAAGGATGCAGTACAGCGCAGTACGGAGACACTCTGAGATGCCAGCAGGGCCCTTCTGGAGGAAATAAAAATGGGAGACAGCTTCCTTCCTGACAGATCAGAACACAACAACACACAGCCACTCCTCTCTGCAGACCCGGACTGGGAATTGAGTCCACCACTTCTGCCAGGGGACGATGCTCAGACTTGGGGGTAGCAGAACCACATGGGGTCTGTCTATTCTACCACCACCGGACGTATGACTCAATGTGTGTGTGTGTGTGTGTGTGTGTGTGTGTGTGTGTGTGTGTGTGTGTGTGTGTGTGTGTGAGTGTGTGTGTGAATGAGGAGAACCGAACAAAGGAGTGTGTACCATACTGGGATTATGTTCTTACGTTCTTTGATCAATGTTTACTCAGGATTTGATAAACAGACATATCATCTCCCATTAATAGAAGTGACACACCATGCCTCTGTGTATAAACACTACATCCATACATACCGTACTGTGTGTCTGTACATCCAGACATCTATTTACAGAACTGGGAACAATGGACATTCAGACAAACCCATATATGGAAGAGTCCTATCTTTGAGAGGAGGTAAACACAGCCAATCAAAGGCAGAAGTGCTTGAAAAATACTACTGGTTAACCGATGCTTACCATTGACCCATATATAGGCAGAGCTCTCTGCAGATCCCTTCTCATTGGTGGCCTGGCATGTATACAGGCCCTGATCCTCCACTGTGATCCGATCAATATGGAGCGTCCCATCTTCTGGTGATATCACAATACCTGAAGATGGTGGCCAAAACTCTTAGACACGTGAAAACAACTACAGTTTGCATGTTTATAGTATTTTATTTCTTTACCTGATCCCTGAGACAGAGCACATTCATCCTTATACCATGTGATGGTTGGGGGTGGGACGCCTTCAGAGAGACAACTAAGGATCACGGAGCTGCTGACGTTGACAGTACAATCAGTCAGATTATTAAGCAGCACCGGAGGCTCCAGAGCTGAAAGGATAAAGAAACACCATGAACAGTGCGTGTGCTGAAGAACGAATGTGTGTTTGTACAACTTCTGAGAAATTACCAGTGGTTTAAAGTAACTAAGTACATTAAACCACTGAGGTATTTGTACTTTGAGTATTTCCATTTTTATGCCACTTTATACTTAAAATTCACAACATTTCACTAGAAAATAATGTCATTTTTACTCTGCTACCTTTACCTGCTCCTGAACTAGATAAAAGGTCTTGCTTGAATCCCCACCTTATGTTCCGTAACATCGTGATGCCACAGAGTAAGACATTTGTATAATCCCTGCCTAGCGGCTAGTTTGGCAGGGCGAGCTAGTTAAAGCAGAGCAGAGGTGGAGTCCGAAGAGTTTGGATAGATTGACCAATCAACCAACATTTGATCAAAATAGGTCCTCTTTCAGAATTAATTACATACTAATATCTAATCATCTTAAAAAAATAATGAATTTTATTCAACTACACAACAGTATATGAGGTAGTTTAAGCCATTTATATTACTATATAATAGTAATATACTTCTGCATAATGAATACTTTATGTTTGATACTTTTAAAAGCTGCAATAACAGATTACAGTTGTAGTTATTTATAGACTAAAACAGATTTGTGATGAAGTGAAAGCAGTGCTATTTTTTCCCACTGTTTTCTGGACCAGTGCCACTTTTGGACAATAATCGCACACTGGTACTGTAGTGACACATTTTTCCAGAGTGGCCTTGGCTTCAACCTGTGAGTCAGCTGATGTTTGGCTTCTCTTGGGCCCCTTACTCACCCTGAAATACCCAGCAACACAAACCCATTTCTACAAAGCAACAACAATACAGTATTTCATCATGTGGACATTATGAGTGCACACAATGTGTTTTTTTGTTTCTTTCTCATGTATTATAATTACACTACAATACTCACATGCTATAATTAGACCAGATCGCTCTCTGACTCTCTTTAACCCCATGTTGTAATTTTTTTCCTCCATTCTCTCTCTTTCTGACTCCCCAACTTCTCTCTTTCTGGTCACCCCGTCTCTCCAGTAATTCCCTTGTGGGGATCCCGAGGGAGGAAGTTGACGTGTTGAGCTGTGATTGTGTAGCGAACAGCAGTAAAAGACATGAAGAAAAGTCACTTAACCAAGGCGACTGATTGTTGTTTCCCCTATCTTCCTCCTGGACAACAATTGATGATTGTCTGCGGGGGCTGGGGCCTGACAGTGTCTGATTGGCTGATTGTTCCTCCGGCCCTGTATGGGGGCCTGTAAATGTGGCATTGTGGGAAGTGCCATTGTGTGCTCTTCCTCCAGACAAGAGCTCATTCCCACGTGAAAGAGGTGCTGAGCTGGAGCGCAAGAGCAAAGGCAGGGTGGGGCCCCAGGAAGCTGAGGGGACCCAATTCCCAAGCAGCCAAACTCTGTGAGAGGCAGGAGAGTGTTTTTTTAGGTTGGTTGTTTGTTTGTTTGTATGTATGTATGTATGTATCTATACATGTGTGTATGTGCAACATATGTGCACAGAAAACATGCAGGTTTTAAATAGAGACAGAGAGAGCACACAACTTAAATATGTGTTCATTATCAAGAATCATAATTAGGAACTAAGAAAATAATTTTCCAGCTAGAAAGTCAAGGCCGTAACAACTTATTTGGAGCTCTGAGAAAATAAATATTAATCTGTGGTATGTTCAAGGGCCCTTGTTCAGCTCTGACCCGTGAATAAATCAGTCCATGAGGACAGTTTCCAATTCTTGCATACCATGATCTATATGGAAGCAAATAAAGGCTCAAATGAGATAAACCTTATAAGCAACAGCATAGTTATACCAATACCTAGTGAAATTGAATAATTGTTGACATTTAAATTGCACTGAATGTATGGCAATGACAGATTCTACTTTGAAAAAAAAAAAGAAGCTCAAGCTGGATTTGTGAAATTTAGATACCAAAATTTCAAGATTTATATATATATATATATATATATATATATATATATATATATATATATATATATATATATATATATATATATATATATATATATATATATATATATATATATATATATATATATATATATATATATATCAAAAGAGAGACATCAGACTTCTATCCTAACCTGTTACATTCTGCCATGATATGAGAAAAAATTCACATGAGCAACTGGAAACCCCTAGATGGTCTAAATTTGAAAAGAAAATACAAGTTTTTCCAGAGTGCACATTGAAATCATGCAGAATACAAACCATAAATTAAGAGAATTAAATAAAACACTATAGCACAATATAAAAAAAACAAACAGGAAAAAAAGCAAACACTGTTGGCAGACAAGCTAAAAACACAATTACAAAATGCTTAATGTAAATGAGATGATCCATTATTGTTTATAAAAGCAACAAAGCAAAATCATTAACTTCTTTTAAAGTAGATGCCTCCAAATATGCACTGTATTGCCGAGAGGCTTGTAGATGTTGGGGGAGGAAGATGAAGAGGAAAGTTGCGACTACTCACTTGTGACCACCACCTGTGTGTCCAGGTGTGTCTCCTGTCCCGTGATCAGGTGGCGGGCGGAGCATCTGTAGGCTCCAGAATCTCTCGCTGTTAGGTTGCTGAGCAACAGGACCAGACAACTGGAAAACTCCCCCTGCTGACTACTCAGGGCAGGGCTGCGGGATTGTCCGTCCTCTGTGTCGTTCACTCGTTGCCATGACAACGCTGTGTAAAGGTACTTATTGGCTACACAGGTGAGATGGAGGTCTCCACCCTCTCTGGGTTCCTCCCTCCGGCTCACACTGAAGCCTCCTGGGACGTCTGAGGGAAGCAGAGGTGAAGAGGGAACATCAACAACATATAAACCTTCACTGATCTCCTGTTTGATGAATGCGCCCTATCAGTTTCTCAACAAGTGCATGTGGATCCTGTCTGGTGCCTGAAACCAGAAGAGCTGATTCAACCGATCCTCCATTTTTCTAATCTTTGACGACAATGCTGAATGGCTATTGTGGGTAAAAGCAGCTAGTGGAATACAGTGAAAAGGCTTTTTATTTACTTTAGCCATTTGAAACTTCCCGTGGAAACGGCTCGAGAGCTTCCTGATGGCAGATAGTGTTTATCTTTCCTGAACACCCCAAGGCCTCCCGAAATAAAGCGGACCTGCCAGTCCAAGGAAGTGCACTGCACGGGGAAGTGGAACGATAAGAGCCCCAGGTTCCTGTTTCGCTCTTACTCACATACTCAGCACAGCCTTATGCACAGCCACACACTCATGCACACAAATAGACACAAAAAAAACTTTACCTGGATGCCGAGTAACACATGACACACAAAACGGTACGTACTCCATGCACGTATGCTACTTTGCTCTGCCAAGGATTTCAGCCTACATTAACGTGTGTTACTTCTTCTGTGATACATAAACAATTTCTAACATGTAAAATATCTATTTGACTTTTTGTATCTGGTATTCTGTACAATATTTCATATTTTCCATGAAAAAAAGTTCAAACTTGAAACCAGATACCACTAAATAATTCAAAGGATCAGTGTGTAGGATTTTGTGGCACCTAGTGGTGTGGTTGCATATTGGAACCAACTGAGTACCCCCTCCTTGCCACAATAACATTAATCTAGGTCAACGGAAGTCAGACTGCGGCTGGCGGCGCCACCGTTTTGCACTCTGCGGCTAACCTTCCTGCAGTTTCACATGCCTACCGGAGAACTACTGTGGCCGTGAAGTAACGTAAAAACGTGAAAGGCTCTCTCTAGAGCCAGTGTCTGGTTTGTCCGCTCTGGGCTACTGTAGAAACATAACGCAGCAACATGGCGGACTCTGAAGAGGACTCGCTCCCTTTGTAGATATGAAGGGCTCATTCTAAGGTAATGAAAACACTTAGTTTCAGGTGATTAAACACTAATAAAAATATAGTTATGATTATTTTTTTTTTAATTCTGCTAACAGATCCCCAGAAATGTTACACACTTTTCCTTAAATAATGTCTAAATACTCTTTAGTAAGTGTCAGATTTTTAGATGTGAAAACATTTCTTCAACATAAAACTACTTGAGTGGCTTTGAACTGTGATATTTTGGTGCATAATTCTGAAGCAGCTGCTGTCCCATCATTCAAAAATCTGTTGCTTTTTCCACTGCAGTGACATTGCTGTAGTGTCACTTTTGCATGTTCCTGACATTACATCACCTCTCTCACTAAGGGTGAAATGACCTAAACACAGCAGCAACAACTCCATATACAGTATTCTCCTACAACCTCAAAAACTCAGCATCCCTGCCCATCTTCTGTCCTCATCCTCCCCTCCAGCCCCTCCTTCGTCCACTCACAGTTGTTGTGCTCAATGTCCATTACAGCAATGTGTTCAATCAAATAAATACTGTTAGTCTAACTGAGCAATAAGGCAACACATATATGTCATCTGTGTGAGTGTGTGGATGTGTATGCAGTTGTGACAGCAAATCACAAGATTAATGATGACTGTTACAATAACTGACATCAGTTTTCCAACCTGTCAGTACTGCAGGGTCACTTGGTTTTTATGTCTGATTGCGTTACTTCAACCTGACCGGGGCGGTCCCATCAATGAGTTTAAGGTTGAAAAAGATAATTAATTGCATCACTTTTCATTGAGTAAAAACTTAAAACATGTGATTCTGACCAAACAGAACAGAGAAGTTTAAGGTGCAGTGTGTAGGATTTGGTAGCATGTAGCGGTTCTCCCGTGTGCCAAGCCTGTAGGAAAAAAACAACAGTTTTTTGCCCCCTAAATGCTACACACTGTTCCTTTAAGATAATTTTATTATTATTACAAAGCTGACAAAGCATCAAGTGGATCAGCTGATATGAGCTAGTTTCATGGTGTCAAAACTGAGGAGGGAGTTAAGTGAGAAAAGCAAGCAGATGACAGAAAAAAGACAGAAACTAGTTATCTAAAATTTCTGGGAAGTGAAAGTGAGGAGCTGAAAAATTGTGAAGGAAAATAGATCTTTACTGTAATTTCTTATTTACAATTTGGAAAAAAAATTCCCACCTGTGAAAAAATAAAAATAAAAACACTTTTGAGTTGTATGTCTGAGGAGATGATTCCTCACCTGTGACATAGAAATGAAAGTCTAGCTGGTCTGTGCCTGCAGAGTTGGAGGCAATGCAGCGATAAAGTCCAGACACAAAGGCCTCTGCCACAGTCAGGACCCCCACAGTCTATGAAAAGCACAAACATCCGCATGAACAAACCAGCACTTAGCACACTATGAAAAACAGACACACACGCACACAAATTTAAGGCTCATTACCTCTGCCACTGATGGCAGGAATCCTATTTTCCATGGGCCCACTGAGCAGACAATAGGGGTCTCTGAGCCAGACCTCCTGCCCACTTCCAACCCAGTGGGCAGCTCAACATGCAAACTGTCGATAAGTATTAAAAGTGTGTGTCTATGAATGTGTACATGGAGGAAGTGAGCAAAGAAGGGCAGTAAAAGTGCGTGTCCACAGGGGCGTTTTTTATTGCAAGAGATCGTCTCACTTCCCAGTGTTGGACGCTTGACGGGCTCACACAAGGCACCTGATTGGTAGAATGCTTTCCCTCATGGGCCGCAGTTTCCAGCTTTCAAACCGGAACCAGCATGGCGTCTCATGTTTCTGAATCTATCTTTATTTTAGATCGACAACGCTTTGTTTAAAAGTTTCTCGATGTGGTGAGTTACGTATAAAGTAGCCAAGATCTCAATTTTACGCAGTGGGCGTGGGCGATGTGACCGTCTGTTTTCCAAATCATGCCCCTTACACAGACAATGAATGGGAAGTCTGGAAAGGACATGGATGGAGCCTGTGGACGTGTACCATATGACCAGAGATGATACTGCAAGTGAAACTAATATTTTCTTACCATTAATACATTTTTAGCAAATTAATCTTCATGGTGAAGTTTCCTGATATTTTATTATGAGTTGTCACCAGCTTCTACTCAGATTGGTGCTTGTTTGGTCAATTTCCATCAAAGAATTAAATATTTGTTCAGTACAAACTGTAGTTATTGTACCTTTCAGCTCATAAATACCAGGATGTTTTAATGGTGTTTCTAACAGTGTGTATTTCAGTGCTTCACCTACCTTTTTCTTCCCCTGAAGCACTTCCTGTCTGTGCGCAACACTCAGGATATGGTTGCTTGTGGATGTGGCGGGGACTCTTGCTGTCACAGGGCTCCATGGTGAGGAGGACGTTGGACACACACACCTTAAAGGAGAAGAAGGAGGAGGAGGATAGGGACAGAGACTCAGCTGTGTTGACACAAGTCATTTTAGGCTACCCCCAGGTGTGTGCGAGTGTTTTTCTCAGCTGTGCTCGGCAGGAGGAAGACCAGAACATCAGGAAAACACCTTGATCATCGCTGCTTGATAATCATCATCACCAAACCCTTTTTATCAACAGGATCACGTCCTCTTACCCTGCCCTGCAAGACTGACAATAGTGGATCTTTGGAGCGCTATGTAAGGCTGGATTGTTCATCCACGGAGGATGCAGAGGTGGTATTGTAATCCTGTGGATCAGCTTCCTTCCATTCTTAACAAATCATTCCCACATTTCCAGGACAAGAGTTCCTGTCCCGCTCAATGACTCTCACAAGTCTAAATCCATAGATTACACACTAGTAGGGCTGTGGAAACTGGTGCTTTGTGGTATACTTATACACATCTCCTTAGGATGAAAATTCTGAAATCATACAGGAGCTGGGAAGGGGCCTAAAAACACACAATGCTTGATCAATTAGTTTTCAGGGGAAGGATAAGCAATGCTAAACTGTCTATATCAAATAGGATGATAAATGTAATGTAATGAAATACAGTAAGTACCATCTACAACAAAGAACAAGTAAAGGAGTTTATAGGCTAAACAGAAAGCATTTTAATGAGCACCACAGGTGGTACATGCCTTTTGTGCAAAAAGCATTAGTTACCAGATGCATTTCTGCAGCAATATACTGTATAAAAAAATTGCCAGTGAACTAAAGCCTTCATTGATTCATTCTTATTAACAGACACCAAAAACACATCTATTTTCAGTATATTTTAGATAGTGACCCAGGGGATCACAGGTGATCCAGACCAACTTTACTGTCTTTCAGAGGCTGTAGCAGGTTCCCTTTTGTGTTGAGCTAGCGTGAAGGTAGAGATATGATGTGAAACTAGAAAACCTGAGTATCCATCTATACCAACCGTGTAATGCTAGCTTGTCTGGAAGGAGGCTAAATAACACTCCAAAGTTGGGCTACATTTTGGCAAGGAAAAGCACTCAGAGTGACATTGCCCCTGAGCAAGGCACCAAACCCCCAACTGCTCGGGGCGCTTGTCAGGAGCAGCCCCCTCACTCTGACATCTCTCCATTAATGCATGTATGTGTGTTTCAGGTCTGCATGTACCATGTATGAGTTTAACAGAGTGTAAATTGAATTTCCCCATTGTGGGACTAATAAAGGCTGATCTTCTTCTTCTTCTATTACCCACAAGTCTCCTCTGTACAGACATGCCCACTTTATGATGATCACATGCAGTTTAGGACAAAAAGCATTCAGCTTTTTGAATGTAAACCAGCTGTGTTGTTTTCACCTACACTAAAATAATCTATCTGAATACTTTTGCATGCTGGGGTCCCTAAACAGTCCTGGAATTACTCTTGTGGATCCAATGAGCCCATGTGTGATGATATAGTAGCCATTTCATATAGTGAGATCGTTTTTTGAAACTTAAACTCACTGTAAAAAGCTGGTCTATTTTGGGTCTCAGTAGGTAAAAAACCAAGGTGCTAAATACGGGATTGAGAGCATTTCGATTGTCTCTCAAGCAAACGGATTCTCAACATAGCGGAAGCGTGCTGGCGGCTAGCAGCTAATGATGCTAACAGCGCTGTCACGGGAGTGCTGACAGAGCTAACAGTGTTTACCTGAGGGGGGCCCCGAGGATCGGTGCTACCTGGAGGGTGGGTGCTACGCTTCCGCGAGAAGCCGTCGATAGGGACCAAGTTATCGGCTATAAGCGCCGTGTGAAAGCTGAGCTGATGTGCAGCCATGAACTCCAGCAACGCGCGTTCGATCAGGCCATCATTAAACTACCTATCCGAATCCGAAGGCACGACCCGCCCTATTCTGCCTCTGATTGGCTACTACTCACAGCCTTCATTGGTTTGATTGGTTACTTATAGGCAGATATCACAGAAAGCCAATCAGAGGCTGAGTAGGGCGGGCCATGCCAACATGTGACCAGAATCACTTTTTATGCTCCACCACACTGTACACAAAACGGTCCTGTAGATTTTAGCTGTGGCTGTTAACAACTTAACATTTTGCACTTAGAAATATTACTTTTGGTTGCTATGATTACAGTGACAAAGACAGTAATGCATTTCCTCATTAACCTCATTTTAATTTCAATCAAATTACACATTCACAAATGAAAATTTACCCTTAATTTTTTTGAAGGAAATGAAACAATATTTCAACGGTTTCTTCCACACGAAACAAAAAAACGATGGAAACGATGAATGTATGCACCTTCAGAATTTTTAAGTGAAAGTATTGTCACATGTTGGATTTATTTTATTTCTGTTCTTTTTATGTTTGGCACTGTTTTTTATATTTTCACTATGCTTCATCTGTATGTGAGTGAATGTTTCCTCCTGTTACTGACAAAAAAGCAAGCCTATACATACAAGGAATACGACTCCAATTTTATGCATATCTTTTAGCATGCTTACACAGAAACAGAAATAACAGCTAGGGACAAGGACAACAAATCTGGACAAATAAAGGTGAAGAATAGACCGGACTGTTATGTACACAAGTAGTGGAAAAATAGCTGTATATTAAATATCTTACAGTATAAATATAGTGCATAGGCTTATATATAGCACCAATGACTAACGATAAAATAAGAATCACCAAACCCTTTTCATGTGATGTCAGCAAAGTGAGAAGAAGCTTCGGTTTCAACACACACAGAGGAAGAGCAACTTACTTCTCTGCTCAGATAGCAGATAGTTGTTTGCTGCAACAGCATATTAATGCTGTGGATATTGAATTTATTACCTTTAACAAATATTGTCAGTATGTTGTGGCAGGTTGAAAATACAGTCTGAAGGAATTTGTATCCCTGTATAACTTTTGAAAGGAAAAAAAAAATTCTCTATATTCACCAAGGTTATTAGGCATGATCTGTAAAAAAATGATATACTTGACGGTAGGACATCATCTGTGCATTATAGAGAGGGGATATGTTTTTTGGCAGACTGAAAATGCAGTCTGAAAGAATTTGTGGAGAAACTTCATTATCACCAAGGTTATTAGGCATAATGTGATGTTTTACTGTACAAAACAAAATACTTGATAGCCTATATAGTGGTGCAGGGATGATATATTTTTGTAAGCCAACTAGGAAGTTAGCATCACCCAGAAGTAAACAACTAAAGAAACGAACTATACCACTATGGCAGGAATGTGCGTATACACAATGTTTATATGTCTAAAATATATATGTATATGCAAAATTCACAAGTGGGATAATTACTGACATAGTCTATGTTATATCTTAATCTCTTGTGTGTTTGTGTTAATCACAGACCTTAATTAAGCATCTAACAAAAAATCCATTGACTCCCAGACGAGGGAAGTGTAAGTGTTCAAATTCCTGGTTTTCAGGACTCATTCCTGCAGCGCCCTATTATTATTATTGTCATTTACGCACTACAGAAAGGGATATACATTTTATTGCAGAGCAAAAATGCAGTCTGAAATAATGTGTATGTCACTATAACTTTTCCTAAGAAAGTAGTAACTTCTATATATTCACTAAGGTTATTAGGCATGGTCAAAATAAAACACTTGATGGTAGGGCATCATTGTAGAGAGGGGTGATGTTTCTTGGCAAACATTATGTGGCAGACTGAATATTGTATCTATTTACCAACATACCTTCCTATCTATTTAGCTATCTGTCTGGCAGTATAAAGCAGACAGATCTCATAATCAGAAGAGTGCAGCTTCATTATTTAGACACTAACCATCATCCTCATTGTAAACTGTCATTTCCACTCTGTCCATTGATCCTCTGCCTGTTTATGGATGTGTCACAGCCTCTCTCTGCTCCCCGTCTGTCTGCATCCTTTTCTGTCTGTCCTGAGCTCCTCCCTGAGGTCAGTTCCTCTCTGCTCCCTGATTGCTCTTCCTCTTGGCATCTAGTGTGCGACTGCACAAATGACCCACCCTGTGCATGACACCACAGGCCTGCACACACACACACACACACACACACACACACACACACACACACACACAGACGCCCATCACACAGACACAGATTACACCACCTAACACTCCCACGCTTCCCAGGAAAAGCTTTCTCACTCAAAGTTGCACAAACAAACATGATTAGTTAGATGGATGTGTGGACATAAACGTGGTTAGAAACAGAAAAAGCGTACAGTCATACCACAGCCACATTCACTCAGTGTGTGCCTGCGAACAGGGTGGCCAGCAGCCGCCTGGAAATATGAATGAGGTGTGTATCAGTGGGGGGTCATCACCTGTCTTTTCTTCCTGTCTCGTTTCACCGCCTAAAATATACATTTTTACCGCCGTCTCTGGCCGTTCCTGTCTCAACCCCAAAATAACCACAATGGCGTATAAACCAATACAGAAATATAAGCAAAGTTTAATGCAAAAACAAAAACAACTGATATAACACTTCAATACAGATTCATACAAAGTTGGCAAATATTGTCATTTGTCATATGTAAGTTAGTTGTATAAAATTATTAAATATTAGATTCATATATTACTCATAGAACATCTGTATACAAGGAATGAATCACATTGGGAGACACCCGTAGATTGGGACACACACACACACACACACACACACACACACACACACACACACACACACACACACACACACACACACACACTCTCTTACACTTGCTTTACACACACACAGAAATGGACTTTACTAAAACATTTACGGCACTCATACATTTACATTTTGATTAACTTTCAATACATAGACAACAGGGCTGTTATACTGACATCATTTGACACACAAGACATTTTGACATGGGATGACACTGGTTGACACAGGATGACATAATACGACAGAGGGCATAGTCTCTGGTCTGTGGAGACTTCCTACATGGTAGGCGTCTGCTGACCGTCAGTCTTTTAATATAGAGAACTGTAGGCATCCCATAGTGAACAACACAAAGCTCGTCCTCTCTCTCATTTTTTGCCCGTCCAAGGTGAGCACATTTTGATCTTCTTCCAGTGGCTAAAAATCGGAACAGAAACTCACAGCTTTTGCGGATGTCAGAATCAGATTAGGGCTTGGGACAGGCACGGTTCATGCACCCATTATAGTACCACTCTAGGACACAAAAAACAAGCAAAGCAGCTCCAGAAATGTGGCTGGTGGATGAATGGAATTGCACTTCTTCTGGCTCAAAATGTCTGTGAAATGTAAAAAGCATAACACTACAGGAACGCTGGGTGCGTGGGGAGGACTTAAATTTGGAAAATGAAGGAAATAAATAAATAATCAGTAAAGCAGGCGTCCTTATATCCTTAGTCCTTAGTGTGTCTCCTGGTCTTCACTGCTCAGCAGTGTTCCAAGTCACTTTCCTCACTTTCCACACCAGTTTAGCAAGCACAGGATTATCACATGGAATCACTTGGAATGTCACTGAGGGGCTGCTGTAGAGAAGCACTGATGAGTGGTGATGGAGGGGATGGGCTCCAGGGTGGGAGTCGATGGGGAGTTGTTCTTGATGGTTGGGGTGGAGGGCAGAGCTGGTGTGGGAAGGGGTTGGAAAGGTATGTGTGGGGGGCAGCAGAGTTGGGGAAAGAGGTGTGTGTGTGTGTGTGTGTGTGTGTGTGTGTGTGTGTGGGGGGGGGGGGGGTCTCTCAAGAATAGATCAAGCTCTTGAGGAAGCGGACTGTGCCACGTTTGAAGACGAAGGGACAATCACGCTGCTGGGAAGCGTCTCGCGTCGGAGAGGAAGCCAAACAACGAGAGGAAAAGCGCTCTGATTTTCGCACAGGAAGCCCAGTGCGCCTCCTGCCCGGGCCAGATAAGAGCGCTGTGGTTCCCAGGGCCAGACCCAGGAGTGGGCCCAGGACCCAGGCGCGAGGCCCCCCATCAGCCTGGCCCAGCCTGGTCCAATGTCCCTGGGCCTCCTCCAGCGCGGCGTCAGGCTCGTGGTGCAGCCGGGCTGCAAAGAACAAGGGCCTGGTGAGGATCCAGCCAAAAACTAACTAAAGTAACACACTCAATGCAGACACTGAAGCAGAACCAGAACAGAGCTTTACAAAGGACCAAAGGTGAAGAGGCCAAATGTAATCTCCTGAAAGATCACTGTGCAAGTATAGTTCCTTTATGCTAATTGGATGTAACTTCAGTGAAACCTCTATACTGTACTCTTTTATTGTGAGCAACTGCTTTGTTGCAATTTGGCTTACAACCCACTCAATCAATTTAAATGTTTTCATCAAGCACTCATTCACCAATTTTTCTGGCAAGTTTTCTTCGTGGGCAGATTGCATTCGACTCTCATCATGATGAAACAAGATCAAATCTGCTCTCACCCATACTGTTCGTTACTATAATACAATAATGAGGTACAACAGAAGCAAAATTTACCTGAAAATCCAAATACGTTTTCTGAAAATGCAACAGATTTCCTACTTACATTTTTGCAGGACCTCGATTCAGACTAACAATGAATATTGGATACTTTAGCATCACCAGCTGGTCTAAGAGATGTCCATATACATTGTGTAGATTACATTTGGCATTTGGCAGAGACGGACGGATGAAACCACACTGTAGGCATCTCGGCACGGCGCCATGCGAGAGTGCCGGTGTTAAGGGTCAAGTACACTGATGATGTCAGTGGGAATACAGCATGGGCGGCTGCTGCTGCGGTGCTCTCAGGTAATACTTAACCTTTCTGACTTGGTCATAAGCAACACAATAAGTGTCTGACCTCCAAGAACGACTCAATCAATGTTTCTGCCAAGTGCCTGCTTAAGCGCTCGTGTGTGTTGACTAAACGACTGTCCCTCAGCATCACTGGGTTGGGCCATTTCTCATGAGAACTTTATATATAGTGTGTGTGTGTGTGTCAGATATAAGAAAAGGCATCACAGGATGCAGTGTGCAATCACAATAATAAACAGGCCTCTTACCCTGCGTGCTGGACAGGAAATTCATTAAATCATAGCGTTTGATTTGGAAACCAACAAATCGTGACTGAGAGCACGGAACTGGCTTCTATTGAAGTGTGTTTTTTTCTCTGTCCTTTCAAGTCTGAGATACACTGTGTACTGTGTCTGTGAATGTACCAGGCGTGTCCACACACACACACACACACACACACACACACACACACACACACACACACACACACACACACACACACACACACACACACACACACACACACACACACACACACACACACACTACGCATTTGTATACACTTAAACAAACATATGAAAAAGGAAGCATGGACAGTAAGAGAACAAACATATGGAGAAAGAGTTGCACAAGCAAGCAAACATATAAACACAGACATGATGAGACACACACACATATGTGGGCGCACACACACACACATTTTCACACATTTCCCGCACATGAAAGGCCCCCAAAGGCATCTGTTCTGGTTACAAGAAGGAAATGCTGTCTGAACACATGCTGAAATAGACAAAACATGTCTCGTTTTTCACAATCATACGCACACACCGCAAAAAAAAAACCAAAAACAATCAAGACATCATTTTTTTTGCACTGCTTATGTTTGTAACATTACAGTATTGCCTTCATTTTTAGCCACTGCAGCCAAAATTGGTGCAAAATATACAAATTTAGACTGATGGCAACTAAAAACAGCAGCAAAAAGGTAGCAACATGTTCCCATCCCAACTCGTCACATACTGGCGCTTTGTCAGACCCCTCGGCGTCGCTTTTTGGTCGTAGCAAACACGTCCTTAATGTTGTGAATTAAACAAAAACTCTTGCATAGCATTAGGCAACAGAACCACTTAGGTTTAGGAAAAATAACACGGTTGGGCTTAAAAAAGCATCGGTATTTGATGCCCTGGGAATGAGAACAGGCTGAACATATGGAGTAATTCAAATTAAAATAGTTAAATCGTGCTATTTAGTAAAGGAAGGTTTTTATACTAAGCTAACTTATTCCAGCTGGTGCAATTTGATGATTGAAA
Organism: Pterois miles; assembly: GCA_947000775.1. NCBI lineage: Eukaryota > Metazoa > Chordata > Actinopteri > Perciformes > Scorpaenidae > Pterois > Pterois miles. Next base: position 14,213,624 of record CAMQGK010000028.1, read on the forward strand.
TGATTCTGGAGATTCTAATGTGCACTATGTTTAGTCGTCTGGGCTACTTACAGGCCTTTGGACGGGCAGGGGTGCCAGAGCCACTGGATGTGCGGAGGAGGGACTCCGTGGGATGTGCAGTGAAGTGCTTGTCTGCTCCCTCGTGGCGCCGAGCCCGGGTCCTGCAACGACACCGCTTTCTCCCCTATCTGAGGACTCACTGTCAGACAAGAAGCACACACAAATACAAATGTTTAAGGGAAGTCTAAGCCAGAGATAAAGGTGGTTGGGTGGTGGGTGAAGAATTTAATCTCTCACCATTGACCACAAGTGTGAGCGTGAGATTCTGGTAGAGTCCATGTTCCTGGTTTCGTACCAGGACCGAGTACTTCCCAGCATCCTCCTCCGCCACATCCCGGATCACCAGGGAGCTCCCATCCATGTGGTATCTGGAGCATTGCTCTGCTGCCACCATGCCATCCTTCAACCTGGAGGAAAAAGAGAGCAAGGTTTCAGGGACCATGTGACTGTCAGTATAGACCAAAGTTTTTCATTGGGAAGTCTAAAATTACAGAATGACCTGAGCAATGCTTGGTTGCTAAAACAAACATCACTCTAAGACTTGTCAAAGAGAATGGTGTTGAGAACGTGTGTCAGGATTAAAATAGGTCTACTTTATTTAGACATTCAGAAAGGGAGTTAAAAAAAGACCTTAAAGACATAAAACAAGGCGAGTTCATGGATCAAGGTGATCTCTTACCAGATGACTTCAGGGGCAGGGAACGCTCGTAGTTTGGGAGAGAGTCGGTAAGATTTCTGTCCCGCCTGTACCTCCATCACAGATCCATGTCTGGGCTTCAGACGAATAAACGGACGGTCTAAAATTGAAGACACCCATGCACATATTTGGGTAAGATTAAGAAAATGGAAAAGTTTGATCATGTTGGGACATTTATGCACCAAAAATAAGTTGATCATCATCACTATGAAAGTCGCTGTAGGTTTAATAATATAAATGAGGAATCTGCCCATATCTCTGCGACTGAATCATCTAAATGTCAGGGAGGTTCAGGGGAATTCAGACACTCACCATATACAGTAACAGTGACTTTCTGTTGTTTGGTGTTTTCCCCGCTGGTCACACGGCATGTGTAGAGGCCTTGGTCTGACCGTTGGAGCTTCGGGATGGTCAGAATATTGTAGAACAACATGTGTGTTCGGTGTTTCAGGAGCCTCTTGTAAGTGGAGCCGGTGTTGTTCTGAAGGTGGAGAAGGAAGAGGAGCCAAGACTTAACACAGGGCTAAACCTGTGTGAACTCAAACTTATTTTGAAAAGCTGTGAACTCAGACTCTGGTACTTCCTTTGGCCCAGAATGGAACGAATGCAGGATGTAATCTTTTGACTGAATTTCTGACATTTACGTTTGCTTTTTACAGTATTTTTTACTTAAGGGATGTCAGAACCATTTTCTGATAGCATAGTTTAAAAAGTTGTAATAAGCCTGCAAAATATGCCATATGGGGAAGGAACTAAATACATTTTCATTTGTTAAATTGTTAACAATCTCTCAAATGTATAAAGCTTTAATAAATGATTTATTAAGTCGTCTAAAGATAAAGTCATAGCTATGTCTGGGTGGGTGGATATTAGGGTCGTGCATAGTAGCATTGGACTGGTTGTTTGTGAGGCGTATTTATGATAATTATTGGGCTAATTGGAATTACTGAGAAGGGGTAATGTGAATAGTGTGTACTTTTTCCTGCTCCTTTTCAGACATTTAATATTTATCTATGTCGTTTGTTTATATTGTTTATGAGAAGTTGTATATAAGAGTTTTTTATCTGTTAACTGTTTTGTTTGTTTTTATTTGTTACATGTGCCAAACAAATGAATCATTAGTCATAACTAATAAACCCCTCATGACATAGGCCTTATTAAGAAATGGTACAGTATTGGTGCTTCAGCTGTGATCACATCCGTTGCAATATAAAAATGCTGTCGGCTTTACGCAAGCACTGAAAAATTTAAGTGAAGGGACTGATAGTGAATGGAAACAACAAGACTTGTGCACTTTTTGTTTTACATTAAAGTGCATCTTAAAGAAGTACTTTTCTATCTATATCTAATGATCAATAAAATAACTAGTCTAGTCCTACTTGAGTAGGAACTGCAGGTTAACCAGATAATACACTTTTGCTCAGTCTCTGTCAAGAGTCATGTGTCTCCACAGATTTTAATGCTGACCTTTCCAGGGTAGTCCCAGGTGATGTTGACTCTGGTGTTCAACTCTCCAGTGGCGGTGCAGTTCAAGACCAGTCTCTCTCCCTTCAGAGCCTGTACAGGTCCACTGCTGTTCAGATACACCTCCATGATGTTGCTCACTGTGACAAGAAAGAAACAAATATAAGAGGTTATATGTATGCATAGAAGTGGATTGGGCGTTTTGCATAGAAACCACTGAGACACACATACATGTTTATGTATGATTTGTATCTAAAATGAACATATGCACTGCTGACCTGGTCTGTGTACAAAGTATATACGTGACTTGTGTGTGACGCCGTCAGTGACTGCCTGGCAGTAGAAGAGGCCGATGTAATAGAAGGTGGGAGTTTTGATGGTGAAGCCTTGCTTGCTGCTCCAAATAATGTTCCTGTGGTCTGGACTCAGGCTGTGGTTGGGGAACTGTGGGAGGAGGGAGGAGAAGACAACACCCATCAAATGTTTCACTGCTCCACAACCAGGACAACAGCGACAAGGTCACACTTTCACTGAAATCTCACATACAAGTGGAGAAATTTGCAAACAACACAGTCACAGCTACAGAACACCTTCACAATGATATTTAAACCATAAAAAATGCAAATAAATAAGGAATATGGTCATATCTGATGTGCAACCTCCTGTTAAAACTGTGATGATGCACTGGTGGAAGCTGTTTTTTTTGTTGTTATTTGCATTTGATTTGCGTTTTGACATCTCAGAACCTCATTAGTGGTACGTTAAAATGATGAAGCAACAAAACAGCCAAGCGTGGCCACCTACATTGTTGCAGAGTTGCCATTGAAGTGTTGCCCCAGCGCTTGTTGGTTGTAGTGATATTATTTAATAGCAATGGGAACTGGTGGTTATGTCTACAAGGCAACTTGCAAAATTGCAAAATCTGGCAAAAACTTGCAAATACTCTTTTGAGACTCAATACCTGACAACCAACTCTTCACCTTTAACCATCCAAAGTTAGTTTATTTAACTATTCATCAAGGCCTAACCATAACTATCTCATAAGTTTCCCAATTTGTGGACGGCCTTTTAAACATGACCGGTAATGGCTGACAGCAAAAATAGTTTTTCTTCCATTTTTTAGACGAAACAGAACAGGAATTGTGGGGAGAAGGAAGGGAACCCATTTGATTTATTGATGCTTCATCACATCATTGGAGCGCTGAAAAAAAAGCTGCAGCACTGATTTCTGGCTAACGCGTTACACAGCGACGGGCGTCAGTTTGTAGCTTCATGTCTCCACTTTCCACTGAAAACGACTTGTAGCCTGTTGCCCTGTCACTCATAGCGTGAACACATCACTCGAGCTCAAGCACTGTTGCAGTCAAGACCACCTAAACCGAGCCCAAGTAATGACCAGGGTGTATTGAGACCAAGACAAGACCAAGACCAGACCAGTATAAGTCCCACACTGCATGACACACTTACGATAAAATGTGCAAACCATAAGTACACCAAAAAATACTCTGAAAGATCCACATCCACAGAAACCCAAACTAAAGTGTGTTCACTTAACGGCAGGTTTTTCTAGAACTAGGTTTCATTTTGTGCAGGTTTGAGCTCAAATCCAGCTCCAGTTGACTTTGGGCTTTTTTCCACTTTTAATGGTAAGATAGTCTCAGTTTCCTTATAAAAACCTCTAGATGATGCTAATTATAGAGTCAAATTTATCATAAGAAGCCCCGGATGATGCTGCCTGTATTCTCACAGTGTTGGTTTTCGTTGGCTACCTTGACGTGGATACTTGTGTAACTGTGCAACCTTGTTGTTTTCTCGGAGGCAGCCTCGAGGAAATGTTTACTAGAGTTTCTATGACACAGTGGAAGCTTCCCACCCACTCTCAAGGGAACAGGTGGACCCCCCACCACCATTACACACACACACACACACACACACACACACACACCTCCTTCAACCCCAGTGTGAACTGGCTGATATCCCCCCTCCCAGAGTAAGTGACCTTCTCAGACGCCACTGAGCTCCCCCTGCTCCTCCTCTCACTGTCTGGTAAAGTAGATGCTTCCCACTCTTCCCCCCTCCAAAACTCACTGACGCCACCTCTGACCGCCCTCAGTGCCCTCATTGCCCTCTATGCCCCTCTTACCCCCATCCTCCAAACCTACATGAAGGTCGAGAAACAGAAGGAGGAGCGAAGGAGTCAGAGGAGTCAGGATATGAGCAACGTGACTCCAGTCCATGTCCTGGCATCCTGTTACTGAAGGATATAGACATTTTGACTGGGACCCCAAGGCGACCCCTTCATCCCAGACCTCCGGGACCTCCTGGTCACTTTCACATCGAGAACGACCGAGCAGAGCCTCCTGGGTATTGTTCCCACTTAGAAGGATCATATTAGAGATCCAAGCAAAGAGCAGAATCCCTCCAGGAAAAAAACACTCCAGATGCTGTGACAGTGAGTGGACTTCTGGTTCGGCCAAAGGAGGGAGATGAAGGAAGGGGAGCACTATTTATAGGAGAATTACCTTTCAGGTTCCAGGCATTTGTAAGGAGACGGAAGCAGGACAAAAACATGTGTGTGCGCATGTTGATGTTCAGCCATGTCCGTTCTAGGATCAGATTCATATTTTTGGAGATTAGTTGGACATGTCATGCATGTTCTGGTTTATCCTAGTGATGTTCTTGCACTTCCTGGATCCCAAAATCCCCAAATTTCAAGTTCCTAGACAGTTCCTTTTATTGCAGCTTTCCGCTTGCTTTGATCCAGAATGAAATATCTTAACAACTATAAGATGGATTGCCATGAAATTTAGTTCAGTCATGCATGTCCCCCACAGGATGAATCCATCCAACTTTGATCATCCCCTGACTTTTCCTCTCGCACCACCATGAGGCTCACGTGTAGTTATTAGTGAAATGTCTCAATAACTATTGAATGGATTGACATGAAATTGAGTCTCGACATTCATGTTCCTCTCAGGTTGAATTATAATACCTTTAGTGATCTTTTCATCTAGCTACAAACTGGGTGTGAGGAATTTGAAAGACATGGCAGAGGGTCTAACAAAGATGTTTTTGAGGAGTATGATGAGAAGTGGAGGACCTAGGATTTTTAAACTCTGAACCAGACTTTGGGGCTAAAAGTCAGGAAATTGCTAATTTCTGATCATTCTTTTTAAATTGTTCTCTTACAAGTCTGTTACCTTAACAGAACTGCTACTAAATTGTTGGAGTGTACCTTTATTACGAGGGCTGTCAAAGTTAATAATAATGTGTTAATGTAAATTAGTTTTAATGCCACTAATTTCTTTTACAAATGAATGCAACTTGTTTTATAGCTAGAATGAAGATACTGGCATCACATGAAGCTAGAAAACCTAAAGAATCCATTATTGCCAACATGTCATACTAGTTTCTCACAAAGGAGGTTAAATAACACTTCCACAGTCTCCCCTTTACAGACATGCCCACTTTACGATAATCACATGCAGGTCGGGGCAAGTCATAGTCAAGTCATAGTCAAGTCAGCACACTGACAGCTGTTGTTGCCTGCTGGGCCTCAGTTTGCCATGTTATGAAGCATAAAGCAGTATATTTGCCCACTCCAGTGTTGACACGTATATTAAACACTTGCACAAATCTCCCTTTAACGTACAATTTGAACAGATACAAAATGTGCATGAAAATGTGTGTGATATATTTGCAATTAAACATGATTAGCAATGGACAATCATCATCTTCATCATCGATTTCAGTCTACTTCAGAGTCTTCTGTATGTTTTACAGCTACTCTATTGTAGTTCTAAGCTTCCTACAGTGACGCACATGCTGTTATATTAATGATCACCATTCATGATTAAAGAGCATTTATTGTACTCTGATCTGTCGGGGCCAACAGTAGCTACCCTCTGCTTCCTCCTCCAGCCAAACCAGCTGTTTAAAGCATCAGTTGGGGGAAGTTGGCAACCAAGATTCCTACTACAAGAGGTGGAAGGTGAGATGTGGGAAGTGGTGCTGGACAGGGGCCAACGGGGCACTCCAGACCCCATGTCCTGTTTCCAGAGTATAGAAACAGTGCCAACAGGATGCTGTGGGCGCCGCTTGATCGGAAAAGGTCAGTGAAGAAAGGGGCATCTTTGACTGGAAGGTTTTTTTTTTTTTCAGATTTAAGCAGACAGACATGTTTTGTTTCACTCACAGGCAAATAGCATGTATACAGCAACATGCACTCATGCAAAAACATGCAGATAGCAAGCACTCAGTGCTCCTCTTAGCACTTAGTAACGCTGCCCCCTCACTCAGCACTCAAGCACCAACACTCACAACCATATCCGCACACACTTTCACACATATCCGCAGACGGACACAAACAAACGGACACACACGCCACGGCGTAATGGCTGCCAAGATAAGAACAATGTGGTGAATGATCTGGAGAGGGGGAAACAACGGGACGGTGGATTGTGTGTATGTGTGAGCCCTGATGGAAAAAACTGGAATAGGTGATGAAGTGCAGAGAATGAGTGGTGTGATTGAGCAGAGGAGGACATGAGTGTGAAGAAGAAGAAGAAGAAGAAGATCAACCTTTATTAGTCCCGCGAGGGGAAATTCAATTTACACTCTGTTTATTAACTTATACACGGTACGTGCAGACCTGAAACACACACATGCACATGCATCAATGGAGAGATGTCAGAGTGAGGGGGCTGCTCCTGACAAGCGCCCCGAGCAGTTGGGGGTTTGGTGCCTTGCTCAGGGGCACCTCGGCAGTGCCCAAGAGGTAAACTGGCACCTCTCCAGCTACCAGTTCACACTCAGTTCTTGGTCCATGTCGGGACTTGAACCCGTGACCCTCCGGTTCCCAAGCCAACTCCCTACAGACTGAGCTACTGCCGCCCCCAATATAGAGATATACTACACGTAGAGATCAGGATGCAGGGCGAATCTTTGCACCAAAACACAAATTAAAGACATCCAACTTGTCAACATGTCATTCATATTCCTTGTACTGACCTTGACCAGCGTGGTGGTGACATTAGGGTGGGTGACCCGGCAGGGGATGACCAGCGGCTGCTTCTCCTTCATGTATAACACATCTGGGCTCATACCCGGATGGTCCACAAATGGCTGCTGGCTGTCTGAAACCCAAACACTGCGGTCAGGGACACATATGACACTGATAATAATATGCATGTCAAATAAATGCATCAATAAAGATTCTTTACTTCTTACGATATCACATAAATGAGAGTATACAACCATGTTTAAAGGGTCAGTTCAGAGAGATAGACCATGTGTGGTCAGTTTGTAAATTGTTACACAAATAGTCAGTGGTCATGTCTATAATGTTAAGTCCAGCGCTACATGTCCAGCAGGTCCGGCGAGGAGACTAGGGGACACGATACTCCACTCGACTGGCCGTTTAAGAGGTGATACCCTATCACTGAAGGCATCTGATTGGTCCCTGGTTTTCTGCACGCAATTTCAAACAGGAATCAACATGGCAGCCTGCTTGTAAACTTTCTGGTATTACATCTAAACAATCCACCAAAATTTCCTCCTGAAAACATTTTAAGTGAGAAACAGGCGACACCACTGCTGAACCTTGTTTCATTTTAGAGCTAGATCACCATTTGACAGATAGGTCCAAGTTTCACGAGCCAGACGCGCAGTATTGGATGGATTCATTTGCATAAAGGACAATTCCCTGCCTTTTCATTTTGAAAGAACCACAGCCAATCAGCTAACCAGTTGTCTAACTTCATCACTGTCACTCACTCAGCAACAGCCTTCTGTGTTTGTAGAGCGGTCCAGTTAAAAATGCCCATTACAGCTTCTCAGAGCCCATGTTCCACCTTCAATTGTCTTGTTTCGTGCAACCATAATAATCCTAAGAACCTAGAACCAGAGATTGTTTGATTTGATTAACTGGAAAAACTAAAGAAATTCAATCATCAATCATCTATTTCTACAATTCTACATCGAAAGCGACATACGTCTGAGCAAGCAAAGATCTAGATAGGAGGGAACAGCATGAGTAAATGCCAACAGCAGCTTTAATACCGATCGGACACAGGTACCGACAGGCAGAGCACAGAGCAAAACACAAAGTGTATAGAAGCAGATATTTATTGATTTATTGTTTCATCTCTATTCATCTCTGATATTTCTGCATCCATACCAGAAGGTGAACGAATTTAGGCGTAAGGTGATCACAGCATTGAAAACTGACATTTTAAAAATTTAACAGGAACATCTCTGTCCAGAAACATTGTCCTTGTTACTCTGAATAATCCACAGATGTCACAGTCAACAGTTTTCATAAGAAATATTTCTTCTATAGAAAGTAGCTCCACTGAAACTTTCTTAATGCCGTGAGTAGCAAACTTCCATCCACCTCCATTGTGTTGGGATGAATACAGAACTCTCACAGACAAATATCTCCAAACATGGACTCCTCAGATCAATGCAATCATCCAGCATGGTTAGATAACAGTGTGTGCAAGTCTGGTTTCAGAAGTACGTGCAGTTTTACTTTTGCATCTTTACTATGAAGAGCGATGTGCTTTACTGTTATATCTTTTTTTTTTTTTCTTCTCTATTTTTAACAAAAATACTGAAGTTGGCAGTTTCTTTGAGATCAATCCAGAGTACCATTTGCAAAATTCCTTCAGACTACACACAGGTCCAATAACCTTCATTAACATGGCAGTGTATAACAATACAATAAATATTCGTCAAACGGTGGTACTACAACTTCAATGTCTTTGGGCCCAAAAAGACTTTTTCTATAGACTTACAAAGACACGGAGACGTCTGTAACTCAGCAGATAACCTTTTGAAGTAAACCAACTCCCCAGTGCGAACACTCCAATAGCTCTTATTTACATCATTAGGTCCTAAAATGTGTCAAATGCCAAATCTAGAGTTATTTCCTTCCTCTGTTGATGTATATGAAGACCCACACTGTGACGAAAGTGCAAGCCGTGATGACAGTGTGACGTTGGGATCACGTGACTGAGTCATGTGACTGAGCAGCTGCTACTGTGCATATCAGACATGGGCAGTAGGGCCTAATGGATGCGGAAGATTGCTGGAAGATCCGGGTGCTTTTCCAGGTGGAAGTCGAGGCATTTTGTCCTCATGCGCCACTGAGCAACTTTCATAGGAATGAACGGATCCCCACCTCCGATGCTGTATCCAGCTCTCTTTATACATCCATGGGTAGAGCACATGATGTATTAAAAGAACTAGATACTCAACTCCCACCTGGAAAAAATACCCAGACTTTCTGAGATCTTCCGGGTATTACTGGGCCCTACTGTGCATGTCCGATATGCACATTTGTTATGGTCGTAGAGGAAGGAAATAACTCTGGATTCCACTATTAGTGCATTTTACAACTTATAGGACCTAATGATTTAAATAAGTCAGTGAATTTTTTTGAGTCACCTCAAAAAAAATTATGTGCTGAGTTACAGATGTCTCTTTCTCAATGTAAGTTGATGGGAAAAAGTCTTTTTGGGCCCAGTGATGTCACGTGACTTACACAGAAGTTGTAGTATCACTGTTGGCCACTACTAACATTGGGATCAACGACTGGCAGTCTTCCTGGGGGCTTGGTAGGGCAGGATATATGTAGCCTGAGAGACGAAAGCCAGGGCAAAAAAAAACACCTATACGTTATTTCCTTAGAATATCAACCTGAGACAGTAAAAGTGATGAGGACAAAAACAAGAGTTTAAAACGTTTTTCCATCCCCAGTGTAAATGAAAGTGAAAATGTGTTTTTCCATCATTTTCTGCAAGATGACCCTTTAATTTCATGCACACACAGAAAGGAAAGAAAACAACACACAAACAAACAAACACTCAGTGTGTATCAATCTCAGCAACAAACAAAAACAGACACACACGCCTAAACATGCTCAGTCCTCCACACCCATTCATTGAATACCCATTCAGCAAATGGCTGCCTGTAGTCAACAATAAACACACACAGATTGTTTAGAAGCAATCAAACGGCCTCTCTGAGTTTTCTCCTCCCAGCTCGGCTACTGTAACGGCTCTGTGCAATTGAAAAGTGTGGGTGTTGCTCGCTGTATTGTTTGTTACCATAGGGTGTTATTCAAGGAAAGCAAATCTCTGAACATTCGAACAAAAGTACCCAGAGGACTAGCGGACGGAGGGCTTCCTCCTCTTGCTTTGATTCCTAATAGAGGACTCGGGGAGGGAGGCAACGTCTGAGCAGAGCCGCAAGCCAAGTCTGATGCTTAATGGACATGGTGACCTGAGCGATTGATGGCCCCCGAGGGTCCTGTTGGCCAAACAGTAGCATGGCCTGTGACCCTGGCCCCCGGCCCAGCTCCATGCCCGGCGCAGCCCGGCCCAAACAGCGTCACCCTCCAGGACAGGGAGGAGCCGGCCAGGTAGACATCGTGCCTCCTCTGCCCCTTGATACCACTGAGCTACTGGCCTTCATCTTATCCTTCTCAGCTCCTCACACACACAAACACTTCCACACCTCCTCGTAGAGACACAGCGACATCCCCTCCCAGCACACCCCCTTCAAGCCCTTCCCCTCCTCCCCCAAGCACAGGATGCTTCAAGCAAGGCTGAGCCAAGCAGATAAGGCTGATGCCCTGGGAAACTCTGCCCGGGCCTGAGCCTTTCAGCAGCTGGGCTATTCCTGGCCCTCGAGGTAGCACGTAAATGAAAGTAAAAAGGGATTTATATATAGACAACAGGGAGGTAGGACCGGGCCGAGAAAAGAGAGGCAGGGGAGGAGGGGGGTGAATCTGTGCCAGAGTCATCTAGAAGGATGTGTTGTTGGGACAAACAGTGTTTAGATATAATTGGCTCTCTGGCATTGGTCTGTATTTAGCACCCACCACATCCTGTTTAACCTGGGATATAAACGATAAGCATGGGGGGTGAAGGCATGAGGGGCTGCTCAATGAGTGCAGTTACAAACAAAAGAAGTGTTTGGTGTACTCTGTGTCTTACCTGTGACATATACATAGACGGAGGTCTGTTTTCGGGATCGGTGTCGGTATCTGCAGCGGAACAGCCCGGTGTGCTGGGCCCGGGTGCTGCTGATCGTCACACGGCTGCAGTACTGCTGGCTCGTCCTCCCACAGCGAGACTCCTCCACCTGCACCTCATCTCTGGCCAAACCTGATGGGAACGCCCACATCAGCTCCCAGCGACCCCTGGTCAGCCAGTACAAGGGTTGGAAGGTTGCTTAGAAAACACTCGGTAATCTTTGCATCTGAATCTGAGCATTCACATTCAGCTAAATGAAGATGCTACTGTATATAAGCCTTTAAAAAAACACTCAGATCCCTCATGTTTTAGCTTCTCGTCTTGATTCTGTGTTTTTTTTTGTGTTGATTGTGGAAAATGAGAATCAAACACAAAAAAATCAAACACAAACTCTCCATTGAACACATCTTGTCCAGTTTTGTTGAAACTCAGACTGCCCTTGTGAAACTTCAAGACGGTGCAATAGAAAGCAACAGATTTCTGGTTAAAATACTATCAATAACAAGAAAAAACATATTAGGAGGAGCTGGGGATAAAAAACTTCCCCTGGAAGGAAAAGGGGTAAAATTGACATTATATAAGACAGAAGTAGCTGCAAATTAATCTATCAAGTCATACATGAATGATTGAAAAAATGTGAATAAAGTTTATTTTATTTCTCTTGCCAGTAAAGATTTAAGTTGGATAAAAGTCAGTAAATCGCTTCAACACCACCTTGGTGTCTCAGTAAATTGTTTAATTACACTCTGTTTTGTGTCTTGGTGTTGATTTTGATAATCATGTTTTCTGTTACTACTAAGATAAAGATGGGGATGTTTGGGGTAGGGCTGAACAATTTTGAACAAAATATCTAATTGTAATTATTTTGACTGATATTGCAATTGTGATATGATTTGCAGTATTAGAGGGAATGATCATTTTTTACATAATTATCCTTACTTTTGTTGGGAAACAAATTTAATTGATTATGGTGTGATATTTGCGGGGCTCTTTACAAAACAAGTAATTTATTAAGTCTGTTTATAATGTGTAGGCCAGGATATCTCTGCAGAATGAGAATATTTTATTTTAAATGATATTTTGACACAACAAATGTTGCTCCTCCTCCTCCATATTGCGATTTCAATAAAATTTTGATTGATTGTGCAGCCATAGTTTGGGGTTGTGTCTGCTTTGATTCTCGGGTCTCTATTATCATGCATCACTGTTGCCCCAATTAAGGATTTCTGACCTGGATCTGTCAACCTGAAACTCACCTGCAGCTGAGCAGTAGTGTCTGGTTGGCGTAAAGGACCAGCTCTTGGGTTTTCACATCCAAAATGGGGACGCTGTACTTCCCCTTTTGATCTGCAGAGGCAGGAGAGAGGATGAGAATCAGAAGACATGACGTGGAAGCAACATCCGAGAACACCATCACTGATTAAATGACTCACAAAATTGTAGTATGGTCTAATAGTATTTATATGGTGATAAGGGTTTATTTATGGACCTATGAACCTCTCTAGAGACGTCAGAGGTCAAGGTCAGCTTGTGAGACTTCATTATATTCTTTAGAGACATCTGGGCAGGATGTTTATTTTCTGGGATGGCGGCTCCTGGGGCTTTTTTAAGCTGAATGTCTCATTTATTAATAAACTAATTTGGCAAAACAGTGCACTTATAATAAATTCTAATCATATGATTGAGAATCAGGATTAGGACGGTCCAAGTCTTTTTATGTTGACCCAGATCTACATGAGACCACTTTGAGGAAATCCTGGAAGGCAAAACACTTTACAACCAAGAGCTATTTTTAGAAAGTTCCTGTATGCTCTGTCCATGACAAACCGGACTATACCGGCCTCTTGACTGATTGCAGAACCGGTCTTGGTGAGTCCCGGCTCCACAGCACGTACTCCATCCAGGCCACAGTATCTGTGACCCTCCGCACATCTCCTCGCTCAGGCCACTTGACAACTTGTATGGAAATGCGTAAGCAGTGTCCCTCTTGTTTATCAAATAAAGGCATTTCTCCACTCCATCGGCGAGGTTTATTAATGAGAGATAAAGACGGCTGTCTGTCCGCCCTTCCTTCCTCCCAACAACAGCGGAAACATCATTCAGGGAAGTCCGTCCTTCACTGTGACTGCTCCTCACAGTGTGCAACACACCTCACAACACACTGTCTCACTGTAGCTGAAACACTTCAGCAGCAAGTTAGTTTATCACTAAAGTCCATTATTACCACTCATTGTCAGCATCATTGTTCCCAGTGGATGTCCCATTGAGCAGATCCAGCATTACTCACACTGCTAGCACTTCCTATACTATTTCCTTGGATTTCACAGTCAGTAGGTAACACACACGCACACACACACACACGCACGCACACATGCACCCACACACACATGCCCGCACACAGCAGGGTCAGTGAAGACAGAGGGGAAGTTAGAGCCTTCAGGGACCTTTCCAACAAGCTGTGAAGTGTCTAAAAAAGCAGCATTTCCAAGGAATCCAGTACATCTTTCTCTGCTACCTCACCTATCAGTAAAGCTCATGTTTCGCAACACGTTTCATTTTGAAACAGAAAACGACCATTTCTGGGGAAAATTACTTCAACTGACTTACCAGGAATTTTGGAAGAAAAACTCGAGAATATAAAAGCTTTTTTCAAGTGATTTAACACTGAATAAATGTGCACGTCAAGAACTTCCCATACTGAAATCATCATCTAATCTCGAATCTCTTAATTAAATCTCTCTAAGAGCTTTAAGATGAAATCAAATTATTTCTAGATCATTTTCTGCAGTTTGAAGGGATCAGGCAACAAGTAAGTCATAAACGTACTGGAATAATTAAAATGTCAATAAATTGAGAATATTAATGTATTAAATCATATTTAGGTGTGGACTTTCTATTTTTTTTAACCTAATATGGTTGTTTACATTAACTTAACAAAATTACATTGGGATGGGTACAAACAAAAATGGTTTTATGTTTAATTATGTAAAATGTGTATGAATGTATGTGTTCATTAACACTCTCTCCTGCCATTCTCAACATCCAAATTCTCAGCCATTTTAAAATCAAATGTATTTCTTGACAGATTAGTGCAATGAAATTAAAAAAAACATCAAAAACTAGTATCTAAAGTTAGTGTTTCCAAAAATCTAATTACACTACACAGCTTTGCAGTTGTCGATTTGGCAAATCAGCAGGAGACAGTTAGTGATCATTTGTTTAGATATGTTTTTATATATACAATAGACATAGAAAACATTTAAACAACTATTTCTTCTTTTTAAAGCAAATACTAATTAATTAATATTTAGTTAAATAGTTGATTAGGCACAGACTGTTAACTGACATTGATCATCTGTATTTACCATGTAATAAAAGGATATTAGGTTATACATATGAAGTTCTTAATCTGTTAATTCATACTATTTCATTTTGCAGGGAAAAAACAATATAGGTTGTTTTTTCCAGCCACAAAAGTTTTCTAAGCGGCCAAAAACACATAACAGCGACGTACCGGCTGTTTTAGCAATAAGCACAGATTAACCTCGGTTCCTGCCTGGTGGATATTGTCCTTCAACTGGTCATGACCCCTCATTCTTTTAAATCACAACTTTCATTAGACAAACTCATCAGTCTCAGGAAACAACGCCCTGCGTGTGTCCATTCAACCGGGGCCAAGCGCACAAGGAGCCTGGCCACAGAGGTCCGCTTTATCCAAACAGGCGTCCCGCAGGATGGCGCTTATCTCCCTCACTGCACTCGGTGCGAACAGAGGTTTACAACCTGAACGGCCTCAGACACACGACGGCTTAATAGACCAATAAATGAGCAGCCGCACCACAGTGTGCCACGACGAAGAGGCACATCTGTGCATCTTTTGTCTTCTTCCAAAGTAAATGTTCAGTCTTGGTCATGGAAATAACTGTTTTTAAAGAGCGTCAAGATGCTTCGTGACCCTAGAGGACCATCTGGTTTACTATGGGAAATAATATCCATAATAAAAGTCGTGCGTAAAAGTGTAAAATGCAATTTTCAACAGATAACAATAGTTTCCCTTTCAACCTTTAACATTAAACTAACTAATAAGAACTCAACAACTTTAAATAGCTAAATAAGTTGTTACAGCAGGTGCTCTGTGCGCTATTGCATCAGCAAAAGTCAACTTATTACTCACCTTTTGCAAGAACACCATACAATCCACATAACAGGCACACGAGGATAAAATTCATCATCTCTGAAGACTCCGATGCAGCGAGCGGGTTTCAAATATAAAATAAGTTTTATTCCTGCTGGTGTTGTTTCCCCCTCCAGAGCAGACTCAACACAGCGCAGCGCACTTGGCTGATGTTCAGTGAATGGAGATGGCTGGTTTCCTGAGGATAGCTGCGGGAGATCACGCTACGGGACACCACGCTTGAACTCCAGTGCAACTTTTTCCCATCGTTTTGGATAGTGGCGCGGATTTATACAGTTCCCACAGTGCAGCAACCACCGGATAGCGGACTTCCGTGACGTATATTGACACACCCAAGGCGCGTAAGAGCAGTTTGTCCCCAGTGGTCAAGCAATCGAGCAGTGAGGTGTCAATAAAAGTAAATGGTCCAAAATAGCCCTTCCTTTTGACACACTTCAAACATTCATTTATATATTAAAATAATCATTTAATCTAATAATCAGAAAGTTATCTCATTTCCAGAGAAGACTAGAATTACGCACCATGAATAGGATGCGCACAGGGCAGCTCCTAAGTTAAATTACACTCTAGTCGAGTGGGACGCGAGGTGATCATCACGTAGGCATCGGAGTAAACGGATGGTGTCTTCATCAACAACGTGATCGTGGTGTTTCTCACATTTCAAACTGGTGATCTTTCTCCAAAGGAAAAAAAAATAAACAAGTGTTCTGCTCGGAATAGCACGCCACACATTACACAAGTAGAACAAACACTGATCTCACCACTTAGACGGGTAACCTGTTTTAAGATAACTTCCTGCTCACACCATACCGTCATTAGATAATGTCATATATAAAAGCAGTAAGAACTGCAAAATACTGTACTGTACAGGTGGCTCATTTTGCACTCTTTTCAGTCAAATGCACCAATTACAGCTGAAGCAGTAGAAATTTACCAGCCCAAAGTTTAAATGAAGAAAAAGTTAAGACATTATATGAAGAAAAAAGCAAAACAAAATAAATGCCATTTAAAAAAATGCAGCAATAAGTAGATACTAGGAATGCACCCATACCACATCAGATCCGGGCTGATACTGACTCTAATGGCTGGATTGGTGACAATGGGGCTGATCTATTCAGTTCTATTTTATTTTTATATATTTATACAATATATACTGGAGTTTAATTCCTGTTTAAGTTCTGACCAATTTGTTGCTGCATTAAAATGGTTCACATTTCAATTGAAATTCAAGCAAATTTCGAAGATTTTTCACCAAGTTGTTGGTGTATGATTTATTATTTTAATACCAATTTAATAAATGCAATTATTTGTTAAGAGCTCCAGCTTGATGTTACCTTACACATAAAAGAATGATCCCAGTCTCTCCCACACTGTGAGGAATACAGCTTATATTACCCAAAGCCCAGGTTTCGCTCTCAGCATCAGGACTCAAAAAGTCAGACTGGTGCATCCCTAGTACATACATTTTGTTGAGCCCTGCTGTGTTGGATATTGTGTCTTTACTGTAAAAGCATATAATCTGATATCATTAAACAATGATGCATGTTTTTTTAATCCTTTGGGTTTAAGGTGCATCATTCCCTCAGGGCACAAAATAAAACAATGGTGCAGATTGGCCACTGGGTGGTGATATGACCTGAATGAGAGTGGGACAGCAGGAGGGAGGGGAACATGCAAGTGTGTCTGCACAGAAAAGATTGGGTTTTTACCTGATGGTCTTATTTGATTGTTACACCAGCATCATCTGCTTCATGATTTTAAGGGGAGCATGACGTATGAAGGAGGCACCATAAAGATAAATTAAATCAAACTGAAATGCAAATTATATTATCACGTCCTGTTGAGGGATTATCCACTACAGATACAGAATATATTGAACATAAGGCTATGACTCCGATAAACTCATGATATACAAATGCACATACATACACATACAGTACAATAACAGTCGGTCATGAACACACATATACAGTACATAGACAAACGTAGATAAGGGCAAAAATATCCGGTTAGATGCGTATGTGGTGGTAAGAGAACTCTTTCCACAATCAATAAATGTCATTTTCTTGGCAACACCTGACATGGTCGCTATCTCCGAAGTGACCAATGTAGCTGAGACAGGAAACAGAGGGAGGGGAGGAAAACAGGAAGTACCTGGCTACGTTTACATGTACAGGATAACCTGGCTTATTGTCGTACTTTGGCCTAACCTTTCCATCTAATTGATGAGTCCTAAACATACGATTGCTCTGTTAAAGTTGTAGAGCATCCTTCGCCAAGCCCCTCCCCCCTTGGTTACTGTCGCTCGGCCTGTCAAGCTTTCGCACCCGGCATGTCAATATGGCAACCCGATATCAGTGAGAGATATTCCAAAGGGAATAAAGGCGGATTTCTGGAATAACTGTTCGGAAATATCAGACAGAAGTAATATGACTTAAATTAGTTACGTTATTTCCTTGGGCGTATGTTATTCTTTGGGTTTGCCTAAACCACAAATCTGAAGAAATTTTCAGAATCGGTCAAACCGTTTTACTTATCATACTATATTTAGTCTTTGGGCATATTGGACCTGAGAGCAAATCAAGTTTTTGCTGATCTTTGCTGATTCACCTGTGAGTGAGGTCGCCCACACTATTTAATCCATATCCAACATCGCTCTACTTGTGTTTTTGGCTTCACAAAAGTGGAAAAATATGACACTCCCCTCCAAACTTTGAGGATATCTGCTCTGAAAGCTTAATAGGCCTCCTGCGCCTCGTTGTGAACGTAGGCTTGAACAGTGGCTGTTCAAGGGAGGGGCTTAGTGATTGAACCACACTTCAGTCTACATGTGTGCGGTCTATGGTGCAGACAGTGAAAATTAAAAGCTACTGGAGTATTTTTATGTTATTCTGGAAAATAATTGCATATCTTATAATCTGTATAAAGTATTCCAACCAAATTTTGACATTTATGTGTAGTGACCCAAAACCAAGTTAATTTAATAACCAGGTAAAGTATTGAAGTTTTTTACATAGCCACTCTCAGTGTTTGGAGACTACGGAGGCTGGTTGGCCTGGAGCAGGTGTGATGCCCCTGCTGGCCCGTTGCCATGGACACACTCCCAAAAGCTGACTGAATGTGTTGTCATACAATCATGACAACCGTCTGAAGATGGACTCCAGGTCTGAGACGGTCGTCCTGTGTGTTAAGTCTGTCTTTTTGCATTTCATGTCAGTGTGGTGTTGGGTCACACCTGTCCTTTAGTCTGCTGATGGATCCAGTCAGTGAACTTGACCACCTGTGTGTAGACGCCGGGACGGTTCTGCCTCGCACAGCCCTCACCCCAGCTCACGATCCCCGCCAGGAACCACCGCCTACCTCGCTCCAGACACACCAACGGACCTCCTGAGTCACCCTGAGGGCACACAAACAGGGACAGCGATACACATTTGGAACAAAAAGACGTGACTATAGAGAACATAAAAACATTTCCAGAGCAGCTGAAGTGACTTTTCATGACAGACAGTTAAAGACAAAGAGGACGTGAGCTACTCGAGCATTAGCGGCAGAGAAACAGTAGCATAGTAATATGTGCTGTAGTATGGTTTGTCCAGGATTGTCCCAGTTTCAAGCTGGATGTCCTGACTCCTGACAAATACCCTTAAAACACTAAAATGTCCCACAATTAAAATTTGTGCTTGTTTTCAGGGCTTACATAGACATTTATCACATTCTGTCCCGCTCATTAGTACCGAACCCAGTATAATAACAAACAATGCACCACAGGTCTGAATTCTACACTGAATTCAACAATGTGTTGTTGTCAAGGCTGTTGCTGTGACGCTTTCTGACAGAACCTGTTAGTACGCTAAATGTCACTCTGAAGAGAAAGTTGGTGTTTTCTAAAGAGCTCCAGGAGGCTTACTCCGTCCTTGGTAGAGTACCTGGCAATGAAAATACTGCGTTCAGCACACACTGCCAGAGTACATTTTTAGTCACATCAGTGGCAGTTCCAATAAAATCAGATTAAGACGGCCAGATAGCAAAATACAATAGCTTGAGGACAACGATGATTTAGTTTTAAAAGGTGTCTGACAATCAATAAATGTTGTACCAATGTAATCCATATTAACTGGTGTTATTATACAGTTTTTAAATAAACTGGTGGATTTTGGGAGACGTCAGCTTTCGTCTGGGGATTCCATGGTGTTAAAAGGTGCCCTTGTTGAGTGTGCTAAACTCTGAAATAACTGGCCCCTGCCCTGATAAAAATGCCTATGGAGCATGCATGAATGTGTGGTACGCTTAAGCTGCAAAGAGGAACATAAGAGAAAATAAAACGGTCACTACATCCAGACCGTTTGCTCTTGCTGGTGGGTGGTGCAAGCTATTTTTCCATAAAATTCATATTTGTGCAAAGACACACCAACAGTGATGCACACACTCACCTGGCAGGCGTCCACCCCTCCCTGCAGGTTCCCAGCACACAGCATCCTGGGAGTAACGGCCTCGTCATACAGCTTGTTACAAGTGTTCCTGTTGATGATCTTCACTGACGCCTCTTGTAAGCGAGAGGCCAGTTCACCTAGAAATATAACAAACACAACATGGAAACATCTTGTGGCATTATAAAAATGTTGCCAACCTGTGATGCTTGTCTATATTGCCCCAGGCCTAAGTTTCTTTTAAAACATCAGTAAGATCTAAATATATTCTTTTGTAAACTTTAGCTCTTACCGTCCTCCATGAGGACGCCCCAGCCTGTGACGTAGCAGCTGGTCCCTGTTGTGAAGGTGTGTGAGGACGCGGGGACACACACGGGCTGTACCAAATCGTTGAAGAAGACGGGAGCGCTGAGCTCGAGAAGGGCGATGTCGTAGTCGGAGGTGAACTGGTCGTACTTCGGGTGGAGGAGGATCCGGCGGATCGGTCTAGTGGCTGCGCCGTTGTTCCCCGTAGTCATCGTACGCATTCCCATGTGGGCCCGCCATGCACGGGCATCTGAGTATCTGCAGACCCAACATGCATGAACACAGCACACGTGTGAAATATGATTTATCATAATGAAGCATCTTTCTTACTTAATGGCGTCTGAGTCCTGGAAGCAGTGAGCAGCAGAGATGAGCCAGCGGTTGGCGACCAGTGTTGCTCCACAGACGTGGCCGTAGCGATCCATCTGGAGGCTGACCTGCCACGGCCACGACCCCGCCGCAGCATCAGAGCCACCCACTATCTTAGTACGCTTCCTGGGCCGGGTGCCACAACCTGGAACACACAGAGACAGACGAGGAGACAATATCATGACATTCAGAGGACTTTCATTCAGTTTTTAATCACAATTACAATTACAGCTTACCACAGCGCAGTTCATCAGAGCCGTCAAAGCAGTCTTTGACTCCGTCACACTCAGGGTTAACCTTACTCACACACTTTCCGTTGGCACATTTGTATGAGGATGAGGAGCAGCCTTTGAGATCTAAAGAGAATGAAGAGCACTTAAAATAGAGAGAAAAGTACTTATAAATATAACATAGTGAAATACAATACACTTGAATTGATCAGTCAGTGTAACCTGTGATGTCTGATGTCATCAGTACTCACACGCTCTGGTACAGTTGAGCTCATCACTCCGGTCTTTGCAGTCAATAACACCATCACACACTGAAGACTTTGGCAAACACACCTTGTTGGGACACGTGTAGTAACATTTACCTCCTGAAAACAAACGCAAAAGCTTTAATCACCAAGAAAACAAACACGCATGTGTTACGACGGTGAGTCTACTGACCGCAGGCGCCCTCTTCACTGCTGTCTGCACAGGAGCTCTGGCCCACACACTGGCTGCTGTGGGGCTTACACTGACCGTTACACAGCACCTCACCTGGCCTGCAGGATGCTACATGTTTTACACATGGAAACACACAAACATCCAAATCTGAGTGCAGCACAAAGGTCACGTCTGTCAGATTAAGTATTCATCAGTCAAGCGTACAGCCCTTTTGAATCTACAGTAGTGTCTTCAGTTCAGCAGACTTACAGCATTTAGCCTCGTCCCGTCCATCCGAGCAGTCTCTCACTCCATCACACACCTTCCTCAGAGGGATACAGCGTCCATCTCCACAGCGAAACTGGCGAGGACAGGCTGGAGATAGACAGGGATGAGACTTGAAACTACAGTACTTTCTTTAGCTTAGATGTGATATTGTGACCCCAAGTAGACTATTGTGAAAACAAAAACTGTTCCTTCATGAATGACATTCTGAGCAAATTACAGTGAGCAGTGGTGGAAGAAGTATTCAGATCTTTTACTGAAGTAAAAGTAGCAGTACTACAGTGTAAAAATACGTACTTAAAAGCACATACAATATGTATCAGCATCAATATATATTTAAAGTACCTAAAGTAAAAATACTCACAATACATTATGACCCATTTCAGAATAATATATATTATATCACTGGATTATAATTAGTGTAAGCATCACTGATGCTGCAGCTGGTAAAGGTGGAGCAAATTGCAGCTCCTTTATATATTACTATGTAGCTTAAATATAACATCACAGTGGCATTAGATATTATTTATACATACAATATACATTTATGCCCAAGGACCAGATGAATCTTAAACCTGCAGTAGGCTCAATATTTTTGGCATCATTTGGCAAAAATTCAATAACTTTTCAGCATGTTGTAATTTACATATTCTGAGAGACAACTAGACTTCTGCACCTGCTCATGGCTCTGGTGTCACGCTTTAAAAAATCTAGTGACAGGAGACTTTGGCAAATCACAGGTCATTTCAGAGAGAGAGAGCATTCCTATTGGCTGTTCACTCAGCAGAGGCAGTTGTCAGTCACTCATGAACTCTGATCAAACGGTCAAACTAGGCAGGGCTGATCAAATGTGAATCAGTATTCTGTTACTGTAATGCCTATTTCTCGCCTCAGATGCTTTCAGAAACATCTTGTAGTTACTGTTTTGCAGATGAGACAGTTTGCTCCGGCTCGTGGCCGGCGCTTGGTATTACTTCAACTGGTTTCAACACGGCTTCCGAGTTAGAAACTTTGGCAGTGATAGAGGGCTAGTTATTTGAATGCATCTGATTTTACTTACTGCCCTCCGGAGAGAAGGCTCGGTAGAGCAAGTGGAAACCGTTGTGAGTGAGCGATTCGTCTGAATGAAAGTGGAGGGAGAGAGGAGAGGAGTAGACTCGCTTTTTGCTGCCATCTGACACTGGATTACACAGTCTAGATGCAGAGGAGCACAAAAGTAAGGAGTTTTACTTTTAACTCAACCGTAGAAAAACATGGAGTATCTAAAACAATGATGAGATAAAACACACTTACAGTAAGTGAACTGAATATTGTCAAAACATGGTTTTTTTTATTTGACTGATGTGGATGAAATGCTAACCCAAGTTGCTTATGGGCCACACAGTTCAGCTTCACAACTCACTTGACCCCTCCGATGTCCAGCCAGTCTTTCTCACAGCCATCCGACGACGAGGAATCCTGAATGTCCATCGTCACGATCGTCATGGAGATCAGGTATCCTGGCAACGGCGCCTGATAAAGTAACCAAAGACGACTAAAGAAAGCGGTCACACTGGAATGCGGACCAAACGACAAAAGGATGATTCACTCTTTCACCCTTTACATTCCACTTTCTCTTTCTTATTCCAGTCTTTCTAACTCAAGCATGTATGCATATACTCACCCGTATTGTCCAGGTGCAGTCTATGTTAGGAGGGTAATAGGAAGGGTAATATGGGGAGGAAATGGAGCCGTTCCAGGAGGAAATCGACCCTCCACAACCTGCAGGAGATGGTGACACAGTGACGTGCACAAACTACATAAAAACACTGTGCTCTACATATGCTAATCAGTGGAAATAAATAACTCCAGCATGAACATGAAGATGTGTATACGTAAACCTGCTTTTGGAATGGCTTGGAAGTAAGCTTTGAATATCGCTCCGTCCCTCTGTCTGCTGAAGGAGAAGGTAACCAACATCACATTCCCAGAGGAGGTGAGCTTCATGACAGGGGACGAACCCGAAACAGGCAGTCCACACCACCTGAGCCAGTTAATTCAATATATAAATGAGACATACCGTATATAACAGTGCAGATGCTGTCGCTGTAACGCCAGAGAATAAAATATAAAATACCTCGCAATTATCTTGTTCTGTAATGGAAGTAAGAAGTCGTAGGCCGAGAGCTTGTGGGTGGTGCAGCTCCCTGGCGTGGCGCCATGAAGGGTGAGGATGACCAGTCGGACCACGTGACCCGATGGCACGCGGAGACGCCACTGGTAGTACGGCTTCTTGGGACTCACAAGGCTCAGGGTGCGGTTGTTGCCATATTTGGCATAGAGGTCAAAGGACATCGCTAGACAGAGGAGGTGAAAAGTGGAAATATTTAGAAGACGAATGATGTCAGTAGACCTGGCATGCAGGCCTTGAAAACAGCATTAAAGTTTGGGTTGGTGTTCGTTGTTCACGTTCATTATATGTTTATGTTCATTATGATAATTTTGGCACAGTGGCTTTGGAGGGAGGCCTGTCAGTGCTGCCAACTTTCTTGCTAGATTTACTAGATTTAAGGACGTTTGGAGCTACTGTCAGTGGAAAAGAGTTGGCAACACTGGGCTGGGTTTTTCAGTTGGATATTTTTTTAAAATCTAGTGCACACATCTAGTGTGCTGGTTTCCTCAACATCACTGACTATAGCTTTAATGGAAGCTATAAAAGTTGTCAGTCACACTTTTCCTCAAATTTTTAACTCACCATTAAAAACCAGATTAGTGATTCACAGACATCGATATCAGGAAGACACTGACTCAAATAGGCAGATCAGTTTTTGGTGACGAAGGCCTATATGTTCAATTCAATTCTGTGTTTATATACTATATACATTATATACTGGAATTTAATTCCTGTTTAAGTTGACAAAGTTGTCGTTGCATTAAAAATGTTTATACTCAAACTGTAATTTCAGATTTTTTTTATAAAGTTGCTAGTGTATGATTTATTGTTTAAATAATAATTCAGTTAATGTATATCTATGTACGGTATTTGTTACACTGTTTTACAAAGTTAAGAAAGCGATCTTTAAGTCAAGCCTGATGTCATACAAAAGAATGATACCAGTCACTTCTACACAGTGACTTATTAATCAAATATCGGCTCGGTACTCAATATCGGCAAATACCCAAAGCCCAGGTATCATATTGGGACTGAAAAACTCAGATTGCACTAAACCAGATCTTTAGGTTTTGTGATATAAAGTCGAAGCCATGCTCTCCTCACCTTGAAAGCCGAGCTGCCATTTCCCACCCTGGATGCTGTTTGGATTCTTACTCTTGTCTGATTTGTCCTCTGATTCAAAGTCGTCAGGGTCCAAACCTACAAATGACACAGCAGATGTCAAAATGCTCTTCAGATTTAGTACCACTCCAGAGAAACACACATATATGAAACTATAATTAATATTAAAAATAAAAGGAAAAATAATTAAACAAAGCATTTACAAAGGGTTAGCTGTTAACCCCATGAGACCAACAACAGACATGTATTGGTCTTTTTTAGGGGGTTACAGGGGGTCTTTAGCAGCTCAGCAGTAGATGTCACATAGAAGTTGTGTAAATCATCTGAAAGCTGGAAGCCTGAAAATGAATTTGAGATGCTACTCAGCACTATGTGTCAAGTTGTTCTAGTCATAAATCGCTAATATAAATGAATTAATGAATTATCTAAAATGAATTATGAAACAGGCTTAGAACAATATGACTGAAGTATATGATGGTCCTCCCCATGCTCATTTATGTCTCAGAAGTTGTTGCAGTTTTTGGGTTGATACCATTTGTTACACAGATTTGCTGCTAAATTTTACCATTTTTTCCATTCAAGAATTGATAAAAATGATCAATAATCCTTCCCAAATACCACATTACGACAACAAGACCTCGAGGAACAACAAAGCCATGCTGTGATGCATTTAAAGATTTCTGCAAGAATTGCATTTTTCGGCGATTAGATGGCGAGCACTTCTGTTCTGTAAACTGTTCAGAAACCCCTTTATTTTCAGTCTATCTAGGAAAGCCATCCATCCTCTGAATGCTCTAGGTCTCTAGTTTGTGGCTGTAAAGTTTCATGAGGCTGTGATTATCCTAGAGGTCACCACAGGTCATTTTACAGTGAGGTCAAGTTTTAAAAAAATGGTACTAATACCACGGGGACTAACATCAAAACACATGAATACAGATGGACATTTATACTGCATGCACAAAACTGCATGTGGTTATCATAAATTGGATATGTCTATAAAGGGGAGACTCGTAGGTACCCATAAAACCCATTTTCATTCATATATCTTCAGGTCAGAGGTCAAGGGACCCCTTTGAAAATTACCATGACAGTTTTTACTCGCCAAAATTTTGCCCAAATTTGGAGCATTTTTAACCTCTTTCCCAACAAGCTACCATGACATGGTTGGTACCAATGGAAGCCTTAATTTTTCTAGTTTTATATGATGATCTTCTTCACTCTAGCTCTAAAACTGAACCTGCAACAGCCTCTGAAAGACATTAAAGTCGGTCTGGATCACGGGTCTCAGAGGATTAATAACTTGTTTCTGAATAGAGTCTTTCTCTTTGAAATGTAACGGTGCATTCAGTATTTGTGGAGTTTTAGTGTTAAGCTAATATCTGCATATTTCTGAAACAACAGAGGCCAAAAACTGTATGTGTGCATACGGTATGTGTGTGGTTGATGTACTGTGCAGTGAGAGCCTCTACCCAGCAGATGGAGCATGTCGTCATCCAGCTCCATGTAGTAGCGCTGCTCGTGGCGGCTGTACCGCAGCACCTTGTTGCTGCCCGGAGGCCTGCGCAGCAGCCTCTCTGGGCCGGACCTCCGGATCGCCACGGCAATGTCGTCCGGGGCGGAGAATTTACTCCAGTAGAAGACGTTGAGCCCTTCTGCTCCTTCACTGTCACACAAAGGGTTTCACAATGTGTTGCTATACCGCAGGGGAGCTGAGGACATTGTTGTCATGCAGGCACATGCCATGTCATCATTCTGTTAGTGCATCCTACCTGAAGGCAGTAATTCCTGAGTGCAGGTAGTAAGAGCTCCACGGCGAGGACTCGTAGAGCTCTGTGAACTGTTGTTAAAAAACACAAAAAGACAAACATGAGGGTGTACAGTACACTACAGTACTGTAGGTGTGACATCACAGCGGTGCAAGTGAGGTCACTCGTGTAAGCAACACATGAACACACCTGAGCCTGAATTCAACAAAAGCATTGTTCGTGTGTGTGTGTGTGTGTGTATGTATGTTGACTTTGAGCAGCACAGAGCTCCATTGTGTCTCAACCCGCCGGCAGTGTAGCGTTAGGACCCTGGGTGGTATGGGCTCCTGGCCTTGAGTTCACCTGTTCTTTAATGAACAGGTGGCTGCACAGATACTATGACCACTTAACAAGTCTGCTAACTCACCCTCACAGCTGATTAAAGGAGCATTACACTTTGTCAGTGTTGATTTTGGGGGGATTTACACCTATCAATTCGCCGTTTCTCCACTTCTCAGCAAGAATGTTCAGCCGTGCGTCTGACCTTTTGCTCCAAAATCCCAAATCCCCCTCTCATATCTCTGTCATCCCAGCCTGCCCTACTGCCCCGTCTCTCCCTCTCAACCCTAGCGTCAAACTGAGGTTCACCTCCTCTCTGTAGTGTGCGGCACACAGAGTGGCTGATTGTGTGAAAGCCGCACAGACAATGTTTTTATTGAAGGCCTGCTCTTCCTCTCACTCTTGCTGCCTGAGCCGAGCTGGGCTCACAAATGCCGGGCTTGTCCTCAGCCCTGAAAGGGCCCGGTCCCTGGGGGTCTCGGGAACTTGCGCACACACACCGTGCCCAGCTCCTGTTTCAGCTTTACATTTAACACCACCAGAGAGAGACAGAGAGGGGGACAGAGGAGAGAGAGTGGGGGGACAAAGCTGATAAAGAGAAAAGCAAATGCAAAGACAGACAACAAGAGGGGAGAATGGGAAGTCAAAAGAGGGCAGAAGTGTTTTGAAAGTGCCACATTAAAGAGACTAGTAGTCCTCTGTAGTGATCCATATCAGAGTTACAGCAGCTCAGAGCGGGAAGGTCAAGCAGCGCTCTAAAGTGTCATTCAGAGGGGAGGCAGTGACGGACAAGTCCATCGTTTCACTTACATAATGGTTCAAAGCCTGAGCCTGCAGGCGGAACTGAGGGGAGGTGGAGTCGGCCAGCTCTGAGGAGAAGCTCAGGTTTGGGAACTCCACGCTGCCACCGAGGAAGAACACTGAGGAGGGAGGAGCTGGAGAGGAAGAGGAGGTAGAGATTAGAGACAGGTGTGGGTTTAAGTCAAAATAAACCCATTTTAAAGACAGATCTGTACTCACATGTTAAGAAGTGGAGAGTCAGTGCAATGGCAGCGGCGAAGGGAAAGAAAGGCAGGAGCCCTAACATCCATCTCCTCCAGGAGGTGCTGCAGACTGGAGCTCGCCCCCCTTCACCTCCTCAGTGGGGGGCTCAGTGACTGGGTGGGCTCCTTCAGCTCCCCCTCTCCCTTCAAGACACAAGGACATGACTCAAGTATCATACCAGCTTTTATGCTCAAGTTACTTCTAATTGTTCGCATTTTATTCCTATGTGACCACAGCAATAAAGAGGACGCAGCCTATCTGCCAGAATCAATGAGACATAGATTAAATGGCTGAGCAGACAGTGATTTAGTGAGAGTAACGGTGAGCATCTCTGAGCTGAAAGGATCTCCTAAAACATTTAAGGGGTTGGCAGGATTCCCCGGGGGAGTAGACAAAGCGTGGCTAGACGAGCCTGTGTTCCCACGGCCTGGCTCTGCGGTGTCAGCACTCAATCAAGTGGCTCACCCTGAACATGGACATTCATGGGACAGACACCCACACAACCCCAGAGACGGAATTTGCAATTAAGATGAAGCATGGCTCGGTTTGATTATTATGCATCATTGTGCTGTTGCAAAAAAAGCACATTGAAGTTAATAAATTTCGAGGTAGAAAATAGTTCTTGCACAAAGCCACGTTTGGCACAATCGCCTTTTACGCGCGATGAAAAGAGCGCAGTGATGGCGGCTTACCTGTCCTGAGTGTCCATGCCCGGAGACGCAGTACACTTCGCAAGTTTTGCTTTTGGGGAGAGTCCTCATAGCACTGTCCCGTTTAACTCCGGAGAGGCGATCTGCAACAATACCTCAGGCATAGAACCGATGGAGAGAGAGAGGAAACCCCCGATGTTGCTTCCTTTGAGGAAAAAAACGCACAGAAATCCGACCTGAGCGGCTCGGCTCGGATGCGGTGGGCATTCACCGCCTCCCCGTTTACCTGAACTGGGCGGCAGCAGGTGTCACACGGATCCCCAGAATGCAGTGCGGGGGACAATGAGAGCTCTATGAAAGGGTACAATCGGCACAAACATCCGCGCGACAGATATTGTGGGCAAACGTGAAGACAGGAGGGACAAAGAGGTGCTTGAGGGAAACGTGTGCGAGGTATTACAACTGGATGATCCACACAATGCAAGACAGAACCTGCAATTAAACATTTTGGCACCAATGGTATCCACACTGAGGGTGTAACAGCACATATAATGGACTTATAGTCCCAAACCTGGAAGGAGGAATGCAGCAAACACTTGAAAACTTAAATCCTTCAAGGCACTTTGTTTGCATTGAGGATGCACCTTGTAAAATCAATGACAGTCGAACTCTTGAATAAATAGACAGTACACAGTATCTGCTGATGCTTTTATTATCTGGTGTGTGAGCGTTTAGAATATTTAAACATGTGCTGGCACTGGATGAATCGGCGTTTCATCGTGTCAGCTGATATGGCTGTAGATCCAGGAGGTGAACTTGCTGACCCTGGTGTAGACCCCAGGTAGGTTTGGTCTGCCGCAGCCCGTCCCCCAGCTGACGATGCCAATCAGGAACCAGCGACCCCCTCCTGGCGCCTGACAGGACAGGGGACCCCCTGAATCACCCTGAGACGCAAAGAGAGCAGTTGATGCAGAAGGAAACTTCTAATGCTTCACATTCACTGGTATAAATCAAAATACAGGAGGCTGATTCAGTCAGATGGGAGCTCACCCTACAGGCGTCCCTCTCTCCAGAGGGGACCCCGGCACACAACATGCGGGAGGATACAGGTCCATAGCTCTTCTTACAGTCAGTCTGACTCAGTAGGAACACCTCTGCTTTCTGCAGCACTGAGGGCAGCACTTTGTCTGCAACATGTGGACATGGATAATATAACTGACATTTTGGGGACTTTAAGCTGACATGAGTAGCACCCTCTGAAGATTTTGTCATAGATCCCGGATGGGGCTGGAAAAGCAGCACAGGAACACATACTTACTCCTTTATCACTGTGGGGTTCGTAGGTCATATAAACTACCCCTGACAGACAACCACTCTCAATCATATTATAGTTATATTAAAGTATAAAGGTCACTGGTGTTGCTCACCCTCCTCTGAGCGGTACCCCCACCCGGTGACCAAGCAGCGGTGGCGGTCGGTGACCGTGTGGGAAGAGGGCGGCAGGCACACAGGCTGGATCAGCGGGCTGAGGGAGGGAGGCCAGGGTTTCTTCAGCTGCAGCAGGGCGATGTCATAGTCGAACGTGTACGTGTTGTAATACTCGTGCACCACGATCCGCTGGATCTCCGCCACGTGTTTGGCACTGCCCTGTGTCAGCATGCCAAGGTGGGCGCTCCAGTGACGTGGGTCAGACAGCCTGGGGGAGTTAGAGGTCAGGGGTCACAGAAGGAGGACATTTTAAAGATTACAGTCTATGTTCCAATTCTCATTAAACCATCCATCCATCCATCCATTGTCAACCGCTTTTCCCGTTAGGGGTCGCGGGGGGGCTGGAGCCGATCCCAGCTAGCATTGGGCGAAGGCGGGGTACACCCTGGACAGGTCGCCAGTCCGTCGCAATTAACCTAGACAGCATGTCTTTGGACTGTGGGAGGAAGCCGGAGTACCCGGAGAAAACCCACGCTTACACGGGGAGAACATGCAAACTCCACACAGAAGAGTCCCAAGCCGGAATGGAACCTGCGACCCTCTTGCTGTGAGGCAACAGCGCTAACCACTGCACCACCGTGCAGCCCTTCTCCTTAAACCATAGTGTTTAAATATTTAGCATGTCCCAGTACATTGTATGTCAAATGCAGTATGCCAGAACTACCAGGATCGGTTGCATTTTGCAGTATGCAAGCCAGCATGCTTTCTGGTTATTCTGACCCACAATCCGCAGCGCAGCAGATGTTTGAGCAAGATGGTCAAAGTTCAAGGACAAAAATAGCATTTCCCAATTGTATGCATAATACAAGCAACAATACATATTTTTAAGGGCAACTGCAGTACGTACTAAAAGTAAACAGAAAAAATATGCGATTTGGAATGCAGTGCATGTCAAAGAAAAACTTGACAACAGATGAGTTGTGATAGGTTTGTCCGTAAAAACAACACTCTATGAGCCAGAAGCCATTTACCTGATGCAATATAATAATAATAAAAAGTGCAATATTTGCCAAATGAACGAATGATATCATATGCTATGATAAAATGTTGTATATATGGGTTGAAATGGATAAAAATTATTAATATAATAAACTGCCAGATGAGGTACAAATATCATCATCATCATCTTGTGATTATTATTTTATTTATTATATTTATTATTATTTTAAAGTTCAATAATATTTTTTACCTATGGAGATAAAAATGTGAATTACTTGCATAACTATTTCTAGTTTTAATGAGATAAGGTACAAATCTGTTGTATACCTTAATGTTACCAAATCCTGTATGATGTTTGCATTTTTGGCAATAGAAAACACTTTTTCACACTTTAAATTCGTTTTTTTATATTTAATTACAATAATAGTAATAATTTAATAACATTTTATGTTTATTATTTTTGACAAATTAAGACATTATTATAAGACAGTGACACCTTGAAACCAAAATGTGTTTTGGGTGAGCAGCTTACAATCTGATCTCAATATGGACACTGGGGACACATATGTGTGAAAGTAATCAGGTTAAATCATATCTAGGTACAATCTAGATATGAGACACATTTTTAACGCTAGGTGTAAAGCGGCCAGTGGTTCCCAATGTGAAGGTCAGAACCCCAAAAGTGGTCCCAAAATAAATCTGAGGGGTTACAAGATGATTAAAGGGATAAGTAAATACAATTAATTACTGTCAACTAAGTTTTCTTTTATCTCATTTTTTTCTTTTATTTATTGTGAAATGCTGCATACTTTTATATATTCAGGCATCAGACAAAACAAACTACAAAGATCTGTGGTTACATACCGGAGCTGTTACAGTGATCATACAACAATAACAGGAAGTCGTCACTCAGCGGTGAGAGTGACTGACCTTTCCTTGCTGAAGCAGTGTGCTGCCGAGACGAGCCAATCAGAGGAGATGACAGAAGCGCCGCAGTACAGGTTACCAGAGAAGTGGAGGCTGACCTGCCACGGCCACTCGCCCTCCACAGAGTTATCCCCACCCACGATACGCTCAGATCCTGTCGACGAATCCACATTCTTCACCAAGGAGGGACGACCGCAGGCTGGGGAGCACACAGGGATGGACTCTGTTGTTATATTATACTGGACTTTTGGTTTTATTGTAAAGGAGCACAGATTATTATTATGTGCAGTTTATAGATCTCTTAGAGAGTTATATGTGCTGAGTGTCCCTGTATCTGTGTGAACTTAAAGTATGAGTGTGTGTTATCTACGCTGAGTCACCACCATGACAGGTCTGTTGCCGCCTTATTAAAAAGTAGAGCTTGACGTGTGTGTGTGTGTGTGTGTGTGTGTGTGCGTGCGTGTGTGTGTGTGTGCACAGATGCGTGCATGCCCAGTATTACCCCGTATCAGTGAGTGATCAAACACAAGCCTGTTCCCATTACCTTGAGACCCCATCAGCTAAACATGGAGCCATTACAGCTGGGTCACCTCAGTGCTGCAGGTCAGCAGGTTTGGAGCGAGCTGCCCAGTGGATTATAAAATAACAACAACTTTCTCATGAAGCCACATAAAGGAGCTGGCAGGGAACTGGCAGTGTAGTGGAGATATAACCACAAGGTATCAATTGCTTCATTAAAAGCAGACAATTCAAGTGGGATGTGACTAAATGTGAAAGATGGAGGTTGAGTAGATAAATCATTGAACAGTTTTCTTTTACTTTTGCCTGGTGGGCTAGTTGATATGCTGGGGAAGTTACTGTACATATTATATATTTTCACACTGACAGTCATAATGGTTTATAGAGTCTCTTTGCTTGTTTGTTTGTTTTTTTTCTCTCTCGTTCTTTTGCGTTAGAACTGAGCTACCACGCTGTACCAAAACAATTACCACCAACACTGGTATGTCAATAATATCTAATCTAATTTTGGTGAACAACTTTCAGACATGTTCCTGACAAAGTCCAACAATTATGATGGTAATAAGGCAAACTATTGAGGTGATAATTAATAATAAAGATAATAAGTGATAATGATAATAATAAGTTAAATAAGCGGCAGAAATGGCATTTTAACAGCATCTTGCTTCCACAGTTCATCACATATTTGGTTGAAACTGCATCTTCAAACGGTAAAGCAGAACAGTTCAAAGTTGTTCATAATGTTCAAGATGCATAATTTTGAGCAATTGAAGATTTGAAACAATCTTTAAGAGTTAAATGTCTTACAAAGGATAATAGTTTTGCACCATTGCATCACCCTTCCTGTGGGTATGTGCCTTATCGTGGTAGGAAGGTTTGCTCTCCGAGGAGAGTTAAACTCCAGGTAGGTGCAACCTTGGCAGACAGGCGGATGGGTAGTGGCCAGGTGAAAAGATACCCAACCTTACCCCAGCTATGGGTCAAATAGTCGGTGATATGAGAGTCGTAGCCTCTGAAATCAAAACCACGGGCAGTTTGGGTTCGTTAGCTGTGGCAGGCAACCCGTCTACTGGAAGGAAGCCATGTATAAATTACCCCGGTCCACCAGGATGGAGGTTGAGCTAGAGGGTAATCTCCTCTTCTTGTAAGAAAATAATCTGATTACGGAAAAAGGGACTAATAATATCTTTATACATCTTGGAACCTCAGTAGCACCAGCAGAGTTTTCAGCTGGATTAATAACTAGAAAAAGGGGTAGATGCAAGAGTATGAAAAATCTGAGGTGATATTATTGATTTTTTTTTTTGCTGCAACTTCAACATGTGCAAATGGAGCAGGTGATGCAGAGCGCTCACCACAGTCTGCCTCATCGCTGTGGTCCGGACAGTCATGAACACCGTCACACTTTGCGTTCTTCTTCAGGATGCAGGCGCCACTGCTGCATTCATACCTGATCGCAGAGCAGGTTGTTTCTGACAAAAGTAGAGCACATATTGCAATTATTAGTGGTTAAAGGATGAAAGGGCACACATATTAATTGTAAAAATTCATACCCTGAGTGCAGTTGATCTCATCTACTCCATTGGTGCAGTCTGTCTCTCCGTTACATACAAACAAAGGATGCACAGGACTGTTGCCACCACAGTTCTTTGTCGGCCTTGCTGTGAAGATGAGCAACATTTTTTTCCAATGCATGACCGATGAATGCATGATCTTAAAACAACCAGAACTCTGTAACTAAGAGGACAACTTACAGCAGAAGACCTCGTCACTCTCATCCTGGCAGTCATCCAGGCCGTCACAGCGTCGACTCCTCTCCACACACAGTCCCGTGGAGCACAGGAAGTGGCTCTCTGGACAGGCTGGTGCACAGTGGGGAGTGGGGAAAGAGAGGTTATAATAGACTAATCAAGCGCATAAACAAAAATTGCTTTTACTGCTTTATTTCTCTTAGTGACTGACTAAAAGACACCACGAGATGCATCTATGGTTGTTCAAAACTATGTGAATGACACAAAAGCTACAAGTAAATCTACTTAAATACTTTCATATTCTCTAAAACAAGTCCATGGTAGCCATGTTTTCATATGAAGCTTCAAAATGTCCAAACACTATATCACTGTCTACTGTATTTTCCAATGTTTTGCCTCTGTAAAGTAGGTACTATTTTTTTCAAAAACAAAGCCATTAGCTCAGATCCAAACTGCAGTGCAATGAAACACCTCTGATCTGTCAGTGTATGCAGGCTGTTATAATGAGTGATGCTGCCCGGCAGTACGTACGCTGGCTGATATTGTAGCTGCTGTAAGACGCCTGAAAAGGCTGAGCAGAGTGACGCGAGCTGCAGCGAAACTCCACCTCTGGGCTGTGGTCGGCGATTCGAAACACTGTGTGATGTCCCACGTAGCTCCCACAGAAACTGTGGAGGGAAAGCAACAAACCATCACTGGGTGTTGTTGTGGAGGAATGAATAAAAGTACATGCATAACTAAATAAACAATATATCCACAGACATTGGGCCTCATGCAGGAAGTGCATTTTCTCTTATTTTTGTTGTTCAACACAAGGAAGCAAAAGCTTTAAATTTGAGGAAAATAAAAAAGTATGAATTTCAAATAATCTCATTTAGTTTATTATGTTTTAGAGCAATTATAATGATTGGATTATTACATCTGAGGGCTAAATAAATATTATTGATTCATTCTGAATGGTTTACATAATGCTCTTCAATGATTTTCATATTTCCTGTAAACGCCAATACTGACGCCCTTTAAAGATTATTTAACAGTTACAGTAACAGTAGTAATAAACTGGATCTATATATCCATCTATCTTATCTTAATCACGTGGGATTCATCATTCAGCTCACCTTGGTGAGGATTTGGAGGGTTAAGAAGTTCGGTGCCTCTGAAGTTGACTTCTCTTATTTATTTATTTTTTAAGAGAAACTTTTAACAGAAGTTTAGAACCTGATATTTATCATTACAGGAAAATCACCTCCTGAATTAACGCAGGAAACAGACTGGTATCTATATGGAGTACTCCAAGCTATAGCCACGAAACAAATATCTAGGAAATGGTTAAAACCTTTAAGTACATCACTGCAAAAATGGAAGGAAACAATACAGGAAATTACAGAAATGGAGAGAATAACCTCTAGAGTCAGAAATGAAGAGACAATATAAGAGGTGTTGGTCAAAGAGGTTGAAACAAACACTTAATGTAGGAAATCGCCCAGAATAAATAGTTAGAAGGGAGGAGTCACAGTACAAAAGAAAGCGGCTAAAGTAGGTGAAGTATGAAGGTCACAATTAAGGTATGAAATTAATTACTTGACTAAACAGGATGATTTCTAATTGGGCTGAGGCAGGCCTTGGGTAAACAAATAAATATAATTGTTGGATAGAAATACAATATACACACCTTAGAGGAGAAAACACAAGTACTTACTGCTCTGTTTGAAAGTACCACTGGGTGTATAAAAAAATACACTATTGCAAATACTCTATTGCTAATATTGCATATATTGTAGATGAACAATTCACAAGAAATTTACAAGAAGAAGAATTTAAAAGAATGAAAAAGGGAAAACTAAGAAAAAAAAAGAGAAATTGGAGAATGTTGCTGCATGAGGTCCGCTGTTTATGGCTCTAGATATCTGTAGCTATTTCTTTAAACCTATATGCACACAGCTGCACCCACATACATGATTTCATTGACCTTCCACCAGCCGTGTTCACAGCCCTTCATGTCCTTTGGTTTCAACACATAGTTCTGAAACTGCAGAGCAACTCCCAAAGCACTGTTAGGAGTCTAGAATAAAGCACAACCAGGATATACTATCAATAAAAGCTACTTTAAATCAATTCAGCCATAGTTTTAGCAGTCATGTATGTGCTCTACCTCAAACTTCCAGGTGCAGAAACACTGTGGAGGCAGAAGGCTGGGGTGGAAGGGGCTGTAGATTTGACCAGCGATGACAGGCTCTAAGTGGGTCTCAATTTGAGACATACACACTGAGAGAGAGACAGAAACAGACTTAGGGACTGTAATTTCACCCCTGTTGCAACCAAAAGTGGTCTCAAGATAAATCTCAGAGGACAGACGGTGATAAAAGAAACAGGTAAAGTCAAAAAACATCTTTTTAATACCTAAAACTGTTCCTTTTGAAATCATAGGTAGTTTTATCCCACCAGGCTCTTGACTCTTATTGAAACATTTGAAAGGGGAATAATCACTTAGATCCAGCTGTTCACGGCTCATAGACACAGTGAATTCTGTGTGGAGGGGGCACACATAGCCATATAAGTTTGAAAAGCATCGACATATAAAGTAACAAGGCAAATATGTCATACTTTCTTCAGCAATGGCCTCAAAGTGTCCTTTGAAGCTCTTGTTGCCAGAGGTCATTCTGAAGGACAGCAACATGACGTTGGAGGTAGACACCAGGGAGAAGGAGCTGGACACTGGCTCACACAGCCTGTAGCACAGGGATGCACTTGAGTATATGCTTCAGAAAAAATACAGGATGGCAAGAGGCATTTTGAAGTGTTTGCAGCTGTAAAACAGAAGGCAACGCGCCCGTTGAATCACACAAGGAGGGATATCGGGTGTCTAGTGGAAGCCAGAGACTCACCTGTGCAGAATGCGCCCTCTCATGGGCAGCAGAGCGTCGTACACGGTCAGGGCATCACTCACACAGTCGCTGGGCTCGATGAGGAACGAGGTGACGGTCAGGCGTATCAGAGAGCCGGGGACAGTGGTGAGTTTTACATGGCAATTCACGCCGCCCCATGAAGAGAAGACGTTTAAAGGGACGCTCGCCCCAGGAAGGTTGGCATAAAGCTTATCTACACACTGTGAGCCTGGGAGGAGAAAAACCATCATGGACACACACTATGACATACAGTGTGATGTTTACATAACTAAAGTATTATTGTCTACCTGCTCCATTTGATGAATACTCTGATCGCTGAACAGCTGCAGGAAGACACAATAGTCAAGTTATAGAGCCAACATAAAGATTATATGAAACATATGAATGATCCTGTAAAAACAAAAAAAGTGTGGTCAGCATGTTTTTGATGATAATTAATAGGCTAACAAAAAGAAATGATCAATCACTAATCGGTCTGTGAACTGATGCACACTTTCAGGACGTAAACACACTGACGCACCGTTGATGAGGATGGAGTCTATATCCACCGGGAGACCCAGCAGGTAGCCTACAGAGGACCTGTTCTTCATGCTGGTGTGGACCGAGTCTCTGAAAATGGCTCCCACACACTCCTCACACACTGCTGGGCTCCTTAGACGAGGGACCACAAACACCATCCAGAAATGAACCAGCACTCCACCCTTGTTGTTGTTACTGGGTGGGGAAAACACATTTTAAAAACGGGGTTGTAAATAAGTGCTGACGCTTGAAACTGGAATCAAAAGCACAAAGTGAATCATGATGTTGACTAACAGGCCCACTGTACCTGAGGTCTGAAATGACAGCTTGCTTGTAGAGTCTGGCCACTGAGGACACCTTGTACACATTGCTCACCTGCGAGACACCACCAATTATCAGTAAGACTCTCGTGTTCAGCACTAACCATCATGTAAATTCTGGGGTTACAGCAGTACATACCACGTGTTGTATTTTATTTGCCATGGATACAAACTCATGGGACTCTGCCTGGCGGTACTCAGGGATAAACTCCACATTGGCAACGCGAAACATCCCAGCAAAATACGCTCCACTGTTGCTTTCCCTGCGAACTAAGGAAAGCAAGTCAAAG
Source organism: Pterois miles (assembly GCA_947000775.1). NCBI lineage: Eukaryota > Metazoa > Chordata > Actinopteri > Perciformes > Scorpaenidae > Pterois > Pterois miles. Next base: position 14,251,826 of record CAMQGK010000028.1, read on the forward strand.
CTTGCAGTGCAATTTAAAAGTGGTGTAATTATGCAATGGAAAGATATTGAAACTTACATATGAAGACCCACAGCAGCGACCACATGATAACCACCACCACAAACACCACCGCTGTGATGATGATGGCGAGATGCGGGATGCTCAACAGACGAGCCCACAGCCTCTCGAGTCCTTTGGGCTTCCGTCTGGTCTTCCTGTACTTCCTGCAGAGCTTCTGCAGAGTGTGGTCAACCGTGGCCACCTCCACAGACACGTCTGCAATCTACAGCCAGGGACACATTCACACTAAGTGATCATCATGGCAGCAGTAAATCTGACTTTGTCCTTTCGAGTTGTCACTTCAATCTGCGTGGGTTCTAATAGGGATGTTGTTAATGATGCTGACTTGATACTGTAGATCCTTCACCGTGTATATTAGATACTTCAGGGTTCAGTGTTGGGTCAAAAGGGCACAAGAGGACCCACTTTGAGAAACATAAGTATGTTAAATTATTGGAGAAACACTGACGGCATAACATTGCTTCTGCCATTCCTCTCTTATCACTGTACCTCATCCAGGTCAGCTAGTTTAGATTACAGTAGGCTGAACAATATGCTAATCAATCCAGCATTACCAACCAACTAGTACAAGGCCACATCTCGCACTGAAAATCATCATAAAGTTATAACAAAACCATCACATTTAGCTGTTGGTCTGCCAACAATGTGTCTAATGTTAATGACGCTCCATTACTGGTCACTTTAGCTTGTGAAGAACGCCTGACAGCATCATCAGATGCAGCGCTCGGCTCTCATTGAGTTACCCAATGCACATATATTATTCATCCAGTGTCATCCCATACTGTGCAAGCGGCACTTAATCCATCACAGGTTAGCGGGCTATAGATTCCCACGGGAAAAAGAAGAAAAGTTTAATCTGTTTTACACATATTTAATCAAGTAGCATGACAACATGTGAATTAAAAGTTTTGATGTTATGCCCATTCAATTCTCCAGGGTTTAATCTGGAGAAACAGCTATATCTGAAATTGAAATGTGACAAGATTTAAAATACAGTGTTTCTAGAAAAATAACTACATTAAAGTATATATATCATACTTACGCTGACAGCCTCCGGTTGAGATGCATCATCATCATCTCTGTTTGTCTTCTCGTTCGCCTCGTGCTCTGTGCCCATGACACAGGCATCCCTTCAAGCCTCTATCATCTAATTCCTGATTTCTGTTTTTTAAGAGCCATTCTCTCGTCCCTCAGAATAAAAACCGCCTCGTAAAAACAACAGCAGCAGACACAGAAACGTCGTAGAGCTGCACAGCCAGCGCACAGTGTTTGGATGCACGGTCGACAGGTGTGTGAAACCAGATCCTGGTGATGGAGAAACAGGGAGCTCGCTGATGGCAACGTACCTCCTCCAGTCCTATGGATAATGTTTCATTCATTAACTGCTATCGCTGCCTTCTATCGAATTCATGTGAACTAATATTCAGCCAAAATCTACTGTGTTTGCTCGACAGTTAAGAGAAACTAATCATCTTAAGGCGACAACATTCTCGTTAGGTATGTTTGTACAAGAGTTTTATTTACAGTGTTAACAAGCTAGGTGACTGTGTCAGTTAATTTATCCTCTGGCTGTTTTGTGCTCAGAGTTGACAGACTCGCAGCAAAAAAAGGGTCCAGCCTCTGTGAAATAAACTAAAACCATGTTTGTCAACGTAAAAGCAGAACATACGTTGTTGTCATAATTAACATAAAAAATGTGTCAGTTGGAATTAATAAAACAAAAGGGGTGGGAGTCTCTTGAGTGAGCAGCATCTTTAGTCAGTATTTTAACACTTTTTGTCATGCCTCCTCCAAATTGTAGGCACTGAACTTCATGGCGCAACAAAAACAAACACAAAGAGAAAGACACACGTGGCACAAAAACAACTTGACGGTACATTTACAGGCAGAAAAATACAGGAAAAAATAAAGTGTTCTTTGAGTCTTCAGGACGTTTTGGGCGAGTTCAAGGAGGAAAAAAAAAGATGAGGGAGCAAAGCCTCATTTCCTGAAAAAGGCGTTGCGGGTGATGCTGTACAACAGGTGGTAAGGCTTTCGTTTGGGGGGCTCGGCCAGGGAAAAGACCTGCTGCTGAGGCACGCTGGTTGGAATGGTGACGTGACGCTGGTGAAGTGGGTGAAGGTTTTGGTGGTGTGGTGGGACAGAGCCAGAGTAACCAACGGCTAAAAGGTGAAGGGGCAAAACAAAAAGACAAAAATTCCAAATGAAAATCAAAATTAAGATAAAATCTGATCAAATGGAAATGAAGGGTGGTTAAACGGCATGAAAAAATATTTCCTTACTTTTGCTCTTTTTCTGTTTGGCTCTTCTGGCATTAACAATGGCCTGTTTTCTTTGCTCTTCACTGATCTCCATTCCTGCCAACAAACGCACACAAACACCTTCAGATCTAAATATTTCCAACCACCCCCTCCGTCCAACAATCCTGTTACCCTGTTCACCTTTTAGTTGACATCTACCCACAGTGGCTGCTTTGTGTCATGAATTCTGTGCAGCAGGACTCACCCATCTCTTGGTCTTCCTTGACTCTGTGTCTCTCCTTGGCGAAGGCCTGTAACCACCTCTGCTTGTCCTGGGCCTTCCTGCAGCACAGCACGCACACAAACTCCAGAGTGGAGGCGTGGCGCAGACGCAGAGCATTCTTCAGGGTCAGGCCCAGGTCTAGGTCCCGCCCGTCGGGCACGTCCAGCACCTCGGTCTGGTCCATATCCAGCCGTCCGCGGTAGTGAAGCAGGTCTCTGCGCAGGACGTCTTTTTTACAGAAGACCAACTGGTGGTCAAACAGGAAGAAGCTGCGCTGTTGCATTTTGCCCTGTCGGAGGACTCGAGTCAGCTCACCAGAGTGGATCAGCTCTGAGCTGCGCTCCAACACGTCAGGCCCCTGCAACGAGTCAAAGGTCAACAAGTCAAAGGTTTTATACAATATATCTTATATTCTTTACAGAAGGTTGGTAAAACATATCGGACAATTTTAATTAAACCAGAGACCCGCATCAACTGTCAGAGGCTGTAGCAGGATCAACCATGTCGTGCTAGCTTGTCAGGGAGGAGGTGAAATAACGCTCCAAGTGAGTAATGTTACTCCCCATAGTAGCCATTTCATATAATGAGACCATTTTTTTTTTTTTTTTAAACTTGACCTCACTGTATAAAATGATCTGTAGTGACCTGTAGGATAATCACAGCCTCGTGAAACCTAGAGAGACCTAGAGCATTCAGAGGATGGATGGCTTTCCCAGGTATATTAACAATAAGAGGAAGTGCTCACCATCCAATCGCCTAACATGCAATTCTTGCAGAAATCTGCAATGTCTTAATGTGGTATTTTGGAGGGATTTTTTTTTCTTTTTACCTTTTTTTAACCAATTTTTATTAATACTTGAGTGGTTTTAAAAAAAGTTAAATTTAGCACCAAATCTGTTTAATAAATAGTATCAAACAACTAGAACTAGACAAACAACTTGACACAGTGTCATCTCAAATTAATCTTCATGTTTTCAGCTTTCAGATGATGTACACCAACTCTATGTGACATCTACTATTGACCTGCTACCTCCCCCTAAAGACCCCCGTACCACCCTAATAAAGACAAAAAAATATGGGTCTACGTGGATCTCTGAAGGTTAATAACCAGAGTAAAAAGTGGAATAATATAATTAGTCATCTTCACCTCCCAATGTAGAATCGAGACCTGCCAGTGAGCGATGGTGTCGACACTCTCCAGCCGTCGCTTCCTCTCATTTATCAGACTGGCCACATTCTTCATAGCTTCATATGCTTTGCTGACTCCGCTGTAGTCGCTGTAATAAATCAGCAAAAGGAACAATGAGCTTAGGCTCCACCTTACACATTAAAATGATAGACATGACATTTCCATTTAGAGCAGCACACTGCCTCAATCTCGATCATGGAAAAGTAAGTAATCAAACCACTGGGACCACCATGAACTACTGGCAATTACTGCATTGGTCAGCTGATGCTAGGCTATACACATACTTTAAGTATCATTGCAGCTATTTGCTAACAGCTTTCATTGTACAGCCAATGCAGTGTAAATTAATGCTACACTGACAACAGCTGCATCGAGTCAAGGTATCCTCATTCCATGATCAACTGACATAAAATGTGGTTGTTGTAGAGTTCAGTGTATCCGTAGCAACAATCATCGTTGGGTCCTGAAGTTATCAACAGTGTCAACACTGAAATAGATGGCTCATGACCACCAGATGAGGAAAATGTACAACACTAGCAAGCACTAGCACTAGCAAGTGGGGTAAATTTCCCCACTGTGGGACTAATAAAGGAATATCTTATCTTATCTTCTCTTATCTTAAGCAGTAAAGGAGTAATATAAATAGTGAAGTTATGAATTTCCAGAAGAGTACCTGTGGTCTTTGGGGGTGTACTTCAGCAGTTCTCCCAGCTGCAGAGGGTATTTACAGATCTTCTGGACAGGTGTGAGCAAGAAACCTGCAATTGAAATGTCGATCATCTGCTGGAGGAGCCGGCAGGCCTCAAAGAAATGCTTATATTTGCCGGACTTCATGAGGCGTTGCAGCTCAGCACAGGCTGCTGGATGAGTGTTACAGTAGTCTGAGTAGATAGAGAAGCCCTCTCCCTTAGGAGAAAAAGATTCAATGAAAATTTAGATCTAAATGAATACATGAGTTACACAGTGATTAAATGAGTTAGGAGAGGTTTTGTGTGAGTGGGTGCTACCTGCAAGAGAAAACAGGAGCCTATTTCACTGAGATGTGGTTGTTCTTTGTTGTACTTCTTCTCCAGGTCTCTGATGAACTGCCTCTGAAACCTGTAGATGTCCTCTATGTTGCTGAAGATGGTCTTCAGCTGCAGCTCAGTGAACATGTCCGGGTGTTTGCGGCACTGACGGATGTAACCCTGAAAGTTACACAAAACCAGTATGATGACTACTTATGAAAACAGTTCAAACACTGGCCAACAGGAGGTGCTGGATGGCTAAGTCACTTCTGAGATACAAATACAGCTTATTCTGAATATTTTATTATAAAACTTTAACATTTCTGAGAATATAGGACAGCTTAAGAGCTATAAATCATGTCTAGATTAAATAAAGGCCAAGTACAACAACAGCAGCAGCAGTTCTAGATGTAAATACTGAGGCCTGTACCTCACAGATGTCTTTTAGGTGCTTGATGTAGATGCGTTCAGTATTCATAATCTCCTGAACCACATTGGTTCTCATCTGCTCCTTGTGCTGAGTGCTGGGTTTGTCCCTGGGAGCTGGATCTTCCTGGTCTGCCACACTCTCCACACTTTCTGTGCTTGAATCCTCCTGGTTCACTCGCACCTGAAACACATCCATCACACAAAATGGGACCTCCTGAGCAGCATTCAGATCATAAATAAGTCAGAAGTTTCAGGGTCAGGATTCTAGAGCTGCAACAATTAATCTATTTGTTGTCAACTATTAAATTAATCATCAACTACTTTGATAATCGATTAACTGGCTTGAGTATTTTTTTAGCAAAAAAAAATAGTCAAATTTCTCTGATTCCAGTTTCTTAAATGTAAATATTTTCTGGTTTGTTTACACCTGTGTGACAGAAAACTGAATATCAATGACTTGTGGACAAAACACGACATTTGAGGACATCGTCCACACTGATCGACATTTTTTTCAACATTTTTTGATCTTTTACAGACCAAACAACTAATCGATTATTTGAGAAAATAACTGACGGATTAATCAACATTGAAAATAATTGTTAGTTGCAGCCCAAAACAATTCTTTTTTTCCAGTCTCCACACTATCAAACAAATAAAACAATTATGCGCCTTGACATATTTTGGTGTTTAAATTAAACCGAATTCCCAGCTCATAAGTGAAACACACATTATTTTAAAAAGGGGAGAACAGCAACTGCTTAAACTTACAAAAAACTCCACATCACTGTGGTAACAACAAGTTTAACCAGCTCTTGTTCGGTAACATTGATTCAGCTACAAGCAATTACACAGCAGACAGCCGTCTGCCGATCAAATAACCTCGCCATGGTTACCACAGCGTGCCTAATTAAGACTCAACTGTCAATCAGCTCTGGTCGCCACAGAAACTGGCTGAACTTCTGAGGTTTGAACCCGTCCACTGTTAAGAGGGCTGGTGAGGCTTGTTTGGAGCTAAGCCAGTTTGTGAGTCTTTTCTGTGCTGCTGGAGAGCAAACATGCATTAGACATGTAGGTCAGGAAGTCCACTTACCCTCACAAAGCTGGAAGGGAACCAGGCCTCCTTGTCAGCACCCCTGCCCCACCACCAGTCCTTATGCGAGGCTTCCAGGACCCGGATAACATCTCCAGCCTTGAAGGCCAGCTCCTGCTCCTCCATGGTCACATGGTCCCAAAGAGCCTCAGCATACACCGTGTGGCCCGAGCTAATCCACTGAGGAGAACACACACAGATAAGATAAAGACACAATTACATGCAGGCTAAAGCTGTGTCTAACATGTACGATTATGTCTAGACATGTGGACACTGCAGTGGTTGTCTGTTCTGCTGAACTGTGGCCAAACATCTTGAAAACACACATGAAACCATTTTCTCATGGCAGTTCTCGAGGCACGCATACAACAAGATAAATCTTTCATCATAAATTCAACACGCATCTTTGGAGAAGAGTGTTGCAACATGACAGGTTTGCCTCCTCAGCCCTACCTCGTTGAGCACAGAGAGCTCCACCCCTGGCTGGAGGTAGGGCGTGACATCCGTGAGCTCATCAAAGCTGCCCTCCTCCTCCTCCTCCTCGCTCACGCTGTCATCAAGTGTCGCCGCAGACACACCATCTGCAACACATATACAGAGGTTAAAAAAAAAATGCATGTAGCTGAAAACATTCTGACAGGTTTTAAATTATTCAGAAAATAAGCGGCAGATGCTGGCACACCCACACCTGGCTCCACACCAACACTTTCCTCCAACACACGTATTGACATTCCCAGACTCCGCTTTCCCACAGACTAAAATTTGTGATCAACAACAACCCTCAGCTCTCACCGCTGAGCACTCTATGGAGCTTCCGCCTTCCAACGCGGTCCAGTCCAATGGGGGTGCTCTGGGAGAGCGCAGAGGGGCGAAACCTCGCAGACACAGCTCTGTAGGGGGGGACCTGGTGGGAGGGGATGGGTGGCCGTGACAGGGCCTGCAGAGAAGAGACAAGGGATTTAGGAAAAGATCACCTTCTCAGGCTTTCATCACCTTCCTGATGACTGAATTGTCAAATACAAACAAAGCCTGCAACTTCTAACATTCATAACAGGCCGTGATCAATTACTTTTGACTTGTCTTTTTCTTTTTTTTGGTATTTTAAGCCTTCATTACAGTAGGGCCGCCCTCTCTTAGTCGACTAATTGGTCACTTTGGTCTTAGTCGACAAAGATTTCCTTCATAGATTATTCATTTTTTATACTTTTTATGCTGAATGACACATTTCCAAAAAAATTTATGTGCACAACTGTGGTAAACACAAGCTTTAATGTGCTGCTTTCGTGTGATTCTTTGTGGAGATCTGGAGAACATTACAGGCCGTAGAAAGAGAGAACACAACAACAAGTACTCAGCTAAAGGGATGTCGTGTCCTTTGCAGTTTTTTTGGTACAGTTTAAATAATGCTCATTATTTTCTTTCTTTTTGTCATTTAGAATTTATCAGTGTTTAGTTTAAACATTAAAAAGCAGGGGAATATATACAGTATATATCCTTTTCTTTTTTTAATACCTCTTGTAATTCAAAGAGTTACTTAGAGGGACTTAGGAGTGGCTTTGCATTTTCCCCATTCCCCCTCTTACTTTCTATACCCGCAAATGCTGTTTATTGCAACAGGAAACACAAATTGACTGGAGATGTAAAAGTTAAGTGAAAATCTATTTCCACTGATCTGCTCACTCTAAAATATCTAGGTATTTTTCAATGAAAATTTGGAAAACAAAAGCAGTGAGCTTTATGTATAAACCACCACTCAACTGACTAGCCTTGGCAGGAAAAATATGTTTTTCTTACCTTACAATGTGGAGGATAAACAGTATTTTTATCTAATTGTTGGAGTTGAGTTTAAACATGCTTCTAACCATGCATTCATTATGTGAATTCCTTCATTGGAAAATAGCTCAGCCTGAGGCCAAACTTGATTCAACACTTGACTGATTTAAAAAGTATCCAACCACATTTACAGTTTATATACAGTAGATGGGAATTCATCTAACCCCTTTTCACGTTTTTTGGAAAATTCTGTGTTTCTAGTAGGTTCAAAATGCAGCTGTAAAGGCTTACAGAAGGAAGGCGGTCATCTTTCTCCTCAGCATCAGGAGCGAACAGATCCACAACTCCTATCACTGAGATCGGCCGCTGCCTCATGCTTTGAACATCTCCATTCATGCTGTTCTCGGGGCTCTCTCCATTCTCACCAGCGTTATTACCGCTACAGTCTTTACGCAATGATGTGTTTGTTGTCCTTTCGTCAGCACGCAGCTCCGCCACTTCCTCTGGGATGGAGTGCTTCCTGGAAACGAGCTGTCCATAGTCAGAGATGGGCCGCGGTCTCTGGCGCCCACCCCTTCGTCTGGGCTTGACAGGGGATATTTCCATGGATGCATCTGTGGGCGATGTGGGCGACTCCGAGGGGCATGTTGGAGAGATGGAAGGGGTGCTGCTGGTTGTAAGAGAGACGTCATCTGTTTGAAGAAGTGCTTCTGGCCTTTGTTGGTCTGATGTCACCTACGGATCAAGAGTTCAAAACCCAATAAGGACAATGATATTGATTTTCCCCTGTTCAATGATTCGCAGTGCACTGAGATGTAGAACATCACATCTGCTGGGAACAAAATCTGTTAATCAGAAACAGAACAAATACTGCAATTCATAAATGTTCCAACTAGAAGCAACTGCCTTGGTCGGATCTCGATGCAGAACCCACAACATTGTGAAACTATTTCAATTAACTTTATCAGATTCTTGTGAGAAACTTTATTATCATGTGAAAGTATTCATGTTCACACAGTGATTGTCCTCATATTGAACACAATAACCCCCGACGCTTATCAAGTTCAAACAAGAACTGCAACAGAAATTCCACAAATACTCCACAATTAAATGTTATCATTCTGTACGGATGTCAGCAGATACCGTACACTTAATGCTCAAGTATTGGCTAATGGTTACCCATTTGGAAATTGTTCTAAGTCTGTTAGTCAGCCAGCGATTCAAACCTCACCTCTTGGTTTTCTTGATCTGGGTCCGGTCCCCGGCATATACACTGGAAAGGCACACAGTGGACTAGCACCATTGTGCAACACACAAACAGACTGGCCTGTGTGTCCCTGATTTTATTTTTTTTTGAGGCCAGTAAAAACCACTTGATTTCTAAAGTAAACAAATCAGATTTTTCCGGTTCATCCTCAAAGGCTAAATCCTACTCTTAGACAAAAGCACATGTCACTATAAAGGTGTGTTTATGATCCTGTCTACCTGCTGGTGCTGCTAGCTGTCCAAGGCCCAGTGTCCATGGTGCTGGACTTTGATCCACTGGGTTTCAGCTAGTGGGAAGGGGGGAGACGTGAAGCAGGGGCTGTACTTGCTCTTAGCTGCCTCCCCTCCCCAGCAACAGGACTATGGAGCTGTTTTGCGCAAGGTCCCACTAATCATAAACAAAGCCTAATCATTAACTCTGCTCCTTCAGTGTGCCTGGTAGCACAGAACAGCTGGCTTCAGCATGTGACCCTGCTGCGGAAGAAGTCAGTATATCAAGTACTACTGACAGGAAAAAGGACAGCGAAGAGCGATTTATGCCTACGTCATTATCTATTTGACACCAAAGGGGACTTTGGACACACATACAGCTTTTTTTTTTTTTAGCATACAAGCACAATACTGACAATCATCACGTACATTGACATGAGAACTTATCACAGTGGGTTCGAATCATGCCAGCTTCAAAGATCACTTCATAAAATCACTTCTTAGAGGTGTGATGATTTGTTTCCTAAGATAAGGGTCAATGCCATTCAACTAGAAGACTGGCATCCATTAACGATCTGCTGCTGTTCTAGATTATAAGGAAAATCTTTCCTCTGTACTTCAGCACTTCTCTCCTCTTTGAAACTTAACTGTAATCTAATGATTTCCAATCTCCTGTGTTTCTGAGTCAATGATAAAGGTGCTAGTGCAAAACATTTTGCAGCTTTGTTCTCTTTCAGCTGCAGCACATTTTATCTGTCTGTATGATGCCATCATTACGATTTAACACCAATCATGTGTTGTATCACAATATCTACATCTCCTCTGTTAATAAGCAGGGAGAAACAGGTGGTAAGGGAACATTTAATTTACTTTGAAGAATCTAAAATGTAAAACATTTTCTGGTTTGTTTAACATGTTTTTGTTCACTATGTAACTCCATATATGTTCCTTCTTAGTTTTGAAGTCTTTAGTATTAATCTACAATGTAGAAAATAAGTAAAATAAATAAAAACCATTGAAGGAGAAGGTGTGTCCAAACTTGACTGGTACTGTATACACAGTATATATTGCAGATGTCTGTAATTCAATTCTTCCTAGTCAAAATGAACTTTTCAGATATCCACAATGACATTCTTCCCAGGAAAAAGGAGGTCACATTTACCGTTCATGTGTATTGGGATTTCAGTTTCAAATATCTAGAAACTACTTGTCACTAGTCATAATTTTAATTTCAGACATCCAAAACAATTACAGATATCCATAATAATATCCATACTGTATTGATAATATCCATACAGTGACACATAAAAATGTCATTGCAAATATTCACAATTGGCATTATGACAAATAAAAATGCAATTTCAGATATCTAGAAGTAAAATTGTGACTAGAAACAATGCATTTGCTGACACATACAAATATATTGTGGATATCTGTTCTGGATATCCAAAACAATGACATTCAAAATTATTAACAACTGGATTGTACATATCTGAAATGGGTTTTTCTTAGTAAGAATTGTATTGTAAATACCCAGAATGATCATTCTAGATATCAAAAATGTAATTGTGGATATCTTGAATTGAATATACATATGACATAATTTTCTTAGGAAGAATGACATTATGGATATCTAATATGGCAATTGTGGATAGAACAAAATGTTACTGTGGATATCTGATATCTTTTCTTTTTGATTGGAAGAATTAAATTACCGATATCTACAACACATATCCAGTCTAGCTATTAAATGTTAAAATTGCAAATTTTATTCTTTAAGTATTTAAAGATATCTTGAATTTACTTTTGCTAGTACAATCAAAGTTGTAGATATCTTGAAATACAATTTCTACTACTAAGAATGTTATTGTGGATACCTTGAAATATCATTCTGACAAGTGAGAACAAGATTTTGACATGGGGAAATGCTATTATTGATATAAAAAATGTAATTACAGATAGGAGTGTGGTTTAATTAAATGTTAAAATGGTTTGCCATATAGGTGGACAGATACTGACTGCTAACTGAAACATTACTGTATACTTTATGTGCCAAGAAAACGGAATTATCTCACATCAGACTCCTGATCTTTTCACATGATTTTCCTCTCTTACCTCAACTGGTAGCATGTTGACTTCAGTCTGTTCCTGTTGTTGTGAAGCCTCCTTCTGGCTGCGAGGAGATGAATCTGCTGTCTGTTTATAACTACTTGTGTCCACAGTCAGTGATTCATAAAGAGCAGATGAAGGTGAAGTCTGCTCTGGTCCCTCTGGGAACTCTACAGAAATCTGGCCGATGAGGATCGTATCATATTCAGGCTGCAGATGAACCAGAGGGTTGCGTTCGACAGAAATGACCCGGGCCCTGACAGGCGACGGCCGGCGCTGTCGTTCACTGGTTGTTAAGCAAGGCACGCGGCGGGAGTAGTCGTCATGGAGACGAGTCAGGGGCGACAAGGGAGATGGAGAGGGGGAGCTCGGGGAAGGACTTCGCCTGCGTCGGACAGTCAGGTCAGTCATGCTGCCTACAAGCTTTAGCATCGGCCCCTTGGTGATCGCTGGGCTCTTCCCGCGGCTAACGGCGTGGCCCCGGAGGTCCACTGAGGAGGCGCTGGCTGTCCTCTGGATGTCTGGTGTGCCGTTTGCCGTGTTAGTCCTCCGGTGGTCCTCCTGAAGTGAAGGAGGTCCTGGAGATGGGGCTTTGCGTCTGAAAGGTGCCTTAAATATATGAAGATTTTCTGCACTTTTGCTCAGTCTGGTCAGCACCTTCACATTTGTGTTCTCATTCATGTTCTTTGTTTGGACATTGCCCTCGGACGTCTGATCTGGTTTCGGACGGTCCGTAGTTTCGTTTGTGCTGCTTCCTGCTATTTTCTTATTCCCTGTGTCAAGTAAAGAGATGCGTCCTGCTCCGTACGCTCTCCTGATACTCCTTGAGAAGCGTGTGTTACGTGTGAGACCGCCTTCTTCATCATTTTCCTCATCATCGTAGTCCTCAATATCCGATCCACAGCTGCTCATCACAGCCAACTTTTGGCCATCAAAACGTCCATTAGGCACACTATGTCCTTCTGCAAACTTTAAATGATTCGTTGCATCATCTAGACCAGGGTCAGTGTTGACCACACCTGTGCCATTAGCCAGTTCTTGAATTGATGGGTCATGTTCTCCATCATGGTTGAGTGCCTCTCTACTCTGTATACCCTGGAGCACAGAGGAGCGGAGCTTTTTGAAGGAGTCCACAACACCCAGTCCTGAGAGTCCTGACCAGGACTGGGGGGCGCTGTTGCTGTCGTTGCTGTGGGTTGAGGCAGAACTGTCACTGGCTGGACTGTCAGTGGCTGGACCGTGAGCGGGCACAGGGCCCTTCCTCGAGTTCGAAAAAAGCCTCATAATTCTTGAGGAGTAAGGCTTTCCTTCAGGCTGACCTATAACCGGGTTGGACCAGGCAGAGGAGGAGTTGATGCCATTCAATCTACTTTCTTCAGAACCTGTGGTCATCGGCTGTATTTGGGCGCCACACCCAGATAGCAGACACGGGACTGCACTTTGGTCAGCATGACTGTGGAATGGGTATATATCACTGAGGGGTCGGCTTCGGACCAGCGGGTCAGCTTTACAGTTGTGGAGGCCTGTGAACGAGTCTTCACTTGTGGACAAGACCCTGTCCTGTTGTTCTGCCTGCAAACGCAAACAGAGATTCATTTTAGAAATCATTGCGTATTGCATATCAATAAATGGTCCTCTTCAAAGGTTACTAAGTAGAAATTAAATTTGTTGATCAGATAAAAGCAGATATGACAACCCCAGATAACCTGAGTGAGAAATATGTGAAAAAGCTGTGGAACTCATCCCTGAGAAGAACAATGGCATGAAAAGGACATGCAGCATGCTTAAAGGGCCGGGAGCATGAGAATCAACTATTGTGTGTTTAACGTATAATGCCTTCTGTGTTTGTGTGCGACAGAGGAGGGACGGAGAGAATAAAGGTTAGAGACACAGATAAACAGAAAGGCAAACATCTCAGTGTGCACAGGATCCAGATGAGTAAAACATCTTTCACTGAGAACACTACATGCATTTGTCCTTGGTGCTGTATTTCAATGTCCAAGGAGAGCTGAGGCCCAGGTCAGGGTGGTGTTGTGCTAACTTCAGCTTTATGTGTGTGCGTGCGTGTGTGTGTGTGTGTGCGTGTGTGTGTGTGTGTGTGTGTGTGTGTGTGTGTGTGTGTGAGAGAGAGATTCAGAGCAGTGGTAAATGCAGCTGAGCCTTTGAAGTGGGGCTTTGTGAGCGTGACTAAGCAATGAAACTTGCTAATCCATTGTGATTAATGCAATAAATTGCCCAGTTTTCTCCAGATTACATAGATGATGGTGGCGACGGATGACGGTGAGGGGGAGGGATGTGTGGTCTTCAAATCAGTGAACATCCTGTAGTTCAACTCTTTATCCAAATACACACAGAGAGTCCTCAGTGTTTGTCTGCACAGGATTCATACTACTAGGCCTTTTCCACGGGGCACATTTAGCCTGTCACAGAAGGAACAGCACAGGTGTTGGTACTAATAATATTAACAATGCCAATAAATCACAACAAAAGTGAGTCAGCATGCACAACACCAGGACGCTCAAACTGAAGCAGCTCAATGGAATTCAGGCATCAATCTTCTGCTTGTCTTGCTGCGATGTGTAAAAATGTCTTCTGTGAAAAAGGCCTGATGTCTATTTTTAGATGTCACACTTTCTCCAGGTTTCTTTTATGACTGATTTAACAGCTTTGACTGGCGTTCAAAAGGCCGCAGAATGACACGTCGTAGTACTTCTACTATTACTCAACTAATAACTGACTTACAAATGATCTGAATTAACAATAAAATCATAAAATTATAACTATGACTATGCCATAGAGACTACAGTACATTAACCACAATGAAGACATACTGAATGACTAGAAAATGTATACTCCCATATCGTTTTACAGGCCTACAAAGAAATCATGTCTCTAAAACAACATTTTGTGCATTTACATGTGAGCTTTCATTCACAATGCCCATGCATCAAGAGAGGTGAAACCACCGAATATGACTAGTGGTCAACCCATATGAGGTTGTTCAATGGCCAATGCTGATATTTAGAGAGCAGGACATGTTTTTATTTTCTTTAATTGCATCTGATAAATACAACAGTTTAATGAATGTAATAAAACTGCTGAAAGGAACGTTTATTTAACACCGTTACTGTCTGCATTGTCTGTTTGCTCAGGTAGATCTGCATTCTGTCTGCAGTGTACTTAAATACATATATTTAATATTTATTATTATATATTCATTTAATATAGAGGCTATTGAAATTTTAATGTAATCATTACTTATGAATGTAGTTTTAGTGCACTTAACAACAGCATTTGTCAGCAGATAGCAGCATCTCTTTGATTCTGAGAGTAAATTAAAATTTGTCAACTTGCGTAGATAATAAACAATGCTAGTTTAGCGGTCATCCCTGGCGTTGGCTAACCTCGTTCCACAGCAATTACACTGACACAGACATTCTTTTGTTAATCAGTCTGGTAAGCCTCAAATGGCATTAATTGGCCGAAATAATATCGGCCAACTGATTAATTGGTCTATCAGTAAATATGATCCAATCTTTCCGTCTCTGTCATATTAATATCATGGTGTGAGACGTGTCCTGATTATTATTTTTTTGGGCTTTGAAGCCTTGGTGAGTAATTTTCAAAGGTATTCGAAGTTTCACTTTATCGCGCAGCACAACAAGCTGACATGTTCTTCTTTCTCCATTTCCACCGTTTCAGTTCCCAGGACAGCTCTATACATAATCAATGCTGAGCATGAATAATGAATAATGTTATGGGATTATTCCTTATTTTATGGACTACTTGGCGATTTATGTTATATTTTTTATACTTAAATAATGTATAAACAAAAAAGGAAAGCATTTGAATACTGATTCTGAGGTTGAATCCTAAGGCAGCGATCAAAGCTTCAATTCATTTGGGTCTTCCCTACCAGACATCATCTCAGGTTTTGTTTATTATGATATTATAATTCAGCAAAAATGCTTACTTTTCATATCCTTGAAGGTTTTATTACCGTTAAATTGAACAATTTTATGGACTATCATTATGTTCACTGTAACATTTTAATCTAACCCCCTCCATTTATGCAGAATAAGCAGAATATAGGAAAAAATAGTAACCATAAACATCATCAAATACACCTAAAAAACAACCAACCAACTTCATTACAATGTGTTATAAACCATTAATTCATTGTTAACGTACTGCTTATAAATGCTAAATGGGGGGGGTGTTAAAGTAAAATGACATTATCGCTTATGTTTTGTCTCTTAAAAATCAGAAATAGTCACCTCCAATAAATTGTCATTATTATTCAGGTATTCAACAAAAACAGATTTTGTCAGTGTCACTCCATCCTAACAAACTGAAGGCTCATTTTAAGGCTTGAAGGCAGCGTTGCTTCCTCTGTCTGCTGTGTACTCATGCAGGGAGTTGCAGGGATCCTGGAACGCTCCCTGCCTCCCGTCCTCATGTTCAGCAGCAGATGGGCTTTCTCTGTCAAACTCTCTGTGGAATCTGCTGTTACTTCAACCAGCTCGCGCCGTCACATCGAACACTTATGTAAACGCAGAGCCACCGCTGCCAAGCACCGCTGCTGACAGACAGTAAACACCCCTCGTGAACAATGTGCTGCTTTCAACCCCATGCTGAATTGTCTTCTTGTGTTTTTTTCTCCTGCTCGGCCACTGCAGAATTATGTCGAGTAGCAACTGGAAAAATACACGGGATCAATTATTCCACCTATTTTCCAAGCTGGAAGATATGAGATAGGAAAGGAATTCCAACCGCTTGAGTGACTTGTTTTTTGTTTTGAATACTTGCGCCCTGTTATCAGCCTCCAACTGCGCTATCCTTCAACACCTTTCTGCCTTCTCCTTAAACCTGACGCCAACTGTCACAGACCAGTTGGCGTCTACTAATACTTGGCAGTGTTTTTAATCAGAACCAAGCTGTGCAGGTGGTGAAAAAAACAAAAAACAACACAGCCTTCAGCTTATATGCAATATGCTTTATACACCAATTAATGTACAGTATGTTAGTTTCTGTTAGAGCTGCAATGAAAACTCCATTAGTTGTCAACTATTAAATCAATCTGCATGCAACTATTCTGATAATCAATTACCGGTAAGTAAAAAAAAAAAAAAAAGTTTGAGGACATCTTGTGCTTTGGGAAACACTGATCAACATTTTTGACTATTTTCAGACATTTTATAGACCAAACTAGAATGGCACACAGAGAGCGCAGACCACCAAGGTGCCCGAGTATGACTGCCCCCCTCTCAGTTCAGCTAGCGCCGCCATCCACACATATTTTTGTTTATTTTGAGATCAGCTGTACGTAGCGGGGCATTGTAAAATACTTTATTCAAACTGGACAGAAACAAAATAAAACTCACCTAAACTGTTGTCTTTCCTCTTTTCAACAATGTGAAAATATGACGACCAAAATGTAATGAATTGTTCATTGCACCACACCGCACCCCTTCAGAAAATTTCATTCATATCCATCACTAACTTTTGGAATAATCCTGTTAACAAACAAACAAACAAACAAACAAACATACCAATGCTGGTGAAAACATGACCTCTTTGGCCAAAGTTCCTTGGCCTTGGTGGAGGTAACAACTGACTGATTAATCAAAATAATCAACAGATTATTCTGCAATGAAAATGATCCTCGCAGCCCAGTTTCCGTGACTTTTAACTATGCCATTTAAAACTGGTGACAAATTTATGAACCTTATTGAATTTCCTGTCTAGACTAAATGCCCAGCCTCAATGACAATGTCAGCTTTGATGTGCGCGGTAGACAAACTTGTTTTATTGTTCAATTGACAGGTCGGTTGGCAAGCCATAACTACCAATTTTACAAAACAAATTCAACGCCAACAACTGCAGCTTCCTTAATAAGGAAAAAATGTTTTTATCCTAAGAGATACCATATTAGGGTATACTGTATAGCTTTATGCTGAAGGTACTGTATGTTTATACTGTCAACAACACAGTACAGGAATATGTTGTATGGAAAGCCCTAATGAAAAAATCTTCCATGTTGTTAATTTATCTAAAATTTAAGTTCTGGCATATTTTCCTTCGCTCCATATTTTCTGAAATGACCAGCAAATATTGCTTATATGGCAAAATCACACCCTACTGTCTGTGACTGCAGGTCACTTTCACTATGAACTTTCCTCTATCATCTTTGCCCTGTCTGCGTACCGGGATCCCTGCTGATCTCCGGCTTCCTCCTGCTAGGCTGTGGATGGGAGCGGCACACTGGGGCCCTGGTCCAGAGTTAATTAAGAGCTCAGGGAGGAGTCTCCCCCCCATACACATGGCAGCCAGCTGGAGCCAGCCTCAGATTAGACTCCTAGAGACAAGGATGAACACTCACTCAGATACATAAACATGTATACAAGGGCTGAAAGCATGTACTCCAAAAACACATGCACAATTAGTCAGAGCATCCTTTCTCATAGTGCATGGCCCATGTGCATGTGAGTGCATGTGCACTCACACACATGCATGTTGAGCAGGGAGGAAGGCATTTAAATCATTGACTCCCTTCCTGTTTGGCTAGAAAACCCAGGCGGTTATGCAAGGAGTCATAATGATAAGTGACCTCCTACCCATAGTTCACCTCTGCAGAGAGGTATGTCCTGCCTGAGGCTAGGATAAATCTAATTAGGCCAAAATGAACTGAGCATTAAATTGAAAAACTACCAGACAGAGAGTAGCAGGGGAAAGTAAGCTTTTCTGTCATTTTCCATTCTCTGACTTAACTCTGAGACAGACACAACCACCCTGGAGCAACACCCGTCATTCCTCTGTAAGCTGTCATTTACTGGTCGTCTATTTGTCTCGAGGAATGAACGCTGTGAGGTAGACGTACAGTACCTAAAGGATGTCAGAAAACCCTGATAATGTTTTAAAGAACAGACTGGCTGATTAGCTAAAGCAGTGTGCGTACGGTAACTCGGATTCTGTGAAACTTAATCTCCACATATGTTCAGTACTAAAGGAAAAGTTCACTGTACTTAGTGTCTCAAGTGAATGAGTTCACATTTGTGGTTGTACAAGCGTCTGGCAAGATTAAGAAACACTTGAATATTCAGTATTAAATATCTGAATCACATTAAAGTCTTTTAAGCCTTGATGCTTGTTATCTGACCTTACAGGCTATTTCCTCGCAAAGATTAAAAACTTTGAAGGAAATCTACTGCACGAGGAACAGTGTGTGGCGGTGGGAGTATGAATCTTTGTGTATGTGTATGGCCTATTCCTCTTCCATCCCAGTAATAATCTGATTAGCGGAGCTTTACCAGTCTGTATTCAGGACTGGTTTCATCTACACATGATAGCCTAATCAGGGTGACAACTAGGCTATTCAGCGCTGACTGAGAGTGACACTCAAAGCTTGTATACAGCCCACCAGGGCTTGACAGCAGGAGACACGCTACATTTTAAGGGTGAAAATTATGATATGAGAGTCACATCTTCTCAATCAGGTGAGCATTGAGCCCATGCTACTGGTTCAGGTTCCTAGTAAAGTCTCATATATGTCCATGACCTAGTTCCTCATTTTTTGATCTGGCAGGTAGAAGGACGTTGGGAGACGCCACGCCCCTTCCTATAAGAGCGTGGGAAGTACAGGTAAAACAAGGGAGTGTCACCACTCTTACACTGCCAGCCACCTACTCATCTGATCTGCTGCAGACTGTCATACAGACAGACAGACAGAAATCTAATACCGCACAGTGCACAAGGCTTAGAGAGGACAAAACCACCACTGAGCCACGCTGTCAACAGTCAACAGTGTAACCTGACAGCGATGGAACAATGACCGAAAGGCGGCTCCATCAGCATTCAAAATCCATGAAACCATAAAGTGTCTCAAGAGCACAAATCCACTAATACTACATGGGGAGCTGAGATGATTTTAAACACTGGTTCCCATCGGTTTCTCAGATTCAGGTTGATAATGAACATAGTACTTCCTTGGCACAAATGTCCTTTATGACAGAGTCACAGCACTGAAAATGTCTGGGTGGTTACTTCCTTATGGACTGAAGAAGAAGGAAATTAGGAGAGCGCTGATCCGACTTTTTCAGTCCAATATCGCTTGACTTAAACATCACTTAATAAACTTAGTAAAACAAAATGTAGAAATACAGATAGATAACAGGAATTACAATTACAAGTGAAAACCTTGTGCCTGCAGCAACAAATTTGTCAAAACTTAAACTGCAAATACCCGATCCAGCTAGCAGAGTCAGTATTGGCCCAATATTCGATCCAGTATTGGTGCACCCCTAAAGGAAACTAATGTAGATTCAATTCATAAACTACAGACACAACACGCTATTTTGTGCCTCATGAGGCAGAATTACAACCGTGTATGAAACAGAAAATAGCCTGGTGTAAACTGATATGGTAGTGGTTCACTACAGTTGAAAATTATTGATTTTATATCAGCTATAAAGCAGAGGTGATATGTGAATATCTAACACTGAATAAATCTAGACACAACGGTTTACTGCTAGGATAAACTTCCATCTGAGCAACCATGAAATAATAGTAGCTGTGAGTAAACAGCAGTGATGGCTGCACACTCTTACATGTGTGGAGCTAAGAAAGAGGCAGGATCTAGAAACAAGGAGCTATGGAAAGGGATTAGCAGATTTCTAAGCACACAAAGAACTCGGGGCCGATCTGCTTATTTATTTCTGCATTAATTAACTTTCTTTGGCCATAAAGCTCTTTGTAGTAGGTGCCCCCTCCAACCCCTCCTTCACCAACTCCCTGCACAGCCTGGCATCTCCCACATCGCTATAACAACCACGGCTGAAATGCACTACAATAACCCCCTCTGGTCCCATTTCAAACACAAGAGGGGAAAATCACCAAAACTGTAATGTGATACACGAATAGTACAGATAATTCAAAGGAATTATATTGTTTCGTAACACTTGTTTTGGCTATATCACTGCGCAGTTAAACAAAAGTTTTGCTCACCCTGCTCATAGTCGCTGATGTTGTCCTCTTGACCTTCTTTCTCACATCAACAGAGCAGCTGTTTTGGGTGTTTAGCCATAGTGAATTAGCCTCTGAGCTCCAGCTGCCTCACAGTCGTCGTCTCGCAAAAACATGTCGGGTACAAAAACCACGACAAGTGCGCTGGCCCTGCTAAGTGCTAACTAGTTACCCCGCAACATAGTGAGACAAACGGCTGGCTGACTTCTTGAACAAGCTGGGCTAGCAACTTAAGCTAGCTCACGAGCTCACTGATAAACTCCTTCTGACGATAAATTGCGCAACCTTTGCGGTTTTGTTATTTCACTTTCGCCGACCGGCAAAACCAGGTAGTCAAGTAAGAGCACCAGACAAATAGTGAGTCATGGGATATCTTCCGAAGTTGCTGAGGAAAAGTAAATCATTTCGCTGATGAATCCAGTTCAAAGGCGTCTTTCTTGAAGCTGGCGAGCATCGCTAATGCACTTGTTGCAGTGTTTCCAAGGGGCGGGGCTTCAAGGGGTTACGATCGAGGTTAGTGGCTGACCACACCGTGACCGTCCGACTGAAAACCAATCATGATTAAGTACACGAGTCCGTGACCATAAAGCCACGCCCACAGTGGAACTGCTGTTCATTGAAGAAAAAACAGGACAAAATGCAGCTCCTCAAACAGGACTGTTGTCTATCACTAATAGTTTAATAATGGATACTGACAGCTGGCCAATTACTCAGTAAAAATGGTTGTTTATCAGAAAAATAAGTGGTGAAATGCTAAGAAAAAATCATGCATAAATGACCAAATAAATAATTTCAAAATAAATACAAAAATAAATACATAAAAAAGTGGAAATAAAACAAAAAACGTAAACGCTTCTTTTAATGGTTTATTTATTTATTTACTTATTTATTGCATCGTTTATTTATGTATCCATTCATTTTTAATTTTAGCAGGTTTGATCCTCCGCAATTTATTTTCATATAAAGTATTTCTTGAATTTAAAATGCCTGTTAAACCAAAGGAGTATACTCTTGTTTTGATGCTATACCAGAAAGTGTCCTCATACTTTTACGAAGCCCTGGGACTGTTGATCAACCTTTGAATTCAGAAGATTGGGTGGAAAATATTTATACTGGAGGTTCTAGTATACTGAAAGAAAAGTGCTGATGTTTCTGTTCCTTCTTCTCTGTGTTTTCGATCTTCCTTATTTGAGGATACACAGTGGGAGAAAGCTTGGACATTTTTGCGATAAATATTGTATCAGTAACAAACTTAAGGAAATGTCTTCAAAGATATTATATAAAATTAACCCAGAAAAATCTTCCTACTATTCTATCACTACATGTATACAAGAATGCTCTGGATTGATGTAGCCAACACTGTACAAAAGAAACTTAAGATGAATATTGAAATAGATGTTGATGTACAGTAATGCCATATTTTTGTCAAGATACAATTGGAAATAACATGTTGTATATCATATAATTCTTTTCTATTTGTGGAAAATGTCATAATCATAAGGAAAAAATAGGAAAATTGGTTAGGAACCACGCCAAATTTCATGAATTTTATTAATGAATTAAAACAATATAGCACCATCATACCCAGTGTTAAAGTATTAAATGAATATAATACGATGTATATAACTGGCATTATGAAATGTACAGTATATCTAATTATTTTTGTTTTGTCTTTTTTCAGTTGTGTATGTATCTGTTTGTACCTCTCTTAATAAGCATGTGTTCAATAAAGAAAGCATTAAAAACAGGAAAAGAATGCAGCTCCTCACTTCCTGAGTCTCTCTGAAGACAAAAAGACTGGACCTACCAGTTGGTGTTGCACATAGTGTTGCACCATCTTCCTCATGTCATGTCATTGTATCATGCCAAGACAATTAATGTGTCAGTTATATCTGTTGTTGTGCATGGCCATCCCCAAATACCAGAAGAGTGAGAGGGTAAAAGAAAACCACAAAGCTGAGGTAACTTTTGCTTATGACAAAAAATTACACCACACCTTCATTTTTATCATATGCTGTTTTAATTTACAGGTTGAGGCTGTCATTTCCACAGAATTACATGCTCAAGATCATACCAGACAATCAATTTAATTGATTTAACCACATAATGCACACACAATGTCAGTAGTGGAAGACAAGTCAGATTTCTTTTTAAGTAGCAATATACAGCGGTGTTAAAGTCCTGCATTTAAAATTTGACTAAAGTAAAACAATGGAAGTAAATTGTCTCTGTGAGTGTATTATTGACTATATTATATTACTGGGTTATTATGACTAATGTACACATGTGTGGGAGGTGTTAAACAGTATGGGGCTGTTTTGAACTACTTTATATTCGTGGATCATGAATCTATAACAGTTAAATGTATTTTATAAGCCTGCCACATGTTAAATCTTAATCAGCAAAGTAATCACAGTTGTCAAATGCAGTCGAGTAAAATTAATGTTATCCTCTGAAATATAGTGGAGTAGAAGTATTAAAGTAGCATACAAGGGAAATCCTAAGTAGGAGTACCTCAAATTTGTACTTAAGTACAGTTGATGAGTATGTTAAATGTAGGGCTGACCCGAATGCTTTGAAGCTTTGACTGTTGTTATGGAATTCAACCTACAAATTATTTATTAAACTTTTATTAAAAATTATATTTCATTTGGATATTTGTTTTTATTTTAATTACATTAAATTATATATATTTATATTTGTGTATGTAATATTGTATAAATCCAAAGCCCATGAAATAAGGAATAATTCCACAATGCTATTATTATTATTATTATTATTATTATTATTATTATTATTATACTGATGCCCAAAAAAATATTTGGGACAGCCCTACTTGAATCCTTTACATTGCACAGTGCATTGTAGAGTCAACTGAAGTTTAAAGGCAGGTTGATTCCTATTTTTTTTTAAGCATTTTCCAGCAATTATAAAGAACTTATGTCTAACTTAAGCCCCAAAGATTAAGAATCCAGAGAAGGTAGTGTCATCATCTTCATCAGCAAAGAGCCCATTGAACAGCTCTCCTCCAGCCACCTGCAGCCACACCTTGTCCCCCACGTCCAGGGGCAGCACGACGCCCCCCGCTGCCTGATCCTCCCCGCTCTGGTAGTTATCTGTGGTGTGGATGATCTTTACACCGTTCTTCACGAGAGCCACCTTCACGTTTCTGGAGAAGACAGTGATGTGGTAGGTGAAGAAGTAGGCTCCTGCTGCGGAGCATGTGAATCTTCCTGTTTGTGGATCATAGTGGTTCTGTTCATTGTAAAAGATCTTGTCGAACTTTATCGGTACATTAATTGATGGGAGTTTACTTTGTGCTGTGAGTCCCACAGAGAAGGCACTTTTAGAGATAACAGGTGTATCTCCCTTCTCACCTCTATCACCTTTCTCTCCCCGAATCCCTCTGTCACCACGATAACCTAAACTGCCTTTGTGACCCGGAACACCAATTTCCCCCTTAGACCCTTGCCTGCCAGGGGGTCCCAATGGTCCTTGAATGCCTCTATCACCTCGAAGGCCAGTTTCCCCCTTGGGACCCTCTGGTCCAACAGGCCCCAAAACACCTTGAGATCCTTTAGGTCCAGGCAGCCCGAGCTCTCCCTTGTTTCCTTTAAGACCAAGGGGTCCGTGGGGTCCTTGGGGCCCCATTTTTCCAGGATGCCCCCGTTCTCCATTGTCTCCCCTTTTCCCTTTGAGCCCTGCTGGGCCAATTGTGCCTGTAAATGACAAGCACACAATAAACCTCCTCATTCTTTTATGTCAGTGTTAACTATTCAATACATCAAAGCCACATAAGGTGCAACAAATAAATTTAAAACATTGTGTGTGCATATAAAGTATTAACACCTGATAAAATTCATATTTCAACACTTCACAGATCGGTTTAGTTTTCAGTGGTGCAGTTCATTTTGCTACATACCCTGCTCCCCTTTGTCTCCCTTGCGGCCATCATTGCCTGCTAATCCAGCAGGACCAACTTCACCTTTTAATGGGTGATTCATAAATGATTATCATAAGTTGTGAAATTGAAGCTTAAGACATTTTGGAAAAGATGCCCTCTTTCTTCTAAACTTACCTCGATCACCTTTTTCACCTCTGAGTCCATCTCGGCCATCTCTGCCGGGTACACCATTGTGTCCAGGGTCCCCTGGTATTCCAGGGTGTCCATAAACACAGCCTTTATTTTGGGTTTCTTCCTGCGTAACACACCTGACCACCAATGGAAGGAGCAAGAGAGTGACTCTAAACATCATCTGCAACACTGGACCTGATGCACCTGTCTAACAAACTTTTAAATATACAAAAAACGTTCACACTAAAAGAAGTTAAAGTACAGTTTGCCTCATCAATACATTCCTAACTCGTATGCGAACATGCAGCAAATAATCAAAGTGTCTAGAGCACAGTGGAACAAAAGACAACCAAGACACCAACCAAAGCAAATATAAGCTGGACAAGAACACTGGACAAGAGTGACCTCAGTCCTCGAAGCCATTTCATTGGTCCGATTGTGTTTGTGGTTGACTTATTGAGTCTGCCAGTTATACATCACCTGTGTACTTTCAGATGCTTCTCCACTGCAGTTGAGGCTAATAATAAGCACAGAGAGTATGTCAGGGCCAGACATGTAAAAGGCCACATACTTTCATGTGCTGCATTCGTCTACAGAGAAGCAAACTGGAAACTTAAGCAAATGATTACATGCTGTTTGAAAGGCAGAATCTTACTTTGAATTGAGCAATAAAATGATGTTATTAAGAATGGACGCCTTAGAATAATATCAGCAGTAATTTTTGTCTAAGATTTAAAGGACAGCATTGAAATGGGCTCTGGCTTAGATGCCAGTAACAAGCTAAAATGTTAATTCATGCGTGCCTTTCTCTTATGTTCTTTTAAAATGTCAACAGTCAGGAACAATTGACCCCATAAACCAGATCACTGACATAAAATGTGACCTTTTGTGGTCCAAAGCCCTTAGACAAATGTTTCTGCTTATCTTAATGATAGTCGCCTTCAGATGTTATCTGGATGCTAGACAAGCCTAGAGTGGACATTATGTCACAGAGTTTCCATAGGATGGTAAAAGCTACACAAAAGAAATAGACAGCCACAACTATTGCCAAAGAACAGCACAATATGGGGTTTCAGAAACATTTTTTTTTTTTTTTTACCAGTTTTGGCGTCACTTCTGTTTTTGCTAAAGTCTCCACAAGGGAAAGATCAGCTATTTGCAGTCAAGACAAAGGTTTTCAGGCACACAGGCTTGGATCAGGACCATCTGGTAGAGGAGCCATGAACCTAATCATTATGCCGTGCCGCTGCCCCTTTATTAGATTGTGCGCAGTGAGGACAGACAGGAGGGATGGGCATAAGGGAGGAGCTGTAACATAAAACCAAGATAAGAAAAAAAAAACCCCACCCTGACTTCCCAGTTGTCAAGATCCCCTGCTCGTGTGTTACACAGGCTGACGCAAATACATGTTCACATACTTTATTTTTTTCAATACTTCTTCTCACAAGCCTCCAGATATAAATATATTTAAAAATATAAACATGACAATACATAAAAGTGCACATTAAAGCCACGTCTTTACCTGTACATGTTAGCTGCTGCACATTTACTTGCACAGACACAACATGGACAAAAGATGTGGTCTAACAGACAAATAACAAGGGCATGACTCAGAATGAATGACATTTAGGTTTTAGGCCAGTATATCAGGACCCAGTCTCTGTAGTTCATAACCAGGCACAACATGAGGTTTAATTTGGTTACAGAGGATACTACAACAAGTCTTCAGGACCAGATAGCAGAGACATCATCAGTCACTGAGTTCCACTGAGGCTAAATAAGTACACGGTAACAGATCATTCTAAAACAATGACCAATGATAAATAAATGTATACATAAATACAAATAAACAGCATCCAGCATGTTGTAATAGTGGCTTACAGTATTTCAGATTTAAAATGTGAATAATACTGATGGCTTCTTCTGTGGAGAGATTTTAATTTTTCTGCGACACTAAATTGAGATTGAAAGACTTTGAGCTCCACATTAAAGTAAAGTTCATCTGGACATGAGAAGTAAACAAAGCTAGAGGGGAACAGTGCATTGCAAAAGGGAAGAGAGGAACAGGAAGATCTACAGCATTTGACATCATTTTTTAAGGTAAACCACTGTTTGGGAAAGCAGCAATTCCAGGAAAATTGAGGTTAACATGGCAGGTACTAGAAAGGATAAGGAGGCTCTGTGGTATTAGTAATAAAATAAGGTCTGGAAGCTGGAGGGCCAGGTTAGTTAGTGAGTGGTCTACATGATCTGACGGTGCATACCGTAGCCCGTCATACCAGCTTGGGACGCCCCGCGGTTGCTGCCCATCTGCAGGCCGATCAAACTCTGACCCTGGCGGAGCTGCTCCTGGCTGAACTCTCGCCGATAGCCCTGGGCTTTCCTACGCATAAACAACAGTTACAAGGTGAGGGAGAGGAAACATGAAGCATGCAGTTGTGAAAATCTAAAGCTCCTCTGTCACAGTGAGGTTTCTCTTTACCTGTGGAACCAGTCTCGGTCACCTCTGTAATGACCGTCGTCCTTAGTGACCGCCACACTCCCCAGAGCCATTAGAGTTCTTTGCACTGCTGCCATGTCCTTTCCTAAAGCCAGAACAAAAGGATCATTTTGTTTTGACATGCATTATCACTGTGAATGATTATACTGTATCACTCCGGCTGTAGACAGGATGTAAGTAATCAGAGGTAAAATCACCTTCCCAGAGGTCTACGGTTTGAAATATGTCCGTGGTTGTGACTCCGTAAGCTTCAGCGGCCTGCAGGAACTGAGAGATCTTCTCCATTTGCTTGAAGGCCATCTGCGTCTCTGGAATCTTCTTGATGGGCTCCTTCCCTCTCGGATAAAGGCTGTTGATAAGCCTGCAGAGGATCTGGGAGAGAGGAGGTCACAAATCTGACTCAGTCATATTAAACCAACACACTGACCACATCTGACAGCTGAGGGCTTTTAGTTCTCCCTAACACTCTTAGTTGTAATGTTTAAATGCTATGATGGCTTTCTCGCTGCTCTTACCAAGACAACTCAGTTTATATAATTGGAGGTCTAGCTCCCTCCTTACACATAATCACTAGGTTGAGAAGGTGAGGTTGGAAAAGATCAGCTATACCACTCTGGACTCGGTTAATAAAATCCACTAACTATGGCAACCATTCCTAGACTACTATAATAAAGTCTACACTACAAGAAATATAAGTGCCAGTAACTGATATAATAACTGCATATCATTGTTGTAGAATCTCTAATTTATCTGTTTTTTTCTCCCTTTTTAATTTTAATAATTGTTCCGACAACTACTACTATCATTGAAATCATTATTATTAATTTTATGCATTTTTTGTTGTGTTGTCTGCCAGGGGGATGGGATGGTGGGATGCAGATGTTGGCATACTGTCTGAGGGTTTGAAAAGCCAATAAAATCATTTGAATACATTTAAATGCTAGAATTAATATTTTGTTAGGATTGGGGGTCATGCTATTACTACATCATGCATTTGGATCCAATTGTGAAAGCTAAAACCATTTATAACTGTGTGAGTTGTTGCAGTCAGTGCGTTGTATTGAGTAATACGCTGGTGCAGAAACTGATGTGTCTGCCTTTTTCTGAATGATTTTGTCCAGTGAGAAGACAATGTAGCATCAAATGCAGAGTGCATTTTAGAAATGGTTGTTAATTAAGTCTTATAGTAAAGTTTTCCATTAAAGGCTCCCAGAATGATTCAATAAAAAATTCTACATTTGCAGAGCAAGTATCATAACAGTTATCAGTTAAACCCCTCTTTCATCTATGATATGATGATAATGGTCCTGTTACCAAATATAAAATCTCAATAATGTGCAGACCGCTATTATTTATTGAAGCATTTAGAAATAGCTGGGCACATTTATCTGATTGCTTACTTTGGCCTCTTTGACTTCATGGGCTCTTTAAATCTAACAGAGCTCAGTTATGTTGTAGCTTTAATAATTCAGTGGTAACGTCTATTTTAAGTTCACTCACCGTTCCATCCATCAGCCACTTCTGGAAGTTCTCCCTGCCCGTCTGTGGCCTTTCCAGGTTTGCTCCGCACTGTGCAACGATCCAGTCCACCAACCGCTGCTCCAGGTCTGGGTCGTACTTCTGCTCGATCTTCTCCTGCACCTCTCGGCTCAGTCCATAGCTGGGCCCCCTGTTCGCCATGGCAGCTCTTGCAACACTCTGGTGTATAGTAGCCCTAAAGCAAACACACACAAGGCTGAAATATTATATAATACTATGTATAGAAATATTGACAAAAAACATGTTCCTATAATATACCTGCTGCAGGGTATTATATTAGTATTTGTGACTACTTTGTATCCTAATTAAGTGGCTGCAGGATTATTTTTTTTGTTAACTACAATGAAAATACACAGCTTTATATCTCATCTCTCATAAACATTTCAATGTTTGAGGAAAAGCCAGGTTTTAGTCTGTCCCTCTACATCTCAGCAGTCCACCAGGCGCATCTCTGGAGGCTGTAGCAGTGCAGGGTGTGGTCCATGGCTGCTGTCCCGAACAGGGACATGCCCTCTCGTTGCTATGGCAACAATCAAGCCAGTTTCCGGCACGCTGCGTGCAGTGATGCGCTGCATGAGATGATGGCTCGAGTATGACCTCCAGTAGTCATCATAACAAGACTTAAATGATCAAATGCATTTCCGCAAAGTTTGCCTTCTCCCAAAACATGCATTCATGCGCCGCACAACACTTCTATATTTAGCCTGCAGTTTAGTTTAATTAAATTACGTCAGCCCTCTGTGCCGCAGACAAAGGTTTGTGTCAACTCTGCAGTCTTCAATGCATCTGTTGTTGTTGCGCACTCGTGTCCGTTAAATCCAGAAAATGCAAAGAAAGTCCCGCCACGTATCTAATGTCACTACACCACGCTGCTGCGCATCCCGCAGCTTGTTAGAACAGCAACAAACCAAAAGGCAACTGCGCAAAGCTCACGCACACTAGCTGCGACACTGAAATCGGCTGCGTAAACATTATACCCAACATGGCATGCACGCAAAGCTGTTTCATCCAGTGCACTTACTGAGGAGGAGGAGGGCGGTCAGATGTGTCCGAGTCACGGTGTTAATTCCGCTGAGCTGGGCCGGGCTGAGGACGATGATGCTGCTCAACTGCTGAAGCATCCATGAAGCGCAGCACAGGCGCGTCGGGCCGGACCTGATCTCATCTGTCCGGGAGGGGCTGGTCACTCGTTTTTATATGCCAGCTGCCAAGGAGGGGTCCCCAGAGACTCCCAGCACACAATGCGACGTGACGCCGCTGCTGGACAGTGGTCACTGCTGTGCATGCTCAGCTTTAGGCAGCATGAAGTGACCCTCGGCAAACCAAAGCACATGATGGTGCCAAATTAACATAATTCTCTTTTTGCCTGAGACTTGAGGTCAACACTGGACATCAACCCACTGTGTACAATTCAAACATCCCCTTTCCACCTGGAGTGACTCAGCAATAGCATGTTTGCTTGTTATGGGGTTATGGGGGCGGCAGTAGCTCAGTCTGTAGGGAGTTGGCTTGGGAACCGGAGGGTCACCGGTTCAAGTCCCGACATGGACCAAGAACTGAGTGTGAACTGGTAGCTGGAGAGGTGCCAGTTTACCTCTTGGGCACTGCCGAGGTGCCCCTGAGCAAGGCACCAAACCCCCAACTGCTCAGGGCGCTTGTCAGGAGCAGCCCCCTCACTCTGACACCTCTCCAATTGTTGCATGTATATGGACCTGTTTGTGCATGTGTGTGTATAAGTTAACAGAGTGAAAAAATTGAATTTCCCTAGCGGGACTAATAAAGGACTATCTTATCTTGTTAGAGCAGCTGCTTTAACCAGTTAGTCTTCATCCTGGCTTATTTAAGCTAAGTTTGTT
Source organism: Pterois miles (assembly GCA_947000775.1). Taxonomy (NCBI): domain Eukaryota; kingdom Metazoa; phylum Chordata; class Actinopteri; order Perciformes; family Scorpaenidae; genus Pterois; species Pterois miles. The sequence continues at coordinate 14,282,473 of CAMQGK010000028.1, forward strand.
TGGCTTCTACACAAAGCAAACACTAAGATGTATTGTTTGCTACAGCATCTGTCTCTTAGTTTCAGTGATGACAGACATTTCTATTTGTTTACTGAATTACGTTTTTTTTTTTATGGTGGGTAAATGTTGGGAATATGGGAAATGCTGTTTGCAGAGTTATGTGGCTCAGTATGCAGCAGTATTTTACAAAGTGAGAAAACAAAACTACTACTTATAAAGCATTTCTTGGTAAACAAAAATCTGTGGTGCAAAAATATGCTTTTAGCAAAGGGAGTCCATAGTAAAACATCGCCATACGCATCTCTTCCGCTTGCATTACAACTGTCATGCTGTATGCTCCCATTAAATTGGTTTTATTTTAATTTTTGACACAAAAATGACTGACTACATAGCTTAACCCAGAGTTAAAGGTCACCACTGCAGTTAAGTGGTTGGTTTTCGCTCCATTGAGCACAGAGCAGCTAGTGGCCAATTACATGTTAATAATAAACAGCCCAGCGGCTCCATTCAGCAGGCCTCTCTGTGGCTTAAGGCCATCAGGTAGAGGGAGTCATGTAACAGAACCTTCTGCTTGCAAAAATAAACCCCACATGGCTGCAGCCAACAATCCTTGATGGCAAATTTGTGTTTCGGTCCAATGTTTCACAGTTTGCTCACTCTGGATTTTTATAAAAGAAATGTCTGAATTTTGTATCTGTTTAACAATGATGTTGGTTTGAGTTAGGGTCTGATTCTTACAACTTTTTTTGTATGTATTTCAATTTTAAAAGCGCTGCATTGTAATTAATTAAGCGGTCAGTTGGTTGTGCTGTTAGTTGTGGTAACAGACTGAGACCTGCACTCTAGTGTGCAGAGGTTTTATTGGCCAAAATGGGTGAAAAGTGATTAAAAAAGGCACAGGAAAACTATGCTTCTAAGTAAAGAGGGAAAAACAGTCAAACAGTAAGAACGGCGGCAGCAACAGTGGACCTAATCAAGGCCAGCATAACACTCCATATAATAACCTGGAACATACAAATGCAACCTGAAGATATAAGGGAACAGCTAGCAGGGAAGCTCCCTTTCAATATAGTTTGCACTGTAACGGCATGTTGAAATGACAAATAAAGTACGGCGGGGGGAATAACAGATGGACAAAAGGTCATATTTGGTGGTCAAACATGCCATTGTTTGGTAAATTTCTTGAGGGTTGACTTCCAAGTAAATACAGTCCATCTCTCCTTATCTGAGCAACCTCTCAAGCTCACTTCCCCGTCTCCTTACTCAGACCAGAGTGGTCAGCTTGTCTATGAGATCATCAATGGTGTAGACCATGAGCTTGATGTCGTCCCGCTCAGACATGCGGTGCTGGCCGTGTCGCCGAAGGATGACATCCACATCGGGGCTGAGGACGCGTTCGGCGACCTGCATGGAGATGTGCCAGGGGACGTCCTCGTCTTTGAGCCCATGAATGAGCCGTACGGGGCAGGTGATGGGGATGGGACTCTGGAGCACACAGTGGTTTTCTGCCTCTCGCAGAAAGTCCATGCTAAACCTGTAAAAACCGTCCTCTGAGTGTTTGGTGGGCACTGTCCACTCCCCCTTCTCCTCAAACTCCTTGCGTGTCTGCGCGTTCAAACACGGACAAGTACAACTCAGAAAAACATTGAAATGAAAATGTCTGCAAACGAAATGACCAAAACATTACATGTAAGTGATGATAATATATGTTCCTACCTCCAGAGGAAGAGAGTTGAACGATGTGACGAGGTGATCAGCGGCAGTGGAGATGCCCACCAGTGCTGCAGTCTTCTCTGGTCTTGCAATGGCTGCAAGCAGCATAAACCAACCGCCTATACTTGAACCCACTATTATCTACAAGTAAACAAAAACACCATAAATCAGTTGACCACCTGATAAGTACAAGTAGAAGTACAGAAGTAGTACAAGAAGTAGTAGAGTAGTAGTAGTAGTAAGAAGTACAACATAAAAAACCTTGTTAAAAACACTCCATACAGACACCAGACTCATGCAGTATAATCATGGCAGTTGAAGACAAATGATACCACAAATGTTGTAACACAGTGCCATCTTCTGGCGACATAGTGGAACACACAATGAACACAGATGGAGGTTAAAATTTTCTCACCTCCAATTCTTTTATTGATTCTGCAATTGGCTTGATTTTTTAAATTGATTTTATGTATAGAGAGAGCTGTAACGATTAATCGATTATTTGTCAACAATTAAATTAATTAGCAACTATTCTGATAATCAAGTAATCGGTGAGTAATTTTTTAAGAAAATAAAAGTAAAAATTCTTTGATTCCAGCTTCTTAAATGTGAATATATTCTGGTTTCTTTACTCCCCATGACAGTAAACTGAATATTTTTGAGTTGTGGACAAAACAAAAGACATTTGAGGACGTCATCTGGCATTTTTCATTATTTTCTGACATTTTTTAGACCAAACAACTAACAGATTAATCAAGAAAATAATTGAGAGTTTAATCGACAATGAAAATAAGAGTTAGTTGCAGCCTGGGTTCTCTAATAAATCCCTTTTTGGTAATTTGTTGAGTGCAGGATGAGGTTTTAAAGGCAGGTTTTAGAGTGTTCATTTAATCGTTTGATGAACATATAATACAATATTAAGACCTTTTCATTATTTTTACCTTACTTGTATGTTTGAGCTTCACTGTGCAGTACGATACATCCTGTTCAGAGTTTGATTCTAGAAGTCTGTTCATCTACTGAAGTTTCTCTGTGTACAACTTAAATCAGAGTTTAACATGTGAATGCACCAGCATGGTTTTATAATATCACAGCTAGTTTGGAGCCCGTCGTCATCCAGTATGCAACTTACGCGATATGTATAAGTGCGATATGGAAACTTGAAGCTACCAGTACTCAGATGCTAAGAATAGACTTCTTGTGTCCAGCAGTTAATCGTTTGAACAATATTTGCATTTGTGTTATTCCTAGAATCTGGATTTATGAATTAGAGAGGATGAGTTGAGTCGGTGTGATTTCAAGACTTTTTATCAACAACGTTTTTGTGGAAAAACCATATCAGGCAAATTATCATTTAACACAGAATATTCTTATATGTCTTAAATTAATATCAATAATTATTAACTACAGAGTTTAAGATCAAAATATTTATATTGTGTTAAACATTTTTTTCCCACTTTGAGTTATCATTCAACAAGCTGCCTGTCACAGTGTTGTAACATTTTCACTGGTTGATTTTAAGAGATGCACTTGTAGGAGGAAGCCCCACGTGGTTGTAGGCTACTAAAAACATCATATTCTTATAATTTAATGCATACATGTTGTTGAAATACATTGATTTATTCAATATGTTTTACTTTCATGACACAAGTCTCACATGAAAAGCCAGGACAGCGATTTGTTTCTGAGAGCATGAACTCTGACATTAAAGCTGTTCTCAATGGAAGCCGACTCTCAATCCCCATTTCTGTCGAGCAAAGCTTTCATAACTTCATTGATTACTAACCACCAGTGGTTGGAAATATTTACCTGTGGCCCCTCTGCTAACTCATCCAGCACGTAAAGGACGTCTTTTTTCCAGGTACCAATAGTTCCTTCTGATAGCACCCCCTCTGAGGCCCCATGTCCTGTGTAGTCAAACCTGAGGAAACAGAAATAGAACAGGATGAGGCCATGGGTATAAGCAGGGAAAACAAAGGAGAGCCATGAGAGGCCAATGACAAAGTTCATTTTGATTATTTTAGACATTATGGGTACAGTAAATCAGCTATATATTACACTGAACATGGGATGAGCCCTTTCCCTTATCCTATCACCTCAGGAATAGAGGTGTTGAAGCACAATGAGAGGTTTGAATGGTTGGAGGTACATTTTAAAATACTGGAATGATTCATTTAAAACTGAAAAAATAAATAAATTTTGATTTACATGATTAATTGCAAGTTACTGCTTCTCACGTTACCAGTTGTTGCACTATTTAGATTCAATCCTTTGGTTTTTTGATTTTGAATATTATTAAACAGAGCTTGTCAGCTGAAATAAAACATCTCAGTGAAAAAGATCACAACCGGTTATAGTCTCAGTTACATTCAAAAGGCATACGGCACAAGACATTTTGTGCAACAACAAAATCCACTCTACATAACCAAACCCACTACAATGTATTGTGTATATACTCTTATCTTGGGGCAGCTGTCTAGTCAAACACAAAACCAGACTGCATTTAAAACAAACAATTTAATCTTTAAATCACACTCAGACTTGTGACATTTTGACTTAGTCACGTTTTCTACTATTTTCAGTGCCACTAAATGTACAGTGACCACATATTTTCAGCAGCCGGCCCAGAGTTAATGAAGTCCTTTTTCTATGTATTACCACAGTCAACTAACAACTTAACAAAACAGTTTTCCTTATTGTCTACTTGTGCTTCTCCTGTTATTCTTTGATCAAGGCTGTAGGAGTGTAACTGTGGGTGTGTGGTGGGTGCATGCATATATTCCAGTTCATGTATTTTATTTTTGCTCCTTGCAAATCTGTAACGCACTCCGGATCATCTGCGTTCACTTTTAAGATCTATATGAATAGAGTTTTAGCAAAAGCTGTATCGTTTTGCAGGTATTTTCTTTTTAAAAATGGAAACCAAGTCTATGGACATACAGGACCAACACTTTATGTGTGAGGTATGTCTATTTGTATTTATATCAATTCTGTATTTAGTATGACATTATGAGCATGGTATGCATCCTCTTCAGTGGTGTGTTTGGGTGACTTACCTAAGGTAAGAGTGCCCTAGTGACCTACAGAACTCCTCCAGCGCCTCAGCTTTCTGCCCATTCATGTTGGAGCCATATCCAGGGAGGAAGAGCACCCCTGGGCTCTTCCCCTTCACTCTTCTGTAGGCCAGCTTTGGGAGGTCTGGTCGGGAAGCATACTGGACTGAGGACTTGTGTCTCCTGGCTCCTAGTTGACACAATGCAAAGTATTATTACCGTGGCAAAACATGTTATGTAAATGATTCACAGTAGCCTACAGTATAATAGTTAAATCAGAAAAGCAACCTCGCTAAATACAATGTCACATATGCCATTGTATAAGATAAGGCTCCTCTTGGCGCAAACTAGGAAACAGCACATGGATAGTGGGGGGAAACAGCGTGGTCATTTGCGTGATATCGACCAAATATACCAATAATTTAGGCACAGTTACATAATGAGGCCACTTAATATCGGAGTGGTTTCAAAATACTACGTGAATCAACGTAGACGACGCAAACGCATTGAGCGCCGCAGCGTTTACATGCCCTAAATTTTTAAGACGACGCAGTCTGTTTGAGCCACACCCCCTATCCTACGTTTAAATGCCTTCATGTGACACTCGGGCGTTGTGAAATTAATTGTGTCAAAAGCGGAGACTCGAACCAACCTTCCAGACGCTGTGAAGACAAAGCTGTGAGCCCTCCATTACTTAAAATCTGTGAAAGTCCTCTGCGGCAGTACCTCAGCGCCACGGCTGCCATACTGCTCCGCGACCCACTGAGGAGGTATCGCGAGAGTTGCAGCGACCGAGACTCTCGTTTAGTCAGAGCACATTGTAGTTCATGACATTACAACTACAGCCAAGCTCTGTGGAGCAGTAGTGGAAGTATTCACATCCTTTAAATATAAGTAGCAATACTATAGTGTGGAAATACTCCACTCCTGAATCTGAAACTTTTGCTTAAAAAAAAGTACTCATTATACAAGAATGGCTCTTGTAAATGTATTCACATTACTGAATAAATACTATTGATGCATAAATGTGTATGCAGCATTTTAATGTTGGAGCTTATTTTATGTACAGATGAACAGTTTAATTTTAACAATTCATCATGTCTTACTAACTGACCACAGCTTGTTTTGTATGCAAAATATCAATCTGCAAAGGAACTACAGCCATCAGCAAAACATAGGATACAAATATAAAGTACCAAAAATGTCTCAAAACCGAAGAAGAAGAAGAACAACAACCTTTATTAGTCCCACGAGGGGAAATTCAATTAGGCTACTTAACACTTGATTAAATGTAGAAGTTATATTCTACCAAACATATTTTGCTCTAGATTATTCTTCTTACCCTCAGATCCCAAATTTAAAAACTGTACTACATTTCTGCACCATGGCACCAAAAAACCCGTTGGTGTTGTGTGTTATTAAATGCCTAAGTAGCCAAGAAGTATTTGTCAATACGAGTGACTTAGTTACTCTAAAATATAGTCTGTCTAAGTGTTTTATACTTCATTTTGACATTTCATAGGCACTGTTGAAAAAAAGTTTTCACATCCTTTACTTAAGCAACAGTAGTACTGCCACACTGTGAGTGTTATTGTGGGTATATTGTGATATTATTAGATTGATAATAAATCTGCATTCATGTATAACAGTCACTTTAATGCTGTAGTTGGTTGAGATGGGGCTAATTTTATATAATTCAACATATACATCATATCTTACAGGTTAATATGTTTTGCTTACATTTTTTAAAAATATGTAGAACAATATGTCCTTCTGAAAGTGTAGTGAAATATAAGTATATTTAATGTGATGTTATTGTTAGATCGTTAATGATGCATCAATGTATAAGGATCATTTTAATGCTGTTGTGGGTTGAGGTGGGGCTAACTTTATATATTACTGATAGTTGAGGCAGTGATCGTTTTATGTAATTTAATGTATACATCATATCTTATAGGTTAATAGGTTTCGATTGCATTTTTTTAAAAAATGTAGTAGAATGTGTCCCTCTGAAACGTAGTGGGATTTAAGTAGAGCTAATGTGATATTATTATGAGATTGTTAATGCATTAATGTATAACGTTAATTTTAATGTTATAGTTGGTTGAGATGTGGGTAATTTAATGCATACATCATATCGTATAGGTTAATATATTTTGATTACATTTTTTAAATATGTAGTATAATATGTCCCTCTGAAATGTGAAATATTTGTAGAGTTAATGTGATATTATTAGATTGTTAATGCATTAATGTATAACGTTAATTTTAATGTTATAGTTGGTTGAGATGTGGGTAATTTAACACATCGTATCTTATAGATTAATATATTTTGATTACATTTTTAAAATATGTAGTATAATATGTCCCTCTGAAATGTGAAATATTTGTAGAGTTAATGTGATATTATTAGATTGTTAATGCATTACTATATAAGGTTAATTTTAATGTTATAGTTGGTTGAGATGTGGGTAATTTAACACATCATATCTTATAGATTAATATGTTTTTATTACATTTTTTAACATGTAGTATAATATGTTCCTCTGAAATGTGAAATATTTATAGAGTCAATGTAATATGATTATTAGATTGTTAATAATGATGCATTAATGTAAAAGGGTCATTTTAATGTAGCTGGTTGAGGCAGGGATCATTTTATGTAATTTTACATCATAACTTATAGGTTAATATAATTCTTTTTAACATCTGTAATATAATATTTCCCTCTGAAATGCAGTGGAGTATTGTAGAAAGTTGCAGAAAATACTTCTGAATTGTACTTTTGTGCAACACAGTATTTTTCCTGCGTGTTATTTTGTATTATCTGTATTTTTTTGATGCACATGGGGACTGAGGCGTCCATTTGACATCTGGCTAAGCTAAAGGAGGCTCCCCCGGTGCAGAGGTGTAGTGTAGGTGTAGCAGCTGGTCGGTATAGAGGCGACACGCTGCTGTGGATGGAGGATATAATGTAAGTAGCTGGGAACTTGTGTGTTTGTGACTGTCATGTGAAGTGTCAGTTTGTAACATGACTCAGAGCGTCACAGGCGGAAGGTCACGGAGCAGCAGAACGGAACGGAAGCGGGAGTAAAAAGCCTATCCGCCATTGTGGAAAATGGTAAGGGATATTCCAGTAAGACACCAGGCAGTTTCACGCTGACTGCTAAACACCATCCGCGGCGAGGATCGCACACGTTAACTGACGCTTTCTCCGCAGACACACAGTCTCCGTTTGTAACAACGACAAGAAGCGGATCGTCGTCAGGTCTCAGCCACGGGAGGAAAAACGCCGCCTTGTAACCGTTACAGAGTGATTGGACGACCCGAGAGACGAGCCAGGAAAGCACCGGAGAGCAGAGAGAGGCAGGGGGAAGCCGCGGACAGTCTCGCAAACAGCTATCAGTTTCGGTTCCTGGAGGATGTCTGCGACCACAGTCGATCAGGTTCGTGTATTGACAGCCGAACCGTGCTATTTAATTAGCCGTGCGCCGAAACGAAACTTTGCCGACAACAGTTTGATGTGGTTTAGCACGCCAGATTAAACAGGCTAAAAAAAGTATTTGATATACGGTAGCTATTAGCTGTAATGTAGGCCGGCTGTATTGCCAACCAACTCTAGCTGTAGCCGGTTGCCAATGCGGCACCGTTTAGTTACTGGATGTCAGAGCGTTTGACATCCGGTCAATAACGCCAAACAACCTGTAAATGTTAACATCCGGGCTGATGCTTTCAGCCCGAGGTTACTACAATCGACTATTTATTCATGTAGGATACAGCCTGGTCTCTGTGTGCTTCTTGTTTCCTGTCGTGATCTGACAACATCTCTTTTTCCTGTGCTGCTCATTATTTCAGAGACCTAAAGGACAAGGAAATAAAGGTAAGATGATAAAATGGTGCACAGATCCTCATTTTTAAACAGTAGCCTACTTCAATGTGGCGGTGCCATCTTTTACTTTTAATGTGTATTGTGTATATATATGTATAAATACGGTCTCTGTTTAAAATGAGCTAACATGCTATCAGGATACTTGTGATTTGAAACTGTAACATAAACATGCAGCTTATTAATGTTACACCACACTGATGTCCTGTCATGTTTATAGATTTGACCACTACGTACCCATGACCGAAGCTTTCAGTTGACATGTTGAGCTGAAAATATTTGTACAGTACATATGATGGTTTACTGTCGTCTCTTTCTATGCTTAGTGCAAAACGGATCAATGCATCAAAAGGATGGTGTGAATGATGATGACTTTGAGCCTTATCTAAGCGGCCAGACAAATCAGGTAATGGTAAAATGTCACCTAGGACTTGTGGTCAGTGTTTAGCCTATAACCTCGTGTTCATATTTCAGGTGTCAGCCACAAATCACATTAATACAGTCACCTCATTTTCATTGTTTTATTATTATTCTATATTTGGATCCCCATTAGCTTCCACACAGCGATCGCTGGTCTTTCTGGGGTTCACACTAAAACTAGGAACGCACAGACCTGACTTTTTCAGTCCTGATACCGATAGTGGTACCTGGGCTTTGGGTATCAGCCAATACTCAGGACCGATCTGATACCTGTCTTTAATTAATATACTGAATGCCTCACTATGTGGAAATGACTGGAATCATTCTTGTAGGTTTAAGGCAACATCATTTTCCTAACTTTGTAAAACAAAATGTAACCATTAAATATATAGATTCAAGTTTACTGAATTATGTATAATTAAAATAAAACATTTTACACCAGCAATTTGGTAAAAAAGAATCTTCGTAATTAACAGGAATTATTTACATTAATTACAATTCAAGAGTAAATCATTTTAATGCAGCAACAAATTGGTCAAAACTTAAACAGGAATTACCATTCCAATCTATATACAAGGTATAAAGGCTAGTATGTAAACATAGAGCTGAACTGAATAGATCAGCCCCATTGTCATTTAAACCTGATCCAGCTATTTGAGCCAGTATCGGCCTGCTATCCGATCTGGTGTCGGTGCATCCCTAACAAAAATAATAACAATAAAACTATATAAACTCAAACTGTCAGTAAGTAAAATTGTTCTACATTGTGAGACAGATAACTCACAGTCTATATTCACTGTCTCTGATAACATATAACATAACATATTTAATTTAATATTTGCTGATTGTATCATCCTCATATATAGTTCATTAATCGTCTGTCTCTGTATGTCCCACAGAGTAACAGCTATCCACCAATGTCTGACCCCTACATGCCCAGCTACTATGCTCCATCCATTGGTTTCCCTTACTCCCTGGGAGAGGCCGCTTGGTCCACAGCAGGAGACCCTCCTATGCCCTACCTAACCACCTATGGACAGATGAGCAATGGTGAGCCGCACTTCATTCCGGACGGCGTGTTCAGCCAGCCGGGCGCCCTGGGGAACACCCCTCCCTTCCTGGGCCAGCACGGCTTCAACTTCTTCCCTGGTAATGCAGACTTTTCCACCTGGGGTACCAGCGTCTCTCAGGGTCAGTCCACGCAGAGCTCGGTCTACAGTAACAGCTATGGGTACGCCCCCAGCTCGCTGGGTCGGGCCATCACGGACGGACAGGCGGGCTTCGGGAGCGACACCCAGCTTAGTAAAGTCCCGGTGCTGAACAGCATCGAGCAAGGTATGACGGGGTTAAAACTGGGTACGGACATGGTGGCAGCTGTCACTAAAACCGTGGGCTCGCCCCTGGGAGGCACAGCAGGTATGAGCAGTATGGCAGCCAATAGCCTCCCCCCGTCTGTCAGCTCATCCGCACCTAAACCTGCCTCCTGGGCAGCCATTGCCAAGAAGCCGGCCAAGCCACAGCCCAAGGTCAAACCCAAAGCCAACATGGGGATGGGGGGAGGCGCCATCCCCCCACCCCCCATAAAGCACAATATGAACATTGGTACTTGGGACGATAAGGGCTCTCTGAACAAGCCCCCATTAGCTCAGACTATGATGCCCCCGCAGCCTATGGTGCAGCAGCCTCTCTTAGCTCAGCCCCAGCCCCTACTGCAGAACCCATTGCCCCCTCAGCCTCAACACCAACACCAGCCCCAACACCAACACCAGCCCTTCCAGCTCCATTCTCTCCAGTCCCCCCAACACCCCCAGCCTATGCCTCCCGGCCCTCCACACCTGCACCTCTCCTCTCAGCCTGGCCCCCCACAGCCCCTTCATCAGCAACAACCCCAGCAGCCTGGTCCACCCCCCAACCGCTGGGTGGCTCCCAGGAACCGGGGTGAGGGATTCGGTCTGTGTGGGGGAGTCCCACTGAGTGCCTCCCCTTGCTCTGGCGAAGTGCATCCCGTGCTGGAGAAACTCCGCGCCCTCAACAACTACAACCCCAAAGACTTTGACTGGAACTTGAAAAACGGACGTGTTTTCATTATCAAGAGCTATTCTGAAGACGATATCCACCGCTCAATCAAGTACTCTATCTGGTGCAGTACAGAACACGGCAACAAGCGTCTGGACGGCGCCTACCGCTCACTGGGCAACAAGGGGCCCCTGTACCTGTTGTTCAGCGTCAACGGCAGCGGGCACTTCTGTGGCGTGGCTGAGATGCGCTCACCGGTGGACTACAATGCCTATGCAGGCGTCTGGTCTCAGGACAAGTGGAAAGGCAAGTTTGAGGTGAAGTGGGCGTTCATCAAAGACGTGCCCAACAACCAGCTGCGACACATCCGGCTGGAGAACAATGACAACAAGCCAGTGACCAACTCCAGGGACACTCAGGAAGTGCCTCTGGAGAAGGCCAAACAAGTGCTTAAAATTATCGCCACTTACAAGCATACCACCTCAATCTTTGATGACTTTGCACATTATGAGAAACGTCAGGAAGAGGAGGAGGCTCTGAGGAAGGTGAGATAAACCTACATATAAATAGCCCTGTCACCTGTAAATAGCTTGTTTGTATGTTGTTCAGTTCAGTTATTTTGAATGGGGGTAGCGTTCCCTGAGTCACTGCTACAGGCTGCAGACTGTAATCAGCTGATCTTGTTCCACCTGCTCTTAGCCAGAGGTTGTAACATCCTGTGGCTGAATGAACAGTCTGGTGTAAATGGAAGTTCCCAGAGGCCTGTCAGCAGATTGACATGCCACCATTACTCACAGGCAGGTTCAGGAAACCCTGATTCCTCATCGGCCATCTTGTGCCGCTGAGATGTGTGATGATCTGCCCAAGTGGAGTGAGATGCATAGAGGTTTCCTGAAATAGCCCACATTCCTGGCATTCCTTCTTTCAGACAAAGGCAGATGTAGGCTCTGATCTCCCTTTGAACGCCGAGCCTCTCTGCCCTCCACAGGGTCCTCATGCTTTACTAGTCTTTAAAAACATAAGCCCCTCGGCCTGCAAACTGGCTGCAACGTGCCTCAGAGTTGGCACAGTTTGCCTCAGATGTTCTAAACGGTTGATTTTAAAAGAAATGTTTCCCAGGAAAATACATGATAAAAATGCACAATTTCATTTGTTCTGAACGGCTCACAAGGTGCGCCCTCCAAGGGGGAAACTAAAACATGTTGCAGTGGTAATAACAGTGGTGTACCACAAATGTTAGTCTAAGTGGTAAAAACTCAGTGGGATGCTACTGCTGTTGAAAAACAGCAGCCAAGCAGAGAATAACATGTTATCACTGCTAGCGTTCTGCCGCATCCATTCTTAGATTCACCAGTATGCTAATCTAATTGTGTTTTAGAAAACCCCCCATGACCCAGTCCCTCCTTTCCTCCCACTCCCCCCACTACTGGTGCTCCATTGATGCTGTATTGACTCCTCTCTGCTGACCTTGTTAATATGCGCCGGGTTACTTTCTCATAAATATTTCAAGTCAATGTTTTCAGGCTTCTGAAAACAACCTGTCAGTAGAAAGCCTGTTTCATCCTGCGTTGTGCAGGCGTTGCGCTGGGCTGCTTTTGTAGCCCTGACCTCCTACATGACAGCATCGGCCCTAGCTGAGGCCTCGCCCTCCTTCGCTTGACAAGGTTAATTGTTCTCTATTGTTTGGCCTGTCCTTCCTGAACTTTGAGAGGTGGCAAACCAGCACAGCCACCTGCACTATTAACACTTTCCCAAAGTGGTTTTTAAAAGATAACTTTGGATCTAAATGTTGTTGCAGGATTTTATTAGCATTACTAATTTGGTGATTAGAGGTTAGTTCCTTTCTTCTTCAGATACAGTAACAAGGCAGCTCATGCTGTCTGTCTCCAGAGCCACAGGCCAGTCTGAGCAGCCATTCTGGCGACAGAGTTACAATGGTCTCACTGGGGATTTCCCAGACCAGTGACATGGACACCCACTCCTCAAAGAGGACGCTGTATTCCATTTTTAATGTACTCCACGCACCCTGTGTGTTGTGATTGGTTATGTTTTGTTGAGTATGCGTGTTGTGCTTATCCGCAAAACCGGTGTTGTGTCTAATACTGTTTGCCATCGATATGGGCTTCTCCCTACCTAACCGTGAACCAACCCTTATCCCTGACCCTAACAACCGAGGGGCTGCTCTCATTTTAACAGGAGGGAACACTTCGACTGGGGATCAAACTTCAGCATAACACCAGCATTACTACAAGCGTAGCGTAATGGCTGCAGTGTAAACACATCCAGTATTTTGAGTTAGTACACTCCTGAGGCCTACTAAACTCCTTTTTTTCTGTTTTACTTACTCTCTTTCTCTGTCTCACTTACTTTAACACTAAACAGAGAAAGTAAAGGTATCCTTACCTCAGTGATTTATTAGCTTTCCTGCCAGTGTAACTCAGTATATCAACAGAGAGAACTATTTCCTAAAAATAAGATATGTGGTTGTCTTCTATCTTAGAGGTTGTTTTCATATGAGGAGCCTGTACATACTTTATTTTTTTTTGCTTTTTTTCTGTGAATAACTAATCACGATTTTTATCCCTGCATGATTGTTTGTGATGTCTTTAATTGAGATATGTTGAAGACAATATGCAAAACATCATTTGGTTTTTGACACCAGTTCTTCCCATAGAAAACAGGAAGTCGGACTGTACCAAATGGAACAACATGACATGAAAATTTCATTTGGTTTTAGGCTTCTGAAGAGACAACTGTTCTCAAGTAGTCAGAAGTGATGGAATAATTTTTATTTTTAGTTTATTTTCATCAGCCCATTACACCGCAACTATTTCCTACAGTTAACATCTTCTGTTTATAATTCAAAGATCAAATTTGAATGTACTCGAAATAGAAACATTCAGTAAATCCTGCTTAATTAATTAGATTTACTGAGTGGTATGAGTGCAGATGGACACAATAAAGGCATTCATTCGATGAATCTATTTAAAGAAGTAAGCTCAGTATTGATTGCCTTCATAAATGGCCTTTGTCATTCATCTGTGACACAGCAGTATGAGCAAGATCTCTTACAGGATAATACTTTCAGGAATCAGACATCAAGTTTCGCATCCTCTAAGGATGTCACAGTTTGTGTCGGTGGTCTCAGACTTACGTGCTGTTATTCCCAATTTCACCTCAGACATTAAATCTGTATATGACAGAATAGAACTGACTATTAGCAAAAGAAAACTTGGATTTCCCTTCAATATTTGACATTTATCCCTTCAATGAAAGACTAAGGGAACAGCTCTGATGTTGCACTTTTAGCTGCTGTTTGTCCCTTGTTTGCTCTTCCTCTGATACCATCCACTGATAATCTCTTTCTGTCTTTTTTTCCTCTCTCTCACCAGGAGCGCAATAGAAATAAACAGTAACCTTCAAGCAAGCTCTCTCTGCTAGAACTGCAACACTAATGATGTAGGACCTTAAATAATAAAATTTGCCTAACCACAAGGAGGAAAGGCTCTCACAAATCTTTCTGCTGAAGACGACAATGTATCTGAACACTTGAACATGATAATAGATGGACTCATCTGTATCCGTTGACTGGTGCATCAAACCCTGTGTTCCTGTCTCACCAGAAAAAGAACGTAACCCACTTTGAAAACTGTCTTTAAAGCACTTTCAGTCCTCCTACCAGTACCCTTAACTCTCTAACTCTGTGTTCTTCTTCTTTGATTTTGTTTGTGAGCAACTAACTGACTAACCGAAGTAGTCAGAAGATTTCACCGGGCTTATTTGTAATTTTTTTAATGCCTCAAATGTTTGGGATATTGGCGAGTTTCATCAGCTCCTGAGGAGAATTAAAGATGTATGAATTAATCTTTTACTTGAATCTGTATTCAGCTGTCTGATCCTCCTCAGACTGAGGTTTGGGTGATTGACAGGTGGGATGAAATAATTGGGAAACAGCCACAATCATGCCAATCATAGGATGTGTCCTCCCTCTACCTGTTCCCTTCCTTTCTGCATCTGTTTCTGTGTACCAAAAGATTACAATTATGCAGCAGGCTGGCGAAGCACCGGCCAGTGCACATCTCTGTTTTTTTTTTCTTTCTTGTGATTCTGTCATTCTGAAGTGCATTTGTCTGAGGAGAAACCTGCTGAACTAGCGGTGGCCTCCTTGGGTCCTGTGGGTGACTGTCTTTGCTCTGATGTTGATGTACTCTACCGTACCTCAGGCTCAATCAGACTGTCTGTCCTCAACAACTCTTAAGCACTTTTGGGAGAATCCCCACATCACCCCCTCTGGCTCGGCTCGACTGGGATTCCCCCAAAACGGCACGGCATCAACTGCAAGGATGTGACAGTTTTCTCCTCTAGGTAACTCACTAGCTAAATAAAGATTATCCATGTTTAGCGCAAAACCGTGCTTTTGTGTTTTTACTCATTTGCCTCAGAAATGTGTGCATACATTACTTCTCTGCTTCACACCACTATCACCTTGCAGCACAAGCAGATCCTCCTTCTGGTTTGACCATGTACAGTAGGTCAAATATCAAAGGTCTACAATAAATAAACTTGAAGAACACCACAACAACACGCTTGCTATGTGGGGGGCCAGCTGAGACAGTAGGCTACAACTACAGGGTTAACAACCAATAATTGAAATATATAACAAGGGCATGGCCATACAAGCAGTACGGGAAAATACATTTAATCAAGTACTGTACTAAAGCACAAATTTGAGGTACTTGTACTTAACTTGAGCATTTCCTTTTTATGCCACTTAATACTTCTCCACTACATTTAAGAGGTAAATATTGTGCTCTTTATTCCACCAAATTTATTTAATAGTTCCCTGGTTAGGATTTCACATAAAGACACAAATACAATAATCATTTTAAACCAACATGTTACAGATAAAACAAGTTGTTTCCAGCAGTTTTTTAGCCCATAACTTCTCCTCCTCAGATGGTTTCATTTAAATGACTGCAAATTATCCAATATTTCACAAAAATGTAAAGATAGTCCATACTAGAGATCATCTTGTGATGGGATCAAACTAGCTGAGACGCCAAATAGAGCTAGTGGTGCAAAGTGGGGGCCCCGTCCCCACTTCCCACCCACCTATTTCTTTCAGCCTTGTTCGGACCACGTCCATCTTCAACCTCAGCCTTTGTTTTGATCTCAACAACGCTTCTGTAAAGTTTCGTGACTGCATCTTGCACAGCAGTGATGCTACCACGGTGATAAAATCTGTCCACAGACAGACAGAATCATAAACGCCTGGCAAATACTCCAAACTGCTTCTGTGGTAGCTCCCGCTACAGTAGGAGTCTCCAGGACCTCATTTTGCCATGATGACACACACACTCAAGGTGAAAACAAATCCAGCGTTGCTATCACGGCTGTCACATGAAAACAGATATGCAGATCTTTTTATTCTTTTCCGCTCCCATTAATCATCTCAAGACTCCTCAGATTAATCTTCTCTGAAGGGTCCGACCTCTAGGTTGGGAACCACTGGACAAAACCAGCTAACTGTATATAAAGTAGTTAAACCTAGCTCCACCTCCACCAGCTGCTACAGTAAAATGCTGCTTACACATTGATGCATCAATATTAACAATCCAATCATGTCACACATAATAATATATCAGCCACAGGGGACATTCTGCATAATGAGTACATTTACTTTTGACACTTAAAGTACATTTAGTTGATAATATTTCCGTACTTTTCACTTGTTTAACATCGTTTTATTGGTACTTTTACTTGGTCAAGGATGTGAGTACTTCTTCCACCACTGCATGCAGGTTACCTTTCCTGTCCACAGTAAACCTTTGAAGTGAGCGAAGAGACAAGAGCACTGGCCTGTGAATGACAGGAATAAGCTTGTCTGGTCTGATGAATCTCAGTGTCAACTACACAAACATGATAGTAGACTCAGGAGAAAGTGAGGTAGAGGAGAACATATACTGCAGGCTATTTACAGTACATACTGTAGGTCCAGGGGCAACGCTTATCAGGGACAAACGTGGTCCTACATGCTACTTAACAAGGATTTACTGTATACTTCTTTGAGTGTCCATTCATTATCCATGTTTTAAGATAAGATAAGATATTCCTTTATTAGTCCCACAGTGGAGAAATTTACATGTTACAGCAGCAAAGTGGATAGTGCAATAAACAAGACGCATAGATTTTAAGAGTATTAATACAAATAAAATAAAATAATATATACATAATAGAAAGTAAAGCTAAAATATGTCCAGCATCACACACAAGATATGTAAAAATGTTCAAAAACACACAACTGAAATAATTATTTATACACTGAATCTGTCTTTTTTAAAATCTTGAAATATAATGTGACGATAGAATATATCAGTTTAGTTACCAGGGCAGATAAAGTTAGTCGGTCGTAGACATACTTTGAGACAGGCCTACTGTATATTAGAAGACATAATGAATGAATTAAATAAATAAAATTATCAAAATTAATCGTGGGTTTTGAAGACATAAATGAAAGTCAGATTACTGATAATCCCATCATGCTATTATGTACACTAAGCTTGTGCACATAACATGTCTACTGTCCATGTTATATTGTGTTACGTTTTTCTTAAAGGTGCTAAATGCAAGATTAGGAGAGTTTCTATTGTCTCTGTATGGCTCTCAACATGGCGACAGCTGAACCGGTGGCTCACAGCTAACAGTGAAAACGAAGGCAACACTGGAACGGCGGGTGCTGCGCTTCCGCGACAGCGCCATCGGTAGGGATGGCATCATCAGCTGTAACCGCCAAAGGAGAGCAGTGCAGAGCGCCAGCCGTGAGCTAGCCTGGGGGCACGCTCACATGCACAAATATGTACAAAAAGCACACGCAGCTGGCCTGGTTACGACTTGATTCATAGTTGTTTACTAGTCAAATAGTGCTGCTTTGTGGGTATATTATTGTACAGATAATATAGACAGATAATACAGAAACTGACATGCTCAATGTGTACTTTGCTTTTCATATTCCCTCTAAATATTTATTTCACCTTGAAATGAATCACTTTTCTTCCACTGTCTGTCCACCAGAGCGCGCCATCACATCATAGTTCTTTCAAAACGTCCTCAGCTCTCAAGATGCACTACAAAGCCTTTCCTGTAAGCAGCAAAGCCCTCTTTCTTCTCAAGCCCTCCAACTCCTACAGACACAATTATACCAGGATGAGAAGTACTTGTTGTGCTTCCACAGCTTTTTTGGAGCAATTAATGCCAGCTCGGCAAGCTGTGCCGTGAGAGGTGGAGAAGAGAGGGAGAAAAGAGGATGTGAACGGGGAGTGAGAAAAAAAAATCCCTCTTTGTGTTTGTCAAGGAGGAAGAAAGAGCTGTAATTATAACATTGGAGGCTTTGGATTGCAACCTCTCTCCTCTTTCTGTGTGTTAATTTGTGCATCCATCAGGTTTTCGCAGGCGGCCTTTTGAAAAGACCACACTTTTCCTGCCTCTATTTGTCTGCAAACATAAAACTAAGCAGGGAACTCGCTATTTATTTGCCCCCCAACGCCCTCAGTATTACTTGTTGTGTGTAATGGTGCCAAGATGTACAAATTCTCAAATATGCAAAACACTGATTTAATTAGACACCTCTAATGTGTTCATGAAATTAATGAAAAGTGCAGTTTAACATTTATTTTTAGTTTTATGAATGGTGAACACTGAAATTACCAGAATTAAAGCAGCAGTGGGTAGAAATCGAGCAAATATGATTAAAAGTTTTTATAAAACTGTCACGATATCCGGACAGCCGTGTATGAGACAGGTAATCTGGAAAAAAAAAAAAAAAAAATCATGTGCCGCTGTGTCCTCCGGTGTTCCTAATGGCATCTAGATTTCATAGACTGGAGGAAAACAGCTGAGCAGCTGTCAATCACTCGCAAACTCTGATCAAACTGTCAAACTAGGCAGCATTGATCAAATATGAATCAATACTGTAATAACTAATAACTGTAATAACTATTTCTCTCCTCAAATGTTTTCAGAAACATCTTGTAGTTACTGTTTAGCTGTTAAATAGAAAAAGAAGAAGGTTCGTGACCTGGCTGCCATGATGAGATCTGTTGAGGATACACCAAGCACCGCCCACCTGCCAGAGCACAGCCAATAGGAACGCTCTCTCTAAAATGACCTGGTTGGCCAAAGCCTGAAAACAGAGCCATGAGGAGGTGCAGAAGTCTAGTTTTCTCTCAGGGCATTTGAATTACAATATGCTGACAGTTTATTGTGGAATCTCTGCCCAATGATGCCAAAAATACTCTGCCTACTGCCACTTTAAACAGGAAAAATAAATGTACTGCAAGCCCACTCCCTTCTTTCATTCGACTTCAATGGCTTGTCATGTTGTTTTTACCATTTTGGGATCAAACTAACTGGTTAATGACTTTAATGTTAGCAGCTTTTAATTTGCCCCCATCCACAGTGGTCAAAGCTGTTCCAAGAAAGTGTCAAGCAAATTCTTCTTCTTCTTCTCCTTTTTTTCAAACCATCAAAATGTCCTTCTGCAGAGGGATTCAGCTGAGTGAAGATGAGAGAGAAGGAGCATCCCTTGCTTAGTGAGATGAAATGCCTTTGAAGTTTCAGTCACACTGAAGACTCATCAACACATGGCTCAAGGCAAGGTTAGGGCAAGTCTCAGGGTTGGCACTTCTTCCATGTTTTGAAGGTTTTCACACTCTGAGCCATGGCGCATCACTCAATAAGTCCTCGCACAACATTAGTCCTATTGATGTCTATGTTAACTGACATGATCAGAGGAGCCTGAAATTATTTTGAATAAGTGTGGCTGCTTTGCTGATTAGCATTGTTTGTATATTGAAGGAAAGCACATGTAGCTTAAAGATAGATATAAGAGCATCAACAGTGATTAATGTAACAGGACTCTCGGTTGAGTCCTATATTCAAAGTTACATTGAAGTTTCAAGGTATTACTCAGCAACACAGGGGAAGTAATCAGCAGTTTTATTTTCCATTTGAGCAATGGGTTTTGACTGACAGCAATGTCTAAGTTTTCTTCCTGCCCTTTTACAAGGTGTCTCTGTTGCCATGGTTATATCATTATCTGTGAACTGAAAGTAGAGGCTGAGCATTTCGCCGAACACAATGATATGATGTAGATCCAAGCTGGAAAGACTTGATTGTTCTGCATACAATGAAAGCGATATGAAAGATTTGCAATCTGATATATTTTTTTGGTATAATTCTGTTAATGCAGGTGTTGAATAGGGCAAATAATTATCACATAGATTACATTTTGATTTGAAAAAATCTATGTGGTTTTATTAAATATTACATTTCATATATTTATGTTAGCATTTTGTCTATTTGCAGTGAAGAATAAAGGTTCAAGGAGCAGTTATGCTGCATATTGTGGCGTTAGACTTGCTATTGTCCCTGATGCCCACAGGGAGGAGCCATCCAGACAGAAACACCTAATTCTAAAAGGCCAAACAGGTTTTTGTTTATACATACATACAAATACAGTACATACAGGAGCATATACATATACATTTTAATATGTCTGACTTCATAAATAGATCTTGTCAAACCTATTTACTGCTTATATTATAATAACTACATACAGGAGCATATACATATACATTTTAATATGTCTGACTTCATATATAGATCTTGTCAAACCTATTTACTGCTTATATTATAACAACTTGGGATTTTTACACCATTTAATCTTCACTATCCCTCAACTATGGGAGTTAATGAGTAAAAAGGAAGCCAAAACTCTTGAATGTTCACCTTAATATTTATCTCACACTTTTGCACATTATGCATAGCCTTTTAGAACTGCAACCAAGCTGGAAAGTAACAAAATAAATAAATGAATAAATAAAGATAAAATTAAAGAGGTTCTCCAGGAATTTATTATTGTACTTCAAGAGTGAGAAAAGACAATTCAAAAACACATCAAATGCAAAGCACCAAGATTTTAGTCCCTAGCATGGGTCAAGCTCCAAAATTGCTGAATCCTACATTTCCCATGATGCAACAAAATAATATCTTCCAACAGCCCCCCACTACTTTCTAAATGGCTTCTTCCAAACCCCACACCAAGTTTGTAGCACAACAATCCTACACACTCAGGTGCAGTGTGTAGGATTTGGTGGCATCTAGTGGTGCGGTTGCAGATTGCAACCGACCGATTACCCTCAGCTCACTCCTCCCTTTCTTAAACTACGAGAATGTGAGCCACCGAATGTAAAATCGTGGTAACGCCGTTCATCTCACTCAGAAGTCATCCTTAACATTGCTCTCACTAGATCCACAGCCCAGTCGCACAGCAGTTCGGGAAATACTCACAAAGTTTAATGTTTTGATTTGTGTACAGAGACACAAATTTCCCTTTTTTTCCATGATGGTCAGCAATAAAACAATAAGTATGTAATCACCGTACAGTAATTATAAACCAGAAAGTATAGCGAGCAGTGAACGCCATGTTGGGAAGAGGTCGGGGTAGATGGATGCATCAAAAAAACACAGGACTTTCACCCAGGAGACCGGATGTGAAAACACAAGTCAAAGTTGATTTGTTTGTCACGTAACTTCCATATTTATGTTACAGCACAACTGGAGATATTATAACTCAAACTGCTATCTTTTCCTAAACTAAGTAGCTTGTTGCCTAACCAATAACTAAACTAAAAAAACATAAGCATAAGTAAGTAGTTTCACTTTGAAAAGACGGGAACAGAAAGTGACACATACATCACACATTGCTGGATAATTGTAGGAAAACTGACAAAAAATATGTTGTTGAAAGTCATGCAGAGCATCAAAAAAACTTGTGTCTATGTACACGGATCAAACAGATTAAATTTTGTGACTATTTCACAAACTGCTGTGAGACTGTGTCGCTACTAAGTGGTGGAGAACATGGAGGAGCCCATGACGAGGACCTGCTCCCCGTGTAGATATGAAGGACTCACTCTAAGCTAATGAAAACACAATTTGTAGTTTTAGGTGATTATATACTAATGAAAACATAGTTATGAATATTATATTCCATTCCTGCCAATAGATCCCCCCAAATGTTATACACTGTTCCTTTAAGTCTCAATCCTGAGCCTGATAACCCTGATAATGACTTCATGTGTACAAAAAAAAAAAATGGAGTGCCCCCTTAAGAAAACTGAGCTCATGTACAACGTTTCTCCGAAGCAAGTTTGTTTATGTGAACATTCATGCACTGCACAGCCTTCAACTTAATGTACATTATGTACCTGTGGGACAAATTCATGAATTTGAAGATATTTAAAATGTACAGCGCACAACTTGTACATGGGTTACAATTATTTAAATGACTTAAATGAAAGCGTGGATGAAACTGACGACAATTACAATCTTAACCAATACTGTAAATACATGTCCTTTATATTAAAGTGATTTATGAAGCTGTTCCAACAGTTAGAATAACTAATGCAGTGTGTTAGTCAGCAATCTCTAACAGCACTCTTTACAACAAGTTTGCTGTACAAATGAAATGTTTATGTAATGCATAAAGACAGTGTTAGCAACAGGGAATAATTCAAGGCCTAGGGGCCATTAATCTGTTCAAATGTTTCCTGGCAACACGAGGCAGCTATCAAATCAACGCCACGACGTTGATGCAACTCCTGGGTTAAGAATGTGTATCACTAATATACATAAGTGCAATAGGTCTCAGTGCAAAGAGGAGTGCCTGTGTATCCGGCTGCTGTTAAGATACTTGCATTTCCTGCTGTCCTTCAAATGTACACACAAGGGACATGAGAAAAGACAGCTTTATCAATCCTGTTTTATGATGCTTTAAAATCTACTGGAGACTGAGTGCATGTGGCTAATAGGCAAAAGGGGAAAGGCACAAACAAAAGGACTTGGTGCAGATTCCAAAGGTCTCTTATCTCAGATCATCTGAGCGTATCTGGGCCGTCGTTTACATTTTACAGTCCTGCCCTGAGGTTTCAGGTTATTGTCAGTCCACTCTTTACGAAGGAGTGAAAGCAGTATGGATGGAAAAAAGTGCAAAGACGATAGAGAAAGAATGAGTAAAAGAAAGAAGAGGAGGGCTGCACTCAACAGAGGGCCTCATAAATATGAATCTTTAATCTATGGAGCAGATGAGCGCAATGAACTGACGGAATAAGTAGAGCTTTGGCACCACATTTATACTTAATAACTGGACTGCAACCTCACTTGTGCCACGGAGATGATGAGCGGAGACACACTAGCTGTGGTCAGGCTGCTTATTGAATTCAAAGGTTGGAATATGTCCTGTGCTGGGACGGTGTTTTCAAGACAAGGTTTTGCATCGCGGGGGGTAGCACCGCCGAATGGAAAGCTCTGAAATGTAATGCATTTGAAATGAAATGAAAAGGTACAGGCCTGGAGTCCTGGGAGTCACCACTATACACTCAGCTGTATATTTATGTATGTGTGTGTGAGAGAGATGTGTGCATGGCTTTGTGCGAGTACAGGTTGAGTGTGTGTAATGTGATGCAGGCTGCCTTTGCTCCTGTGACTTCCTCTTCCACCCTCCTGCCCAGGCCTGATGGAGATTAAGGGCCATTAAAGGCTCTCTGCTGCATGTGCAGTTTCTATTGATCACATCGACTCAACCCGCTGTAGCCAATGATCCGATTACAAGTGTTGTACCCCATCCTTATCCCCTCCCCCTCCGTCTTCTCTCCTCCTTGCCCCTCCCTTGTCTTCTTCCTCTCGCCCACCCTTTGTGGTTCACGGTACCCTGTGGAGGCTGCTCTGCCTCTGCTGATGTCAGCAATGGGGCATGCCCAGAAGGCCCCGAGACCCCCGAGGCAAGCCTTTGAATATCTGCTTGTGTGTCTGTCTGTTTTTGGCCTCGCTGCCCGCTCACGCATCTTACCCTTTCCTCGCTTCTGTGCTCTCACCATCTCCAAACACAGCAGGGTTATGATGAACTTTGTCTCTACATGAGAGAGACGGCTCGGCTGTGCCTCTCAGAGCTAAATGAGTTGAGGCAGTCTGAGAGGCATCGGCTCAAACCCACCGACCCCCACCTCTCCCAACATCATCCCCTCCCCGCTGCCTGCATGGCCAAACGGCCCTGGGGGAGCTTTCTGTGAGACCACTGTGGTTATTAGCATTGACAGAGGCTCACGGAAATCTTCTTAGTTGCTACTGTACAGGAAGTATCCCTCTCTGCTGCTAATTCAGGGGGATTCCCACAGAACTGGCGACCTATTCCCTCTCAGCAACGCCTCATCTTAAAGCCGTCTGGTCAGTTTTTAGCACACTAGAGATGGCGATGTCAGTCTGTCTGTCAGTCCTCCCCTTTTGTCCAGACTTGGAAGGATTGCCATGAAATTTCATACAGACACTCATCGTCCCCAGAGGATGAATCCTACTGACTTTGGTGATCCCCTAACTTTTCCTCTAGTGCTTCAATGAGGCTGACATTTTTGGTTTTGAGTGAAGTATCTTAAAGTCTATTGGATGGATTGCCATGGCATTTGGTACAGACATTCATGGTTCCAGACAATGTATAAAGCTTTTGGTGATCCCCTGACTTCTTCCCCAGTGCTACCAGCAGATTTGCATTTGTGGTTCAAAGCAAAATATCTCAACAACTCCTGGATGGATTGACAAGAAATTTGGTACAGACATTCACATTCCCCATAAGACGAATTGTAATTTTTGAAAAACCACTAACTTTTCATCCAGTGCCATCATCAGGTCAAAATTTCACTGTGCTCAATACTTTCGTTTATCATCAAACCTGCGAACCTAAAGACATTCCCATCAGCCTCAGCTGTGCCTTGTGTGAACCTCTAAAGGCCTCAAAGAACTGGAAACCTTTTCCATCTCAGAAGCTCCTTATCTTTAAGAGGCCTGCCACCTTGGGGGTCAGTTTTTAAGTTGTTTTTAGCCATTCTAGCAGAATGGTTACAGGTATGGATGGCAAAGTCAGCTGTCGTGTTTAGTGCTAATCAATAAATGCTAGCATGCTAAACATCAGCATGTTAACATCCACTGGCAGAAATGGAATATAATATTCATAACATTATTGTAAAATCAGCTGATACTAAGAATCACAAAGTCTTCATTAGCTTAGGATGAGCCCATGAGCTCATGTGGGTCCTCCTCATGGTGTCCACCATGTTGCTCCACCATGTTTCTACAGTAGTACAGGGCGGACAAACCAAGCACTGGCTCTGGTGAGCGCCTTTTGTGTTTTATGATACAAACTGCAGTAAAGTGAGCCGCAGAGCGCAAAACTGTGGTACCGCCAAACTCTGATTTCCGTTGTTCCTTAAGTAGTGTTATGAAGGATGGTAAGGATGACCTTACAGGTGAACAGCGGTTTTGCACTGGGCGGGTCACTTTACTGCACTGTTGGAAAGGGAGGAGTGAGCGGATCAGGTAACCACACCACTACATGAGGCTAAATCCTACACATTGTACCTTTAAAGGCACTAAATTAAAAAGTCAGAGCATTTCCATTGCATCCACATGGCTCTCATAATGGCGACAGCTTAACTAACGGCTTGCAGTTAACGGTGCTAACAGCGCTAATAGATGCTAACATCAACAGTGCTGACAGAGCCAACAGTGTTTAGATGAGGGGGAACCAGAAGGTGGGGGCTATGCTTCTGCGAAAACAATGTTGGTTGGGACACCGTCATCAGCTGTTACCACAACATGAACACAGAGCTGAGCGGCGGCCATATTAAAACATACACAGAGCGACTTCATATCTATCTATCTATCGTTTATATCTACATACAGAGCCACAATGTTTCTATAGTAGCCCAGAATGGACAAACCAAACACTGACTCTACATAGGGTCATTGTCATGTTTTCATGTCCTACTCGCTTGGAAAACGTTTCACTTGGCTGCAATCTGCACCGACAGATGCCGTCAGATCTTACACACTGAACCATTAAAAGCAGCTGTGCTTAAAGGCCTTCCTTGTGTGCCAAACGTGTTGGACAGCTACGGTAGCCGACGCAAAAACGTGAATGGTCCTCTCTAGAGCCAGTTATAAGAGTAGCCTCGGACATTTGGGGCAGAGCCAGTGGTCAGGGTGTTTGTAAGAGGGAAGTTGAGGATAAAACAAGACAGAGAGAGAGAGAGCAGCAGTGACGGGAGCAAGTAACCTTATCTATTCTGGCCCGAGCAGGAAACATTAATAGAGGTTGGTTTGTCAGTTCTGGGCTACTGTAGAAACATGGCGGACTCCGTGGAGAGGAGCTCCTTCTTTAGATATAAAGGGCTCCCAGGGCTTCCATTTCTGCCAGTATATCCCCCTAAATGTCACAAACTGGTCCTTTAAGACTCTGTAGTCCTGTTACTACACTGCCGTTCAAAACTAAAGAAAAAGTTTGCATCAAACGTACTTTCAGTGCAGAGCTGCAGCTGTGTGAGTATCTTGAATTGTTTTATAAGATGGTCATCATGTCATTTGGCCTGTTGAGATTATTTGACTGACGTATCCTTTTCAACTAGACTGAAAACTCTCTAAATACCTAAAGGACAAGTTTGATTCCATGTTAAATACTTTACTTTTTTTTTTTTTTTTTAAGTAAAGTCATATGTGGTGACAGAACTGGGTCTGATAGCAGTCGTAGCTGTATAATAGAAATTGTTCACTGTCCTGGTTCTATCAATCAGCTGCAACAGTGAGGGATTCAAAACAACCAGGAAACAATACAGAGAGAATAACTGAAACTACATCACTTCACCACAGGATGAGTCACTCACTACAAAGGCAAACATGTTGGATCTCTCTTATAAGGCATATTATACATTTCATAACATAGCAAGGAATCTATATTCAGATTTTTTTTTTCAGTGATTCTCATTAAACATTTGGATGCTTTGCTTTGATATACAGTCAACTCCTTGGGGCCAGATCAGGGCCAGAGCTGGAACATGAATAAAAAGGAAGGTCCATTATACTCATAACCAACAGGGCCTTGAGAATGGGACCACATGGGTTGGTGGGAGGCTTGTAAACAGCTTTACTCCCTGGATGAAAGGCTCACTGTGATGTGTGTCCAAGGAGAAAACATGAGAGCCCAACATTATAATGCGAGTCAGACCCCTGAGAGCATAAAAAAGTTTGGCGATAACACAATTAAAAGCAGATTTTCATCTATTTACACACCCCTATCAGCGGAGTCATCCTCCGTCTTCAATATGCACAGAGATTACCATAAAGAAACCTAAGCAGCGTGAGTATATCTGCGCTTTGATATTGTGCACAGGCCGGGCAAAGGCACTGACCTTCGCCGCTACCGCAATTACATCATAGGGCAGCTCCCGCTCTCATGCATATTAATGCAGGTTCAGGAGGCATCACCCGCACCTTTGATTCCCTGGGATCTGAGCTTGCCAATGCATGACAAGTGTATCTGGACACAAAGTGTATGTAATGGTTTTTTGCTTCAGGAGAGATATAGGCCACGAGTGAGACCAGATCAAAGGTGGGATGAGAGGGATGCTGCGAGAAGATGTGTGTGAAAATGAGCTAGCGTGTGCTGCCAGTCAGTCTCAAATGTATCAGACTCTCATACAGAACCATGTATCTAATAGCATAACAAAAAGTTAGAGCCAAAGGTTAATCACAATCCTCTTTTGTCTCATTTTTAGTGCTATTATTGTCCTAATGAGGCCACTATCATTTTAACACAATTTTATTTTGGAGCAGATATATCTGGACTGAAAGACACATGATGTTGTTAATTGCAAGAGTGTCCTGGGTGAGTCCCAGTGTTTCCTCTGCATTTGGTGAGACGCAGGAACCAGAGTGTAGAATTAAAACACGTGTTTTTTTCACACCGCAGTTACCACGACTGCGGCGAAAACAGGTATAAACAAGGAACCCTAACTAAAAAAAAAAATCACCATGGACTAGCATAATCACAGAGGAGATCCTGGTTGTATTTTCCATGTCATGTTGTAACATGGTGCTGGTGCAGAGACTCTTATTGCCAGTAGAGGGCCTCATTGTTATAACATGAAGCTCAGCGATGGTTGCTTCCATTTTCTAGCAGCCACACACTGATTTGACTGCTGAGCGGATACAATGCTGATGCCTCTAAATTCAGTGAAATAAATGTAACATAATATTCACATTTTACAGATTTAACTTTAAATATATTACTATTTCACAATACAATATTTCAACATATAAGACATAAATATCACTAGATAATTCCTGCAGTACAAAGAAACAATTGCAAAAATTATTTTCACTGAGTTAAACAGATTCCCACAATTCCTATTTTTGTGATATTTAAAATCAGATTTAATATGATAGAACAGTAGAGATCACTATATGAAGACTAGCTGAATTAATAAATGACTCTTAACATGTATGAAGCCAAATTGCTCTATTTGCCATCATGCCATAAAAAGGCCTGAAGCAGCGTTAACTTCTCAGAGCTGTGAAAGAGCTTTACTCACCAGGGAGCCAATAGGGAACTAACCATCACATGAATTGGCTCCATTTGCTGCTGCTGCTGCACTGATAGTGTCATGCCTGAGCATAAAAAAACACAAATCTGCACAAATAGAAAAAATGTTTATTTAATTTTGGGGGCATTTTGGTTAAAATAAGTGTAACATAGCAGAGGGCGGATGGATTTGAATCAAGCTCAAATTGAATGACAAACTGAATGTAGTTACATCTGATCATTGCAGCAGCATTCTCCCATATTAAGTCCCCATAATGAGTAAATTAGTGGGTCTCCATCTGTGGCATTGCAAACTTACAGTTGCACATGCTGACTGCATTCACAGACTCCTGCTGGGTGTGTTGGTGGAGAATAAACATACACAGATTATTTCAGCAGCTACAGACACAATGCACAAAAGGGTGCATTATAGCCTGCATATACACTGTAATTCACACACGCTGCTGAGAAAATGTTGGCACAGAGAAAGGCTTAATTTACAGCGCGAAGTCAAAAACGGACAGGTCTCTCTAGCAGCGCTATTGATCTGACTGCTAACCCCCACCCTCCTCACCCTCACCTCCCTCTCTCCACCCGGCCCTCCCTCCCTCTGTGGTTACATTTCTTCCTGTGTCATGGAGTGCACTGTAACATATATCTCTGTTTCATTGCACATTCATCATTGATTTGCCGTGCTAGGAAACACAACGCACCAGCTTATATTTGGCGTCAAGTGAGCTTGTATCTCAAAATCTCTCCGGGCTCTGAGAAGATACTCTTGAGAAGCCGACAAACAAAAACAGACTAAAAAACAAACGTCTCAATTGACTTACTATGGCCTAGATACAACTCTGTGCTCTGCAGAAAAGAATTTAGAGTGGATACTTCCTAAAAAAAAATTAACAATAGAGCGATATCTTTTATATGCAAAACGATGAGGGCGCAAAATGTGGGGCTCAAAAAATTGTAAGCAAATGTACAACACAGTGTTTTAATTCTAAGATGAAGAAACAGATTGTTAAACACACATTTGAATGAATATGCAGGCAGCCTAAAGGAGGCTGCGAGTAATTGCAGAAAAAATTGCAACCCATAATTATGGTCTCAGTCATTAACACTTTATCTGGGTGGAATAAAGCAATCCATATCACAATTTAAATTCCAACTCCCTTTGCAGAAATAAAAAAAGTCTGTATGCCTCCCTGACTGTTGATATACAACAGAAGAAAAGATAGAGGGATGTAAATATGCAAACACACATATGCAGGAAAAACACACTCATTTTCACATGTGTATACACACACACACACACACACACACACACAGGCATTTACATATCATCTGCAGCCATCTGCTCTAAATGATAGGTAATTAACTCAGGCCTGCCTTTGTCTCTGTGGCTGGTCGGCTGACATATAGGAGCTCTTCAGGAGAATATACGTGAATCAAGGACTTCAAAAGAATGAGAGGACGAGGGAGTGAGTGAGGAGAAGGACGAGGAAGAGGACTGGCTGATGTCTGTGAATGATGCTGCATAAACCCAGAGAGGGAGCACAGAGAACCATTACAATGATGATGGGAAAGGAGAAAAAAAAACTGGAGATGATGGAAAGAGGACATGCTGGGTCAGAGCGGATGTACACACACAGTACATTGTGTGTGTGTGTGTGTGTGTGTGTGTGTGTGTGTGTGTGTGTGTGTGTGTGTGTGTGTTTTAAACCTGCCGTGCAGCTCACCTACAGTTTTCTGATCAAGGTCAAGCGGTATTAAACAGTGAAGCGTTGCACTGTGTAGGTTGGAATAGAGAAACGCTGCAGCTAATGTTGGCGCCAGCTCTTCTATCCAAAAAAATAATGAGCTCTGGATGCTGTTTTAGAGGTTTTACTTCACACACTGGATCCTACGTTGCGTTGTGAGAATTCAGGGACTGAACAGTTTTATATTAGCTGGAAACTAGTGAAAAACATTAAAATATATGTGAAAATGTTTTTTAAAAAAATCAAGAATTCAGAAAAAAATTAAATAAAACCAAAATGAGTAATAATAATAAGACAAATTGTATTTTTTCCAGCATGGTCTGCTCCTCCCAGTCACCCTGGTACCCAGGTCTGTCTCTATTACAGCAGCACAGGACTATAATTAGCCAGGTATCTCCTGCAGTAATGATGAGTGGGAGCGAAGCCTTGCAAGGGCTGGAGACGCTATGGGCTCTGGAGCCAGAGAAGCAGCGGCGGCAGAGGAGCCCCGTTTCTCATCAGATGGGATAATTAGAGTGTATGGAGATGTGATTCTAGGTAAGAGGTGACAGAGAGCACGGGAGAGGACGTTTGTCTACACGCTCGCCTCCTTTTCTGAAATGGTAAATGGACTGGGGGCTGCTGTCGGAGGCTGAGGGAGACAAGGGCGGCGGCGGTGGGAGAACAAGATATCACAAGGCTCCGGGGTAGATCAAAAAAAAAAAAAAATAGACTAGAGGAGAGATAAAAAAAAAATAGAGTAATGAAAGTTTCAGTGACGGTAAAGAAGAGGGCTGCACAGTGAGGGCAGGATGTATATAAAGGAATAACCTCAACAGCTCAAAAGCTCAATACACTTACATCTTTGGTGTATTGGGTGTGGTGCAGTGTGGAGACTGACAGATGACCTGATGCAGTAATTCCCCAGTGGTATGTGCTTCACTTTGAAAGACACACACACACATGCAGAGAAAGACATGATCAAGATGATGATGATGTTTAAGGTGATCACGGTGGCGCCTCCTCTATCTGAACCCCACATCTGCAGTCAGCAAAGCCTCTAACCGCAGTGTCCCTCCCCAGACGCCCGCCCGACACGTCTGCACCGGTCAGCGGGATACAAACACACTAATGCACCATTCCAGCAAACAAACAAACAAGTGTTGCCATAGTAATTGCAGTGATTAGGAGATAAGTGCCGTGGAGAAAACAAGGCGTTGTGAAGGAAAGCCCCCGTGTGACCTTTCGCCGTGGCTGCAGAAGCAGCACCGCAGTCAGATTCCAGGCACGTATGACTAGCGCCACATAGATCCACAGCACAGGTCAGGGCGGCATGAAATATGAAGACACTAAATTCGCTGCAGGTCTTCACCACAGAAAGCACCTTGAGCTTAACTTTCAAAAGATAACTGTGAAACTGTGATGTTTTCACCATAATAATGGTCACATGTCAAATGTTTTCAAGAACCTCAGTAGAAGGTGGTTCACAACTTTACCTCCCCAAAAACTATTCTCCATAAAACATGTCTGGTTGTTACAGAGATTCTTGGCTGGTATTTTTCACACAACTCTCACAGTCCTCTCCTTGTATACAAAAAATATACCTCTAGTTTTTTAATGTTGTATTGATATCATCTTAAATTAATAGCAATGTGCAGTACAGCATGTCTAAATGTATTTAATCTAAATGTACATTTACACTGTTTAAAATGTAATGGATAATATGTCCTAAGGTGTGCTACTTAGTTTTGAGCCACCGAGCATTGTTTAAATTAGCTAAATAATATTAACTACTTAGCGTAGGGCAAATTAAGGCGGCGAATAAACAATTCTAGAAAAACAAAAAAAGCTTACATCTACAAATTAGAGTCAACACTAGAAATAATGCAAAATTGTTAGAGCTGTTTAAGATTGCCAACACCACAAAAAGGCAGGAAAAGAAAGTAAGATGGACTATTTAATTTGTATTAATCTAATCTATTAATCTAATTATTCCATTATTTTAAGTTTTTAAGTTTTATTATTATATATTTTATTTGTGATTTGTGAATTTTGCTGTAGACGTTTAAGTTCTAATATTCAGACTTTGACATATTTAAATTGTTTTTCTTTATTTTTTTAACTCTTTTTGCTGCATTCTGGACCGGGCTTGTACTCACTGGTGTTTTGTAGGGGTGTAAAAAAATATTGTGATGTTACATTTATGTGTTGATTGTCAAAAACACTGTATTGATTTTTAATTAATAATTTGCATGCAAAGATGAGCTTAATCAATAGTTTATTTCATTTGCAATGCATGTGTCCTCTCAAAGTAGAGCTACGATGTTACAGCGACTGTGACAAATCCAAATGCAGATCCCACTGTTTGCATAGAAAAGTAAAGATTAATATTAAATAATATATAGTTATTTTTGTTTTTTCCAAAAAGTACACTTTTTTCACTCAGATTTTATGCATATGGTAATGTGATCTTTTTCAACATTTTCCTAAAATTAGACTAAAAAACTGCAATAAATCACCTTTCTTGCAGTATCACAATATGTTGCGATATACTGTATATAATCATAACTCCTGTGTCATGATACATATCGTATCACAAGGTTACACAGCGTTCTAGTGTCTTGTAAGATATGGGGTGGGTACAGTTGTATGCATGACAAACTTAATTAATTTATTTGTGTACTGTAACTAGTCTCTTATAAGTACTCTATGTAGACTGTGTGTTATTGTTTAGAGAACAGCCAGGTAACAAGTTCATTTGTTCTACAGTATTAAATTATTGATGATATTTTAATACACATGAGAATAAATGCACTTGTTTAGAAACTGGACTTGGAGACGCATCCTTTAAAAGGCAAGAAAAGTTTTTTAACAGATCAACTAAAACACACGGAGTCAGGTCAGAGTTATGATATAATCAAAGCTTGGTTCTGAATATACCAGCTAAACTCAACATCCACGTAATCAAAGTTCATTTGACACAACATGCTCTCTGATCTGATGCAAACTGATGTTCAGCAACAAACTAATTCGCGTTCAAGAGGTGGTGCGTTGATCCTGAATTTAATGAATACAGAGAAGACGGAAAGAAAGGAGGTAAAATGTTCATGCTTGTTCTGTTTTTCACAGCAATGTCACGGCCGGTAAAACGGGCTTAGTCACACGTATAGAGCTGAAGGTGTTGGAGGAAAATCAATGGTTGGATTGCAGTGTAAGGTCCTCTGGGTGATGTAAACACAGTTTGCCATACATTCTGCCTCGGGAATGTTGCAAAAAGCCTCCAAAGTGGGAAATATGGGCATTAAGTGCGTGAACAAACACACACAAACAAGCAATTAGTATATTTTCCACAATAGTTTTCATAGTTGAAGATGGACAACATCACTGTTGGTGTGAGTGGTTTAAAAGATGTCTCATGTTTGAGCCCACGTGACCCCCCCCCCCCCCCCCCCCCCCAATCTCTCACACACATATCACACACACACACACACACACACACACACACACACACACACACACACACACACACACACACACACACACACCCTCCCCGCTCCCGCGCAGCTCCCCAAACTCTCAGGCTATGAAATGTACATCACACCTCCGATCTGAGGGAATCTCACCCCAAATCCTTCCTTTGAATTATTGAAGAGGACCAAGCCGGCTTGACTCTGATTATCCTCCCATCAATATGCCTCGCCTCTCCTCCTATAACATCAAATGCCTCCGACGATCGATCCGGCCAATCAGAGGAGCCGCTGCAGCTAGAAAATGCAGAGTGTATTGTTCTGCATTGTTTACACTGACACCGCTTGGCGTGTGTAATAGGTGTGTTTATGCTCGGGACAGGCGTGATTGCTGATTGACTTGAGATGCTCCTGTGTGTTTTTGCTGTCTGGTATGTGTCACAGATAATTCCAGCTGTTTGTTTTGCTCTGGTTGATAGCAGGACAATCAGATGCTTCATGAAGCCCAAGGATGTTTGAGGAACACTGTTTTGAAGCGTTCTCTGCACTGGAACATGTGCTTTGCTTACATTCATCTTTTTAAAGCGTGTGTGAGACAAAAGACAAAGACAAAAATAAGTAAGAAAAAGGGAATGCTAAAATCATTTTACATTTCATAAAACGGTTAAAGTTTGAGCTGTACGGTGTACACGTTTGTCGACTGCCAGCACAAAAGCGAGAGAAAGCTGAGTCGAGCACTAATGCAAGTCGGTTCATTTCACTCCCAGAAAGCACTTTTTTTCTCGGAGACCGCTGGCGCGTGTGACTTGTAGCGATTTTCTTTTTCAATTACACGCTGAAAGGTAAATCAAAACCTCACAACCTTTTTTACTATGAGCAGAATGAACACAAACATATGCCTGTAACCCTACAATTATACAAATGCACACACTCTCTCCCACTCGCAGGCCCATATAATGATTGCAGGAGGCGCTGCTCTATTATTTGCCAAATGGAATGGTTGATGTGTGATTGTTGTCTGTCTCTGGTAAAAGCTGCTGGTTCCTCCTTAAGATGCTGTCAGGCTAGAGCGCCTTTTCTCCTGAACACACAAGTTCTGCACTCAATCTGTGCTGATAATCGCGCTATTACACAATTTATCTAGAATGGGCCTCACACCAAAAAGCAAAAACTGATATATGCTTTCTCGTACTGCACTGTATGCATCCTTTATGCATGTAGACTACTTCAACTTAAAGGTATGGATTGTTGTTGTAAGTTGGGTGTATAAGTCTCAGAAGCCAGCAGTGTTACATTGGACCAAACATGCATTATATCCCCATACACGTTCAAATTCCTACAGTAAAGTCTCTACTGATGTGCTGTTGCACTCTGCAGTGGGATGGATGTATCAGCGGGGGCCAGATGATGGCACTCTTCTCTCTGTACCCGGCTGCCGGGTGCCCCCGCCGCGTGCTCCGACTGCATGATGCAGCTGGCCTCATTTTAATGATTTAAATCACTTGAGGTCCACCGCCACACATTTTAGAGGCTTGACTGAATTTATCCTCGTTGATAGAGATCAGTGCCCTCAGCCCTGGACGTTGCCAGACTACAGTAGAGGGAGAGACCTCTCCGACTGACACGATTGGATACAGCTCTCTGCTCTGATTTTACTTTTGATCCCCGCCGCTCCAACTCTGGCCCTGGGGACAGATGAGTGGAATGGAGCAGTGGCGATAGAGCCGAATGCCACGCACTCGCTCTTCTATCTTGCCGGTCAGCCTTTTATACAGATGCAGGTCCAGAAGGAGCGCTGTTAAAATGCACTCGCATAATATTATATTAATCACACATGCATAACATGGGCACGTGAAGTTACTTTCTGCAATCAAACAAACAGATCATTGTAGCTTTTTTGCAGATTTTGATGCACTTGGCAACCTTTAAAATAACAGTTCTACCTATCTTAATCACCTGTACAGAGGCATAAACTTGACAAGTATGAGCAGTGCTTAATTCTTACAAAGACGGATATAACCACAATGCAATGCTGCAAGCAGCTGCCCAATGCTTTGAGTCACAGTAGGGAAAAAAAAGCTGCTTTTGTGTTTCTACAGATAAGGTAGGTAGAAACATACACACGGTTGTTAAGTGCCCCTGTTCTGCAGCAGGGCACAGCGAGGTGGAGGGGGAGGACTAGATGATACAAGTGTAACCTCTATAGAGGAGGTGCAGGAGCCTACATAATACGAACACACACATGATCCAACAACCCACGTACATAAACTCAGCCCTGCGCAGCGACCAACAGGTCATCGTCAAAATAACGCTATTAGCCTTTGCACCCTACTCATTACTGAAAACACACACAAGCAGATGTAAGCACACACACACCAGCGTACATGTGCGACCAGTCACAGCGCTGCAGATCCAATGATTTTTCCCCAGAGGCCCCCGCCACGTGATCGGACCCCCGAATGCACTATTGATTAGCAGGATGGCAATGTGTGTGATTGTGTGTCTGTAATGATGCATTGGCGAGCCACAGGGGGCACAGCGAGGCTATAGCAGCATGGCGGCAGAGGGCATCGTGGTGCGCCAAGGTCAACTGAAGGACGTCGGCGAGTGCTGCAGAATTAGAGCTGGGAGCCCGAGCCTGCCTGAGCGAGGGCCGTGCTGCAGAGGGAGAGCAGAAAATAGCACAGCTGAGGGAGACAGAGCGACAGGGAGAGACAGAGCACATAAATAACACGGCTGAGATTTCACTATTCAGTAACCTTTACTTCACAGGTAGCACACTGTGATGAGTAACCGCAAATCTGTGTTGCCCGAAAGCTTTTTTGCCAGATGAGGGATTTGGAGCACGTTCTGATAACAGAGAGGACTTTATATAACAAGCTTTCCATGAATTGCAGAGACACATTATACTCAGTTACGTTCAGTTGTCACATCAATGTTGACTCGAGGCAACTATTAACATTGAAAGTCATAACATGCTGCTGCACTGTGTGTGTGTGTGTGCATGTGTCTCAATGATACATGTATTTTATACTTCTTTTTAAAAAAGTTTACATTTACAAATAAGTAAAAATACAAACATATTGTAAGCAAAAGGTAGTTAAAGTATCAAAAGTACACATCATGAACAATGACCCTTTTCACAATATTATAATACATCAACCCAATCTCACAGGAAGGCGTATAAATAGCACAACATCACAAGGACATTCCACGTGTCATTAAGATGCATTTTAGGCTTTTCACATTTGTACACCAAACTATGGTAAAGTCCACACTTAGTTAGGTTTAGGAAAAATGTAATGGTTGGGTTTAAAATAAGTACCGAAACCACAAATGTGTGGTGTTTATTAGACCCATCCAACCCCCCTCCTGCTCGCCTTAAGTGTCCTTTTTTGCTTTTTATTCAACATCACTTGCTTTGAGCTTAGCATATTTATGCAGAGTGTTTACACTGCAGTCAGTACAGACTACATGGCGTACAAATGACACGCCAAAAGCAAGAACGGCGTTCATATTGAATGCTAAATGCCTTGCACATTATCATGTCATTCATACGCTTTTCAGGCAAACAGGCTAAATACATGCCTCTTATATGATTGTATCACTATTATTTATGTTTTATTGTTACATTTTAATGTTGTAGCTGGAGCTTACTTTAAGCTATAACAATTCATCACATGCTAATCATGTTTCATTTGTAAAATGTTTTGTCACAAAGATGTAGTGGAGTCAAAAGTACATTATTTCCCTTCCAAGTCCAGTACCTAAAAATTTACAGGACTAGAGTAAAAATGTGCAATCTTGTGCTGGTCGCTCGTGTATTACATTAACATCATGCTGAATCCACCTGAAGTTTGACAAGTTGCCAAGCTTAAATATTCTGACATATGGTTATTTTCACTAATTTAATTCAACATTAAAATTAATGCTCATCTGCCGGGATGTGCGGATAAATCTGTAACCTGTATGGTCACACATTATTATACTGTACATGGGTTCTCCAACTTTTTCACTCCTTTTTTGTTTCCAATCTCTCCTTTTTTTTCTTTTGCAGTGTCATCTATCATGGGAAATTTGACCCATATTGTGTAATTAAACGATCAATAGCCATGTAACAGCGAGGGAATGTGTCCAGGAGGTCCAGACTCCAGCCACCGTGACTGATTGAGACCTGTTGCCTTAAGATGTGTGGATCTGAGCCCCGTCCTCTGTGGACACAACAATCAGTGGACAAAAAGTCCTGTGAAGGAAACGGCTCCTCGCCTGGGAGTCACATGGTGCGATTATTTTCACAGAAAGTTGAGGAACACCGGCAATTAT
Source organism: Pterois miles (assembly GCA_947000775.1). NCBI lineage: Eukaryota > Metazoa > Chordata > Actinopteri > Perciformes > Scorpaenidae > Pterois > Pterois miles. The sequence goes on from CAMQGK010000028.1 coordinate 14,320,551, forward strand.
TGCGGAGAACGTGAGATATATTTTCAATTTGACCATTTAAGTGACTTTTTGCTATTTCAATGAAAACTGCTGTAATTGGAAACATAGCTCGCTCTATTGTGGTTTACTTACTTCAGAAGATATTAAAGCATGTGACACAGGCATCAAAACTAAAAAAAAAGGATATCTTTCTATGTACATAAAAGCCTCTATCAAATGATGTTTAGAGAAATTATAATGCTATTATTTTCAATTTGTAGAAAGGTAAACATAATATATATTTTTTACCTATCATTAGATTAGTGATGTATTCTCAGAATTAAGCTGTTTTGAAATAAAGGAGACATTACATCCAGTAAAGTTTACTTCCTCCCTACTGTTGGAATAACCATCCACTGGGTCCTGGACATTGTGTGGGTGTTACAGTGTACACTGAACAAGGCTGTGGCCGACACAACGGGAAACTGCCACGGAGCTGTTAAAACCCAATTGTGGGGTAGATGAAAATGCCAACAGCTATTTCTTATCTCGCATCACAACAATTACAACTGCCTGGGAGGTAAAACCTAATGAATCAAACCTGGACTCGTGGGTTTCCATAGAAACATGTATAATCATGGTAATTAGACCACTGGGAACAATCTATTCTGTCCAAATTAAGCAAATATGCATAGAGACCTAAACGCGATCTGTAGAAACAACAGTGTTCTTGACATTAAAAGCAAAAAGAAAAACTTTTGGCCACTTCAGGCGTAATGACATATATAATGTCAAGAAAAAGCTCTCTCCTTTGCTACGGATCCTAAACTAGTAGAGAAGAATACAGTAAATGGGGTAATTAAACACTCCTCAATATTTGCATTGCTATACAGTATATGCTTCATATTCTTCTTTGTTCTGCATTAAACTCTAATTTATTCTACAGCAGCTTCTTACAGCTTTTCATAAGCAAATACATAGTACTTAAAACCAAAGTGATCAGAGTAACTATATATATTTCATCCATCCATCCATCGTCAACCGCTTATCCCGTTAGGGGTCGCGGGGGGGCTGGAGCCGATCCCAGCTGTCATAGGGGGAAGGCAGGGTACACCCTGGACAGGTCGCCAGTCCATCGCAGGGCACATAGAGACAGACAACCATTCACACTCACATCCACACCTACAGGAAATTTAGAGTCATCAATTAACCTAAACAGCATGTCTTTGGACGGTGGGGGGAAGCGGGGGTACCCGGAGAGAACCCACGCTTACACGGGGAGAACATGCAAACTCCACACAGAAGAGCCGCAAGCTGGAATCGAACCTGCGACCCTTTTGCTGTGGGGGGAAAGGGCAAACCACTACACCACCGTGCAGCCCAACTATATATATTTACTATATATATTATATAAGTACTGCACTAATTTTGAGATACCTATGCTTTTCTTTTGTTTACATTGTCTGCCACTTCATTCTTCTACTTCAGGATCTGGATCTGTAGTGGTGATGTTTCAGATTGCAACTAACCACAACTTCTACATGCATAACCTGTAGGAGAGCTACGGTGGCCAATGTGAAGACGTGAATGTCCGAATCTACAGCCGGTGTTTGGTTTGTCTGTTCTGGGTTACTGTAGAAACACAGAGGCCAACACTGTATAGATATAAATGGCTCATTCTGAGGTAACAAAAGCACAATGGTTGTTGTTATCAGGTGGATTATACACTATACATTAATATAATATTCCATTGGTACTAATAGATCCCTTAAATGTTACACACTGTTCCTTTAAGATAATCTTACAAAACACAGTACTTTGCTACAGACTGAACCAGTTGTGTTACACTTTGGCTTAAACATATCACACAAAAAAAAGGTTAAAGAAGGATAAGACAAAAGTCTGGATAATTAGTACACATTTTTGTTACAAAATAAAAGGGTTCACCTAAGGGTTCATCTTGTAACCCTTTGGAGGGGCCCCAAACCCCACTAGCACTGGTCTAGTCCTGTATATAAAATAGTTAAAAGTAGCTTTACCGCAACCAGCTCAAACAGTACAATGATAATTATGCTTTGATGCATAAGTTGTATTAACAGCCTAATAATGTGATACTTAATAATATATGTCACAGATGATTTTATGCAGAATAAGAATGTCTACTTTTGATACTTTAAAGGTTGTCTTTATTGCGGCAGTAGCTCAGTCTGTAGGGAGTTGGCTTGGGAACCAGAGGGTCACCGGTTCAAGTCCCGCCATGGACCAAGAACTGAGTGTGAACTGGTAGCTGGAGAGGTGCCAGTTTATCTCTTGGGCACTGCCGAGGTGCCCCTGAGCAAGGCACCAAACCCTCGGGGCGCTTGTCAGGAGCAGCCCCATCACTCTGACATCTCTCCATTGTTGCATGTTTGTACATGTGTGTGTTCAGGTCTGCATGTACCGTGTATAAGTTAACAACAGAGTGAAAAAATTGAATTTCCTCTTGTGGGACTAATAAAGGACTATCTTCTTCTTCTTCTTCTATATGATAGAGCATTAATATAGCAGCAATTAACTATTGTCTATGTAAATGTCTACCTGAGCAGTGTGTTTTTAGCCGCCGCTCTGCACTGCTCTCCTGGAGGTTACAGCTGATAACACCGTCTCGACTGACCCAACCATTGCAGAAGCGTAGCACCCACCCTACGGTTCCCCAACAGGTTAACACTGTTAGCTCTGTCAGTAGCGCTGCCTTTGTTTTCACTGTTAGTACTCTTAGTTACAAACTGCCAGCTCAGCTGTTGCCAAGTTGACAGCTGTGTGGAGACAACAGAAATGCTCCCAATCTCACATTTTGCCCATTTAAAAATATACGCTCAAAGATCTCTGTTCACCCTTTTTAGTGGCACCTATGGTGATAAGCAGAGTGTTTTGGGATCCAAACAGTGTTGTCTAACTGTGTGTACATGTCCGATCCATGTACACACCCATTCTGATCATGTGCTCCTGGTTGGGTAAAATTATCTCCACTGTGTGCTCCGTCAGCGTGAGGCATCTCCGCCTTTGCGGCAACTCGGCACATGCCCAAAGGATTTATTCTGATTAAATCATCGGATTGGAGGAATTTGGTGTATGTAAAAATAGCTATTGTGTTACCTCATTTGGCGATAGGTAGTAACTTGACATTTAAATAAATGAAAATCTTTGTGATTATTACTTTACATGAACATTTTGCTGATTATACTTCTGTACTTTTACTTCTGAATACAGGAGTACTTATTCCGCCACTGGTTATGGGGATGAAATTTTAAATATATTTTGTTTTTTCTTGCAGTGGACAATGAGGTCAGTAATGTTTGAATAAATCAAGTAACAGCCAATATGCCCTCATTTTAAAATCACTGCAAAGCCTAAACCGTATGTAAGAATTTCCGTTAGCATTAAGATTTATGCAGCTACTCTGAAAGCCGAGCTTTCAAACAAAATGTCAAAGGTCAGCGATATAGCATCAAGGAGAGGCGTCGCCTGTCACACTCGCCCCGTACAACCTGACCCCGGGGGTCGGACACCATCCACAGCAGGTCACTGGGTTCTTGGTCACATGGTCACAGAGGTCTGTGGTATGAGCTACAACCGCTGCATGACAGGAAAACACGGCCACTGTGTAAAGATTAACCTCTGACTTTACATCCCATCAGATGTTCCACCTGAGCACAGTCTAAGAATTACAGTAGCTGTGATATACGGCAGCACGCAAGCCATGCAAGGACTTTGTTATAATCAATGTGGGTCACACTGTTTTTGACCTACTGCGACACAATTTGAGAGGCGTTGACGTTAAAGCTTCTTTTTAAATTCCTCGTGCACCGACATCACACTCCCCTCCACTCTCATCGCTAATAATATTGATTCCCCTTCATCATACATCTTCAATGTAAATTGTCCACTGCGACTTTGCAATTGATTGAGCTCCAGATGATGAGGGAAATGTTAGCATGGTAACAATGAAGCCATTGATTTGTGAAGTGATAGATAAAAAGCATTTATCATTTTGGAGTAGCCGTGATAATTAATTGATATTGATTGAACAGGCTCACTATGAATGCTGATACTAAGCAAGTGGCTGAGAGGCAGGAGAAGAATGACGAAACATTCATGCTGCTCTCATGTACAGAGTGTCCTCAGAAGTCTAATACTCCCCACCTCTGCATTCAAGTAGGGAAGGATAGATATGCAGATATCTTGTGTAATTGAAGGCTATTATCATAATGCACTCTACCTTGTGTATTATTCATATTCAAATGGACAGATTTGAGCTGAAAATGTTTCACAACCCTCAGCCTTGATTGCAGATTGAGAGTTAGAGAATGGCCACCACTGATTTAAATTACGCATGTGAAGAGGTAGGATGAGAGCTTGTCTTCTGTCTCCATCTAAGTTCATGCAATTCAAACATCAAATTATCAAGTTCAATATTTGATGTTTCCACTGTTGCTGTCAAGAGTAGGATATGAGATCCACTTGTGCTTTGTTAGAAAATGGAGATTCTGCTGCGCACCAACCTGTATCATCAGTGGAGGCACTGTGCTAACAGGCGAATAATTTCGATGATGAGAAGGAACAGCCATTAGCTTCATTTGAGGTAAGAGAATAATGTAGCTCTCGGAGCAGGAAGTCTTCCTTTGAGCGCAGGACATGCCGTGCTCCACGCGTACTGTATGTGCTCCACCCTGGTTCAGAGGAGAAACCTTTTCACACCTATTGAGCCTCACGGCTGAGATGGCGCCACACTTTTTGGCTCCAAACCAGTCTGCTCAGTTCTCCAAACATTTTGTCACACTGAGGTTACCGACTGCAATTAAAGAAGCTCTACCCTTTAATTTCTCCATGATTGTCTCGTCCTTTCAAGCACCCCAGAGCCTTCTCAGATCACTAAATTATTTCCTTGACTCTTTGGAGCTAAAGGTGGCTACATAGAGGAGACCCCAGCTTTGTGATCTGCAGGAGCCCGGGCACACCTCTTGGTTATATTTATTTCTCTGGAAAATATCAAGAAGCCTGAACCTTGCTCTCGCTGTCCCTCGGTGCGTTGCAATCACACTCGGCAAAGCACCCTGTAATTACAAGCACCATCTCCTATTCATCAGTGGGCAGAATGGAAATGCCTGAGAGTATGATGGACTTCTGTATCCTGGTAGATAGCATGATTGTACTGCAAGCAGTCTGCTGATTTCTTTTCCAATTAAATACCAATAAAAGGTCTGTCAAAGAAAAAGACATGTCTGTCCTGCTTTTGGACAGAACCAAGCTAGCTGTTTACCCATTTTCAATACATTTCTAAAGCTAACCTTCAGCTAAGCTAACAGACAGATATGAGAGTTGTATAAAATGATAATATTCACATTAGTCGTCAGATTTGGCTTTACCACATTTTAGGGAGTATTTTTCAAGTTGATATCACCAAAGTGTTTAATGTACCCAGGATCGCATGTGTCAGATTTTGCTTCATCAAAGCATGAATATTAAACATGTATATGAAGGTGCACTACCAGCAGGGGGCAACAAGAACACTCACTTAGGTTTAGGTAACAAAACCACTTAGTTGGGTTTAGGAAAAGGTTTGGAGTTACGGTTGGCCTTAAAATAAGTACATTAACTAAGTGAAATATGTACGGAAACCACCAAAAACATCACTACGTTAACTTAAGTTAAAAACAAAACAAGGGCCTCCTATTTGACAGTCCTGTGTTTGTTGGACCCATCCACTTCCCTTCCTACCTACCACAAACAGTTATTCTACGTCACTAGCTCCGAGCGTCGCATATCCAGGCGGATGCTTGCACACTGCAGTCAGCACCGAGTACATGACGTACAAATGAGCTAGAATGCTGTTCTATTACACGCTCGCCTTTTCATGCGATCGGGCTAGTATTTTATGCAGCTCAACCCAGACCTCTGGCCTGCTGGTGTAGACCGGTGTCAATGGAAAGAAATGGAAAGGGAAATACAAGGTTATCAGACCCAGATCCTGGTGGGACAAATATTTGATAGGGGCATTTATGCTAGAAATATGCAGTGTTATAGGAGGAAAATACAAATAAATAGAGGGACTCACAGACTGAGGTAGTTTGCATGACTTAAAGTCTAAGCCAGGGGTGTATGATTCAGTGTTTGATGAATGGGCACAAAAGGGCACAACACCAAAGTGTACAGTTTCAGAAAATGGGGAATTTGAGTTTCCAAGATTTGAAGACAACGTATTGTCTCAGAAACAAAGTTTTTTTTAGATACTTGCAGCAAAGAGACTATTTTATAAAAGAGATAAAGTGAGAACCAAATGAAACTTCCAATAATGTAATTGGGGTGATTGTGGATACAAACCAACAGAAGGGGCCTTGGTAATTTCTGCTATCTACCAAGCTTTGGGGGGAATCAACACTCTAGATAAAAGCAAAATGGGAAGGATGGTATAAAATGTACAGTACATCCACAAACGCAATAGTATGGAGGGAAGTCTGTTGGAAGAACTTAACTCAATAAAGTAAATAAAAAGCAGGCAACTTGCTGCACAACAAAACCATTGGAGGTGGTGTGGCAGAATGAAGGCTGACCACTCAGTCTAAGACTATACTGGGAAAATGATAATGCAGCAAAAAATATTTTTGTCCTGCGATGGACTGGCGACCTGTACAGGGTGGACCCCGCCTTCGCCCAATGTTAGCTGGGATCGGCTAAGCGGTTGCAGATGGATGGATGGATGAAATCCCAAATACTGCCGTGTGATGTATGTTGGGACTAGACAGCTGTCACCAGACACTGGCTTAAACACACCTAAACTACAACAGTAGCTAGAAATTGTCCAAGACATAACTTTTGAGACTGGAACATTTATATGAGACATGACACCAACTAAATGAATTCCTAACTAAAATATATTTGTGTGAATACTGAAATATTTCCAGATAACCAATCATTACATTTTTAGCGTATCTCATTATAATATAGTTGTGTTGACGTTGTTGTGCTGTTGTTTATATCTCTATGGCAACTCAATAAAAACTTAAGTGAGATTACTTGATTAAGGCTGATTATTCAAGGAGGAACGAAAGCAGCCATACAACATGATGTTCTTTATTTTCAAGAACAGATTCATGATTTTTTTTTTTAAAAGATGAGAATTAAAAGGTTTGAATAAATACTGCAGCTCTGCAATGAATGATGAATGAAAGAAAAAGAAAGAGCTGCTCATGCAGTTTAGATGTACAAGCAGTTTAGAGAATTAAGGATGGGTGGACAGCTGAAATGTAGGCAGACGTCAATAGAAAAACTCATGTAAAAACCCAGAATATCAAAGACAGCGAAGGAGCTCAAGATAGAGACAAAGGAGCGAGGGAGAGAAAATTAAAGAGTGAGAATGGAGAGAAAAAAAACATAAAGCGACGCTGAGATTCCTCCACATGCTTTTCTCTGATTTGCTGAAATTCATAATCCCCTCTCTTCTTTCCCACACCCAAGATCCTTTCCCAGCATCCATAATTCTAAGCACCGCGCCAATCCCCCTGTTCATTTTAAAACTCCATTGTTTCTTATCGCTCTGAAAGTGGTTGCTGCACATGATGTGCTTCTTTTACACACCAACAGCAGCAACAACAGACTGATAAACACCTCTGTTTGCTTCTTCACTGTTTTTCATCTTTCACCGTTTTCCCGCTTTGATTTGAGCTCCATGCAGTGACCAAAATATACAAAACGAGCAGCGTAACACACAACACGGCGTGGCGGGCTCTTTCTCCACGGCTAAATATACACTGTTATACTCATCTCGTGTTGGGTTTTTAATGGCTCCAGCGCGCTCATGTTGCAAAGTCTCTTCAGGCCAGATTCTTTCTCTTCCCCTCTCCTCTTCGGCCCTTATCCCTCTTGCCTCGGGGCACTCGCAGGCCTGCCGAAAGAAATCATCCCCGCATCACTGGAGACATGCAGACACCCCCCCCCCCCCTGCTAAAATGAACTGCTCATCTTCCCCCTGTATTGTTATCCCATCAGTCTCTCTTTCAGGTGAACAGACTGCTTCTCCTTTGCTCTCAAGCTTCCCCTGTATGTTATTTAAAATCAAATGAAATGGTGGCTTATACGTGAGTCAAGCGTTCATGCTAAAACAACTGAAAGGTGAAGGCGAAAAGCTGCAGGTTCATGCACCTTGCTACAGTGTGCTTCCTTTCCCCCCTTATGTAGCAACAAATTTGGCACCCACAGACCTGGAGGGATGGGGAAAGCATGACATGGTCACAGACAAGTACAAGTGGATTTGTTGCAGCGGTTTTGTCCCCGTTGGCGTCCTGGAGCAGAGCTCCTCCATTACATGAAGCTCCATGCAGCTGTTCCAAAATGGCTGCCTCTGCGTTTCCGTTCGTGTGGTGTCAGAGGACTGAGCAAGGGAGGAAATATGTGCTGCTGCGAATGCATACAGATTAGGATTAGAGCGTGAGCTGCAGCGTTGGGGCCTTTGTCATTAACAGGCAGTTTTAATCAGGGTCTGTCCCAGGGCTCCGCTGCTCGCCTCAGGAGCCCTGCAATCCTCAGAGAGCAGGAGAAGCAGAGATAGAGGGAGAGGAGGAAAAGAGAGAGGATACAGGGAGGTGGAGAGGATGAGGAGGAGAGAAAAAAGAAAAAGAAGACCCCATAGTATCATTGATAGTAGGGTGGGGGAGGTAGCGTGCAGAGCAAGGAGTGCTGGATGTGTTTTTGCTTCTACATGCTGTGTATATCCTATAGTGGGCAAGATGGCTGCTGGATGTGCTAACGCTCTCTCTATGTGCTATTGATTTTGCTCTGGCCCAGTGTCTGTGTATTATTTAAATGTTAAGATGTCGGTGTTGGTAATCACCGGCTCCATTAAAAGGCAGGCGGCACGGCTACAGCCACAGACCTGCAGAGAGCCCAGGCAGTCAGATGAATTATTAAGGAGAGGATGAGGTGGTGGGACATTTCCACCGTCGCCCTCGCGAATGTCATCCCACTCAGCCGGGAGACACGCAGGCACAGGCTGGCTTGACAAAAATCGACAGTGACTTCCTCCTCCCCCCACCCGGAACCGGTTTGATCCTGATTGCAGACACTGCAGCTGGCAATTTCCAGAATAATCTGCAGCTCCAGCCCTGCCTGCCCTGCCCCCCACGGATCCGCCAGCTCTTCCCACCCCCACCCTGCCTTGTGCCCCGGCATCCTCCGTGGCCCTCCAGCAGCATTGATAATATGGACAGGAGGAGAGGCCTTTGATTTGCTGAATCAGAGGATCCCATCTCACCACCACTGTGTGTGCGAACATGTAGATGAGAGAGAGCGAACACATGCACTCTAATGGGTGCCTGTTAAGTCCATGAAGCTACAATATTTTTTTCATTTTGTTTCCCATCATCCTGAATAACAGGTAGCTTGTGGATGAGACGGGAACAGCTGAAAACCTTCAAAATGTGCACCATATTTGTTCTATCTGCAGCCTCCTGTAAATGTTTTAATGTTTATGATTTGTGTTATCAGAAACTATCACTGCGTCTTCAACACCCTTTGCCCGTTTTTCAAGACATTCATCTAGAATAACGTCAGCAACACTGATTGGGATGTCACTGACAGTCATGTGTACGCAGGACTTTGATGGAAATTGAATTATAAAAGAAAATGCTTCACTGTGCGACTGAAATTGAGAATAAAATGGAAACAGCCTACAACTTTGGGATGTCAGTTAGACAGTGTTCTCTGTCATTCATCAAAGCCCCCCCCCAACCCTCATTATGATGCATTATTTTATATGCTGCGCAGGGCAGAGGATCGATTGTGAACGCTGGTAAAATTCTAGCTGCCTTAATAGATAGGCTTTGTCAGTCACTGCTGGTAAGTGGAAACCGAGGGAGCGGAGCTGTCCTCCCACATAGGCTACTTAAAACTAAAATAATTGTCCTATCAGAGGCTTTCCTCTCTCAGTCAAGTTTATTAATACAGCACCACATCACAAAAACATGACGCCTTGCTAAGATCTAACTAATCAACAGATATCTAACATCATTCAAGGTGGTGGCTTCAGATGCAAGATTAAATATTTAAATGTTTTACAAGATTTCTGTTTAACCCATTTCTGTGTGCAACAGAAATTTTTAATTTCTCCTGGTGGAAGTGTTCTCTGGGCTTGCCTAAAGCACAAATGTGAAGAAATTGTCCAAATTGGTCAAACTTTGGCTGAAAAGTGACATTTTCTTATCATACTATATCCAGTCTTTGGCAACATGGGACTCCTGTTATTACCATTACATTTTAGGAAAAAAACAGTGGACCATGTGTCCGAAGACTAGATGTAGTATATAAGAAAATGGCACAATAAAGTATTTGGTATCTATGAACTCATAATAAGTATATATAATAAGTATGGTATAATATCAAAGGTATGTACACATATGCTGTGTAAAACAAAAAAAAAGAAAAACATTTAATAAACACAATGTTGGCATTTTTCCTTATTTTTCGAAAATCCTGACTTTGACTGTTCATAAAAGTGTGGTTTTTCATGTAATCTACTCTTAGAAATATGTCCAAAGTATGTCTGTACCAAATTTCAAGACTTTTGACCAATCAGAACAAATGTATCATTCTTCCTTTTCATACTCAATATAATATTTGGGCACAAATGGATAAATTAGGCAATAACTATCGGAGGAGAGGAGAACATTCATTTAAATGGGACAGTTGGTTTCCAACCCATGCCATACAAGATAAAATCATAATTGAATAAATATTACTACTAATACAATTTTTCAAACTAGACTTAATAATAAAAACAATGTAGGCAATGTGGCGCAGAGAACATGTGGCATTTTCATGTAATTTCTTTCTATATGATGAAAGTTAAAGTTAAGATAACAATGTGCAATCCCATTACAGTGAAACATTTAATATACCTCTACTGTAAGTTGGTTTTTGAATGCAGGAGACAAATTCACCCTCCATCATTCAGTTATTTTGCAAACTAGCCATTTATTTGTGCAGCTAATGACATTACGGTCTTAATAATGGAGTGAGAGTGTGGGACAATGTCCACACTGCATGGCCAGAATTCATACAGTATCTTCATATGCACCTCTGACACAGTGACAGAACGCATCAATGTTGGGGCGACTGGAACGAGTCACTGTTTCCCCAGAAATGGAGAGAGTAATTTTCTTCTCTATTTGAGATACTAGGTCTCAGCACAGATAGACATAATAAGATGTAAATTGGCTGAGGGGCTGATATAGGGGAGGGGAGCCTCACTTGGAGTAACATGAACAGCAATTAACCATGGGAGAGACGAGAGTGCATTGTCTCCATGGATGTGAGCTCGAGCTGCTCCGCCACAACGACCACAACATTTTCATCAAAACACCCCAAACACATGATCAGGGCAAATCCAGACTGTGACCTCTGTGGTTTTTCAACTGTCCGTTCCGGTGCTTTTTTTTTTTTTTTTTTTTTAATCATTGAAATACAAATATTGTATTTTAAAACATGCATCTCCAGCTTACACTATAAACAAGACTTTCAAATAGATAGGTTCAGATATACTATTTTGCTTGCATTAGCAACAGCCTCAGAAAACATAACTGTTCTGTTGACAGCTAAAATTACCGTTTGTCTAGTAAATGGCAAGACGCATATGCAAATGCTACTAAATACAGAGTATGCCATTCAGACTTGACAAGTTCAGGGCTCCACATTCACAACTTAAAGCCTATGATGCTTAGAAATAGGCTGCAGACTTCAGACTTCAGTAGGCAGCATGTATCCCTTAATAACCTTTCAGCATATTGTAATTCAAGTGTTCTGAGAGAAAACTTCTGCACCTCCTCATGGCTCTGTTTTCAGACTTTAGAGAATCTAACCTATGATGAGAGATTTTGGCCGATCGCAGGTCATTTCAGAGGAAGAGTGTTCCTATTGGCTGTTGATTCAACAGAGGCAGCTGTAAATTGACTCCGACCGAACAGTCAAACTAGGCGGCGCTCATCAAATATGCACCCACATTCTGTTACTGTAATGCCTAAGATCCTGAAAGTTTGCTCCGGCTGGTGGGCGGTGCTTGGTATTTCCTCAGCTGATCTCAACATGGCTGCCGGGTCACAAACTTTCTCATTTTACAGCTGAACAGCAACTACAAGATGTTTCTGAAAACATTTTATGTGAGAAACAGGTATTACAGTAACAGGATATTGATTCATATCTGATCAGCGCTGCCTAGTTTGATCATGGTCGAGTGACTGACAGCTGCTCAGAGACGACAGGCTCCACCTCGGCTCTGATTGGTTGTTTTCCTCCAGTCTGTGAAATCTTGCAGGTGCCATTAGGAGCACTGGAGGACACAGAGGCACATGACCTTTTTCAAATTACCTGTCTAATGCAATACTGTCCAAATATGATGACCGTTTTATAAAAATAACTACTACCGCTTTAACACTTGGCACTGTGCTAAGCGCTAAGACCAGAGAGAAAGAAAGGAGGTAAAAATGGCAAAAGAAAAAAGTTGAGCGTGTGTACACGTGCATGAGTATGTTGGTACGTTTACTATCCTGTTCCTGTTCAGGGGGTACAGTAATTGGCAGCAGGCTATTCCTTATTATCGCTGATCCAGATAGAGATCGAGAGTAACACACTTAAAAAACATCTACAAGTTGCCTACGACTTATGTAACGTCTCCGGTGGAGTGGAGCTGCACCGAGGCCATGTGAGTGGGGGAATTCAATGAGTGAGTAGTTTTCTAGAGTGCAGTGTCTCTTTAATTCGGGAGGCTGAGAGCGACGGCGCAGCAGGACCACCGTGCCAGTCAATACAACACTAACACCTTTCAGAATGGCAAGCGATGAGGGTCACATGCAACTCACAGCCCAATATACACTTCCACTCTGGTTTTATTGTCTATTTTGAATTTGAAGTCAGGAATTTGGGGAAATTCAATGTAGTTTTAAATAGACGCTATGAAATCATTAGACAGCAAAGTATTCAATCATCACAAAACAAAAGCATATAGAGTATAATATATTTTAAAGTCAGTGTATATATACAGGGCTGTTGATTTTGTTTCTGCTTGGTTTCTATTACTTATGTTACAGTTGCTTTTGGATTTTATGTTTGCTTGTTTGTTTACTTTTGTTGATTATATGACTTTTGTATTTACTTACTGAGGTGAGATTCCTTCTATAAGCCCCTTAGTGTTTTTAATCTCACCTGCACAACTTCTTTTCTTTTGTTGTTGTATTTCTTCTGCTTCGTTTTATTGTGCGAACAAATGAATCTCAAATCTCGGGTCTGTAAAGTATGGGCCTATATTGAGCTTTTCCACAAAGAATCACACAAAAGCACCACTTTAAATCTTGTGTTTACCAGAGAGGTGCTCATACACTCTTGGAAATAAATCATTCAGAATGAAAAAGTATAAAAAAATGACTAATCGACTAAAGAAATCTTAGTTTAACAAGGCCAAAATGACAGCTTGGTCGACTAATTTCAATCAAACTCTTGCCGAAGCTAGTCGTGAGAAGAGCGAAAACATTGACTTCAGTGCTGTACTTGGCTCTTCTTTGCTGATCGGTCCGTGCTCTAGCTCGCGGGACACAAACACATTACTTGAAGCCTGACAAGATGGATTTTTGTGAGATATGTGATCCTGCAATTCTTGCGTGATCTTGTGACATCAAGAGAGCTGCCATGCAAAGTAAAGGCAGACCTCCCGACTGTTGCTCCTGTTACAAAGTACATGAAAGATTGTAAACTTCTCATGTTGTGGAATCCACAATAATTAAAGCACAATTTGGTCTGATAATGTACGATACATCTGTCTAGTACTGCAGTGGTGCTATCGGTGATGCTGAATTTAAATAGATCAAAACCTTCAGCTTTAGTGGTCAGGAGGCTGATAGGCCAGTAAAACTTTGTTCACTTCACAGTCAGAAATGGATGAAATGCACAAGAGAAACCTCCATATCAAGCTGCACACCTGATCAGCTACATCTATGGGACAATTTTATAAGATCATTTACAACCTCCTCTTGTTTTTAAATCAAATCTCCTTGGCTTTTCTCATACCGACAGATCTCAATTTCATATTTCAGACTGTTTGTTTTCACTGCGTTGCATCTCAGATACATGAAAACACTGACATGGGAGGAGGGAAGGAAGGTCCAGTAATAACTAAATGGCATCTTGAACTTGGAGCTTTTCTTTGAGCCGGAGAGTTTTTCTTTTTATTCATATCATGCACAGAACCTGTCCAAAGTTCAAGTTCAGTTGTTTGATGTTGGCTGCTTCTGTGTCCCTGGTGTGTGTGTGCATTTGTGTGTGTCTGAGAGAGACGACAGACAGCCAGAGAAGGAGGGAGAGTGTGTGTGTGTGTGTGTGTGTGACTGATGTGACAGTATGTGTGTACACTAGCTACGTAATTTAGTCCTTGTAAATTTATAATTTGGTTAGCCCAACTGCTCTCAGACACTGTTGGAATGCTGCCAACCTCATGCTGAGTGTGTGTGTGCGTATGTGTGTGTGAGTTCATTTCTGTTTCTGCCGCTCTAAGCTCACTCATAACCTCGTCTTCCTCATCCTCCTTGCTTCTCACATCAATACACCACAACCTTCAAGCTCAAGGTTGCAGCTAACCGCTGTCCTCTGCCTGCAACATGACAGCATCACACCAGTCCTTCCATGACGGTGGCACGTATAGACCGCCATCTGTATCTATGGGCTCTACAGTAATGTAATTGCGGCTCTTGGAGTATGTGCACAGGGCTGTGGCGGTGGCGCGGTAACCTAGATGGATGGAGAGCGGCTCGCAGCACTCGGCTAAGGTAATCAGCTGGAGTGCTGGCACGGGCAGAACAACACCTGCTGCTGAGGGGAGTAGCCGGCGCTAATTGCGGGAGAGTGATGGGGGCCTAGACGCTGCAGACGCCACCGACGGTTCAGCCTAATGCAATTAGCCGCCATGTTCTCCTCCAGCGAAATTGCATTACGGTTTTTTACATTTAATTTAGCCCGCGCAAAATGAAACGGTATCAGAGAAGAGAGATAATGAGAGCAAACTGATATTGAAATCTGCACTGTGTTGGGAGGCTATTAATGAGACAATGAAACACAGTGGCTGACAACATGGTATACTGTGGTAAAACACTTTAATGGTGTCATTAGGATGATCTGGCTTTGGGTTATTGCTCCAAGGCTACAAGGTGGCAGTGAAAGCCAATATTTCCTCCTGTCCTCTGCTTCTCTTAGTCGTTTTTCCAATATTGATTGAATATTGATCACCAACTGGTTTTCTTTTCCACATCTTATTGATGGCTAAATCCATCTGTTGGAGTGCATGTTTATGAGGGTTTCCTATTGATCTTCCTAAATGGCCTCTTCCTCTTGTCTTACTGAATGTACTTCCGATCGACAAACTTATACAATAAATGCTAATATTTCTATAATAAATATTCATTGATGATCTGGGGTTTTCCTTCGTATTTAACTACACATCAAAGAGAATTTTTGTGGTTTGCTGCTGCGTGGTGGCGGGAGTGATCGCGGGGTTTTGGCCCTATTAGAACAAGCTTTTTTTTTTTCCAGGCTCCATTCATCTACAGCTCAGCTAAAGTAGAAGCAGTGCAGAGAGACAAGCTGCTGCTGCTGCAGTGTGACTTTGCTCCTCTCCCATGCTTTGATTCATTATTCAGCACCCGAGAAGTCGTCCTGCAATCCCACAGCAGCAGCGCACAGAAACACGCATATAGACACGCACTGGAGATAAGACGAGCACACACACGCAGAAAATATATGCAAACGCACACATTTTCTGTATGTGGAAGGTAGAAATTCAGATAAATATGAATGAAAAATAATGCTTCTACTGGGCATTTAAAACATGACAGTTAAATATAACACACACACACACACACACACACACACACACACACACACACACACACACACACACACACACACACACACTGCCCCCTTCTGTCAGCACTAACGGCCTGCACGCTGTATGGAAATGTTTCTCCTAATGACTCCGTAATGACAGCGACTTATGTCCTTACCATAGTTGATTTGTTTCCTGGGTTTTAAGAGTAGATTATTTCCATGGTACAGACTTAGCGTAAGCCGTTCACAAACCACAAGCACTGCACTTCAGCCCCGGTTTGGGATTTTAGCCAGGTCTAATCAGATTAAAGCACTGTTTCCCCCCCTCCTCCTCTTCGCTCTTCTCCTTTTTGAAACAACATGCCACACTGCTCTCTCAGTCCTGCTACATGAGCCTGAAGAAGCGGGCCAAAAACAAATTGCTTTTAGTGGCAGTTGACAAGTAGTTGTGTAGAGAAAATAAAAGGTTGTTTGGAGCAGATTAATTCTCCTTCACGGGAGAGCCCGGCTGCTGTGTGCATTCTTCTCTCAGTGACGGGGAGAAGATAGCTTCGACGGGAGGAGCTCATTGTTACGGACTTAGCCGGGCCACAGGACACTTTGTGAAAGAGATACAAGCTAAATAAACCAAATCTAATATACAGTAATGGCATGTTGCTGCAGATAATTCAGACTGACTCAACTTCATCCCACAAAAGACAACCGTGTTAGACAAAACAGCCAAGTGTAGATTCAAAAAATCACCTCAAACCTGCTCCCCTGGTGAACACAGTCCAACTAATAACCACGCTTGATGTTCTCATCCCATCTCATATCTCTCTCCCTGTTCTGCAAACCCTGTTCAGCAAATATAATTTGTTCTCATTAGTTTCACAGTCATATTGCAAATAGAGGAGAAACAGCTGTGGAAATATATTTCTAGTGGATAATGATACATCACGCCTCTGGACTTGAGTGGTTTTGTTCTTGCCCGTGGTTTACGGGAGAGAGGAGTCCTGACTTCTAACCTGTGAAGGGTGCTTGCTGGCCTGACCTGGATCCTTCAGCATGAATTAAGTGAACAATGGAAGAGCCGGCTGAATGATGGCTCCACGCGCCTTTGTGCCTCTGTTACAAACCACTCCTAAAAAGGGGCTGCCTAGATGACACACTCTGTAGAAATCGATCACATTTACTCAGCCCCTGGGCCTTCCAAAAGCTGGATTTAGAGCGAAAAAAAAAAAAGAGGTAAAATGGCAAAAAGGAGAATGAAATGAAATCCCCTTTGCATTTAGAAACAGAATGGAACAACACTGAATAAGGGCGGGTGAAGAGAAATGCCTTGGTCCAGGTCTACTTTGCAGACTCTGACGCGCAATCATGCGTCAAATTTCATCAGCAGTAGCCCTATTGATTTTTAACCCTGGAAATATAAGACCAGGGAAGTCGGGCACAGAGATATCCATGGATGTTTGGCTTGGTTATCTACGCCTCTCCCTCGTCTCTGCCTCCTTCCCGAGAGCATGAGCAAACCAATGCTCTCTCAATTGTCTGACAATACTGGGCTAACACCGTGGCTGAGCTTTATAGACATGATACGAGATTGAAAAGACAGACTTTGAATCCAGCGCTGGGAAAATTCAATATTTCTATTGTATCCTGATTCCAGTACAATCAGACACAAAGCCAACAAAGTCTGCACTGACTTCGCTTTTTAAACTGATGGTTCAGCTACATTCAAAAGCTTTTCATGGCAAACCTGATCGATGCTCTAGAAAAGTTTAACAAATAAAAGAGTGGAGAAGGCTCATACATCTGTCAGGAGCCGCCTCTAAGTGGAGACTAAATGGAGGTGCAAGCCTACTGTGCACAAACTTGCTGCATTTCCAGGCTGACAGTGTGCCCCGGCACTCAAAAGCTTCAAGGCCCAATCTCTTTGACAGGCCCATCTCCTGCTAATGGGTCACATAACCATTGAAGTGCGGGGGGGGGGGGACAAGAATGGCAGATCAGTTGCTCTGCAGGTTGGATTGTCTCACAGTTTGGTTTCTTACTGTGTCTGAGCCTCGGCGGTGTGCAAGCTGAGAGCTGGAGGCGGCGAGGTCTGTTCGCCATGCCACTAAAGAGGACACAGGAGCAGGAGAGAGCTCTTTAGTCTCCCAACACAAAGCTCGAGTCATTGCTCTGAAAGGGACTGGGACACACAGAAGCCAGTTAGAGCCCCTTTTTCTGTTTGGCCTGCAGGTTTTCAGAAGCTTGGATTAAAGGAAGGAGTGTTGCTACTCGATAGGAGTCGCTACCGTGTTTCTTACGCTTACTCGAAAGATATTAAAACCCAAGTGACCTTAAGGCACAGTGTAGGTTTATACAGGGTCAAGGTTAAGCAAGAGTGTCCAGTTATACTGCTCAACTTCCAGACAAGACCCAGTCCATCTGCTTCAGGTCAGACCTTGCTTTCCATCACAAACGCAGAAGGTGACACGTCGAGGGGCGTCTGAGCAATCACCTACCTCCAAATAAAGAGAAGTGATTTCATAATGACGCCCTGTCAGACCTCCACGCGTCGGGGTTATCTGTATGACAAAGCAACTTTCCTATTCTATGCATTTTCATGAGTGGACCAGGAGAGGTGGATGAAAGAGAAGGGTAGCGGTTGGTGACCTCGGGGTCAGGGGGTAGAGGGCTCCAGCTGGTCACACTACCTCCTCATTGACTGATTCCACATCCAGGCTATTGTTGTTGGCGCGTGTCCATTGTTCTGCAGTGGCATTAAAATGCATAGATTCCTGTCAGCCATTTCACTGCTAGTTGACCTTATTAGTTGAGGTGGATACATAAAACATGAAGTTTAGGATCATTAGATATATGCGATTCACTTAAAGGGATGATAGTCAACGCTGAGTATGGCCGCCATATCTAAAGGGATGCTTGGTATTCATAGTGCTATCAATAAAACATACAGTTTATCGTTATGCTGTGTGATAGCAAACAAAACCTCAGTGTAGGTGAGGAGATGTATTCAAACAATAAAGCCGAGGTATAAACGCCTCTGGAAATTCCTCGTGCTCTATGGGATCTCCAGGCAGCCTATTGTAGGTGCTCGCCACCCTGCCCCCACTCTCCTCGCTATTTTTCTTCTCTGCACGCTCCTCGCAGAGCACACACAGAGATGCAGCACCGAAGCGGGAGGAAGAGAGGAGGAAAAAAAAGGAGAGAAGAGGTGCTGATACTCTGTAATTGAGGGGCAACCCTGTCACAGTTGACCTGCAGGAGACCGGGGATAAAGCGTATTCCATTTTCTCTCCGCTATCCTGGGACTGACAGCCTGCAGAGCCCCGGGTCTAACAGACCTAACCGAGGGCTGTCACCCTCTGCCCACCTCTCTCACAGCATATAACACCCATTTCTATCTTGTGCTCTCACTCACACAGACCGTGCACACAAACTACTACCATCAGCTTCTACTTGCGAATCAAAATTTACACTACACTGATAAATACGTATGCACTCTGGGGATATATAGTCAAAGATGCATGATGAAAGGCATGTTCACGGTGTCCTGTGTGTTATGCTGGCTTCAGTATCTATTTTAAATATCTAAATCTCAATGAGGCCTTTTACTGAATCAGGGCACCAGAAGGTTTTGACTGAAATGACAGCACTGCCTATTTTAGAGACACTCTAATGCTTCTCCACTAAAAACAAAAGTACCAGTGCTCAACAGCAGAAGCGCATCTCCCAAAAAACGGGTCTGATGCGGCGCCGGATAAAGGGAGTATATTTAGCCCCCCGGTCCCTGCCCTTTGTGTCTTCCTGATTTGTTCTAATGTGGGAGCCTAATCCAGCAAAAGCAGATTATACATGTATTAAATTCCTTAAAATTGCAGTATTTTTAATACCACATTTGCAGGGGGAAATGCAATGGAAGCAGCTTACAAAACATAAACCTGCCAAACTGTCTCGCAATGCCGCAATAAAAGGGGGCTGAGACATGCGAGTGAAATGAAGCATGTACATGATGTGTTCAAAAAAGACACTGATTTCTTTGTAAGTAAGAAGAAAATGCTCCCCCGCCTGCGAGGCAGGAAAAAAAAAGTTAGTGATCGCAAAGACTGCTGACATGAGATGTATGCGTGTGTGCGATTGATTGTGCACTGTGACCTAAATAGTCGGCATGAAAAACAAAACAAAAAGGTTTTCCGACTTTACTTGTGTGACTTTACTGAATCAATATAATATCACTTTGCCATTTCCACAGTCTTTTTGTGCTCGCAGATTTCTCCGTCTCGTAAAAACCCTCAAGTGGATTTGCTCCAAATGAGAACATGGAAGTGGGCAGAGAGAACAATTCAGCTGAGTTTCTGCCTCACAGGCTTCCTGTACTGTATAGTCTAAATCACTTTTTGCATTAATTGCTTTTCAAGAAAAAAAAAAATTCCCAATGACCTACTAGATCAGGCACGTAAAAGACAGAAAATTGCAAATAATTTGAAATATACGAAGAAATCCAGAGAGAGGTTGTGGATATGACCAGCAGAAATGAACACACACTCAAAACAAAGGCATCCACATAATAATACACTGCACTGAGTGTGTGCCTGTGTACACCTGACCCAGCCAGTGTCCTCTCAATGACAACATGGCTGCCCCCACAAGCTCTAGCCCGGCCGCCATAATGACACAATGTACCCATCTGCCCTTCAAACCAACCCGGCAGCATGAGGCTGACCTGTGAGTGAGTGTGTGTGTGTGTGTGTGTGTGTGTGTGTGTGTGTGTGTGTGTATGTGTGTATGTGTGTGTCCCATCTGCCCTTTCAGCCAGGCAAGCAGCATGATGCTGACCTCTGACCCTTAGGATTATGGTCCCACCACGTGCCACTGAGCAGGGTGATGAGATTGACCTATGTGGGTTGCTGTGTGTGTGTGTGTGTGTGTGTGTGTGTGTGTATGACTGATATCTGACAGCACAAGATCCACACGTGCAAATGAAATCACTCCTGGATCCATAAATCAGTGTCTCTCCGTCCTGACGATTATGCTGTTAAATTTGTTGGTATGAAGAGTGAAAATCTTTCAGTCATTCAGTTTACATGTTCAACAGTGTGTGTTTGTGTGTGTGTAGATACGTTAATACAAGCACCTCTCTAGTGAGTGATCTAATGCGGGGTCTGAGGACAGCCAGCCATCCTGAGCTCTGACACAACCAATCATCTCAAAGCCAGCGTGATCGCCTTGGCAACCCCTGTCACCACATAGTTTATCCGGAGCGTCCTCCAATCGGGGAGCACCACAGCCTTCGCTGAGCTCCTCCCACAGGGGGGGAGGTTGGGGGAGGTGGTGCCAGCCGTTGGTGCAGAGCCTGCTGCTGCATGAGCGGGTGCTCTAATCTGGATCCAGTGAGGATCACTAATCCCAGATTATGACTCTCTGGGATTAAGACATGCTGATGCACAGGTTTGCATTCACCTCCAATCCCTGGACCTCTCAATCTGGCTCTGAACCTCAAACCTCACCCAGAGAAGTCTATTAAAGCAGCAGCAACAGTGATGGCACCTAGAATGAGACGTCTTGTTCGAGGTGTTGGCATGTTTGGTCAGAACGATTCAGAGCACACCTGCTGTCTGTCTTTATATGTCTGTTAGCCGTTTGATTTATAGAAGAAGTGTACAGAGTGATTTGTGGAGTGTGAATGCTCTAAACTGTCTGCACATTGAAGGCAGCAGGTTAGCGGAAATGAAAGTTTCTCTCTGTCGCTGCTATCTGACTGAGCACAAGTGACGGGGTACATCAGGGAGAGAGGTAAACAAAGCAGAGCAGACACTGCACCTCAACGGGATAGCAAATCACCACGCCGATACCTAATACATGTCATACAGAATAAAAGCACAGGACAATACAGGAAGCATCTCAGACGAGGTGAACACAAAACTTCATGAAAATGTTTTTGCCAAATTCAGTCTCTACTTGACAGCACTTCTCAAAAGTGATACCAAAAATGCTTTTTTGAACGACACAAAGCAAGAAATCAGAAACTTTGCACTAGCAGTTCATACTGTACATCTGTATGTGGCACAATTCCCTCAGCCGGCAGAGTTTGGTTTATAAGCGACAGTCTTCAGCATTTAAGCCCCTACAACACAAGTTTATCATGATGCCAAATTATTTCTGTGCACAGGAGAGAGAGGTGGGAGACAAAGAGAGGAGGGGGGGAAGAAAAATGGTGGCGGGGGGAAGAAATAACTGCTCAAATATTGTTCATTACAATAATTCATATATCACAGGGTGACGTGTAAATTAGAACCTCGGAGTCAACATGCGCACAAATAATTAAGCTGAAATATTAATGATGAAATGTCCTCACAAGTGTGCGACTCATGATCAATTTGGGGTTAATGAGTCGTTTATCTCCGTCCAATCCCTGCTCTTCCTCCTGCCACTGCCGTGCTGCAGGGGCAATGCACGCGGCAGGGCCCTCCATATAGTGTGGATAAATGTGCAAATGATCCCCTAAACAAAATCAATTTATCCTGCACGCTGTGTTTTTTCATGGTTGAGGAAAAGGGGAGACAGCGGATGTGGAAAGGAAGCCAAGTGCTACTGCAGGTAAAAAGTGATGTAAGGGAGCCAAAATAGTGTCAAAAAAAGTCAGCGATGTGCATCAGAGGGTCTGCAGGTACGATTCTGAGCACAAACTACAAGAGGTGATTTCACTGAATAGCTCCTCTGTTCTGTTTGAAATTGTCTTATCGGAAAAATTGCCTGATGTCGACTGAAAACCTGCAGACTGTGAGCCATTCATGGTGCACGCTTCCCCAATTTCTTTTCTGACTTTTAGGAGGATTTAGGCCCACTGGCTCCATCCAAACTGGTGACACTAAAGAGAACAATCAAATATTAGCTGTTTTGTTTTTGGTGGCTCATCCATCTCCACGCTGACTCAGTGACTGCACTGTGCTCGCCCGGGGCTGTATAGACGTGTTGTTGTTTGTGTGTGTGTGACATCAAGTCTGCTTACACTGGACAGCAGTCGCATCTCTTCGTCTTTCTTTCTTATTATTTGTTCGGGACCTTCCTTCTGTTTCTGAAGCTGATTAGTCCTGACCTGAGCAACCTAGTGCTGCTATATCCAATCAGCCTAATCACTCAAACTCCCCCCCCCCCCACCTTCTTTACACTAATGGGCTTTCCCTGCTCTGGTGACTTAGCACTTAAGAGCTGGGGGGGTTGGGGTCACTTCTTTAAGAAAAAACCCTGTTAAAACTTCTTAACAGCACCAACGCTGCCCTTCAGTTTGCAGGCAGCTTGGGTACTTATGAAGAAATAACCAGTGCCATCCGTAGTTACCCTTATTTACTCATATGAGCGGTGGATAACCCAGTTGCCAGCATGCCTTTGTATGAATTTGCATCACCTCCCAAAGGGCAAGCAAATTAATGAATATTCACACTTAATCTATAGCCCACGGCAGCAGTCATGCATTATTCATGAGTTGTTGCTGTTTTCGTGGTAGCACGCACACGTCTCCGTTTTGTCATCGCAAATCATAATTTCATTTTCTCCTCACTTCATTTTCCGCCATGTGCAAGTGACGGGCTGCAGTTGTTAAAAAGGCGCGCAGCAAATCACTGCGTGGAATGAGTCTGACTAATGTCTTTAGCACCCCACAGTTTTTAATCTAACGACTAATAAAGAGCGCCGTCTTTAACAGAGAGATTCATGCATCTCAATGCTCACAACAACATTCCTAATCTCAGATTCTGCCTCTGGTTCTCGCTGGGCTTTCTCGTCAGTGAGGACTCGGGCTGTCACTAAGCTGCACAAGGCTCAGAGCAGCAGCAGTAAAGACATCAGTGAGACAGGTGCCATCTTGAATCATGGCAGTCTGTCGACATGCAAACTAGACTTGGACTCCTGATATGGTATGTCTGTATGCGCCAAACCCCTAATGTTTACCATGTCATTCACACACATACACACACACACACACATATATCCATGAAAATAGACAAGTCGTCTGAGCCATTACTACCGAATAACTCGGCAGCAAAAATGAGAATAGGGAAACAGCGTTCACACTCCATTGTCCAAGAGGACCTCTAAAAGGTTTCTGTATGAAGGAAGGAGAGAGTGAGGTGACAGTTTAAAAGCCTTCCTTGACACTCAGCGAAATGGGCCTATACCGTCTTCCACACAATTGCACCGGCAAGTCAAATTGCATTAGTGATGCACAATGTTTTCACAGGGGACGAAAAAAAAAAAAAAAATCACAATGGAGCTGAAATATGGCGCATAGTATTGAGGGTGATCTCTTTTATAGGGAAATACTGCAGGACTTTGACATCATCTTTCCCAACTAAATAACGTCAACACTACGACTGCTGGCAAAAAATTTGACTGAAATAGCATGTGGGGAGAAAAAAAATTATTCAACCAATTAAATGAGTATGCCGAAAAGCACAGCCTGATCATTGTAGAGCCTTTTCTTCCATTAGAGCTGTGTCAAAATATTCTTTCAACAATCACTCAAATCTAGTCTTCTTGCTAAAACATACACCAACTCTTCAAGACTTCAAGAGTTACCTCTTTGTTCTTGAAATACATTTTCTGACTGTCAGATTGTCATAAAAATGAAGTTTTTCCCCCCTAAAAAAATAGCATGCCCAGGCAAAGGAGAAATAATTGCACTACTTTTTGGAAAAGCATAAATATTCAAAATCCCTGAATTTACTGTGAGAAAATAATTAGGAGTTTATTAGCATTTGTTTATTTGTCCATGCATAAAACCTCTTAATGAGAATGTATTAACAAGCTCTTGACTCTAGGGAGGTAAATTCTCAGCGTTGAGAATGCCTCCTTCCATCTTTGGAAAATGCTACGTTACAAAAAAACAGGAAATTTATTATCCCATGAACAGCTAAATTAACCGCACACGTCTAATGTAGTATGACATGTCCTCAGCCAACCTCAACTAGTGGGATTTGCTCTCCATGCATTGAAACGTAAAGAGGAGGAAATACCAACTCGGGGTAATTATAACGCATACAGTGACTTGACATTTAGGGCACAGTGTAGAGAGGGGAGATAGTTGGCCTTATCAGAAGCTATAATGAAAGGTCAATGGCCTCCTCAGTGTTTACCTCCAATCATGTGGTCTGAAGAAGCTCCTTCAGTCTCTATTGAAAGAGCAGCAGTCTGTTTGGGAGATAACGCAGCATTTTTGGCCGCAGGTAAAACAAAACGCTGACATTTCATTTTTTCTGACAGTTAAGTCACTACAGAGGAATTTGGTTTGATTTGAATGTTTATTATAATAAAAAAAAAGCTCATAAGAAACGGTACTGTTGATCTCCTAATAAGCTAAAATGACAGGAATAAAGGGAAACAGTGCAGTGACACACCCACAGTAGCGTCGATCAGCATTTATGTAAACACAGCATATAAATATATATATTGTCCCATCGTTTTCTTTCACACATCTTGTGCTGCTGCTGCTTATGTGAAAACTGAGTAAAGCCCCTCTCTCTGTATCTTTTTGGTTTGGTCTCAGACAGTGGAAGGAAAAAGCTGCATTGATAAATAGGTCAGAGAGCTTTTCCACCCCCCAATGGTTTCAGGCCCAGCTTGGCAAATTGAACATAATTAAGGCCCAAGGCAAAGGTTGCACTTTCCTTGAAATAGTGGGAGGAGTGGTGCAGGAGGTAGCTTGCTACAGGAGGAGACATGCTGCCATGCATGTTCAGTACAGCATGCCTGGGCACAGAGGATCCACAGAGCCGCAGCCGTGAGAGGAGGAGGAGGAGGAGGAGGAGGAGGAGGAGGAGAAGGGTTAGAGAGAGAGGATGGCAGCCATTACAGAGCCAGGAAAACTCTCTGTACATGTCTCTCTCCATCACACACACTCCTTCTCTCTGACTCTCTGTTTCTGGTTGGTTATGTTTGCTGCGTCATCTTTCTGTGACATATATACATGCACACAATAAAGAAATACTTCAACATTTTGGGAGATTTGCCTTCTTGTTGAGAGTTAGATGAGAAGCTCGATATCACTCTCTGTCTGAATAGAGTTAGCTTAGCTTAGACTGGACACAGAGGGAAAAGCCCTAGCTCTCTTGGCTCTGTCCATGTGCAGGACTCGTGACTGTGTCATAAAATACAGATGCTTGGTTCTGCTTTTGACCCATGAACTTTACACTGGGAGGGCAGCATGCATCTTAAAATCATCATAAAAGCATCTATTTGGGGCTCTGGCACAGTTTTAGAAATATAAAATTTCAGAGGTTAAAATTTGTTACTGTGATTGGCCACAGGGGCAAACTGACAGCAAAGCTGACTAGTGACGTTGCATCCAGCTGTGCTAATACATCCATGGTGGGACTATTTCTTGGCTGGGCTAAGTGACTTCCTGGAGTCTGTGCTGGTTGCCTGGCAACCTCATGGCAACAACAAGACTCCAGTAAGTCATTGGTTTTGTCTGAAATTGCATGCAAACATGCTATTAAATACGCTATAACAATATGTGAAATTTTTTATGTCTGAAACCACTGGACTCTGCGGTGGCATAAATATCCCACAATGCAAAGCAGTAGGTACAAGAACGTTTATAACAAACACTGACATCACTTACACTTCAGTTTAGGTGTAAGTATAAGATTTCGCTCTGCTAGATGTAATATATATTTAAAAATTAATTCAGGCTTTGACTCTCTCAAATCATTGTTTTGCTCACGAGGTTGGCACGGATTAGATACGTAGTACTGTTTATTCAGACAAAAGTATGTTGAACTATAGTACATATATTGGCTATGTGCTGCACAGTATACAATTTAGGATGGAGCCTATTTCTTGGCCGGGCTATTTGACTTCCTGGATTTCCTGTTAGTTGCCTGGCAACCTCATGGTGACAACAAGACTGCAGGAAGTCATAGCAAAGAACGTGTATTGCTAAGAACCGAGAGCACCCAGCAACAATGCTACACGGCTGCCATTTTGGACTGAAAGCAACTATTGGACGTCAGTGAAATGTCCGCCTACAAATGCCATACTAAACTATTGTCATATTCTATGGAAATTGCCTGCCTTGAACAATAAAATATTACAAATTTTATAGGCATTTTTAGTCCAAAAAAAGAGTTTCCTCTTTGCTTCTATACTCTTTAGTCATAGCACCTGGCCGAGAAATAGTCCAGCACATAACCTGCAGTAAAACCATAATGTGCTGTTTTAGTTTCTGTATGGATTTAACATATGACATATTACATATTGATCAGTGAGATTCATAGGTGCTTTGAACCTCATGCAGAGCCAGGCTAGCCGTTTCCCCTTGTCTCCAGTGTTTGTACTATGTTAAACTAACATGCTGCTAGCTGCAGCTTCAAATTTATTGTGCAAACAAGAGAACAATATTGATTCACTTTTTCCTTGACATCTAATTGTCAGCATGAAAGCAAATAAGCATAATTTCTCAAAATGTTGAACTATTCCTTAAATCCATCACCATATTTTGATGGATGCTTTCTTCGCTGCCTCGTTCTACCTCAGTTGTGTGTGTTCACACTGGTATCCCCACTAGTCTGGAGGTGCTGCTAGTGAGCTGGGATGCCAAGGACCATTAGTGTCCCAGCGTCCTCCTCTCTGGGGGCTTCACCATGGCAGGGAGGAGACAGCGAGTTAAGGACAAGGAGGTGCAGGATTGGGTGGAGAGGTAGGGTAAGTATCCAGCTCCACTGTCAGGCTGTACTGGTGAAAGCAGATTACAGCGGGCTGGCAGTGTATTAAGGGTCAGCCTCTTTTCCCACCCCAGCACACACCGTCTCTATTAATGAGAGCTGATGGTGAGCGAGGACTCTCCACAGGAGATCTACATGGCATTATCTTCAGCTGCCACCGCCACCATCACCTCCTCGCATTAGCTTTCTCATTAGCTTCTCCATTAGCTTCTCCATTAGCGGAGGGTCCTTGATAACTGCTTAGATGCTTTCTACATGATGGCATCAAAGGAGTTACACACAAGAAGTTTACACTAATATCAAAGTAATTGATAGAATAAATTTAAAAAATGTGTTTGTGAAGCACAGCAGTTAGGAATACACTAAGCAAATCTTGTGAAAGTAAAAGACTATAATTCAGGGCTAACAGCTGCTGTAGTATGCATTAGTAGATTTTTAACATTAAATATTGTAAGACAATTTAAAATGATAGAGCTTCTTCAATAGCAGTGCAGGGAGCTCTGGCAAGTCTGTAATAAAACTCTACTATGTGCCTTTTGTTGTTTGCAATCATTGTCAAAACATCTATTCATGAAAAAATACAAGACTGTGCACTTTAAGCAGAGTATTTTTGACTAGATTTAAATTATTTACATATAGCCTTTTCCCAAAAAGAGTATTATAAATTATGTCAGCAAGCAAAAGGGCAAACTAACAACATCTCTCATGCTCAGTGCCAAATGTCATATTTCATACAAAAAGGGAGACTATAATGTATTTAACTACATTTGTGGAAGACATAAAAAAAATGTTTGGTAATGCTGTGAATTAGACAATATTTCATGTAAATTTTATACAGGAAAAGAAGATTTTCTTTCTTTTTTTTTACATTCACAAAAATCCAGATATCTGCAGAAAGTGTATATGTGACATTCAACCCATATTGCTTCTTCCTGCTTATGTCTTAGATGGATGTGCAGCGGCATCTCGCCAGGCACTCTGCCCATCACAGACACTGAGTGTGACCGGATGCCATATGGCGAAAGATTTACCATGGCGACGACACGGCCAGGAGGCTCTAACTCAAACCTTCATCAGAATGTCAAGGAATGTCAGATAGAGAGACGGAGAAGACAATGAGGAGGAGGAGGAGGAGGAGGAGATACAGTAGCATTGTTCCCCGAGCGCAGCAGGCTCAGCTGGCCTAAACAGTCCCAGTCCCCTCAGCCTCGTAAGACTAATGGCGGAAAATCACAACCTGGGGGGTTTGATCCTCTAAAGGGCCTCTGAGACCTGATTAATATGCAGCTTTTTTTGTGTGAAACACAGACATAAATACATGCTCTGAAATGTGTGTCGCGTGCGCTCGGGTTTACACACGAGCTTACGAACAAAAGCATTCAGAGCACACGCTGGTAAGCATGTAGATATGATATCAGACAGCTCGCTGAACACCGTAAAGGGAGGCACAAAAGACATGCATGCATATGGTGCAGTCGCACCATGAATCCCTTTGCAAATGAAGTCAAAGCTATAAAAAATATTCAACTGATTGCTCCGTGACTACACAGTTAAAAGCAGGAAAACCAGACATGTCCCTGCCCTGCGTGGTATATGTGAATGTGCTGTGCAGGCATTTTCGCCATCTCTGTTCTCTATGTATGGCTTCCCCTCCCCCCACCCTCTCCATCATACTGTATCCTCCTCACCCACACAGCAGGCTCCCCTCCCCCACCCTGACTCTCGCCTCCCCCTGGGAGGATGGAGCAACCAGAGAGAAATTAATTGAAATCTAAACCCCAATGCAGGATTAACTAAGTAGGTGAATTCCAGTTGTCACATAATCAGGGCTAGTGTACTATTTGACTTTCATCAAATGGGGCTGACTGAAACAGCGACCAGGGATAATGACAGGAAAAAAAAAGAGGAGCCAGCTGCTGTGTCCCCCCCTTCCTCCCTCCCTCCCTCTATCTTTTTCTCTCTCCATCCCATCCCTTCCCCCTCTCCTCAGCATCTCTCGATCCACCCCTGCCTCCTAACCTCACACGTATATTTAGGATCTTTCCTACAGCCGATGGGCCATCGATATGTGCGTGCGAGACCTCAGCAGGGGTAAAATCGCAAAATGTTGCTGTCAGATTTTGTGACCTCCTTTCCTCCACATACACACTTCTGATATGTAGACAGACTTTATCTCTACCATACTGCTGTACCAAGTGCAAGCATGTGGTAAAATATTGTGAATTTCCCCACTGTGGGACTAATAAAGGAATATCTTATCTTATCTTATCATATGTATATGGCAAAAAAGAGAGAAATCATGAGGACACATCTTTCTCATTACACACGTTATGTAAAGTAACCGTGGTATTAACTGCATATTCAGTGCTGCTGAATTGTCCCCTTTCCCCAACTACCGTACAGTAAACGCACCGTGGTGTTTGGTTTTCTTTGAGACAACAGGGGATGAAATGTTGAAGTAAAGTGGGTCAAACAGCACGCCGCTCTGATGAAGCATGACTTGCCGCAAAAAAAAAAAAAAAAAAAAAAAACGAGAGCACGTCAGAAGATTTTTCTTTGGCTTTGAGAGGATGATGTAGATAGGGCAACACGATGCCCAAGACTCGCTGGCTGCGCTATTAAGCAAACGGCACTTGATCTATTTTGAACACTGAAAATATCCTCAGTTCAGTCAAATAATGTAATAATGTAGTATGTCTGATCAGATGTTGATGTACAATAACTGTACTCATGTAGTTCCACAACAAACGTGTGGTCACCCATAGGTGGAGGCTGCTGGATAAACAAGCAAATAATGACAATATAGCAAAACATTGTCTTCATAGGAGAAGTTATAATTGCTGAAAATTATTCTACATAAATAAACTTTTAAAATGTCCTTATATATTCTTACAGCTACATTATTGTGTAGCTAATATAAACCATTTATTCAATGTTTTCATACTGCTTATAAATCCAAAATAGGGGGACTGAGTGTGACTAAGTGTGAGCAGGGAAAACATAAAGAAGGTTGCTGCTTTTGCAGAGCAGATAATTTAAAGAGCTACTATTAAAATGATTGCTGCATCTCCTGCCCCCCTTTATTTCTAAATATCAATATAACACAAATGGAGAGAACATATTGCCATTTTTCATGGTAATTTTTTTTGTGTTTAAATTGGTGCCACAGTTGGAATGCAATGCTGCTGCTACGAGCAATAAAACCATTACATTTCTTTAGGATTTCACACTGCTTACGAATCAATATTTTAGCAAGGTGTGTGTGTGTGTGTGTGTGTGTGTGTGTGTGTGTGTGTGTGTGTGTGTGTGTGTGTGTGTGTGTGTGTGTGTGTGTGTGAGACAGTGAGAGGTGTCTATGTGTGGATAGCGGTGGGTGTGGGTAGCGTCAGTACAGCAGAGCAAGCTGCCAGCTATCCAGTTGATAATATAGCTTGGGCTTATGCCCAGTGAGGTTGACCTCAGCCTGTTGGCTCGCAATGTCATTTACCACCTGCCACACACACGCTCACGCACACGCACGCGTGCACACACACGCACACTGTACTGTCCTATCTGTGCCTTCATCTTCACCACACACCACTTACATACATAGACGGACACATCCCTCAGTGGTGGAAGTGCTTGTGCATGCTAGATGGTACCTGTGTGTGATGGACCAATACTATTCATGTTCAACAAGTGTCAGTGTGTGTACAGTATGTCATAATAGAAAATAATAATCAAGAAAATAGAGAATCACAGGAGGCCCCACGATATGATACTATCACAATACTTAAGTCACAATATGATTTTAAACCTTTTGCAATATGGTGAGTATTGCAATAAGATATGTTGCGATTTATTACCTTTTTTCAGCTGCAAATTATGTAGTTTGTCAATATCTGTTTTATCTAATGAGATACAGTTTTCACTGTTTATCTCACTTCAATAATTTCATTGTATCAAAATGGGATTGCCAGTCAAGCAGACAGCCTGACTAACACTGTCATAAAAACATATACTGTATGTTGCATCAACCACCTGACAAACTGAATTGTTTGTATTATAATCAACACTGTATTTGCAATATTAATAGTTTATATAATAAATATGGCCGTCAGTGTTAACACAATAATGGGATTAATTTGCATCATAATTTGGCCTGATAAGATAAAGATTGAAACTTGATGTCAATGTATTGATACAATATTGCCACGCAAAATGTTGCGCTACTATGCTGTATCAATTTTTTCCCTCGCTGCTACAAGAGTGGGTGAAAGAGTTTTGGAATGAAGTTAGGCTCATGAGAAAAAAATTGTCTTATGTTGCTGAGAACAGAGGGCATAAAACACAAAAACAGACGCAGAGTGTCAGACACTTCCACAGAGCTGTGGGGTGAAGACGTACCGAGCAGCGTACCTGGACAGATGGCAGGCAGTCATCCCGTTGGACCTGCCATCAGAGCGCTGCCTGAGAGGAAGAACACAACAGGAGCGGTTTCATCTGCTCTACACTCACACACACACCCAAAATCTGTTTCTACAATAAAAACACACCATATGGACCCTGACACAAGCATGTGTGTGCATTCTTGTCTGTGTTAAGTCACTGAACAAATACAATGGAAACCACTAAAGAGTACATGTTTGTATAAATATGTCATGTGAACATTGGCTGCATGGCACCACGTTACAGCCTGTAAAATAAAACACTTCAGACTGAGTGACGGCACTCGAAATATAAAATAAGAGAATTTCACTGCCAACGCCATGCAGCAGGAAAAGCTGCAGTATTGCTTTATTTAATGTCACAGATAAATCATGGTGCAAACCCAGGGAATAGGTTCATGCTTGAACTCCCGACACCTGGATTCATTTCATCCCATCTAATTACGATTGATTTTTATTTCAGTCAAATGTTTTACTGTGGGACAGACAAGAGGCTGTGGTTGCTGCACGAATGCTGCGGTGTGCGTCTCTGCCTGGTAGAAACCTGCCTGTGCTCTCCATTACAGGGAGGAGCGATAGAAAGAGTGGCTAAGAGACTACCAAAACCAACTACTCCAGCCTAAATCACATTTCAAAGCATAGCGGAGTCTATTACAGGGAATTAGAAAGGCCTCGGATCTCAACAAGCCTATCATTCAATTTTATTGAGTCTTCTCTTCTTCAGTAGCTCTTGGTGTATTGTGTACACTTGTCAATAACAATTCGTCTGCATGTGTCGTGTTGACAAAAAGCAAGGAGCGTGTATGTGCGGCTCGCTGCATAAATGCACACACACACTGGTTAGACGTATCTCCTTGATCCTACCCTTGGGAACAATAGGAGAAAAAAAAATGTATGAAATAGTTTTAGGTTCATGGTGCAGTTTTGCTATGCATTGAAGATTTTCTAAACCATTAATGTGAAGCATTTCTTTACCATGTGTGCCATTCCTTTTTTTAATATACTGCTTTAAAGATATAACATCGTGACAGCAACAAAGATAGGAAACCTGACATTCACCAGGTAGAGAGGCAGAAAACTAGAAGGCAAAACGCACAAGGTAATGTTGATGTGTGGTGGGAGATATGATCCTCTGATGTCAGTATTATCTACCCTGAACGAAGTCAAGTGAATTCAGTGTGCACCTTCTGCCAATTATTGCTGCTTTCATTTGTAATATAAAAACAGAAATAGCGGTGACAGAGATTTCCTTACAACTGACGTGCAAATAGTCTGCACTTTAAATGCAAACAAAACCATCCTTTTCTCCACAAGCTTCACTCTGAGGACATATAGGCAAAGGCACCTTAATGCTGGCAGCTATACTCATTCCTAACCCTCTTCCCATCCAATCTTGGGGCTTCAAACATAACTAGACCCCCTCCAAACATCCATCCATCCCCTCATTCACACTCCCACTGTCTGTCTGCACCCACAGAGAGCCACCGCTCACAATCCATGTGCATCGTATCAGATAATTTTGTGGAGGCGAATCAATAATGCAGCCGTAAATTTCATTTAAATAAACATTAGTGGCCTACTTAATTAATGAAACCTCATCTACAATTTGTCAGTGTCAGGAGTGCTGACCCCTTTGATGTTATGGTATGAATATTCCTTTTCAGAAAATGAGGCGCTTGCACGATTAGAGCTTATTGTGGCGTTGGCCTCTTCCTGCCTTTCTGTGCTGCTGCTGCCTGGATTTGAGAGGACACACAGCATCGCCAGATTAAAATCATTTACTTTGCATTGAGGACAATGAGAGGCCATAAAATGAATGTGAGGAAACATCATGAAAAATAGCGGGGGGAATATCTAATGAATCTAATCTACATACAAGCAACCTGATCAAATGCTTGAGCAATTTCAGCAGCCATATATCAAACGGTGCACGACATTAACATCGAATCAATATCTGAGAGGTCCACACCCATAAGCAATAACGCTGATCGTTAATAACCAGCAGGGATATGAGAGATAAATAACAGGGAGAAACATAAAACAACACTGTGAGATGAGTATCTGACCTGTCCTTGTCAGTGTGCAGAGAACAGCTGCTCATGACCCAATTTTACATGGATACATAATTCAGTGGCGAGCTATAAGACCTCCAACGGCACTATAAAAATATTCATCAAAACAAGTTAGCAAATCTACTTCAACAGACTCTCTTACGATACCTCGTATTCCACATTACAACTGCTTCATTAGTTGGGAGAACTACTCATAAAGGCTTCACTGACCCAAATGAGTCAAGTTGTATCGCCTAAGTTGATACGTTTAAAAGATTTAAGATGGTATAAAAAGACTTGACTCATTAACCAAGAAACTAGAATCAGACTGACAGCAAAATGTGTTTGGAGGTGATATTTCACCTACAACACATCAATCAAAACACAGAACAATAAACTGGATATGGCAACATGTAGACAATATATTAAAAGCAAAGATAGTTGAAATATTTCCAACCATGCATCTCCTTTTTCCTTTTCCACTTTTGAATAAACCAAAACACAGAATACACTGCTGTTAGTCTAGTCCGCAAATAAACTGCGATTAAACGTCGACCCTGAGCAGCAAACGATAATTGACTCTTGGATGACAAGGTGACTAAAACGCAAATGCATATAGACCTGTGTTTAAATACCCAAAGCACTTGATTCAGTGTTTTTAGGCACATGTTTTAACATCAACTGTATCCATGAGATCAAATCTATTCACAGCTTGCACATGATATTTATGAGGCAACGGGAAGTACGTGTTCTCTGCCACAACAAAGAAAGCGTCACTGTGATAAAGAGAAATATTGTACTAAATAAACATATGAACTGGGATCACATCAGGTGAAACACCAACAAACTAAATCTGTTCCACGGCAACAAGCAGTTCATTCATTTTTCAGTGAAACCAGGTTAGAGTACAGAGCCAAAAACTGATTAAAGCTCAAGGTATGAAGGAGACAGAATAAGGAAAGTGGAAATCACCCCCATCCCTTATTTGGGACACCTGAAATAGGCCAGAGGCTGATTTCCTCCTATCAGAGGAGTCCTGGGAAGCCGGAGAGACTGGAGGGAGAAGAGGAGAGGGAGGAGGTAGAGGGACGATGGCGGCGGTGGGGGGATTCAGTGGGGCCTTAAGTGTGCTATCATAGGCGTCTCTTGTGCCTGCCTGCTTTATTTGCAGTAGTCAGGTTAATGAGTCCACCAGCCCACTTGATGTTGAGAGGCCTGCCACAAAGAGTTGCCTCATTAGAGCTAGCCTGGCACG
Source organism: Pterois miles (assembly GCA_947000775.1). Lineage (NCBI taxonomy): Eukaryota > Metazoa > Chordata > Actinopteri > Perciformes > Scorpaenidae > Pterois > Pterois miles. Next base: position 14,355,841 of record CAMQGK010000028.1, read on the forward strand.
CTGCTCTGAGACAAAGGGACATTCACACTACTGAATGCCTTTACGCTCCTCAATGCTGCCAGCCTGCGAGGGCCAACGCCATGGCATAGCCCCCTGCACACGTCCTGGCGCCCGGCCAGCCACGCCGCGACCCTAAGCCCGCCTGGCTGGCTGGACGAGCAGGCTGCTGAAGCGCTGCTGAGTGTTGCTGTGAAGGAAGGCTTCACCAGCCACAGCCTGCTGTGTGTTAGTGTGTGTGTGTGTTAGAGCACAGGGAATGTGCAAAAGCCACAGCAGGAAGCCAGCTGACATGCTACATTATCGATGACTGCGATTGGTTCTCGGGCTCTAAGGTTGACTGTGACTGAGCTCTTTCCCTGCTCTCCTCCTCGCTTTATCTTTGCATTCCCTCGCTGTGGATTCAATTCAACACTTAACTCACAACTAAGAAATCTGGAAAAATCTTATCACTAATAAAAAAATAGAGAAAATGCTATTAAGTCTTGTTCACAATAAATAACAAGAACTATAAAATCAACACTAAAATGTCTCAGAATGTATATTCAATACAACTGATAACTTTTTAATGCATCCTTCACAATTCTGTTTCAAAGCTTAGTCCCTGATCATAAATCCACCAAACAGCACAGGATAATACATCACACTTGTACAAAATACAGCACAAGGACTTAGAAATACAACCATAAGGGGAGCATGAACAAACACCCGTATTTCATGATTGATGCACTGGCAAAGATCCAGTTCACCACTTCCGTGCAAGAATAAAAAATCTATTTCTCTCAAGGCTCGGGGTCAGGAGTTAAATATTTTCTGCATAGGCAAGCCGCTCTTTCCGCCACACTATTTATAGCGCAGGCAGAAAACAGCTGAGCCGACTGCAGTGATGTCACTTGCGCTGATGGAATGCTTTGTTCCACAGCGTGTGCGCATGCCACCTGGGTCTGTGCGAAGCTGCGAGGGGGAAGCTCGATGTGGGAGCCAAGATGGCTGACAGTTGCCCCATTTTTCAAGTGTTAAAAAAAAAACCAAAACACCACTATCTCCTTGAGCCAGGCTGGCCCCAAATACAGCACATAACCTTATAGAAGCATCCATTCCTCTGTCACGCCTCTGTGTGTTAATGTCATGAAAGGTATCAGCATTTGTGGCTGCCATTTAGAGCTGAGCGCTCATGCCAAGGTAGGGTAACATCAGGGTAACCGCACACTGAAAGAGAAACTAACACGCAGGATCTTAAAGCATTTCACTGTTTGTCACTCCGTGCATAACGTGCATACGATTCAGGCTGTGAAGAAGTACTATACCCATATATATTTTTAGTAAGCCTTTGGGCTTCTTTCAGTGTCCCTAAAAGAGCATGGTTGCCTGGCAACCGTTATTGTTGCCATGGAGATTCATGTGTTGGCAGCTGCTGCAATCAGCATTAACTCAAGGCACATATTCTCATTCCGATAGTCAGGCGATGGGGAAGGCAACTAGGACACACAGGCAGAGAGGGATAGTAATCAGTGTGAAACATATGCTCATCCATTACTCGCTGCATTAATACAATTATATCAAAAGAAATTTATGGCAGTGCTTTGGTGCAATGATCACATTGCAGGCAGAGGCATAAAACTCCACCTCATAACAGATCCCCGCTTTCATTTAATAAATGGCAGCAGGCTATAACATAGTGGTAAACAATGCCATTTTAGACCTAACATAAACATATCTGTTAAAAAAATGGCTCTATTTAGAGTCAAGTTAGAAATTATAAATGTGTCTTTTTCTTTCAAAGCATCAAGGTGAAAAGCTGTATGCAGCCTGCTATAGTAACGGTTAATAACAATAAGACATCCCTGCTGTGGAATGTATAAGCAGTGCTTACAAATATTGTTTACATGGCCTATTAAATTATTTCACGAGGAGCCTTATTGCACAGTGAACTGTATACCATCTGAGAGTCAGTACGGGTTATGCTTTGTGATAAATTTCATACTGAACTCAATATTTTGAGCAGCTCTCTGCCAGCTGCTGTGTTTTCATTTCAACCTGTTGGGGTATAAGCGATATTTACCGCTTTCCCTCCTTCATATGGGTACTACGCGTACATGCCCACTGGAACAATTGCAGCCCTGTTGAGAGGAGACACGCACAGAGATCATAATAGCAGTTATTTCCTCTCTGGTTTTTTTTTCCGAGGCCTGGCTCTCTCCGTCATTTCACTGTTGACATCACAGAGCTATGTGGGGATAAAGAGGCAGAGGGAAAACAATAACAGACCCATTGACCCCCATTTCACAAACCTTGGGGGTATGGGAGAAATCCACTTACAAGCCTGCTACAGACCTGCTGATTGGGCCTCAATAGGCTTTGTATTAGGGAACAGTGGAAGTGCAGCGGAAGGTCCCAACTGCTGCCATTTCTGAGCGGGGATGCTTCTGCGACTGATAGTGCAGATTTACATCTAACCTCCTGTGCACCTCGGAGGAGACGACAACACCGAACTGTATCTCGAATCAGACAGACAATGGGATAAGCATGCAATGCAGTTATTGAGCTATACATTAATCCACAATGTGGCTTGTAGAATCAGTGATCTGATCACATCACTCCTGCTGCATCTGTTTTAAAAAATAACTGTGGCTGAGCAACGCGAGGCGGCGGCAAAGCTGGAAAACAAGCTATTAGAGCAAAATGATTTTCAGAAGCATGAACATCTGCGTCCAAAATAAATTATTTGTTTAATTCAATTACTGCTGTGTGTTGACACATGGAGGACGAGAGTATTCACTACATTTAAAGCTATGCATGTTAGTACACATCTCGCAACAAATCAAGGTTAAGCATCTTAAATTCATATGAAAAGAGTTTCCCTTTCAGCGGACCAACCTTTAAACATCTACCTTGCTAAAAAGAAAACCTCAGGTTAATGATTCAGTAAACTCCCCCTGTCTTGCAGCTTTAATTTCCCCCCACACAGGAGAAACATGGCTTTGGGAGTCAGACGTGATGATCTCCCTGGCGTAAGCATTAGAATGGAGGCTCGCCTTGCTTTCTCTGGATGCTGCTGGTTGACATTTAACATCACAGAGAGAGGGGAGGTGGAGAGCCAGGTGCCCTACATGCACATTTGACCCCCTGCTAATGTCAGAGGGGGAAGGTCCCACACACTCATCCTTGCTTCACTCACACAAAACACCACAAGGACGCATGGTACAGAGTATCCATCGCAGCGGTTACAGACAGGATTCAGCTTCCTGTTTTATACGTTTATGTAGCAGGAGGTGCAACCCATCCAAAATATCATAATTCTAGATAACATACATCATTTTTAATGGACTGGAATTCAGGCTACAGTTTCTACTGTAAAACATATGGTCGATAATGTATGATAATAGGAAAAATAAGGCTGATCATAAAGACTGCATCGCCTACACAAAATTTCATCTGTACATTCTTTTTTATAATATATATATAATATATTTTATAATATATTCTTTTATTTTAAATTTTAACAGGAATTAAGGCATTTTATACTGAGTGGAAAACTCTGTCTGTAAGGGAAGATGCACACTTTGGAGGACACTCCAAACACAGCCAGCAGGCCTGTAACCCAGTGCAGATGACCTGGTTCTGCTTGCACGCAACCATGAAATAACAACTGCTGTTTGGTGTTTGATGTTAGCTCGGGGAGCGTACTGTCCCTGCTCGGGCTAAGCAGGCACACGTTACCGTCAGGATTCGTTTGAAAAAAAAAAAAAAAAAAAGAGATTTGCAATGAGGTCATGTCCTGAAACACAGCAGGATCTATGGGCTTATTCTCTAATTCTGGAGTCTTTTCACTGCAGGTCAGGACTGATGGCACACATAACATCATAACAATCAGTTTTTAGAGAAGTCATTTTGATGTAAAACGCCTAAAACTGATGAAATGTTACACACATATTTATGGGGAAAGAAGCAAAAACGTGGTATAATAAATAAAAGTTCATACTTTCATAAACAACCGCTAATAACCTATTGAGTTATTGATATTGTAGTGTCTGCGCGGTTACCATAACAACCACACATATGCTTTGTTATACTGTATAGGAAAAATGTGTTTACTTCTTCGGAGCAATGTTTTTATTCATTCATTTTTTACAAACTGATGTACATTTGAAATTGATTTGTGTCCCCAAAAGCAATTTTCTACACAGTGACAAAAATGCCAATACAAGCCAATACAAATAAAACAAATGCATTGTATTTGTTAATGAATTTTATTATTACTATTTTTTAAGAACAAATAGCAATATGAATGTTTAGCAGAAAGTAGTTAATACATGCAAAAGGCTCTTGTGGTCATGATGTACATTATATTTGGACTTTACATGACTGCAAGAAATTGCCATTATTTAAAGTGGCATGTTCACAAAATATTGCACTATTAAATATTCCAAATATTTCTACTCAAACTATAGAAATACACAGTTTTCCCCCTCTTCCTTATGTGGTACTGCAGGTATGTTTACCTGTCTGTGTTGTTTACATAACAATAGACAGGAAACTAAAAAAACAAAATGCTTTTTTCCAACTTCCAAACATGTTATTCAGGATTGTAGTGACTGTTTCTCACCAAACTGGCAAGTGATTTGAGTTTAGGAAAATTAAATAACTACAAAATACATTATAATTTGTTAAAACAATTTAAATTGCTGCCTTGCATCTGGCAGCAACACACTTGTACATATATGAAAGTAAAAATACTCAAACTTCAGCTCAATACTTTATAATCAAATTAGGACTAAACAAAAATTGTCTGAAATAAATCTATTAATTATAGAAAGACTTCACACAACTGTGTTACAAATTACAATTATTTACCAATGACTGATGTGTAAAAAAAGAAGAAATGTCAACATATCAAACCAGCTTTGATGCACATTTTGTGGAGAATATTAGAGGCTGTGTGAGGCTGGGGGGAGGCCTGATGCATGATGCAAAATGTGAGGGGGGCTGATGGTTATTAAAGCATCTCGTTGCTAAAACTGATGCAACTACAGTGTTCACTGCTGCAGAGCACCGAGCCTGCAGCTGCCTGGACAGACGTACATTTTCGTTTTCGATTTGGTTTCCAATTCGTTCCCCTGCTTCCAAAAACAAGACTAACGCCGATGTTTATTGAGCTTTAATGCCTAAAAGTACGTTCAAAATAAAGGTTATTTTGCCCGGTGCTGAATGTTATTTGATCTTGAGTAAAATGAACTTCTTTTTTATTTTAGTAAATTCCCTATCACGTACGTTTCATGTGGCCATGCTGCTGATGGAGGCCTGCTTAGGATTTTTTTTGGTCAACAAATAACTGAACAGCTTCGGTGGAAAATGCACGTCAAGACAAACAGCATTTCGATTCCGCCTCAGTTCGAGTTTTGCGCGAGTTCACGTGGACTCCGCGTGCAGAAAGATGCGTATATGAAGGGCGTTTCGATCCAGCAGCCTCCGCGCGTCTAGATGTAAACGAATTATGTTCACCATGACGCGCCGCCACAAACTACATTAATTTACGCAGTTTGGTGAGATCGGTTCGGTGCTGTGCGGGCGGTCAGACCCCCGTTTGTCCTTAAAGTCCTCAGGTGTGGAGAACAACGTACGCCAGAAATCCCATTCCAGACACGCATATCCAACAGGAGAGTGAGACAGATGGACAGTTTAATAACAAGTCCAACATCCAGTCTTACTTGGTCGTGTGTTTCCATCCAAATGCTGCCCAAACTTCCTCCTCTGCAACTTTTACAAACTTCCACCTCTGCTCAAATGATGGAATTTGCATCTGCAGCCACTACTTCTTTCTTTCCTTTCTCCCCCTCATCTTCTTTCCCTCCCTTCACGCCACCCCTCTTAGCCCCCTTCTTTAAACAGGGGGGCCCCCCTCTTGATTAATAAATGTTTATGTGTTTTGAAGTGCGGGACAAAAGGGGGCTGGCCTGTGACCTCTAGGAGCCCCGACCTTGTGCGGGTTCATTGTGAGGCGCTGGGAAAAGGGCTTTGGGACGGAGACCCCGGGCCACTGACCCACACACATCCCAGAGCCCTGCCATTCATGTGCGCACCGCTGCATGTCGCCCCGCAGCTCCCATTGTTTCAGCAGGAACAATAGCGTCCCCCCACCTCCCTCTCTCCCTCTCTGCCAGAGAGAGGAGAGCTTTCAAACTTCCCTCTCTATATGTAGCCTGATGCAAGCCCCTGCAGACTCTCCTTCTAACCCTTCAACTTGCTACAGAATCAAAATGTTGACAAAACTGTTAGTGGTAGCCTATGTTCGCCCATGTTGCATCACACACCAAGGTTGCATCATGGGTTCTTGCAGCCGTCAAAGGCCAACACTGTAACACAGTGAAACAATGCAACAGTAACAGAGTGAAACTGTGAAAGAGGGAGAATGGATGCGCGCAGAGGATGAGATGACAGAAGGAGAGAGCTCGAAGAAAACAGGCCGTGAATAACACCTCCAGGCTATTTCAAATGCTGGAATCAGATAGATATTAATAGGCTGGAGGTAAGTAGGCATTAGCGGGCCTGCATGTGTGTTCCGCCTTGGCTACAGGGTTAGCGAGGTTACTGGAGTGACATCATACATGGGGCCCTGGTTTCGATTGGATCTTTGCCTGGGAGTCAATCACGACAGGAAGTGAAGGGGATAGAAGCGAGCAGTGCAGGACTGCTGCCACTTGCTTCAATCAATGGCAGCATCAATGTTGAACGCCAAGACAACAGACTACACAGCATCTTTGTCCTTTTGCATGTTCAAATCTGCAGAAGAGAAATGCTAGAAAAGGGTGCATACAGAAATTCAAAGTAAAATGATTCCTTTCTACCCTTAACAGTAAAACATGGAGATATTGTTTACATCATATGTCTATATATGTAGATACTACGTGCATACTAAAGATACTATCTCTTGTGCTGATATGTATATTTACTGTTCCTGTGCATTGCCTGATAACCTGCTGCTGCAACAAGAATTTCCCAGTTTGGGATCTATAAAGTACATCTATCCATCTATCTACCTATTACCAAAAGAAATAGAAACACATTTTTTTCTTATTCTTGCAGTAAAATACCCCTCAGTTTATCATACAATTGGACTAACATAGCATATAGAAACTGAGTTGCAATCCAGCGGCCTGATGCGTGAAACTGTAACGCACTAATGGACCTCTCAGGACAAACGGCATTAAACATGATTAATTGTGGCCGCGACACACAGAGCTCCACTACATTATACAATAGTTATTGCTGCACACATAAAACAAATCTACAATAGAGTGTTAATCTGCACACTGGAAAAGCAGTTTACAACGTGCATGGAAATAAAAATTAAATAGAAATAATAATATAAAACACGAGAGGATTTTCCAGAGCGCGCATATTTGCGTGTCAGTGAGCGAGCGCGCATTTGTAGGCTATGTATAAAAGTGTGCGCGTGTGCATGTGAGGAGAGAGAGAGAGAGAGAGAGAGAGAGAGAGAGAGAGAGAGAGAGAGATTTTATTGTAATGCACAGATCGACCTGCCCTCTTTTGAAAAAAAGGCGAGAAAGCGCAGCCATGCTTTGCAGAGGCTCCAGCATCGCTCTCATTGGTAGTAGCAGCTTCTCGTCTAACGGACTCCTTACTTGTCCGCCGCCGTTATACACCGAAAGGAACCGGGAATACCAGCGATCTGCCTCCGTGATGTAAAGATCTGTGTTAATGCTAGAGATGAAGTGAGAAAAAGCAGCAGAGTACGGATACATATTAGCAGAGCGCAGTGTTCTGGGATCCACCATATGGCGTGGAGCATGTCATGGTGAGTATCTGAGGCTTTATGCTCGACTCTTTGATCAATTATTGATGAGATGAGAGTGTATTTTTGCTTCAAACGTTAGTAATATATGTATTTCAATGGCTTGGATCATTGTGGATCTGCAGAGAGATTCCGTTGGCTTCACCCATGCACGTTGCACTTGCCATTGTTATTGCGGGCTTTAGGGAATGAACCACTTTAGGAACAAAAAAAGGCGACAGAAAAGCATCACGCAGGGTGGACAGATCGTTTTATGTCGACGGTTGCATAATCGGTAAGAGGGGTAAAGAGGACGGTGGGTTTTTGGAGCCACCTCGTTTGCTCGTTGCGCGGTGCTTAAAGGACAATAGGGGTCGTGTTCCCGTCGGTGGCCGCATACACAGAGGGACCCGAAATATGGTGCCGAGCCGCGATGAAGCTCCAAACGACGGCCGACAAGTCTCCGGGTTTTCAGAGGATGGATGGGGACGTTTCCGTCTAAAATGGCGTTTCCCTTTGTTTCTGCATCCCTCTCCTCTCGGTTATAGCGAGTGGGTAATGCATTGCGATTACCATAACCACCAGCCTGCGCCTCTTCCTTTCCACTTTACACGCAGGGGATTGTGCTGTTTAATGGTAAAACAGGGGCTGTCAGATGTACAACTGGTCCCCAGTATACAGGCTATGGTGAGCTCGGTGGGTCAGGTACAGGCTCAGATAGGGAACCAGGTATGTGACTCCTATAATTATGATCAGACAGCACTGACTTCATTTGAATTTCACCAGTTTTAGCAGTAAATATGCAAATCGATAGAATATCTGTCTGCAGCACTGCAGATTATACTGGACAGCATGTTCTGCTATCTGTGTCAGACCCCATACCATAATTTACCCATTAATACTCATCACCAAGCATAGCACACTTTCCATCACACTCATCATGACAGATACTATCTGCATATTTTGTGCCATATTTTAAATCTCATCCCAAGGACTAAAAAACAACAGCTCATCACATCGAGCAAAATACAGTATTTGTTAAATTACATCAAATAGGATGACACGAGCATCCATCCTCATCACTGTGTGTGGGTGCGCGCGCGCTAACGAGTGCATGTGAGCATGCCCGTGCATGAGTGTACGTACACGCGTGTTCTCTCTCTCTCTCTCTCTCTCTCTTTTTTTTTTTTTTTTTTGAATAGTGCAATGTTGCATAACCGTTCACAGCCAATGCCAGATTTAGGGCTTCACAATTTGCGGGGCCATTGTTGGCATTTCCTCTGCTGGCCCGCGCGCACGCACGCACGCGCGCGCGCGCGCCACACACACACACACACACACACACACACACACACACACACACACACACACACACACACTAACCAACTAACTGCAGGACTATTAACACATTTCTGCGATAAACGTTAATACTCTGAATAGGAAGTCGTCAGTTTCCCTCCTAGTTTCAAGGACACAGGGTAGTGATGAGGAGGACGCTGGGTAATATAGAGGAACATCTGTTTGCCCGGTGACGTCAACACCCCCCCCCCCCTCACCCCCCTCATCCCAATCCTCTTGTGCTGAAGGCAGATGCCTCATTTGTTTGGCTGGAGCACCATTAATCCCAAAGTCAGAGGAAAAGACCGGACGGAGAGAGATCAGTCCCATTTAGGCGGTGTCGGTGCTGTTGGCTCGCGCTGCTCGGTGTCCCGGTCAGTTTGCGCGTGCAGGGACGCATATATACGTACTGAGCGCCGGTGCGTTCAGGACAACCGCAGTTACCAACCGAGGCTCTTCAGCTGCCCAGTTTGCGGCAGTTTAATGTGTGACCCGCAAGTCGAGGCTGCAGGCTCGTGTGCGTACTGGGAGAAAAAAATAATGCGTTATGTGCCTAGAGGAAAATCTATATTTTGGACGTGGACTTTTTTTCTGTTTTATGGACGCCTGCTGCTCCTTTTAACAGGTCAATGTGGAATCGGGGAATTTGCCATTTGAAGTTCATGACGCATTTTGTGTTTGTTTTTTTGTAGGTGCCTTATGGGATAATGGAGGACTTTTTGGACAGTTTTGGACAAAGCAGTCGACGGGAACGCATCAAACGGAGCCCCTTTTCGCCTGCATAAGCGGCCTGGGACATATCAGCATTTTGCCCGTTGCTTTTAAGTCATGTAACCTAACCTCTTGTTCCTCCAATTGAATGTCTTTTTTTACATAATAAGGTAGGCCTGCACAAGAACCGGGACAGGATTTGATCTCTTTGGACTCGTGCTTGGGATTTTTTTATTTTCATTTTTGGCCAAACTTGACATCCCGATAGTCACACAACATAGGCCCCGAAGGCTGCTAAACTATTTGATTATATTTGTAATCATAGGTTTTACGCAAAGGTTCGAGGTGTCTAATCGTTTCCCACAGGAGGGTGAATGCAGCAGGAACACACACACACACACACACACACACACACACACACACACACACACACACACACACACACACACACACACACACAGACGAGCGGGTTGTGTCTCTCCGTGTTCACAGCGGACCTTGATTTAATGTCTTACAATTAAGGCACGCGGTGAATGCCAAGAGATGTTCCTTCTTTCTCCGGATGTCTGCAGATACCAAACCCATCACAACTTTTTTTTTATTAATTGGTGTCGTTTCCACAGTGAATTTACTTCTGTAAAGCATTGCTCATGTACTGTCTCCTTCCCCCTTTCGTCCAACAATAAAGTAAATACACACAACCATTTAAAGCTCTGTTTTTCATTTATGTGAACATGCATGTGGTGGCTCCTGTGTGTGTCGGTGGGAGCTGTCCACACACACACACACACACACACACACACACACACACACACACACACACACACACACAGAGAGAGAGAGAGAGAGAGAGAGAGAGAGAGAGAGAGAGAGAGAGAGAGAGAGAGAGAGAGAGAGAGAGAGAGAGAGAGACAGGCTTCCCTTTTCCCAAGAGCGCTGTCCACCTTCTGTGGTGCTGAAATCTGCGCACCACCGCTCAGCCTTTTGTTTCACTCGCCTGTCGGTGCAGAAGCGGAAATGGCTCGACAGTTTTACTGTAGTACAGGAATGCAGCCCGGACATATAAACTGCACACACACACAGTCACAAGCGAGGACACCAGAAAAATCCTAATGTAGGCAAAGTCATTACATCTAGCAGGTTGGAAGGAAGGGATGTGCAGACGGTGTAGCTGCTTTCCAAGGCGGTTTCTACAATAACGACCAGAGATTAATTTAAATTTGCTTTCGCTTATTTCGAGAGCATTGCTGAGCAGATCTGCAGTGGAAACAAGTGAACATCTCGCTCTAGAGACACATTTTCTCCCACTTCCTCTGAGAAAAAAATAAACACTTGTTAAAATTGTAATTTTGGCAGTGAAACAGAGCGTTTCTAACCTAAAAAGGCCTTGCATGACAAGGACATTACACTATGATTTATTTGACCTGCATATTAATTTCCATAAGCACGATGTCAGTATGGGATGTAAATGAGGAGGTGGGCTAAGGACGTCTGCAGATACGAACTGAAATGTTCGTTTAAATTTATATTAATTGGTTTGGAGAGTCCAACAAACCTTTTTGACAGAACCAATGAATACAGTGCAGTGCAGCTGGAAGAGTCTCTTATGAAATAACATCCTCCTACGTTAGTGTGTCGCCTAGTGGCGTTCAGGGGCGCATCACTCTGTTATATAGTAAACCATGATAGAGGATAATGCTTCTTCCAGGGTTGAGAATTTGACAAATAGCAAAATGTGATAAGGTGGAGCTTCACACAACCTAAAATATATCTTACTTTTTAAAAAAAAAAAAATATCTATAGCATTTGTTCATGTTGTCACTGAAGACACATTCTCACGCACTCCATTTTGCACACTTTGACAGCAGCAGACAATAATCAGATCCTGATTAATGCATATCATCGCCGAGAATGGCGGAAGGAGTGATGGATGGAGGAAGGGCCTGGAGGGGAGGGGGCTTTATCCAGTCATTTCACCAACTCATTAATGTTTATTTCCTATAATCCTTCACATAAGCAATGAGTGGTGAAAACAGTCAACACTACAATGAACAGGGAGAGAGGGATAAAATGTGAGAGTTCATCTACATTTGAAAAATAATTAAATGGAATGAGATTTACTGCCATTTAAAGTCCTAAATAGATACACAATACACAAAAGTAGAGCTAAAGAGCATTAATCTACACTGCTACAGTCCTAGACATGACATGAGTGAGTGAAGGAGGGACACTGATCCACAATCAATTTATAAAGTCAGCTGTAACATTTACCTGGTCAGGGGTTAACATGAAATGATGCCGGCACTACAGAATAAATAGAGCAGCCTACATGTCGTATCATCAATATGGCTTACTGGTGAGTCTTGATGTAGAGCACCGTATGACAAAAATTGAAATTTCATATCAGGTCCCTACAGGCTGAGAGTCTGGCTTCCACTGATAACCAAAATCTTCAAAGTTGAATGAAATCCATAAAGCATGTTCATCAGGCTCTTGCTTCACCCTCAGCTCATCCGACATGAGCAACGTTTCAGGTCATTGTCTGCCCTCTTGTGGTGAAGACTGGGAAAAAAACTTAATTTGGAAGCACAAGAGATTCATTTTAAATAAGCAATTATATAAAGAAGTTTGAATGAATTCAGCTGTGATTAATTATAATCAGTTTGACTTAGGAAAACCTGAAAAATGGACTGCAAAATTTTAATGAATTTCACATTTTTAATGCATTTAGTGCTGACCTTTAAACGTTATGCATCCAAACGCTACAACATCTAGTGCATCAAAAGTGGATCAAATATCAGAAACTACTGTTTGTGAAGGGTCTCAGTCATCCAGGCCATTGTATCTGAGTAAGGGTTAAATCAGCAGCAGCTGGACTTGGTTTAGATTATTGAAGACACTTCACTTCTCAACCAAGAAGCTTCTTCAGTCCTGATGAACTGTCGTCAGAACTGAAGAAGCTTCTTGGAAGTTGCAAGTCCAGTCGCTGCTGATTTAACCCTTACTCAAATCTGAAACTACAGTATATTGTTTTTGCTGTGGTGTAGATATGTTGCAGTATCCATCCCGTTGTCTGTTTGGTAGTTTCTTTAATGGCTTCCTGTCATGCTCCTGTATCTAACCTCCCTTACTGTCCCAATCTAAATTGATGCTTGTTCTCTTTCCTAACAGTTTTTGCCTTCAGTGGTCTCTTCATTACCAAAGTGCTGACAGACTGCGGCTGTAATGGCTGTGGCAGCGTCCTGGCCCATCTTGTCTCATTAGCCAGACCTGATTGGCCATGAAGGTGTTCTCTTGCCGTCTCAGGATAAAGCGGCTGTCTCTGCCACTCGTTAGATCATAACTCCTCAAGTATTCTGCGCTGATGGCCTCTCGTGGAGCCTCAGCAGAGAGACTGAACATATACGCTAATTGAAATATGCTGGGAAAAGGAGTAAAACATTGACCTTGAACGTGTTAAGCACGTACTGGCCAGTTGCGTTTGGGTAGCAGCTGCAAAGAACTTCTTTGAGCTCCAACACGGTGAAAATATAACAGCATGTCAGCATGAAAATACATTTCTTTGCTTATTTAGATTTTAAATGATGTAAAACAGCCGATTATAAGTCATAGTTTCTTTAACAGTGTGTAAAATGTTTTGCGAAAACTTGTGATTCAACATTCAGTCAGCAAATATCATGTCAAGACTATTGGATCAGCTAAATTTAACAGCTGAGATGCTTTCAAGAGTAATTTCTTCCACTATAAGAAGGCGGCCTAGGTATCAGTTATTTTCCTGTCAAAATATTATTATTACGCTGAACGCCAGAAGGTAGGTGGCCAGCATTAATGTGCAAACAAGTGGTGGATAGCACCTGCCATGTGACAGAGGATGGATACTTGGCATTATGAGAAATCATTGTATGTGTTGGGATTTAATTAGAAAGTCCTTTTTATTATGATTTTTAACAAGTAAAGACTTGTCTGTCTTTAGGGAGTTGACTCAAAAGCACAGCTAGTATATCAACAATGTTTTATTGAACCATTTTGTATCTGACTAGACTTTGGCTCTGTTAAGTGAACACTTGCTAAATTGCTCGTAGAAGTCATGAACTCTTGATTAAACTACAAACACAGACTTATTCTTGTAGCTTTTTTACACTGTAATCTCTCTCTTTCATTTTCACTCTGACTAATTTATCTGTATCTTCATGTAATTACAGGACATTTTGAACACCGTCTCTTCTCTGGTAAACTTTTGTCATCTTTAGTGTGACATACTGAAGGAGGCAGGGCGGATTTCTCCACAAAGCTCCATTCTAACTAAAAAACACATAGCCGCCAGGGTACATGGCAGAAATCCACACATATTTACTGTGGTTTCTATTGGCAGGGGTCAAATGTAATCATTACCTTTAATATGGCCGAGCACACATGCCAAGGTGACTAGCCATGGTGACTTGGAAGTGGAGGGACATTTTTTCCCTCAATGCTTTGCCTCTAGGGGAGCGTAATTACTGAAATGGCTTTTTGTGTGAGAGGTGAAGAAGAATGTGTTGACACAGTTGGGCCTATTGAATCTTTGTGAGCTGTGGGGTTCCTCGGGCTACGGTGAATTTAACAGATACCTGTGTATGACTTCTCTGGAATGGACAGAAGCTCAGGTGTAAACTGTGGAGCTGTGAGTGTGTTCAGCACCAGGGACAGCTCCCACTGCAGTGGATGCTATACACTCGTATGAGCCAAATTAATCTCTAAAACATCTATAATTCTAATAAAAGGAGTATACAGACTTAATATAAAGGGCAAAAATGTCCATATGCAACTCAAGTGACCTTCATTAAATCCTCCCTGAATTCCCATATCTTCTAGGGTTGGGGAGAAAAAAATCAGCATACAACATATTGCGATATTTTGCGTGGCAATATTGCATGTATAGATACATGGACGTCAAGTATCTTTTATTATATAAACTATTATATTACAAATACAATGTACATTCTAATGCAAACTGTTCAGTTTGTCATTTGCATGATGCAACATTTAGGTTTTTTATGACAGTGCTGATTAGTCTGTCTGCTTGACTGACAATCATATTTTGCTGCAATAAAATTGATTGAAGAGAGATGAACAAAGTGAAAACTATCTTATTAGATACAGATGTTGAAAAACTGCATTATTTGAAGTATAAAAAAGGTAATAAATCACAATATATATTATCGCAATACTCTGTATACCACAAAATGTTTAAAATCGTAATACGATTGTTTCGTGATTTAAGTGTCATAATAATATCGTATTGTGGCGCTCCTTATGTCCTCCAATCTTAAAGCCCCCAGTTTGTAACACAAGGCCTACCCCCCTCGTGACAAGTAAATAGACCTTCACGTGTAAAATGGGTGCAGTGGCCCTTTAAACTGCTTCAAAGTTAGAGAATACATTTGTTCACACTGCACATCAACATGATGGATACACTGCATCTGCTTGTTCCAACACTCTGGTGAACTGTTATCATGCTTATAATAAAGCTGCAGTGGGTTGAATTGGAGCAAATATAGATTTTCAAAAAGTTATGTTATAAAACGATCACTACATCCTGATATGAGACAGGTAATCTGAAAAAGATCAGCTGCCTTTGTGTCCTCCGGTGCTCCAAATGGCATCTGCAAGACCAATTAGAGACGAGCTGGAGTCTGCCATCTCTGAGCAGCTGTTAATCACTCGCAATCTCCAAACGGTCAAACTAGACAGCGCTGATCAAATATAAATGAATATTTTGTTACTGTAATGCCTATTTCTTGCAACAAACGTTGTCAGAAACATCTTCCAGTTACTGTTTAGCTGTAAAATGAGAAAGTTTGTGACCTGGCAGCAATGTTGAGATCAGTTGAGGAAATACCAAGCACCGGAGCACAGCCAATAGGGACGCTCAATAGGAACACTCCGCCAAAGTCTCCCATCATGGGCAAGATTTTCTAAAGCCTGAAAACAGAGACATGAGGAGGTGCAGGAGTCTTGTTTTCTCCCAGAACAATTGAATTACAGTATGCTGAAAGGTTTTGAAATTTTGCCCAAGGATACCAAAAATTTACTGTCCCACTTTCAGCAAAATACTCAAACCCACCATTGTTTATGGATGCTTCATTGCATTAAATCAGAGGTCGACTGATAGAGGATTTCTAATGACTGATTAAATAACAATAGTTTGGAGCACGAACAAGACAACAGTTGATTAACGGCCAGTATCTTCTTTACTTCTGCAGCAGCCTGGTTGGCTACTTTTGCATACGACATTTTTAATAAATCAGTGTCTTGTCACTCCGAATTTAATAATTTGTAAGAGAACATCCTGAAATCTGATTTGGTGGATTACATCATTGGAAAATGTTATATTTATTTGTAATGGGTGATGCACTGTCCTGTGGTTTACGATATGACTGGCCAGGGTTACTACTGTAGTGCATCTTGCTCATTGTGAAATGCCACTTTTGCAAACCATTAATATTAGTGCATATTCCCGAGGTAAGGAGGATCCTAAAGTGTGTGATTTCATTTCATGAATGGGTGGTTATGTGGCTGATTATTTGGAAGAGATGCCAAGGTGATAAGTTAAAGTAAGTGAATAATTTCTTTTCTTCCCTCTCTGCCTTATATTGTGGACAAAGGGCTGATTGTATTGTGTTATATACTGTATCCAAAAGGTAACTTTTTTCTTCCTCTCTACCTTGACGTTGTGTACAGCGCCTCCATGCAAAATGGTGATGTACATCCCCACATGACTGGCGGTGGCAGAGCAGCCACTGGCCACAGTCGGAGCCCAGTTTTACTGATAATGATAGTTGGAAAGTGTCTTATCGGCTCAGATTAACTGGTAATTTTTTAGCAGTAAAATGAGAAAGTTTGCTCCAGCTGGTGAGCAGAGATATAGGCATTACAGTAACAGAAAACTGATTCATATTTGATCAGCGCTGCCTAGTTTGACCGTTCAGTTGGAGTTTGCGAGTGACTGACAGCTGCTCAGAGACGGCAGACTCCAGCTCGGCTCTGATTGGTTGTTTTCCTCCAGTCTGTGAAATCTTGCAGATGCCATTAGGGGAACCGGAGGACAACGGAGGACACAGAGGGACATGATTTTTTTCAGATTATCTGTCTCATGCACTGCTGTCAGGATATAGTGAAAAATATATATCATATTTGCTTCTACCTACTGCAGCTTTAAGTGCATTTTTACATTTCAGCTATATTTTTTTTTATGGACAGAGTCCTTAGAACTGAAAACCTCACGATTTTGACTAGAATTATTGTTTTTTTTCCAGCCCTAAAATATGAATTTGGTGATGATGGCATGGCCAAGGGATCATGGGGTTTAAAAAAAAAAAGTTTAGCTGTTAATGCTGATGATGGTTGCTCCATTATGGATGTACTACACTATATATCCCAGTAGATGGCAGTATGACCACAAGCAAATCTTGGTGAGCGCAGGATATGTCATCGGACAACCGAGAGACGTACTACAATAGTGAAACAGAGAAATTCATTCTCATTTTAGCGGACTTCAAGTAAAAATCCGAAAGCAGGAAAAATAAAATTAGCTGGTTGTGGAATTCACAAACAATAGATAATGAATGCAACTCCAGTCTGCTGCATAGTCTCCTGTCAAGTTTGACAACAATGACCGGGGTCTACTCCTGAATTCAAGTGTCACACTTAAAAAGAGGAGCTAACAACACAGTGACAAAAGAAGGAAAAGCCACAAGAACATTAAATAAATAGTTTATATGATCTGTGTGCTGAGTGAAACAAAACCGTCTAAGAGACTGACCAAAGGCAAAGGAACTTTTCTCGACCAAAGAAATTCAAAGAAGCAGGTCATTTTATGATGCAGAGGGATTTCTAAAAAAACACCGTTATAAAGAGCTTTGAACACCCACATACACACACACACTCAAAAAGGCAGAGATAGAGCGCACGCTGTATTGTTTGTCATCGTTTAAATGCCATTAATTAAAACGTTAACCTGATTGGGTGGAGAGTGAGAGGGGGAGAGGGTGTCTCTATCCCAATAGGCGAATCCTTTTTAATAACCCGCCTCGAGATAATGATGTAAAAAGACTCAGGCGTCTCGTGCGTAACGAGGATCATCGTGGAGATCCGGTGAAGGTGAATCAGAGGCACACAGAAAGAGAGAGAGAGAGAGAGAGAGAGAGAGAGAGAGAGAGAGAGAGAGAGAGAGAGAGAGAGGAGAGAGCAACACTTATTACACGGGTCTCCTCTTCGTCTCCACACCTCAGCTGACAAGTCGAGCGAGCCCGCAACTTCACCGCTGACACTCAACTAAACTTGTAAAGGACAAACAAGAGGAAGAAACTCATAGAGGCGCACAGTTTCCAGAAGCGACCGTTGCCTGCAACAACGAGGAGATGGACAGAAGGATGAACTTGAACGGCGGCGCGGGGGACATTTTTCACAAAACTCTCAGCGCCGTGTCCACTAAAAAGATGGACCCTTTCAGGTCTTCGGCCGGCATTGAGCTACCAGCCAGAGACCGCCAGTCACCGATCAGCTGCTTTGACCAGACCGACCAAGACTCGATTCAGCCGGGAGGACTGGCGGGAGGTAGAGGGGCGCCGCTGGGTCTGCCGACCGGATCTTTGTGTGTCAATTTCGGCGAGAGCACCAACAGGACCTCGGCGGCGGAGAGCAGCGGCGGCGAGAGTCCCGACGATGACAGCGACGGCAGGTGCGACATGGTCCTTCTGGCTGACGGGCGGACGGTGCCCTCGGGGAAAGGAGATGGAGGTAAGAAAACCAAAGAGCAGAAAACACTGAGGCTGAACATCAATGCCAGAGAGAGACGACGGATGCACGATCTGAACGACGCGCTGGATGAGCTCAGAGGGGTCATCCCTTACGCGCACAGCCCGTCAGTGCGTAAACTCTCCAAAATCGCCACTTTGCTGCTCGCCAAAAACTACATCCTCATGCAGGCGCAGGCGCTGGAGGAGATGAGGAGGCTAGTGGCGTATCTCAACCAGGGCCAAGCCATCTCCGCTGCCTCGATACCGGCCACCACTGCCCTCGCAGCTCCCGGCTTGGGCGCGTATGACCAGCCGCCCGGATATCCCTTCCCCACCGGGGTGGCTGCGTCCTCCTGCCCCGAAAAATGTGCCCTATTCAACAACGCCACCTCCAGCCTCTGCAAACAGTGCACTGACAAGCCTTAACTGCGCCCGACAGAGACTCAGAGACGCACAGGGGAGAGCAGACACCACTTTTAAGAACACTTTTGGAGAGGGGGAAACCTGCGAGGCTACTGTTGTTGAAGTCAGTAGGCTAGAGACAAAGACGTAATGCCGATGAATACTTTTATAATATTTACTAAATGCATTCAAAACGCGCTTTTTTGTTCAAACAATACTTGATTATGTATATAAATCATCCTTAAAGTGCTGGTATGAATGACAGTGAAGACCAAACACAAGTACAGTAGGCCTGTAAGAGTGGCTGAGTGAGCTGTTGATCACTTGCTCTGTTATGGACCCTTTTGGAGATTTGGGTGACCTGACAACCTGCGACATTTCCACTTAAATAGATGGACACCATCCCGGAGCGTTAGGCCAACCTCACTTTCTGCTGCTTCCTTATTTATTTTGCGGGTTTTCTTTCATTCACCTCAGAGACTTTTGCTGTTTGCTTACTGGTTCAAGGCCTGTTTTCATGAACTTTTCTATAGAGCACGTGGAATGTCATGAACAAGGAAAAGTGAAATGAAATAGATGAAGTCGTTTAATCAGATATTTATGTGCTAATCCAGACACTTGTTAACAGTTGCGCACGCCAATTACAATTCTTTTTTGGGGGGCACTGTGATATAATAAAATTTCAGAAAAATTTAGAAAACCTGAATCAAGCTGTTTCGGGTGTTTCGGTGTGTCTTTTGTAATTTATTAATTTGGATATTTATATTGGATATTTTGCTTGCATTGCACATTGTAGTCTTTTTTTCCTAGTTTGCGTTTTTTCTCTTCTCACACAAGACGATGGAGGTCTTCAGATGAATCGCGTTGTCAGGTCAAGATGTGGATTATTGTAGATACTTCAGTTATTATATGAGCGAAGAGGGCCATTTGTATGTATTTCAGTGTTGAAAAGCTTTATTAAAATATTTTGAACAACAGAAATACTTCCGATTATTCATCTGATGTGGAATTTAGTGTCAGTGGAAGCACAGCAAACTGCCTTAGCTTTTATTGTGCGTTTGATGAATACACACTCAAATATTTAACCTGAATTTGACATTTTATTATGCTTTAATCGTTGAACAAACTAAAGTCAAGTGTTTATTATAAAATAAGAGCGTCGTTTCTGGGGGTGATCTCGGACTCTAGTTGTCAAGTACACTGAGAAAGAATTGTTCAATAATTTTCTGCTCCATCAAAGCCGATAACTTTCCTTTTTCTTGAGCCATAAGTGACGCCAAGTCATGGGAGCGAAGGCCAGACGTGGTGGGCGAAAATCGCCTTAAGGCAGAAAGAAGAGCTTCCTGATTACTGAAGAAAACAAAAAAAACTCTGACGACCTTTATTGGGATTATTAAAACAATTTCCACGACGGTGTGTAATAATACGTTAACTCGAAAACAAGTGTGTATGAAAACTGTCGGCTGCAATACCTGGCTTCACGTAATGAAACACGTCGTTAAGGCAATTAGACCTCCAGAATGTGATTAAGGGATGTAATTACGACACTGTTCATTGCCGTAATTTGGTGTCTTTAATCACAGCTGCACTCCCATCGACTCGCCCTTTGTCCTCCTCAGTCGTTTGTCCACACCAAAACATTTTGATGACAGCAAAAGTGTGAAAAATATTCCGTAAATATATGATATAATCCCAATCCTAAAAGCAGTCACTATGCACGGATATTAATATTCAAAATGTAGACAGGAAGTTAAGTTGAATCAGAAGTGAGCACCTGAAAGGCTTACAGGCCAACACTGGGAACACCATTTCCAATTACGCACGAAGGCAACACGTATTAAAAGCACAATCTAAGTGCTATTGTTATTCACAAAAAATAGCATTTTTACTGAAGTGCAATTCACCAATATTTCATATTTTATCACATTAAATGAAGCCTGTGTGGAGGAGCTAAAGACTTCAGCACCATGGACAGAGGACTCTTTTTATTCCTCCACCAGATTAATTTATGTACTGCTAGTTTTTCTTATTTTTACCCATCAGACCTTGATGATAATATAAGAATGTGATTCAGATTCACAGCTCTAAGGCAACAACTAGTAATCTTAATTCAATAACAATTCTGGATTTTTTTTGGTCAACTTTAAAAAGTAGACATTAGACGTAAAAAAATCTTCTGGAAGCAAAAGGATTACCAGCTAATATATTTCCTTAATTTCTATTTTAGTCCAACTATGAAAACATGAAAACGTTGTCACTTATAACTCAATTAATTAAACTAAAAATATCCAAATATAATTTCAATGCTTCAAACTGACTTTAAGCTGACGCAATACATAAATAAGAACCACTAAAAATGAATGAAGTGCACATTAGATCAATGTTTCCCTCTAATAATTTACACAAAAATTCTTTATCTCTCTTTCCTTTTAAACATGAACAGTAACGACATTGTGTTCGCAGTTTATAACAGTGTGTTTTTCTCCAGTCTCTGACCTCAGCTTTGTGTCTGTTTGATGAGCCACTCCGACAACAGGGTCATTACAGTGTCCCACTTAATCCCATCACACTCCTGAATGCCTTGGATCTTCACGGAACAGCTCTTAATCAAGAACGGAAATAATCAGGGGACGTCAAAAACAGCTCTGGCATAAAAATCCTGTCAGCAGTTCCTGTTGTGCATCATCTTGTTTCAGGAGATATTTGACGTTTTGACACAGAAATGCATTTTTTCCCATCCACTGCTGTTTGGTAACTGAGACTTCACAAAAAAACATTAATTATGCAATATGCATTAATGCACAAATGACTGGAGCATTTAACCCATACTAATATTCACATTAGCCCAGAAGAGGAAATTCCCCAGGGGTGAGACAGAGCCATATGCGTGTGGAAAACAGCACACAGCATTCAGAGAAAGACAGACCACAGCACAAAAAATATCAGTTCAAAGGCAGCGAGCAACCAGTAAGAGGAAGACGTTTAACTGAAGCATCGCATCATTTAAGTATGACGTTTATAAAGCGAAAGCCATCATACTCCTCGATTTGGGAACACTCTGTTGTGTTTCAGTCATCATTACAAGCTGATGAAATGTCATGCACACACAAGGGCCTCTGAAATGTTATGTTGTTGGACTGGGCAATGATGTAGCACTCAGACGTGCCACGAAAAGAGAAGTTTTCCTCAGTGGCCACCGACTACAGCAGGTAGTCATAATAAGCAACATCGTTTTTATTCATGAGCCTAATAAAGCTGAATCTGTCTTAAAGGCATTTACAGCGAGATTCAGGGCTCATGAATAAAAGCGGGAGATAACAAAAAACACCCCTTTTCATAAACCATAAAACGTCCAATTTACCATATCAAGGGCCAGCAGGGTGCCTATTCATAACGCAGATGTGATGTCTGCTAAGGATGATAAACATGAAAGTCAAAATATACATAAGAGCGTTGAATTGAAATGTCCCCATCATATCAGTAACAGGCGAAACTCTGGCAGTGGATCCATCCATGCTGTGTCATACACTGGGTGTAAAGATATATGTGCTGCACCGGCTGAGGCACCAAATCAACTGCTGGGTGGTAATTCACCTTTGTCAGGCTACTGATAGCAATGCATAATGTTGTCTTTGTGTTGTGCACACAAAATGCAGGCTGCAACTGTAACTAAAAGGGTCAATCTGCTTATGTTAAGTACTGTATATACCCATTATTTATATAAACTATTTAACCTTCATTATGAGATAATCCCATATTTGAGTCACTTCTCTTGATTTCTTCCAGTTTGAGGTTTTATTGAATCCACAGTAAATTAAATACTAGATCCCACAGCTAGATATGCAATATCTTCTACTGTTATGATCAACTGTCCAACTAACCATATATTAAAATCTGCATTGGGGAGTGAGTAACAGAGAAGTAGGACTGCATCTAACGATTATTTTCGTTGTTGATTAATGTGTTAATTAGTTTCTTGATTAATTGATTAGCTGTTTGGTCTACAAAATGTCAGAAAATGGTGAAAAATATAAATCCGTGTTTCCCAAAGCTAAAGATGACGTCCTAAAATGTCTTGTTCAGTCCACAACTCAAATATATTGAGTTCAATGTTATAAAGGAGTAAAGAAACATTTAAGAAGGTGAAATTCAAAGAATTTGACTTTCTTTCTAAAAAAAAAAATGACTTTATTATTTTATCAAAACAGTTTGCAAGTAATTTAATAGTTGACAACTAAAGGATTAATCATTGCAGCAAAGAGAAGTAATGAAAAGAAGCTCTAGAAGGAGTACATACAGCTTCAATTTGTACAGCTTGACGCAGTTTAAAGTACTTCATTATTGACATTTCTCTCAAGTTAAATTTGCTATGTATCTTAAAGTGCAGATCGCTCCACACCTCCTTTGCGCTTATGTTTTTTGGCATTGTTTTATATTAGGTAGGAATAGAGGCTTAACTGAAGCCGAATATATGACCGCAACAAGGAAGTATGGTGAACTTTTCTGAAGTTAGGCTATCACTGGGTTCTCTATTGATACTCCAATGATCATCTGTAAATGCATGTACTACCTGTGTTGTGTTTTTGGTTTACTTTTGCACTTTTCAACCCTGTACACAGGGGACTGTGTTTTGTTATGCTTGAGTGATTTACTCAGACACTGTGTTGAGATAGAGTTGAGTGCTGTAACTTACTAACTAAAATCTGACAGTATGACAATGGATATAATCTATTTAAAGATTTCTATGAACTTCATTTTATCTATCTATATTCTATCTATTTATCCAGATAGACGGAGTTCATTCAGGCCAATTTTCTTGAAATACTAACTCTCAAAGAATGTCTAACTGTATGTTTTCCTGCATGCCTATTGAGCTCCTAATTCATTATAGTGGGGATGTTTTTTCTCTGAGGCAGCCCTGAGGTCAGGTAAACATATGGTGGCGTGTTAAGCTCTGAAAGCTCTAACAGGGTACAATAAATGACGTAGTAATGTGTGATTATCCTCTCATCTGGAATACAATTGTTGAGTAACATTTCTAATATTCCAACTGCCTCCATATTAATCAGATTACAGTCCCAATCCCCTAATCCCTGTTTACCGATGGCTCTGTCTTTGTGCCGTAATCTGATGTTCTTTTATTCCGCAGGGGATTAAAACGTGTCATGGCAGAGCGCAGTAATTTGTGGTGTTGTTTTGGACGGAGCGGGGCTCTGTCGCTGTACAGGTTGTTTTCCAAAACAACAATTCACTCTGGATTTGAGCAAACAAAAACAGGTGCAATGGAGTGAAGTGCTTTCACTGTGCAAACATTTGCACCGAGTAAATCAAATTATGAATGCTGTCGAGAGATTTGATTTGTAGACATTTTATGGTGCTGTTGTTTAAAAGAAACTTTGAGCTTTGGTGTTTTGCATCCAGTTTCTTAAATTGGAAGTTTGCATGTTGAAAAATTGCTTAAAAGGTCTATACACTGTGATCAAAACAAATATAGAAATTTGAATAAAAAATGAGCTCATTTTCCCATTAGTTCATTAAAGTAACTGATATTTTTATGGTATTACAGGGGTATAAGAAAATATTGAAAATATTGAGTATCGTGATATGTTTTGAAACTGTATTGATTCTCAAAAAACACTATTGATTTTTAATTGATAGTTCACATGCAAAGATTAACTCAGTCAATACTCAGTATACTGAAACTCAGCTCTCTCAGTGTATGTGTCCTATAAAAGTAGTGCGATGATATTTGATGTTACGGGGACATCAATGAATGCAAATGCAGATCCACTGTTCTGATCGCATAAAAAGTGAAGCTTTTTTTAAGCAGATTTTATGTATATGGTGGTGTGTTCTTTGTACTATGACAGTTTTCCTAGAATTGAATTAAATAATAAAATAAATTAGTAGTAGTAGTAGTAGTAGTAGTAGTAGTTTTTGCTTACAGTATCGCAATCTATTGAATCTTAACCCCTGTATCATGATTCATATTGTATCGCCAGATTCTTGCAAATACACATGAGATGGTTGTGTAGTGCTCAAGACTCCCCGGACAGCTGTGAACTTTCCATTTCTGTGACCTTAACATCCAGATAATGCGCCGCTGTTTGATTAGAGTGGATGTAGAGCTCGCAGTGACCCTGGATCATGTGAACTGGCAAAAACAGCAGGATACTCAGCAGACAGACATTCACAACACTGCCACAAACTAAGCTTGAAAAAGGAGATGAACAACATGATTTTGGGCTTCCTGGAGTCTCTGCATCTGGTCTATGCATCAAGAGATGGGGATCGCTTGTCCTGATCAACATGCAGATCCCGACCCTCTCAGGGTTCATTAAAGCCAAGGCGAGGTGGATTTCATCTCCAGTCTCTGATATTCATTAACTTATCCTGGCTTCCAGATTGATAAAAAGACATGAGGATGACACAATAACAGTGTGGATCGCTCACTGCTCGTTTCATACGTACACTCTCTCTCACACACACACAGATCACAAGACAAATGAAAGGCCTGACCAACAGCGAAATGTAGTTAAAGCTATAAAGAAGTCTAATACAATCTGAACTGCGCTGAATTGTGTTCTTGTTCAGGTGTTGTTCAAGCAACTAGTCATTCCCTGATTGCTGGACAGGTTTCTGATTGGAGTGTAATCTGAAGATTAAGACAACCAAGATTAACTAAACAAAGGCAACAAAAGAGATAAAAATGATCTGAGTTTGAGGTCATTTACTGAATTACAATCAATCATGTAGTTTCTAGAAATGTAGAATGATAAAGTGGATTTCAATCTAAAACTGTGGAAGGAAAAAACAGACGATCTGCTTCCCTCTGCTGAGAATCTGTCATGTTACTAGAGCATGAAACCGCGGCCGTTAGTGTAACACTTGCTTGGCTGATCTTCCTGATGTGCTGAGTGCTACTCGAGGCTTCAGTGTATCTGTCTGAGCAGAGGTCTTTAACAGCCATGAATGCCAAGCATGGGGGAGGCAGGCCAGGCCAAGCGTAACCATGGCGGCCCAATGTCCTTGGCTCCACGGCGGCCTTCACCTCACACTCCCTGCACACTGAATTTTATGGCTAATTTCCGGCAATTTATCCTGGCACTTTCAGAAGAGAGATTCCTGCGGGAATAATGTGCATAATTTGCATAAATCATCCTGATAGAATGCATATCAGCATGTAACCCCCCCGTCTGATGCTGCAGCGTTTACTTTGTAATCAAAACTGACTCTTTTCCACCGGCGGATGCTCAAGAGCCACGAGAAGGGGGTCTGAGTTTAGGCGAGTAATTACAAAGGAATGATACACACATACATGCACAAAAAGCTAAAAATAACCACAACTTTGGGGAAAGAAAACATGACCGCTGATCGAAACAGAACACTCAAGTTCAGCATCACGCATATTTCTAAATAAAACAAGTTTCTTTAGATTTACTTGTTTTTACAGTGTGATACTGATGCACAGAGAGAGAGAAATAGTCTCATCTCTGCTTCTCAAATGACATTTTTGCATAAAGCTTACATGCTAGATCCAATTATTTCCTCTCAAACTATGTACTCTTTTTCTCTTTGACATACTCTAGAAGCACCCCATTTAATCTAAGCTCTTAATTTCCCCTGGATATCTTTCTTTGTCCTGTGAGCCTTCAACCACAGTTTGGTCCACAGGCCTGTTTTCAAAAGCTCCCTCTGTGTAAGCGACTGATTGTCTGAGGAGAAGAGATGGGGTCAGTGTGCAGCACCCCCCCCCCCCCACACTTGCTGTGATCTAATTGGACGTACAGTGAGAATGTGCATATTCTCTTGGACTGCCTTTGTTACTATAATCAGCCGTGGTCAAATCGACTTTGTTGGTCGAGGAGGTGTGAGATGAAAGAGGGAAATGGAGGACCGTAAAAAGATGAGGGATTTCAGTGCATTTTCAGACATAGAGCATGCGGCCTGATGGAAATGCTTTACAACATGCAAGCTGCAGAAGAGGTTGCGGGTTAACTAATCGGAGCAGACACACAGACAAAACATAGCTGCATGGAGAGAGAGCACTGCACTCGTTACATGCATTAGATTTTGTGACTGATGGAAAAGAAGTTGAAGTGTGTTTGTGCATTTTCTAGACATCACCAGAGTGAGAGGTTTTGTGTTACCACACAACCAGGTCCTTCCACTGGCCCTCATCCCAGAGTCTCAAGATCTCAGATGGTATCACTGCTGACAACAGGACAGACGTCCGCTGGGTGGACGTTAATCACAATAATACAGGGCAGCCTAATCACGACTCACTGATCAAGCGCTAAATGACATGCCTGCCGTACCCACTGCAACCAGCGTGCTGCAGAGGGATTCACACACCAAGACTAGCCCTATTTTGGGGGGGAGGGAGTAGGGAGGAGGCGGACAGTGGTTATGAGGCTGGTGCACAGCCATCCAGACAATAATTACTCGATGACTGTGGTCACATTAGGGATCAGTCAAAGCAGATTAATTTCGACTGATAGCATTGGTCCCTCCTAAATGCAGATTTTCTTAATAAGAGTGAAATTGTGTCGCTGAGAGGGTTAGGGACTGTTTCGCTATATGTGGGACTCCAATTATTTATGTAGAGAGACAATGTCTTCTTCTTTGCACAAATCAGACTGTACATCTGAATGTCAAAATAAGTGCACAATTGTGTTTTTCAAGCAGCCTGATGTGTGTTTGTATGCGTAGACTGTATGCACAAGCACAAATGAGGCTGTGTGTGTGTGGTAGGCCTTTCACTAAATACCCAGAGACCCTGAGAATTACCCAGAGCAGAGAGGACAGCATCTGTTTGTGTGCTTGTGCCGAGCAAACAAGGCAATTTAGCGAACACCAAGGGAGCAGCTAATAAACACAACCTTATTCCCCCTTCCTCCTACACCTGGCTCTGAATAATGCAGCGCTACAGTACGGACGCCTGTCTGTCTTTATGTGATTGTGTGTGTGCGATGCAATGCCAAAGCCTGGTTGACCTAACCAGGAGGGTTCACCTGTATTTTTTTGCATGTGTACATGTATATGAGTGTTTATGTGTGTCATATGTGTGTCTCACCATTCATCATTCTACAGTGAGAGGCATGCCAGTGCTGCTGGGAAATGGCAGGTCTGCGTCCCATCACACCCTGGCGTCTTTGTCTGTATTGCCAAAACAGTGCCAAAATGTCTACCCTGGATACTTGGCATAGAAACGGCACTTTACTGTACAAAAAGGTGTATGAATACCAGGCTGGCAGAGGCTTCTCTCTCACATGGATCCTGGTCACAGTGGCCTAATAGCCAGTCGTCCTTTCCTTTATTACGGGCAGATAAAATCAATGCTGGCATCTGTGTTTTTAAGATATTACACTTATCATGGGAACACTATGATTTCAAAAATTTGAATGTGATGCCATAACTTGTGTTTAAAAAAATATGCTGTTTTTTCTGCTCACCCTGCAATTGTTGTGGTAAACATGCATCTAATGAGACCTGCAGCTTCACTCTGCTCTGCCACCACTGACTGTGATATGTAGCCAAAGTGACACCCAGAGAAACCACGCATCAAACCAGACACAAAATGGCCGCCCCGTGCCAAACCCCGCCTTGGCTTTCACTTCATATCACGCCACAGGGCCTGGCTGGGGACTGAAGGCTTTACAGGGCATTTAGAGAGAAACTCACAGCCCTCCTCTGTCTACATCAGCTTTTCATGTTCTTCTACAGCACATTATCGGCACACATGCTTTAAAAAAACAATCTCAGATGTGAAATTTGTGTTTTTAGATATAATCTGTGTGATCAAAGTTCACAGAGTGCAGGCAAATCAACTCCAGTTTGCCCTTCAACTACGAGCACTTCAATGTCTCCTCACCTCTCATGTCACATACCTGGCAGGCTCAGAAAAAGGGCCACGTTCTTCTATCAGCCGTTGAGTCTTTCAGCCAAGAACATCCTGGAATAAAAGAATGGGAGAAAATAAGTGCAAAAGGGGAGACTATTCAGAGTTATTACATTGATTAGATTTCCAGAATGCTAATTAAAAGATGTTAGGACACGGGACCAGCCAAGGATCAGTGAGCGCTAATGAGGACCAATAGGCCTCTGTAATCTGTGCTGTAATGAGAGTGGTTTAAATGTTAAGTTTGCAGGGAGAAGAATGGGGAGGTGGGTGAAAGAACAGAGCTTAGTTAGAGTGGCAATCCTGGAAAACCAATCCCAAACCGTCATTATAACCGGTAATGGCGAGGCTTCACAGCCTCAGCAAAAAGATAGAAATAAAAATAAAGATGAGTGAAAAGCAGAGAGAAATTCAATTATACTAAAGGGTTTCTGCACAATAAAAACATTTTATTATAAGACAATTAACAGGATGGTTTAATGGCTGAAGGTCACATACCCCATTGTCTTGTGTTACGATAAGGCCTTTGTAAAGTTACAGGGCAGTATCTTTTAATGGCAAACCAGTTATCCCACCCTGCTGCTCCTTCTTTTGCTGCTCCTGCAGGATTTACGATTTACACACTTTACATGTCCCAAATAAAACAAAAAAAAATGTGTTCAAATATGTGTCAGTGTACAGTATGTATGTATGTTCCCATCAAAATGTTCGAACTTTGGACTCGAACAGGATACCAACTTTTTTAGTAGGGCTACGACATGATTATATTCATTACTGATTAATCATTGTGTCAGAAAATAGTAAAAAGTACCAATTATATGTTCCCAGAGCATAGATTGCTTGTTTTATCCAACCAACAGCCCAAAATTTACATACAACAAAGCAAAGCATCAAATCCTCAATTTGCTGGAAAAAAAACTGTATCAATCGATTATCATAATAGTTGCCGATTCATTTTCTGTCAATGGACTGATAAATTAGCCGACTACAGCGATAGTTAACCAGCTAAATACAGAAGGAGGAATGACAATAAATGATCATGTGAAAGAAGGAATCAATCTGCAGCAAAAGGAAACGGCAGAATAATACAAACCAGACGGTTAAGAAAGCAACTGAAATTAGAAAGG
This sequence comes from Pterois miles, assembly GCA_947000775.1. Lineage (NCBI taxonomy): Eukaryota > Metazoa > Chordata > Actinopteri > Perciformes > Scorpaenidae > Pterois > Pterois miles. The sequence goes on from CAMQGK010000028.1 coordinate 14,385,886, forward strand.
TCATTACTTATTCAGTGGATGGTCGTTATTAGTAAATGAGTCTCACTGACAGGTGCACCCCACTCATTTACAAATTAGAGCATATCACTATAATCAGCCCGCTAATTTATCACAAATAATGAGTTGTGTTGAAAACAGGCTGGTAAACAAGGAGAATGGCGCTCAGCATTTACGGCTTCTGGTGAGCATGTTGGAGTGGGTTCAAACAAACATGATCTTATTATATGTATCTTCACACTGCGGACGCATCCCTTGAATGTATTACCTATTTGGCTTTCTTGCCTCATGCTACAGCCATGCTAGCAGCTCAGTGAGGCTGTGCAGTGGTTCTTTGAGCTAAATGCTAACATCAGCATCTACCGATGAAAAGTTAAGGGATCATCAAAGTTATTATCCTTCCTATGGGGAACATGGAGGTCTGTAGATAATTTCATGGGGGCGGCTGCAGCCCAGGAGGTAGAGCGGGTTGTCCACTAATCAGAAGATCGGCAGTCCTTTCCATAAGGAAGTGTCCTTGGGCAAGATACTGAACCCCAAATTACTCCTGTAGGCTGAGCCAACAGTGTGTGTGAATGAGCATTTAGATTAGATTCTGATGGACAGGTTAGCACTAGGGGTGGGGCAAAATAAAACAATACGGCATATCTGATATGAAATTTAGTGTATCAATACACAGTATTGATCTTATATTATATAGATTATTAATATTGCAAATACAAATTTTGGACCATTTTTTCAGCCCACTAGATGTATTTTTTCTGGTGCAGTCATGGGTAAAGTCAGAGGGATAGGCAAGAAGTTAGTCAAAACAAATATGGAGACATCAGAGATTTCCCAGAAATCAGAATTGTGCTGTCCATGTTTAAATTAAACGTACGGATATGACACATGCGATTTGCAAGGAGTGTCGTATGAAAACAAAATACTATGGGAATACATGAGGGCGTACTTCACACGTCACCATCCAGAGATAGCGTCAACTATTGACGGTAAATCAGCTCCACCGAAAAATCAGCCAACACTGAACACACTTAGCTTGACAAAGCTACCTTCCTATCCACCACTTATTTTATCTTATTGCAATACACAGCAAAATGATTAAAATCGCCATAAGATTGTGATTTATCTATCAGTGATATAGTGATGATGGTGATTCACACCCCTAGTTGGCGCCTTGCATGGCAGCCTCTATCATCAGTGTGTGTGTGTGTGTGTGTGTGTGTGTGTGTGTGTGTGTGTGTGTGTGTGTGTGTGTGTGTGTGTGTGTGTGTGTGTATGTGTATGTGTGTGTGTGTGTGTGTGTGTGAATGGGTGACTGTTTACATAGAGTATAACATAAAGCACTTTACATGGTCGGAAAACCACAAACCTACTCTGGCAAAGTATCAGATAGTTACAGAGATCAGAAACTTGATATTGGCATCAGTAAAGGTCTAACTTTTGAGTTTCGGTTCTCATGGTTAGAGCTTCAATCAGCATGTCAACTGTATTTACAGGCGATGACACATGGCATCATGAGGTACCAGGTACAAGAGTTGTGTGTTTAACCGAGCTTAGGGCCTAACATCCAACAAACGTTATGGTGCAGAAAAAAAAGGAGGCTGAAATTACAGCGGGGCTATGACAATGCTGATAGGCTATAAAACCGTGTCATTTAATGCCCCCTCTCACCCCCCTCAGCATGGCTCTCTGGTCTACTCACCATTAAGCCAATTCATCACCTCTTCAGAGAAGGCCGTGAGACAGATCCAGTCTATCAGTCACTCCCTTTAGGATGTGAATACTATTCTGATGATCAAGGATTTACGCCATATTAAAGTGGAAGGAAGTGAGCACTGAGGCCATCTAAGCAATGGCTTTAGAGAGCCCCTCAAAACAAAACAGTTCTTTATTGAAATTGTGAGTCTGAAAAGCCCTGATAATATTATCACGAATTAAGAAAACACAGATGTAGCAGTAAAGTAAGATTTTGTCTGCCACTTGAAGCCGGTTGTTTGATATGTCACTTTTCTAACGACCTCCCGAGAGAGGACCCCGCATTTACATTTTTGGTCCATGCTCTTGTAATGGAAAAAGGTACAGCTGAGCATATTTCACTGGGCCTGTCAAACCCACTCACGCCCCTCTGCAAAGCACTCAGGAACTTCATTCCATCGCCGCCCGTTCTCACGGCCACGCTATGAAATTGACTATGACAAAATTAGCAAACCTAGACTGTTTGGACACATTCCCAATATAGTGGGTTTCTCTTTTTTTTCAAAATGCAATCAAGCCCCGGAACATCAAACATGAAGTCTCCTTGAAAAGTTGTTCAGTCTTTTTGGTGCAATATCCAGAGCGGCTATAGATTTATGTAATCGCGAGCTTGTTAGGGAGATTTCTCAGGCCCGCTGACAGTGACGTGCACTCGGGTTTGGCAGAGGTGACATCTGGGAAGCACAATTCTGCTGCACCACCACGCAAAAGCAATTAGAGATCTATATTCCCGGACAGGTCCAGACTTTGTACAATGGTGGAGGGGCGCATGCGGTTTAGTGTCTTTATTAACATGACATGCATGTCCCTTACACCGTCTTCGAATGACAATCAAAGGGTCATAATGAAAAGGGGGGCAGCAATCAGTTAAATCATGCTCTACGGACAAGACTGTGTTGACAAGTTGGGACATCACAATACATTTTCCAAGTGAACTGTTCTGGGGATTTAAAAAAAAATGTGTTTCAGAGGATGTAGAAAACATCCCATATGAGATATTTAACAAACATAAAGTAACTGAAATACCACCAGTTGTCCGACAATGTTACGACTACTGTAAGCTAGCAGAGCAGGATGGTTAATTAGAAATGGTTTCGTTTCAGTTGGACGCGCTCTGCTCGAACACCCCTTACTCCTCAGCACTGAATGAATCTCTACTGGCTAAAGTAATTAGTTCAGTCTATTAATTACTATAATCACCCATTATCACGTTGGCCTTCATTTTAACATGTTTCATGGATGTAATGAGCCTGTAGCAATGCTGGTTCTAGGGGATATTCTCTGTTTGAGTGCTAATTATTTTGTAATTAAATGATAAGCATGGCATTAGTCTATACTTGTTATTGTGAACCAATCCAATAAAAAAAAAAAACAAAGACTAAAATGTGTTAGTTCGTCTTGCAATATATTAAAACTTCCCTACCCATTCCTGTGGCACTCAGCCTCAAGTCTATTTGTTTCTACTGAACACAGAAACCATAAAAGGGGTCACAAATATACATGACTCAAAGCTGCTTGGAAATAAGCCATTCGGCGTGAAAAAGCTTAAAAAACGTCTTCAGAAATCTTAGCCGACTAAAACCAAATCAACTAAGGGGGAGTACTAAAATTTTCCACTGTGAATGAATACACATTAGGTGCTCTTGTACTTTCAACAACAGGACGATGTACTACTGCATGTGGGATCGACTGGTTGTGGCTCACTGAGGTGTTTTTGAATCAGCTGGTCATTGTTGGTTTATCACCATCCTTATGCTAAAAGTAAATATCAAATATGTTTTTTTCACAACAGTCCTTTAAATGTGTAATAAAGTAAGACAGTGGGACACATTATCAAAGTGGAAATATGTAAATATACTGTAATATGTGCACAGTATCTACTATAACATGTCATTTTACAATGCAAACCATGTCCCCAGCATGGAGCCGTATATGTTAGCCGTCTATGAGCTGCGATGAAATAAGGATGGGGTTTGAGGAGATGGAGGTGGAGTGTGGTAAACAAGGCGGCTCTGCTCCCCAGCTGTGAAGGTGACACAGGGACGCTACACGCAGAACAAGCCCTTTTGATTAATCACAGGATATTTACTAGCTCAGATCTAATCAAGGACTGCAGGATCACAGGCTACATCATACACGGCCCAGGAATTTACACAGCAGAGTTAACCTGTCACCTGCCACTGTCCTCTTCCTTACATCTATAAACAGTGTGTGTATAGGTCAGCCTGCAGTAACACACAGCAGGCAGGCAGCCACACAAAAGCTCCAGAAGTGATTGTTTTATTTCCGCTGAAACAATATAACCTGCAGTCAGATACTCAACACATGTCGTTTGATATAAAACCTTATGGCAGTGGGGAGAAAGAGCCATTTATCTCAAGGTGGTCGTGATAATGGGATACAAGAACGTGAGCAGTTTTCTCACAAAGTAAAGTACAGCACTGTGCACAGTAGCCCGTCCTGCCATCCTGTAGCAGCGGGATAGTCATTTCCTGAGGAGGACATACAAGACAAGGACTAAACCAAGATTACAAGCAAGGTGGGACTAAGCAATTGTGATGTCTAATGGCTTATTAATAGGACTTTTATAATCGATTCAGCACTCAAGAATGTAAGTTTTCAGAATGCACAGCTGGCATTTTTAAAAGAAATAGAAGAAGGATTTTACAATTTCTTCTTTACAGAGTTTTTATGTCTCTGTGTGCAGATTGATCGTATACTGAATTATCAGATTAATAGTTTAGCTCTTATCATGGATGTCTGGGGGGATCAGTTATGGCTCTGTTACAGAAATACATTGAGATTTTAATCTTTAGTAATCCTTCACAATATTTCTCAACAAATATTTACATGACCACATACAACATTCTGATATTCTTATATTATTTATTTGGATATTTCACTGAGGAGTTGCTGGAGATAAAAAAGACAGTGAGTATTGAGCATACATTCAGCAGGTGGACATTAACACGACTTTAAATAAATGCTACCGTTGCTCTGAATCTGATGAGATGTTTAAATAGGCAACAGGTCACCATATCTACCTATCAAGCAAGGAGTCCCTGTCTGTCTGAGTGTCCTTCGCATATCTCGAGAAGCTTTAATCCACTTTACTTCACACTTGGTGGATGCATTGCTGGGGACCCAAGGCAGTGCCATGTCAAATTTGGTGCAATTTGGACAACCGACACATTCAATACCAATAAACTTTGAATAAACAGGCGAATCACGCTGTGCAGCAGCAGGCAAGGTTTCCAGGCTCTGAAGTCGAGCCCGACGTTGGCAGCGGACTGCAGTTCACTTTTGCTGCTGGATGCTGGATATACTAACATTACAACCCAACTTTTCTCCACTTCCCTGGAGTCAACGAGCGGTTCTAGACAATGCTGCAAGTAGTAAGTAAGTAGTAGTAAGTGGGCCAAACAATCGGCCTTCCACAAATGGGCATGCGCTCCGAACGGCCATGCACCCCAACAAGAAAGAGGTTGTCAGCAAATTAAAAAGTCAGTTCTCATATTTACAGTTTGTTTCCGCTGCCCCGAGGTGGCCAAAATATCGATTATTTCATAGTAAAAGTTGCAACTCTATATACATTAATTACAATGCTTTGTTTAGGTGCAATATGTAGGATCTTGCAGGAGGTTATAGATTGTAACCAACTGAAACCATTCCTGTGTGCCAAGCATGTTGAAAAACTACTGTGGCTGACGTGAAAATGCAAGTGTCCCTATCTAGAAGCAGTGTTTGGTTTGTCCGTTCTGGGCTACTGTAGAAACATGGTGGCTGGCTTCATGAAGAGGACTCGCTCCCTATGTAGATTTAAATGCTTCAGTCTAAGCTAACGAAAGCACAACGATTCATATTTTAAAGTCATTACACGCTAAAGAAAACAAACTTATTAATATTAAATTCCATTTTGATCAATAGATACCCGTTATCCAAAACATTCCTTTAACCCATCCGGATAGACAATAAAATCTACTGTATGTATTTCCCTACTTTCAAGCAAAGCTACGATGGCCTCCATCAGCATCCAGTAATCAAGCTTGGATAAACTGGAAGACACAAAACACCTGAATGCAGAGGTAAAAAAATGCATGGATTAGTCCCATTTTAATTATGTAGGAAAAAACATGCTAAATTGCTTAAAACCCAACTGTGCGTTTAGGAATGGCTGCTGATAGGATTCCTGTTGTTCAGTTGGTGAAGCCAGCATATACCAATTATTACACATATTCATTTATAAAAAGCATTTGACTGAAACTGCATGAAATTGATAAAGACATAACCTTTAGTGTGACCTGTGTGCTGTCTGTTGTTGTTAGTGTGTCTACAGGAGGATACAGCAGTCGTAGTGTTTATGAAGGGGTCGGGATAAAGTGTGGCTATTGTGTCGTCTGGAAAATGTCACTCCACAGGGGGGTTTGTCTCAGTTTGAACAGGTTTTAAGAAAACCCCAACAACCACTGACACATATCAGGAAATTCACAAAGAGTGTTAAAAGGGCAAAATGTGAGGCCTATACGGGAATGTATTGTATCTATTCTTTATGCTTCCCTGATTGTTTTAAATTGCTTTTGTTCCTCATCCATACAAATGTGATGAAGCCCTCAGCGACAATTTGAGATAAAACACTTTTGTTTGTGTTGAATCACAAGTGATCTGTGGAGTTTAAGCAATTGATCACTTAGCGCTGTAGAGCCAGATCTCTGCCGCATGAGCCCTGGACAAATAGTTAGTCTATTAGATGAGAGCGGTTTTGTCAGAGCCCCCTGTCTCCCGGATATTTCCTCAGAGTGACGAGTCAGATTAGACGCCAGGAGGAAGAGTAATTTCTGTGTCACATCCCTTTAGCCCGACCTCGCTGACAATCGCCAAGAAGAGGGCGTTCTCACTAAAAATTAATCACATTTGCCTTTTTAATGGCATCCCTCAACCCTCTGCCAAGAATTCACAATCATCTTGCTGCTATTGTGTGGCTCCAGCAGCTCGGTATCTCCGGTGGTGACAAAGTGATTTCAAGGAGTGTATCAATACTTACATCACCCCTCTGGCCCTCACTCTTCAGTGTTGACACTGCAGCACTCAGAGCCAGGCCCAACTGGCAGAAGGCCATCCGCTTTAGAGATAAACAGAGAGAGATATGCAGCAGTGGATTTAATGCTCAATACATCATGTTTTTAGATAATAAATTGTTATATAAAGAGGTGCATTCACTAGTCGGCAGTGGGCTAAACGCTACCTCAGCCTCCAGCAAGAGGATTTTGTCCATCTTTGACAACTGCAGTACTCTCTGTTCAAAATAAATGAAAAGAAACAGATCCTTGTGCAGTTGCTTTGTTCCAGCAACGTGCAGCAATTTCCACTTGATACATGCATACAGTCTTCTCAAAATAAACTGACTTCTGGTTTCACACGGGACACGAATGCCGGCCTCCTGGGCGAAAGTTTGGTATTTTTTGACCCACCCATCCACCCCAACCTGCTCCATACACGGCATTCGACGCTCTTTATATTTCCTGCTTCACGGTTAGTAGGGACAGCTACAAATAGTGTCTGAGAACAGCCTGACAAAAGACAAACTATAACATATGTATACATGTCCATACAATAGGATAAAACAAACAAAATAACCCTTTACAGTGGTCTGATCCAACAGGATAAAACCTACATGGGACATGTTTTAAATGAAACACAGCGCCACTAGCAGTTGGATATCTCCAGCCACCACACCCCCATGAACACCCAGCATAGTAAGTTACCCAGAGTTCCTCTCATAACCCAGTATTTCACCCACGACTTTACTCAACAAAATCAAAAAATGGTGCCCAAACCTGGCTGAATGTTTCTTGTTTACCCTTAGCCATATATCTTATTTTTCCATTATAAGAAAAGATGACATTTCCTTAATCCATCCACCAATACTAGGCCTGTTGATGATTTTCCAGGCAACATCTGTTAAGTGTTTTCCTTGTAAAATGCACATATCTTCTGTCCTTTCTATGAGAACTGGTTAGGTACAAACTCAGGGTAAACACTATTCAAGAAGTCATATGGGATACCTCCTTCCAAAAATGTTTCACAGTCTCAGACAATCAAACAAAGTCCCTTTAGAGCGACTGCACTTGTAGCACATATCTGGATTAGTGCTTTCAAACTATATCGCACACAAAGAGGCCAAAATAGATTGATTTTTCCAATGTCTTTATGCAAAACAATGTTTTAAAAGCAGTCACTATTCACAAAGTTTCAACATTACATGGAATTAGTAAGGGTTATTTTGGTGAAATACAGAGCCACTTCATTATTTCACTTGAATCATTTTCAAAGAAGTCGACTTGCGGTACAAATAATGCGATTTATGTGATGAGGAGACCTTGAAGTGTCTCAGTGAGGTTTCATCCTCTCAGTAAAGACAGAAACAGTTTCTGCTGCCATCAAATATTCAGACAGATTCCTTGTGAGTGAGAAGCTGTGTAAAAATGACTGGCAAACAAAACACTTGTGGTAAAACAATGTTCTGAGGACATTCTGTCAGATTCCTCTCTTTTTTACAGATTTCATCACTGAGCTGCTGTGGCGTAAATGCTTTAAAACACTTTGACATAACATGCTGCATCCAGAGACCCACTCCTCCTGAATAATGAATCTACAGTATGCTCTCAACAGCTGTCTCCTTCCCAGAACTTTTTTAAGGGTTTTTGGTCGCATCGCTCAAGTCTTTTTTGGGAACCGTACTATGAGATGATTCACCTGGTTCTCTTCACAACAACTGACCATTCATTGGTGCTTTGACTTGCAACAGAGCACTGTGACTGGCCAAGAAGCAGAGACAAAGTCACCAGCACTCTCCATTCTGGCTGCCCCCGCTCTTCATATTTAATTCAGAGGTTGTGTATTTCTTTAAGATTGCAACATCTGTTTGCTCCCAGTGCCAGCTCCCTCTGTCAGCCACCCTCTGTTCAATAATTCCTGTCCTGACCCCTAAGAGCCCCCGACATCACAGCACCGGCTGCTGCAAACTTCACAGAGACCTGACACAAAGGGACAGGTGCCTGCTACCAAATCATCTGGCTTACAAACCTGCATCACCTGGATCAGTGGTTGTCTTGTTGTTGGGATAAATCAAGGGAACCCTTTCTGTCTTCAGACAGAATACATATAATGCATACATAATACATATAATGCAAGAATTAAGAATCACTTTTAATGATTCAAATTCTCCAACAACAGCTTACATCAATATATCATTGCATATATCTCCAACATCTTTGTATGTCACATGTGGGGGGGAGACAAAATACCATAATACACCTTCTGGAAACGGACGTTCCATGAAACTCTGAAACAACAATTACAAACCCGACTATAATCAATCAGCAGAATTTGACAAGTTCACATTCGTTTAAAAAAAAAAGACCAAGTCACGTGACCTCAAACAGTAAAGATATCATTTAAAATCAATATTTAATGTGTTGAGGAAATCATGATAACAATCGCATATTAATCACACTTTTTTAACTGTTCAAGATGTACTTTAACATGGAAGTGGGCAAATATGCTGTTTTATGCAAATGTATGTATATATTTATTATTGGAAATCAATTAACAACACTAAACCATATTTAGCATAAAAAATGTGCTCAAATCATAACATGGCATACTGCAGCCCAACAGAGAACAACAGCTGTCAGTGTATCAGTGTGCTGACTTGACTATGACTTGCCCCAAACTGCATGTGATTATCATAAAGTGGGCATGTCTGTAAAGGAGAGACTGGTGGGGACCCAGAGAACCCATTTACATTCACATATCTTGAGGTCAGAGCTCAAGGGACCCCTTTGAAAATGGCTATGCCAGTCTCACCAAAATTAGCGTAAGTTTAGAGCATTATTTAGCCTCCTTCGCAACATGGATACCACTGGATTCCTTAGCTTTTCTAGTTTCTTATGATGCACGCTATTACTGCATTAACTCTGACAGCCCGAGTTAGTTTTCAATAAAACAACAGCACCTGAGTTCAAACTGTGGGGTACCATTTAAAATAAATATTCAGTGGGTTGAGGAGGAAATCATGACAGCATATGCAGAAATAGCAACTAATATGACCTTCCTCTGGAGAAGTATCTGATTTAGTTTATTTGGCCCTTTTAAGTCTTAAAGGATAATATTATTCTTATTGGCAACAAATCCCAAATCTATAAATGAACTTGCCTACCCTGTCGGTGACTTTCAGTCCTACTGAGGATGCTAAAATGGATCACAAATGGATAGTATCTTTTCAGCTAACAAAAGCTATTCATTTCCTAAAACAGCTGGGCACTGTACTTTTTATCAAACGCTAATCAAACAGGAGGAAATGGTGCAGTTGTTGGAGACTATTTTCAGCTGTGGATTAATACACATTTGGTGCACTATTGAGTATTTATGGCAGCAGGGCGGTGTATGTGAGACAGAGTCAAAATAAACCACAGGGTCATTTCACCCAGTGCAACAGTGTGGCTCATTTATGTGTTTTCATTTTTTGACAACAATCGAGCTATAATAATGATCATCTTAAAGACACTGGCAGTCTTGTCATTTCATAATGCTATACACTATTTGTAGAAGTATAGTATTGACTGTGGCAGATTTACTTCATCTGATTTACAGCTTCTCAACCCTTATGACTGATCAAAGCATTTTGTCTGGTTTTCTCAGTATGATCGTCGTCAGAGACACTGAAGGTGGCGGGGTCTATAAACAGATGCTACCCACTGACCTTAGAAAACATGGTGGAGGGGCCAGATGTTTGGATGACCTCACAACCTTGGGACCAGCTGATGTGGCAGTGATGGAGATGGGCACTGACAGAAGAAAGTGATCTAGTGGCATCAGAGGTTCCCGTTTTTCCCGCTTTTTCTGTGTTTGGTCTTAACCCCCCAAACTGGGCAATCCTGGAAGGCAGGGAAAGATGGAGGACAGATGAAGGGAAATATGTAAACACAGAGGAGAAATAGAGACAGAGAGGGGGGAGGGAGGACTGGTCAGTGGTGCTGACGGTTGTCACAGATGTTGAGTTCAGCACAAAACTGTGCCAGAAGCCATCATGTCAAAGCTAAGTTAGCTGAATGAACAAGAACAACTCCAGGCCCTGCCACTTTAAATCTCGCTCAAAACTCAACAGCTGTTTCTTGAACGAATGCAGATGCAAAATAATGATAATAATGCCTACTTACAGCTCCTGCTTAGAAGTAAGCAATCCTTCTTGACCACACCCTGTACACATGGCGTCTCATTAGCTCTGCTGCAGCTCTTCTGGAGATTTAATTTTAGAGGCAGCGAGGGGTTTTGGCCGGCATCGTCACAAGAAAAAAAAAACAATTGGAGAAAAGTTTTTGTGCTCTTAAAGTATCGTTAGGATGCTAAATATGCAACAATTAATACTTTTGATCTTCAAGTAAATACTTTGTTTCCTTTCAAATCCACACAACCAACAGGGATGGGAATGAGCAGGGGCACGATGATACTATATTATCACAATACTCACAAGTGACAACAAAAGCTTACTGCGATTTTTAACATTTTGCTGAGTAGTGCAATAAGATATATTACGATAAATTATGATTTATCACCTTTTTTCAACTGCAAATTATGCAGTTTGTCAACATCAAGATACAAGATACAGTTTTAACTCTGTTCATCTCAGAGTTTTTATTCACATATATTGAGGTCAGAGGTCAAGTGACCCTTTTGAAAATGGCCATGCCAGTTTTTCCTCGCCAAATTTACATGTAACTTTGGAGTGCCATTTAATGTTCCCAACAAGCTAACATGACATCCAAACAATTCCTTAGGTTTTCATATTTCAAATGATACCGTTATATTTGCTTTATCTTTAAGTCTGAGCCCACTACAACCTCTGAAAGACAGAACAGCTGTCAGGATTGTTAGATTATTAGTTTATATAATAAAAGAGAATAAAAGATGCTTGTGTATCGATTATGCCACAATGTAAAATAGTGCGATACTATCCTGTGTCGATTTTTTCCCCACCCCTAACAACCAACCAGTTTACATAGTTGTCAGAAACGAGCAATGTGTCATCTTAATACGCATCTACAGTGTTGCTTCAACATCATTTCTCCTCAAATCGACGCCTGCGCTTGTCTATTCTGGCATCTGAAATCCTTAACATTTTGACTGGGTGCATCTTGGCTCCAAGCACCTTCACTCAGCTCAGAGAATGTCTTTGTGCCAAGGCCACAGCCTGTGGCGGTTTTCCTAGTGACAGATGAGCGTGTCAACATGTTTGCGTGTGTTCGCGTGTGCGTGTGTCTGTGTGTGTGGTGAAACAATAGGCCTTGTAAACTGTGAACTGTGCCATTATGGACAGAACTGCCAGGTTATCCAGTAACCAACGCACCGACGTGTTGATCACACATGACAACATGCACACAACTCGGTAAATGTTCACACTAAATAAAAGCAAATGCACATATGCATGTGGGCACACAGAATTAAAGCAACTTCAGAAACAGTGCTTTTGTTTTATACTGACTTTGGTACACAATACTTGGACTCACACAGATTGGACTGATTACGCTTACTTGTTGTTAATTGCTGAAAAACAGTTATATAAACATTGCAACTATTTGTAGACACATTCACAAGCGAATACACAAGTGACATTATCCTTATTAGTCCATTAGAAGAACTATAACAGCTTCAAAACATTAAATATGAGCTGCACCGTACGAGAACTGCGACATGTGGATCTAAATCTGTCTGTCCTGTCTCCAGGCCTGTTGGCAAAGGGCAGCTCAGCTGTAGCAGGCAGATTGTGTGAACAGCGGAATACGAACATCTCTCCACAGGCCATACCAAGGTGTCTAATCCAGGAAACACTGTGAACATACACCCTGTGGGCTCCCACAGTGCACTGCATAGCCCACATCCCAGCACACACCGCAACAAATCTTCCATCTTAACAAGCCAGTCTTTTGTTCAGTGCTAAACCCTTAAATTCTTTGAACAACATGCTAATAGGGTAAGATTATTTAATTTGTTTTCAACACAAACCAGTTTGTTTCAAGATTTTTTGAAGGCTGACTCTGAGACCAAATGACATGTAAGAAAAATTTTTTTGAATGACATAAACCTCAAGATTGGTTTGCTTCTTTCTTTGATAAAACTTTGAGATTTGCCTCTGTTAATTAACATGCGAATACTAGCAACTATAACCAAAGTCAATGAATCCACAAAATCCAACACAAGCAATTACTAATGATGTGTTCACATCTTTTATGTTTTCTGCACTTCCAGTAGAGAGGTGTATGCTTGTGATATTTTTGTGGAGATTTATATTAAAAAAAGAAAAATCCATTGTGATAAATTTATGGATATTTCATTTACACATTTCGGCACTTTACCTGAAGAAATATTGCCAGCTCGCCTAGCAGTGCGTCTGCTGTCCAGCACCTGTCATATCGGCTGAGTGTCACCCACGTCACAGGGAGTCGCGAAATGACAGCTCCCAATGTCTGCAAAGATGAAGCCTCGGGAAGGGGGAAAAAAACAGGACGGATCGAAATTTCATACTACCAAGTATATCAAAGTGACTCCTGTCAGCATTGCATCAAAGCAGAGGAACAGGAACTGTTCATTTTTACAGCTGAGAGTTGGACGGCAGAGGGGGGTTTTCTGGGGAAACGGGCTGGGAAGGTGAGCAGCGTAAATTATGTTGGATGACTTACAGGAAAAATGATGACAATGAAAAGCACCTTGTCAACCATCACCCATTTGGATTTATGACAGCAGAGTCAAAATAAGGCTGTGACGGAGGGTGAAGGAAGACTTTTGAGACCAAGAGTCAGTCATTTTCAGAGATCTAGTTTCTACACGTCAACGTCCATGTGAACTGCATGTGTCACTGAGTCTACTGTAAGCAGTGTAGCATGCATGGTGCAACACAGTGGTAACCTGTGATTTCATCTTACTGTACATCGAGGAAATCCAATTCATTATTTGCCAGCACCGGTTAAAATAATATTTCAATTTGAATGTCTTCATGACAAAAATGTCATGAGACTAGCTGCAAATGTGTGCACAGCAAAAAATGGATGTTATTAATAACATAAGTGCTTGAAAATTGAATGATGACCATTTTTGTTTTAAATAAAACAAGTACGGCAAGCAAAACCATGATCAGAGCATAACACAAAACAGCATGGACAGTTACCATGGGGCAAGCCTTTTTACCTAAGCAGTCTAGATAAACAAGTGTGTCTTTGCTAGTGCTACAAGACACAGAGATACGACTTGTGCAGCAATGACAAATATTAAGAAGCTTGAGGCTAAAAGAGTCCAAGGCAACAAAAATCTGTTTTTGTCCCAGGGCCAAACCCTGCACTGCACTGTGGGCCACTTCTGATTTCAGCACTAGCTGGTGTAACGCAACCAGCCATGCATTAGCATTGGCCCTCCAGTTAGAGCAGGCTCTTAGGATCCTGTCACCCGAACTTATCATACACTCTCACACACAGACACACATAAAAAAAGCAGCTTGTATTCTGCAGCAAGTATGCACAGACCTTTATTGGATATAGATCTCTATTCTCTCTGAGGCACACAAATACACTAATGCACTCACACAGGAAGCATAATTCAACATTGTTCAGACCAGAAACCTCTCCACTGGTCAAACACACAGTGGTAGTTAACATCGGCAGCAGAGACGTCCCTCTACACAACATAAAAGACCGAATCTCCCCGTTAAAACAGCCGGCCCGTCTCCCTCACCACTTAGAGGGGGGCCCGAGCTAGCATACAAAGTTCAACAACTGTGAAGAAGGAACTATTAAAGAGGACACACAAAGCAGTGACCTTGACTGACAAGTGCTCTTCATTCTGGCCATAAACAGCAGTGGGGCCTGATAAGTGTTCATCGGTGCGGGGAGTAATGACCTATCCGTCAGCAGCGGTTGGGCTGTGTGAGGTAGTATAAATGGAACATACATAATGTACAGCAATAATACCAGCACGCTCACAGCCTAATGTATTATCATTATTCTTGGGGACCAGGGTTTTTCCCCCTCCCCTAACCCTCTGTAGTGCGCCTCAGCACGGCGGGTAAATGCCTTCCGGCCACGATAATTTCATTCTAATCTTTGTTCCATATTATAATTTTCATGGTCAGAAATACACCAGGAAGCAACGCCACGTTTCTATCAAGGGCTAAACAGAACACAGGCCATAACGGGAGGTTTTATGTGACTGTATAACCCCGTTCTTAGTGCACCACTCAATTTATGATAAGAATGGAGAAAGCTGTAAATTTATGTGCGATGGCCCATCTCAAACAACATCATTACGGGCCGAACCAGCCTCTGATAGGACGGCTGTATCTACACTAGACACTCAGAGCACGTTTAAAGAGGATATCAGAAAATTCAATACTCATAACATTAAAATATAATATTAAATTTTACCACAAAATCAAAGCTTATGAAAAAAAAAACACAGAGAACTTATTTAAAAAAAAAAAAAAAAAAAAACTTCAACCCAAAACAAACTATTGAAATTAAGGGTAATTTATACCACACTGGGTCATTGTGCTTGAATGTTATTATCAACAAGGTAAGATCTCTAGTGGATCTTTAGGAGAGATGTACAATCAATGCAAATACCGTAAAGGAATAGTATGATAGTCTGAGACATATAGATCTGTAGATCTAAGAATAAACTTTCTAGGACTGTGTCAATAACAAGCAAAATAAGCAAACCCTGAAAGCCAAAATGGCCAGTTAGTGGACTAATCAACCAAGACGGGGCAGGCTTTCTGGCTGGTCAGTAGTCAGAAAAGTAAAGACAATGGATAATATCAAGGATAGCAAAAATGGCTGCGATCGTGTCCATATATAGTATGATAAGTCATCAACATATTCATGATGACGGCCTAGTCAGTGCTACCCATAAACTGTGTATAAGAAGTTGACATAGTCACTATGATGTCACCCATTGGTTTGTGGACTGCCATTCTGAAGCCTTGAGTTTGGCATTTTGGCTGTCACAATATAGGAATATGGCCGTCACCATTTTGTTTTTTGTAACCAGAAGTGACACGAAAGGGTGGAGCTAACTACAACCTAACGCTGAGTAAGACATTTTCAGTCAACTAGATAGGTTCTAATTAACTTTTATGAGCTGAAAACACACTGTGAAAGGGTTAAAGGACAACGGACAACTCCGGACTCAAGACCAGATGTGGTAGCGACCTGTCAATCAAAAGGTAGCCACGCCCAAAAGGGACCATAATTTACTAAATGAACATCATGCTGGATTAAAGAAGACTTCAAACTAGTGATTCAACTCATGGCTACAGTATTTACTGAGGTAATAAATCAAGTGAGAAGTAGGCTCAATTTCTCACAGACTTCTATACAATCACTTCTTTTTGCAGTCAGAGGAGTCGCCCCCTGCTGGATATTAGAAATAATGCAAGTTTAAGGCGCTTCAGCACTGGCTTCACTTTTCAGACCCTGGAGGTAGCCCAGGGGTGCTACCTTTTAGCCATATTCAAAGTCTGTATGCTATACATAATGCCTTGACAATACCTGATCCGATTAATAGACTCTGTATCGAAGGTGATACTGATCTGATGGAAAAGAGCATCCTCAACTTTATTTTCTGTTTCTTTTGTTTATCTACAAAACATATCACATCCCAAAATACAACCTAGTAAAAGCTAATTCAGTCTGGAGCCTACACTGGTTGTGCTGAGAGTTATCATGTAACACCATTAATTAACAAGCATTTCTGAGACCTCCCACACACATACTGCATCAAACTCACAGCCAGTGTCCTTATCCAAAACTCTTTCTGCTCCACAGAAACAAGGATATGCAGTGCTACTACACAACCCAACACATACTGCACATTATAAGAAGGTATTCTTGGAAATTTGAATAAACTCCATTAGGAATACATGAATAGTAGTGGTGCATTTCCTGGAAAACTGTTGATTTGCAAGTCAGACAGTAAGATAAAAAAAAAGAAATATATGCTTGCTGTTATAATAGTGTAGTAGCTCTAGTATGTTCAGTGATGACACTATTTTCTGAATAAATTAATATTTTAGGAAATTCAGACCTAATCTGAATGTTGTAAATATTGTGTGCACGCCCGTGTGGTCTCTACCAGGTATCCCTACAGAGTAAAAAAAAAAAAAAAAAAATGAAGGATGCCTCCAAAGCTTGGAGACAGTAATCTCCCCTGTGGAGGTCAAATCTAACATGGCAGGTTAGTGTCTGTGGAGATTGACAGCCTGGAGAAATACTGCTGCCAGGCACCCACAACACACAGTGACAGTAAACACCTCCCAGGAAAAAGGCTGGTTACCAAGCCTTATAGAGCGACTGTCAGAGGGCGCCAGTCATCAGAGCTGCTGCCGACTCCACACTGACACACTCTGTCAACCTATCTCTATCATATCGAAGCCATCTATATTATGTGAACATCAAACTCATCCAGGAAGTATACACAACCAACCTGAACACATCTTCATTACAAACATTTGATCCTTATTCTTTCAGTGAGAACTTCATATATGATTAGCCACAAAAATGCAACACTTAGATTTCAAAAAATATTGTAAATAATTGTTTATATTAAATCAGGACTTTTTTGCGACCACACATTGTAGTTTCGTGGAAATTTATGTGAAGATTGGTCTTTTGTAGGAAGACATTAAAAGTCAATCAGATAAAAAACAAATGAATCATTTAATGGGGATACTGTATTGTAGAGCTGAAAAGATTATTAGACAAATATTATTTGGCAACTATCTTGATAACAGATTAATCATATTTTTTCAAGCACAAACTCTGGTTGCAGCTTCTCAAATGTGAATATTTCCAGGTTTTGTGTGCCACATATGACAGCAAAGTGAATAACCTTGAGTTTCACAGGCATTTTAATCTGGGATGTGATTTGCTTTTGGTTTTTTTTGAAGGGGGGTGATTTGTTGACAATCTATAGAGCAAACATCTCGAGAAATCAGTACACAAAACAATAATAAGATAATGCTTAGTTGCAGCCATAATAGGAACAATTTGTCACAGTTTCATGACGACACTGTGTTTTGGCAAATATCTGGCGATACGATACGTATCATGATACAGGGGTTACAATTCAATATATTGTGACATATTGCAATTTTTAAATCTAATTTTAAGAAAACTGTCACTTTTTATGTAATCAGAACAGTGGGACCTGCATTTACCACAATCCCTGCAACAGACAACATCATAGCTTGCACTTTTTGTGCAATCTCAGCCACTGTCTGCCACATGCACGTAAACTATTAATTAAGAATCAATAAGTGTTTTTTTTGAGAATCAATACAGCATCATAAAGCATAATATTGCAATACTCAAGTGTAATGATATTTTATTGCACCTCTAGTGGTGGGTAATTTAATGCATAATAGATTCTAATCAATTAAGTCAAGAAAAATAAAATGACTTGTTTAAAGAAGACTCTTGAATACATAAAGCTGAAAAGCACACTTAAATCTATGTTGTTTATTGTGGTTGCACAGCAAATTGTAATGCAGTACAGCAGACCACTAATTGCATGAAATATGTTATCTTACAGGCTTGTGCTGTCTGCCTTTCATAAACAAAGGCTGACAGATCATGCCCTCAACCAGTGACCCTGCTGTGAGCATATGCACTAATGCAAGGTCACACTGGAGACTGGCCACATGAGGAGAAAACAGCCACCCAATTTGCCTTGTGAGCCCCACACAAACTACTGATGTAGTCATCATGCCCTACAATAAAATGTCAGTGTGTTAAACGGGGCTCTTTTTTTCATTAGCAGCTCTAATAAATGGCGCTTCTATAAAATAAGAGGATTCCTGTTATGTCTGCGAGAGGAGAAAATGATAAAGGGATATCACTGCCAGAAATCTGTTGTACACTCAATGTCAAGGCGTTGGCTCCTACAGCGCTCAGCTGTGTGCAGAAGCATAGCAGCGCCTGATTTTCATAATGGCAGGTGGCCATCTTTAAATCAGAGATCTACATACAGTACCAGCTATAAACCACAGTGGCTGGCACATTTACCAACATGACTGATAACAGAACATTACATCTTCCACTGCCGTCCAAATATTAACAAAATCAAGTTAAATAGTAAAGATTAAGTATAATTTGAAGCTAGGAAGTCATAGCTAGGGCTCTGATTGGTGCAATTATGAGAGTGCGTGGATGGGAGTGTGCTACGGTGGGGTGATGGAGTAGGGGGTTGAGGGTGGAGGAGGCAGAAAAGACAGGCAGACAGACAGACGAACAGACCTATAGCCTGACGCTGTTCCCCCTTATCCCCTGCTTGCCCTTTGTCATGCACCCTCCTCACCTCCAGAGCTGTCACTGGCTTGTCAGAACCAATCACAGGGTGCCATGCTGTCTGCCAGCAATGTACCAGTTTGGACAGGATGACATCAAATTTCTGGTGCTACGTGTCAAGGACCATATGAAAACAGATGTCCTCATTACTGGGTCGCCCGCGCTTTAGAAATACCATTCTCACCTTTTTCGGAGATCGGGAGATTAAAAAACATCACAGGGCTTCAGTTTTTGGTGTACATTAGCAGTCTGAAAATGTCGACAACTAATCAGTGTCAGGAAAAATAATCATATATTGTTAATCAGGATTTAAAAAAAAATGTCATGTACAGTAAATGCAGAAATAAAACAGCAAAGTAAAACCTAGTCAAAGCCTGGTCACAGTGTGATAAAACAGTGACATGTCCAAGCCTGGTGTTATGCATATATGAGGCCCTCTGAGATCCAGCATGACAAAAGTAACTTTATTGAATGGGACAGATCGCTGCTTGTCTGACTGACTTAATCTGTTTGATTGAGCAACGGGACGCCTTCGGCTTCACAAGTCCTTCAAAGGCCGCAGATTCTGCAAGTGTGAAAAAAGAGGGAGGAAAAAAAGGAAAAGAGAAAAATCCCCCCCACACCCCTTCTACTGCAATAGACACACACACACACACTATAGCAGCTTTTGGAGGGTTTATTTATTAGCTTTAAACATCTTATTCATTGCCCTACCACCCAAGCCCTTTCAGGTCATCAACCTCTAACAAAGACTGCAAGCTTGGAAAATCTGTCAACTGTCAGTGTCATTGATGAGGAGCAGAACTCTGGGCAGATGATGAGGCTTCACTGAAGCCAACCATTGAAGAGTAATAAAGGGCAGAGCTTGAAGAGTTTGTCCCTGACAATAACACTGCTGCTGCAATTTTCTTCCAAACTCAAAAGCATGGCGTATTACGGAGCCATACATTCATTTGCTCATGCTCCACGATCTTATTATGGGGATCTAACTTTCCACTCCGCCCCCTTTTTTTCAACACGACGTGCTAACACAAAGCAGACCTCAGCTATCATTGTGCCTGATCTGAATTTTATTTAGAGCTCCATATGCTTCTCCAGCCTACTCTCAAAGCCTGGTGTTGATGCTTGGCCTCTCTTGGCCCGTTAACCATTAAAAGAGGGGCCATTCTGTCACCACACTGCCTATTGTGGGCCTTTGAGGTTAAGAGACAAAAGTGTGAGATCATGAATGAGTGCTTGGCAGTCTATTGGAGGTTTCCATCCACACAATTGAACTGAGAATCTGCACCTGATGCAATTCAAGCATCTATTTTGTAAGAGAGAGGGGGTGACTCTGTTTGTTGGAGTGGCCCCATTAAATAAAAGGGGTGTTTTCATTTTCAAGACACTGGTTTTCAACATCTCTGCAACGTGTCTAAGAGAAAATGCGGCTAAATACCTAACCAGACCCCCTGGCTGCTATGAGCACCCAGTCAGCTACACATGAGACCACAGAGGAGCTGGATGAAACCCCAGAGATACTCAACACCTCACAGCAAGGAGCAGGCTACAGAATTACCCCTCTAATGTCTCTGGGGGGCTCCTCTGAACACGCATTTCCCCTACACACTTTCTCCCCTCGAAGTAGCCAAAGCTGTGTCTCTCGGTCTCCAGGTCCCCCCTTAGTGACAATTTGTCCACATCAGAGAGCCGTCATCCCTAACAAGATCTGACTCGTGACACACAGATGGGGAGGGGCCCGGGCCTGGCAGTGCTAGCGCCGGGTGCCTGCCTGCCCCGGGGCTACACAAAAACGCCGTGCTCAGACTGCCGTGTGAGAGGACACAACTGCTTTCTGCTAAGCTTTGCTTTACCACCATAAGCTCTACCAGCCCACAGCCCACATCACCAGGCCGTTACAAGGGAACGGGGTGCAATAAGAGCAATAAAAAGGCATGTTGTTAATTATATTTCTATACACACAAGCAAATGAAACGACATACAGCTTAACAGTGCAGGAATTCCAATGCTTAGAGATTTTCTTAAATCATACCAGCATACTGTTTGCCAAAAGTGTTACATTTAAACCCATGAAATAAAATTATTTGCTATACACCCAAAAACTTCCTTACCATCTGCTGTTACTGATCTTATTGAGTTCCACAAACAATGATAAACTGCTTAGGATAATGCATGCCACTTCATTAAACCATTCACAGCAAGAAAAGACACTTTCTTACCTATGAGACACAATAAGTCTGTGACTAAACAGCAAATCATGTGAAATAAGCTTCGCATTGTGACACAAATAACAGACCCTTTCAGCCCCTCTTCCATTCAGTGGGGAAGCCACACATAAGAAGAGCTGGCCAGAATTTATTTGGAGCCTTCAGGCAACTACTGTCAGTAACTCTGTCATTGATAATGGCGGGAAGTTTCACAAGTCTAGTAGACTACCAGAAATTATGTTTCTAAAAAACCTTTATGATGATGCCATTATATTGTTGACATATGTTGGCTTAGTGTCAGGTGATATAAGACACACACACTGCACACGGGTTGACCCTGTATCCTAAAAATCGCAGCCTCTCTGTTCCGGTCAAGTGCATCAGCCAGGCAAATGTATGCAATTAGGTCATGCTGGCCAGTGTGACCCACACGGTGGACCACAGACAGTCTGTTAATAAAAGTAAAATCCTATCAGGGGACAGGGGGTACACAGTTGTCTGGGGGAATCACCTTAATAAATACGACAACAGATAAATAAAGCGGAGAGCACTGTGCACTGTACTGTACACTGTACACTGTGCATGATAAGAATTAAATTAGCCCCCAATATGCTGTGCTTACCCAGTGCTGGCCTTTAATTTGGAAATATAAAGGCATACTGTGAGCAGGAAATTATGTTTTAAATGGGTAATAACCTGGAGGCCCCCTTTGAATACAGGCCCATACAACAGCCACCCTCCTTTTAAGACACTGCTTTTCCAGTTTCTTATCATATGAACTCAATCTGACTCAAAGTGCCAGAATTTCTCCAGACGTTGCATAAATAAATCTACATGTTTTTACTTCTTTGTTTCCCATCTCTGTTTGCGCTCTTTTTTTTCCATGCTTCCACTCTCCTCAGACCTGCTGGCTGCTCTCACCTTTCTCTCCTGGCCCTCTGGCCCTCATCCTTGGCTCTGGCTCCTGACAACCTCACCCACTGAGCTACAGATTGGCCGGCACACAATGCCCCAGATCCTCATTCACCAACACAATGCACTCACCAGCCATACACCTTCCCTTCTCTTTAACTCTCTCACCACATGCCTTCTGTCCATTCTCTCATTTTTCTTTCCCTCTCATTCATTCTCATGTAATTTCCTCAAGCTCTCTCCAAGTCTATCTCTCGCTTCTCTGACTCCGTCTATCTGGCAACTCGGTGGCGACTGGTGGGCCGACAACAGAAAACCATCTCCCGCCTTATTCCAGCGCAGGGCAGCGTGAGCGGGACGAGCCAGAGCTCACAAAGCCACTGCCGAGCGAAACAAAGGTTGTGTGCTCCATCATTCAAACCGGGGCCACTCCGACAGCTGCCTCCGCCACGCTCACACTGACAAACGGCCAGAAAAACAGATGGTTTGTGCATTCATGACCAGTTTAGTGGAAGCCCAGGAGTCACCCCCATTCAAGGGGAGGGTTTTTGTCAGCTATTCCATAATAAAGCTTTTCAGTCTGGTAGAAAATTAGAAATGCATTTTAAAATTGTCGCTTAATTATTGAGGTCATCCCAGCCCCATGGAGGGGAGAGAAGAGAGCCGAGGCTCTGGCTTTGTGACACATGACTGATCCGAAAAGATGGGCTGCCTCATTTCACTTTTTA
Source organism: Pterois miles (assembly GCA_947000775.1). Taxonomy (NCBI): domain Eukaryota; kingdom Metazoa; phylum Chordata; class Actinopteri; order Perciformes; family Scorpaenidae; genus Pterois; species Pterois miles. Next base: position 14,408,878 of record CAMQGK010000028.1, read on the forward strand.
AATCCTGCCAACACATTAACATACATTTGTCAGTTGCTTCTGAAAAGCTGATGCATTGAATTTCCTCCAAGGAGAGACAGTTCATCATCTCAACATCTGATCAATATTGGCATTCAACTGTATGTATACCTCACTGAAAATGAAGCACATAAAGACAGCATATCTTTTCACTAATCAAATCAATTATGAGATGCATCACAAGCACAATATCCTGCAACTGTAATGCATTTACAGTACGTCCTGAACCGTGCCGTTCTGTTGTTGGGACTCTCACGTCATGTCAACCATAGTGCCACACACATACAGGCACATCTGCACCATAATCGATAGCAGATGAGTGTGTCCAACCCTCTGAATCTTTTATCACCTCTGCTCTTTCAGACCCATATGGTTAAACCATGCCCCAGAGAGAGGGGGCACTCGGCTCTTCCTCCCAGAGTGTCGCTCGCACGTTAAGCTCCGTTTCACAGTCCTGAAGATCATCTTAAGTTATAAAATATATGGACTGACAACTGCTGGTGATATGCATTTCAGGAGAATATCTATCAGACAGGATAAATCATGAGAAATGTTTAACAAAGACTGAAGTTGTAAAAACACTAAATGTTAATGATAAAATCAGCAAGAAGTAATCAGACATATACAGGTATATGAAACTAAGTCAGCCACAATAATGGTGCATGTCATATCATTAAAAAGAGCTTAGCGGTTGCTTTGAAGCAGTGAGGCGTGAACCATACTGGGCTTCTGAGCATCATCATCAAGCTCTTGGCAACACACTCCAAAAAAGTCATTTCCAATTGTAAGAGAAAGCATTCACCATGTTGCACTATATCATACACAACACTGTTCCCACAAATTAGCCGGAGTGCCAGCCAAAGTGACACTGACTAAACTTAGTTTGTTTGTTCCCCCATATTAAATTAGTTGCACATCTCCCAGCACCCAGAGAGAGGGGCCTAACAATGCAGAGAGAGCGGCTGAGCAGATATGAATTAAAGATAACGCCGAGCCACCGCACGTCTGTCTCTGCTTGGAAACCATCTGGACGTTCAATATTACATCCTTGTCTACACTTTTCACACTGATCAGGATCAACGTTTTTTTTTTTTGACGGGTCTTCATGATGCATCACACCCAGATGTGGTCGCTGGCTGAACGCATTTGTTGAGGTCTCACTCTCGTTCGGAGCAGTCATGCAATGGCCTTAAAAGTCGCCTCTAACAGACGTCACAGCTGGAGCAGAAATAAAAGCCACTTACATCTCACTTTAAATGTGGCAAAGACATAAAGTCAAGCTCTACTTTAATCAGAGGTAAACTTTGCTTAAACATTGAAAAATATCTAAACTGAGATTATAATTTAAACCTTACAGTAACATTTTTAAGAAACTGACAGAACTGTCAATCTATTTCAATACATTTGTGAACTGGAACAACTAAAATACTATTTTATTCAAGGAATGCAACTAAAGATTGTCATTGTTGATTAATTTCTCAATAAATCAATCAGTTGTCTGGTTTATAAAATGCTAGAAAATTATGAAAAATGTTGATCAGTGTTTCCTGTTTTGTCCACAACTCAAAGACATTCAGTTTACTGTCATAGAGGAGTAAAGAGATCAGAAAATATTTATATTTAAGAAGCTGAAATGAGGAATTTTGACGTTTTTTTCTTAAAAAAAAAAGAAAAACCTGATTGAGTCGATTATTTAAATAGTTGGCTATTAATTCAATAGTTGACAATTAATTGATTAGTCACTGTGGCTATACTATTTTATATATAGTGATACTGAAATATTAGCATCAATAATAAAACAACAGACTAAGTATTTCTGATTTGGGCATGAAGTTTTTGTGTCACAGACAATTCATAGAACGACCGCAAGCATATCTTAACTATCATGTGATCTAACATGCTGTGATCCTATTAATAATCATGTAAGCACAGCATCATTGCACCGGACTGGTAAAGTCAAATTAACATAATCACTGTCATCATTAGCATAATTTCTGTGCTAGTTTGTCTGTGTTACTTACTGTAATGTATAGCACAATAGAGACACCCAACAGCATGTTACACACTGGATAATAACAAACCACACACTCTTATTGACCTGTGAGAGACCCACATGGCTCTCAGAATATAAACAAGGACACCTTTGCATACATACTTATAGTATGAAGCTGACTGTAGCCTGACAGCTGCTGCTTTGTTTCCACATGAGCACTGCCCTCCTCTGACTGTCCAAGGAAGTGCATACAATCAATATGGCAGCCAACCCACTCCTCATCACTGCTCTAAGATATTACATTCTCCAAAGAAAAGATGACTTCAAGATTGGTTTTATTACTTGTCGAGAGTGCACAGTCGGTGGATGGGAGACCCCTCCCCATCCTGCTCCAGCCCCCTATCCAGTGCCATTTGTTGTTGGACTGCACCCCTTTGGCAGCGAGTAGGAATCACTTCCTCAGAACACGATGTGGGAGGTGTTCAAAGATAGACGCTGACAGAAATTTGCCGCCGTTGCCAAAAGCGCTGGCATTTCTACGACACAAGCAGTGACTCTGAGACGGATGTGATCTGATGAAGTGAATGTGGCAAATGTGTGAGTTTTTGACAAAAAATAGCAATCGGATTAAATAAATACAAGCTAGAGGTGGGTATAAACAACTTGGAAAGTAAGTCACAGTATGGTGCCATGTTACAAACAAAATTATCTTTCAACAGCAAAAATACAGTATATTCTTGTTGCCAGAGTAGCCCTTTGGTTCAGTTTTTATTAGTGTTGTTATATTTCTAAGCTCAACCAGCTGGTAACTAGATGATACTCAAAGTTGTTTTCTATCCAAAAAAAAAGGAAACATTTTCCATCTTTTTCAAAGACCGTACAAACTGCTCCTGTGAGATTCAAACCACAAACAGCGACAGCATCTAAGCAGAAAGTAATTAAACCCCCAGTAGACTCTAATCAGCATTCATGAGTGGCATCAGCTCCTAGTATGATATATAGTACAGGCCCTGTCAAGGTGATTTCTCACTGCTTACCAGCTCCTCCAACAACTCCCACCATGGCCATCTCTCTCTCACACACACACAAACACAGCTGCTGTGTGTTGGTCCCTCCCAAATTAATACCCACAAGTGAAACCGTGACCTGGAGAAGGCAGCCCCGACCTGCCGTCCCAGAGCTTCATGGTGGATCCACCCCCCTCAGCGCCTGCACTCAGTCTGTCTTCCCCCTCCTCTCCCCCACCCCCCAAGACCGAACAAGGACAAGAGCTCGCATGAGATGAATAATCACTGCCCCGCTATGTTAAAAATATGTTAAAGTGTGAAAACATCAGTGTTTGCTTTACTAACTGATATACATTATGATAGAAAAAAACAATCACCAGCTGTGAATTGAATGTTAAGTCACTGTTAACAAAGCAACACCTTCGAAATAATTATTTCACAAGTCATTTAATCTACATGTCGCCTGGTTAAATGCTTTTTCCACTGCACACACTGAAAAGCAGCTGCTGTGGTTGACGTGAAGGATTAAGACGGCAACTGGACCACCAAGCAAAGCAGGAAGTGAAGAGACTCAAGGCCAGAGAGACAATAATGGACCTTGTCTGTACAGTCACCAAATGGCTACTGCTTGGTTAGCTGTAAGCTCCATTTTGGGACCTTTGGTTCCCATATTTAATTAAAAATCCATTATCACCTCTCAGCATAGTGAGCAGCACTTTAGCCCATACTATCCAGACCTGCACTCTTAATTGCTCTTAAATGGCTAAATTTCTATCCACGCGATCAGTCTTCCAGTTCTCGAAAAGGAGAAGTTAAGAAAGAATTGCAAGTGATTTAGAGCCCCCATCTGCAATGTTGTAACCACCAGTGTTACAACAAATGATTCTCAAACATTAGCGTATACACACACAAGCACACACCCTTCACCAGACCTTGTGGCAGGCCTTGCAGGAAAACGGTTGTTTGGGAGGTGCATTAATATTCAAAAGGTGATGCTGCCAAAGCACCTTGAGCAGATGCACACTGGCACACATTGATGGCCTGAGTGACGAGCTGCAGAGAAAGCCGTACAAGAGAGAGCGAAGGGTTTACACGAAAAGAAAACAGGAAGAGAAGATACACTTAAAAGGTACTGACGTAAACATAGAAAATGAGAGCTACAGGTAAAGAATAAATAAAAGAGAAGAGGGAGAAAGATGAGCACTCCTTCACATCCCAGCGCCGCTCTCCTTCATTGTTACCTCGACAAGTGCGGCCAGGCCCCAGCTCCCCTGGCAGAAACTAAGTGGCTTGCTGGCATATGGTGTAACCTCCATTTGAGTGCTAAAAGCTGGATATTGTTTTTGTGGAGCAGATGTTGGCGGGCATGGCAAAAGGCACAGCTGACTGGGCTGCACAGCTGGGAACGGTGTGTGTGACCCACATACAGGGGGAGCAGCAGTCAACTGAGAGCCACAACCTTAATGGAGAATGGAGAGACACGATATGAAGTTTGTCCCTCTATTGTCTTTACATGCATTAAGTTGAAAATGAAGCCTGTTTAGCTTGTATTCTATTGCTTTTTCCTCCATTATGACTATTCACTGATTGCAGGAGATTTTCTAAGTGGCACCCCAACATTAATCTAGTGATCAAGGAATCTGATTTTAATCTAATGCCTCACTCATGATGTTGTAATAAATACCTTAAATGTGTCAGAGAGAAGCCTTGATCAGGACACTTAACCCCAAAATATTAAGCCCAATCAGACTCGCAGATTGATGAGGCTTTATTTTTACAACCGTTTTAATTTGGGGAGTTTTATTCAGGCTAATCACAGGAAGATGGAAAACAACCTCAGCTCTCCGTGTGCTTATGAAAAACACAGAACCATCATGTTTTAAATTGGAATCAAATGAGCTTTCATGCCCAGATTTGAGCTAATGAAAACGAAACGAGGACACTTAAGAGTCCTGACCGGTTTCCCAAACCCAGAAGTGTCCCGATGCCAAAAGTGGACAAATGAAGATTATGCTGAGATTATAATAAGGATGCCAAAGCCATTATCCAGTCTACTTTGACAAATGTTGTGCCTTTCTGTGAGCAGATGGGACCGAGAGTTTGGGTGGGGAAACAGGCAGAGTATCCTTCACCCAGTTGGCTAGAAAAGACCAGGATAAACGGCAAGCAGGGATACTGTCAAGACTCCCAAATACTGCATGTAATTATTGTTTGAGCGCTTATCTCTGTAAAATACATTGATTTTGCTGTACTTACTTAACAAAAACGGACCTGTTAACACAACAGATATGACTATGATATTATTCAGAGTTTAATCCAAATTCTTCACTGTTTAAGGTCTGTTCACAGCTGTTGTAATCGTTTTTATGTGTGCATTAATAATGTTAGCAGGATCTCAACTGTCCTGCTGCTCATCTGTCAATCAGCGCCAGCCTCTGGCCTCAGATTAAGCAGAACTCTTTGGCTTCAGCTACTTAATTATGAGAGTGTTAAATGCCGTATGTTGTGGGCTCCGGCAAAACAAACTGACCACAGGCTGCAATAAAGGCTGTTTCCCCTGGTGAAAAAGGATTAGAATGGCCTGTCACTCAGCGAGGTCACGCAGAGCAGAGGCACTACTTAAAAAGTCATTTAGAGAATTAAGATGCCCCAGTTGGGTCTGCGATGAGGAAAAAAATGTGCTAAATAAAACAACAAATAAATACTCAGCCTTGAGGTGACCACTGTTGACCACTGTTTAGTTTTGAGGTTCTGAATCTGCAAGGCTTTGGCATGTTGAATGCTGATCTCTCATGGAGGTCTGATTAATTAACGAGTGGTTTTCTTGACTGCACACTGATTAAATCGACCCCTCAGAGGGAAAGGTAAAATATGGGCAGCACCTTCATGTGCACTTCACCAGTGAGAATCAACCATCCTGTGGCAAGGTTTAGCTAAATGCACCAAGAGGGCTGCTGCTGACCTTAGAAATCTCCCAACAAATCTACATTTTTACAATGCAGATGTCCAATTTGAAGTTTGCCCCTGAACAGAGTGACGCTGAAAAATCACCTGCAGCAATGTGTGATGACGGGACAAGATGAAAACAAGCTTCTCACAAAGTGATCCAGGGACTCTGCTGTAATTACCACACAATTACCTTTGATTATTGCTGTATTTAGTTTCTACTGCATATATTATTGTTTCACCAGGAGCTGTTGTGTGTTGCTGTAAAGTGCCTGAAAAAGTTCCCATAGTACCAGTAAAAATGATTCAACTTTATTTCCCAGTTATTGCTTACAGATGTCACCTGTTTTTACCTCTCAAAATAGTGTCACAACACTCAATGCTGCCCACTGATTTCTCTACCAACATTACAAGTTCTACCTTTCAGAGTAAAACAGCCCATAATTCATAAATCAGATGACTCAGATGAGGGAGGGTAGCGTGATTCACGACCATTGAGTCAGTAACACTCAAATGGTACACCCCTGTATCTGGCCACAAAAGCGCATAATCTGAGCAAGTTATAGAGATTATATCCAGGTTACTGAGCACTGCTGCTGCTCTTCACAGAGGCTGGGAGGGCAGACCGCTTTGACAGAAGTTATGAATACAGATTGGACCACATAACTGACAGGCCCTACTGATGGAAGCTCAGGGACTCTGGGACCGAGCAGATGATTTGACAGGTAGATATAGAGAACTGCTACTACAGAATAGGTGGACAGTGGACAGGTGAGGACCAGCTGGTGTGTGTGTGTGTGTGTATGGAGGAGCTCAGCCTCGACACAGAGTACAGAAGAGATGCTCCAGTGCTATAATAAATTACACCAACCTCCACCAACCAGACCTATAACATTGGAGTTTATCAATACTTTGCTAGTTTAGCACCCGTGCCAGTTTAACACTGGGTTTCGGTACCCTTTCTTACATACAGCACTATTCGATTCCTCACACATCACGTCTATCTGAACATTGCTGTGCCTCTGATGGGCAAAGACAAACACATTCGCAGACTGGAGCTGCTCTCGGCGAGTACGCAGAGCTGTGTGTCGAGCATGAGGCAGCAGGCATTAATGAAGCTGTAATAAACGTCACAATCCATACGCTGAAGTTGCAAAAACACTCCGCTGACCACGTTCTGCCATTACTAACAGTAGTTACAGGATGTAACTTCAGTTATACAAGTGCGAGAACTGCAGAGCGAAAGAGGGAGTGAGACGGTGCCTATCATCCTTAATAAAAATGCAGCACAGTGAGGATACAGACATTTCATACACCAGACATATATGTGTTGTTTTTTTATTATATATATATATATATATATATATATATATATATAACGTGGACCTGAGAATATGCAATCAACCCACATTGGACCCCTTCATGAGTCAGCCGTCAATCTGTTTCTCACAGTTAGTTGAGAATCCATTATAGGCTATATGTTACGTTACAGAGACTGTCACCAAAAGGTACATGCTGGCTCACTGTAGGCCACCTGTATCAATCTCTCTCACACATAATGTGTGCTTACACACAGACGCATGCACACGAACGAGCATGCATGCACGTGCACGCACACACATATACAAAGGAAAAGAGAGAGAACCTCCTTCATTTTACCAGCGTCAGTTGCCTCTCACCCTTCACTCATTCAGTCATTGAGGGGAGTAACAGATCTCAGTCAGACAGCTGCTAGAAAAAGTCTTTTCTCTCGTGGCAGGTTGTGTTGGAGTAAAAAGCCTTGCTGCTGTAGCGTCTTTACAAGCAGAGCATCCCATTGCAGCCATTGGGCTTGAGCACTGGTAAGCCTCATCTGTACCTTACGACGACAACAGCACAAGCCGTCAAACTTCCCTCAAACTTGCGGTTATTTACTTATATTGCACTTTACTTTGCTGTTATTGTCTGATGAGAGATGAGGACAGAAATCTGGATTTTCTGTTTTACAAAAAGTGAAGTAATCATATCAAATAAATTACTACCATAGCCCATAAAAACAAATTTGCTAATATCTAGGCCTATAAACTAGGGCTGAATGATTAATTGCATTTGCGATAATATCATGTTATGATAAAACACCATTTTGTAACCCTAAAGGCTGCGATTACACTCTGTTCACACTGATCACGTGACACACGACATTAGGGCAGCCAGAGGAAGCATCAACTTAGCGCCACCCAACAGGGATCACTGTCCGAAATGTTTGAAAGCATAACTCCATAGAAACGTACTTCAAAACGGCACATGGAAATGACTCAAGCAACAGAGTTCATAGTGAAAGATGTGATGCCCCTCAGTATGGTGACCAAGCCTGGGTTTACAGCTTCAATAAGAACATTGGATAAGAGGTACAGCTTGCCCTCCTGCACATATTTTAGCCAGGTTGCCATACTGGAGCTACACTCATTTATGCATCACCTAATTTCATCACCTAATTTCATAACATATAGGCCTGGCCTACAAGAAAAAATCATTTATATTCAATCTATCTAATATTGTGTTGATCACACTATGCTTGTGTTTGTTGAACAATACAGAAGATAAGGAACTTAAAATAATCCCATATTATATTGCAACCGCAATATTGGTAAAGAAAAAAAAATGCAATTAGATTATTTTCCAAAATCGTTCAGCCCTACTTCAAACAAATGAATAAATATACTGTAGCCTATGCCCACAGTTAAAATAAAAGACGGCTTTGTTGTGACTGTCTATCAATCTCTTCTGCTGAATTTCAGTACGCAGGACAGGCCGCAACAACACACACAACAAACAACTCTATCCGTCTGAGAATAACTCATAATAATCAGTGTTGATGCATAATGAATAATGTGGGATTTCTACTCCTTATTTCATGTGCTTTTTGTGATTTTTGCAGTAATGAATATACATTTTTAAAAAAGCATGATGCATTGGAATACAGATTTGGACAATGATAACCATGGCAACGGTTGAAGTGTGAAAGCATTCGGGTCAGACTGAAAAAAATCAGTCAGCACCAATTTCATAGTTTTAGTGAATCGTATACAACCATTACATACAACCAACTGTCTAATTGACCAATTAAAATGAGAAAAAGGTCTTCTATTTATATCAAAATCTATCTTTTACCTGCAGAGAGAAATGGAAAATCTTGGTGTAAACTTAAATGTGGTATAATATCACATTTTTTTAACAAGATATGATTTCCCCCATAGCAGACTAAACACTTTCCGGGGTAGGGACAGTGACGTTTACTTTACACTTTATGTGTTTTAAACTATAACTTTTTAAGGTCTTTAGGTGTGTTTCTGTGTCTTTGTAGCATCATGTTTATGAATGAGTTTTATTATTTCCTTTAAATGTTTGGATGATGTTTAATTTGAAATAAACTGATTTTTTTTTAAGTAAACAGCATTATCATGTTGTATCACAGTTTATAATAAAATATTTTGCACCTTAACTGATATCCTTTTTTTTGAAGAATTTTTCGGTCTTATGTCCACTAACACTGTTTGTGACACGGTCCATTATTGTAGACTAATACTTGTGGTGCTCATCACTTGTATATTGTTACATATTGTATTTGAATGTGATCCAGAAGTTTCTCTATCGAGTCAGTGTTGATGCACTGTGGCAGTGTGCTGTGCTGACAGTGACATGCTGATTCCTGAGCCTCTGTATGAGTCAATCCCACCCTTCCATCTCACGAGCAGGCCTCAGCCCTAACGCCTCGTATCGGCCTGACTTTGATGGACACATGCTCCCTCTGCGCTTGGCAGGACGGTCTTTTGAGGAAACTCAACGAAAACGGCAACGGCGAATGGGTCGACACGCACAGAGGCCCCCAGACCCCAACTCCGAAAAATCACAGACATGCACTTATATGGTAAACACGTACAGACTAGCACAAACCTTTATTTAGCCAGCGGATGTCCTTCATGTTGTCTAGCTGAGCGCTGGAAAGCACTACAAAGCCTCTTCATCTTTAACACTTGCAACGAAGCTGGATCATTTGTGGATAACGTCCTACAAAGAAAGCAGAATGGGAGTTTTCTTAGTTTCTTGTACAGTTGTATGTTATCTTACTCAGGGTATAAATGCCAGCACATCACCCACAGAGCTCAAACTCTTTATTCTTGTTATTCAGCATGGCGGCACATTTGACTGAAGCAAGGTCTACTCTTTGCCCACAGACAAAGGGAGTCCTGCGCTACGTCTGTGTCAGTCTGCTCATCCCATTATATCCACTCTGCTGCTCCCAGTCATCAGCTATGACGAGCCTTCACCTGAGTTGACAGGTGACTGTCCTGAGGCAGCGCAGCGCCCAACAGGGGAGCCTTAACCTGCCAACTATCTGTCAGTCCCCCAAAACCAGCTCTGTCATGTCATCTCCTCCATGCCAATCATGGTGACACATCAAGTTTGTGTCAGGAAACAGTGTTGAAGATTACAATCTAATACAACATTGCCCTGAGCCAATGGGAAGAACCAGGCAATTATTACGAGACACAGATGATAATGTAAATGTTGGCAGGACACATGCAAATAATTACAAATACAATATTTTTTTCCTAAAGCTTCAACTTTTGGTATAATTGCTTGTGTAATAAGAAGGAGGGGTGAGGACTCAGGAGGCCACATTTCTGAGATGACAAGAGCCTAGAACAAGATCACAAAGGATTTCATTAAGTAGCATGTAATCGTGAATATTATGATGGTTGTCAGTCTGATTTTCTAATTTTACATTGTTAAATTAAGGTTTCTTATGACCAACAACAAACTTAATAAATAACATTTCAATAAAAATGTCCTTAAAGTCTCTATAATCGATATCCTTATAATAATGGATCAAATGAGATGTGTGTGTGAAAAAGGTTGGTGCCAATCTCCAAAAAAATGATGAATCTACTCTGCAGTTACACTCTATGAAGCATTTTAGTGTCTTTTAACTCTTTTTTTTTTTTTTTTTGGTTCACTCACTGCTCTCGTAGCGTTATTCAGATGCAGCAGTTCAGCAAAGAAGCTCTATAAATCCACTGTACACTACCTGCTCCGCACCAAACAGAAATCAGAAAGTGACAGTAGAGACTAGCTGATGAATATAGTGGTGAGCATGTCGATATATGGAGATTAGAGGCTGACAGATTAATTGGTCGCCCGATTAATTGAGCCGGTTATTTGACTTTTTCCATAAGTCAAGAAAGGTCTCAGTTTTTTAAGTTACGTCACACTTTGGCAATACAAAGTGATCAATACATGTAAATTGTTACAATGGTTTTTGGTTGCATGGTTTTATTTGATTTGATTCATTTATATTTTTCATTTGCCTGAGTCAGTGTCTTTTATCGCAATTATTTCTCCAGCAAAAGCTGTTATCGTGACAGGCCTACATAGTCGAGCATTTAGCAGCTAAAGAACCAAAACTAAGTTGGCGTATGAACTTAAGAGAAGCGGATATGTCAGTGTTTAGAGATTGCTTCTGCGCCCCAAGTTGCCAAAAAAAAGTTATTCCAGGTTTAAAGTGCTTAAAAATTGAAATGTGAAAATCTACAATTCAGTGACAATTGAGTGAACTCCTTCTGCTGATGAAGATCAATAGATGAACACTACAAAATGAACCTTGAGGTGAGATTATTTTGTATTTTGCTGTTTCCAAGATGAAGAATGAACTTCCGAAAAATGGAAGTTTCAAAATGTGCTTCATATACTGCAATTTCTATCTGCTGAAATTGATTGTGTGATATGTTCAAAAGCTCTAAAAATGTGACTAAACACACCAGGAGTAGATCAGTTGTAGGGGGTTGGTTGGGAACGGGGGGGAACGGGTAAACCAAGAAAGGAAAAAAAACTGAGGGAACATGGGGTGCGGTTTCCCCTGGCGCGGGGGCCCGGGGAAGGCACCAACCCCCAAGGGGGGTGGGGGAGGCCCCCAAAAACAAAAGAGGGGTTGGGTGAAAGAAAAAAAGGAAAGTCCCAGGGAGCTTGTCATGATATTGTTTTGTCAAATCATCTCCCCATGTTTGGGGATGTCCGAGAACAATAATCTTAATTTAGATTCCATTAAATGTTAAAAACAACAATGTAATTCTGTCCTCTCCATCTTTAGACACATCAGGGCACTTAAACAGTCTACGCTGTATTCATATCGTCCACTGTTACATTGTGCATGTAGCTTTATATTAAGAAATACATGTTAATTTCTTTGTTGTCCTTCCCCTCTGATTAGACTGAGATTCATTTGTACAATGGTAAAGGTTGCGCTGACCTAGCCCTGTAATCGCACATTTTTGAATGTTAGGAGGGGGGAAGCAGCCTGTGCCATATGGCTAACGATCACAATAATAAATCAATTTCAGGCACCCAGTCATAATTTATCCGAGAAATTATGAATTTTTCCATTCAGTTGTCTCCAGTTAGTTGTCGTGGCATTCCAGGACCAGACCTCATTTGAAAAGTGGCAGCGAGGCAAGCAGGCAGAGTTTTAACCAACTGCTGGGATTTTACATGGGACTAATCATGAAGCACTGATTGATTGAAGCTCTGTTATCAGTGGACGCTGTCCCCCCCCACCACCCCCACCCCCTCAATATGTAAATGAGTAACCTTTAGGAGGGCTCTGAGTGGCAGCAGTGGCAGATGGGCAGTAACTGTAATGGGGTGGAGGTTGGCTTGAATAAATATCCCATGGTCTGGATCCTACCTAGTCGCTACACCACAAAACAAAGACTCCAGGAATCAAAGTCATGGAGAGTAGAGCTGAAATGAGTCATCAGCTAATTGTTTAGTTAATCAGCAAATAAAAAGAAATTTTGATAATTCATTCCAGCTTCGAAACATGATCGTTGACTCTTCAATAATAGTTAACTGAATATCTTTATGTTTCAGACCGTTGATTGGACAAAAAAAAGGATTCAAATTTGTCAGTTTGGTGTCTGGGAAATTGTAAAGGGCATTTTCACTTTTTTCTTACATTTTATATCCACAATTATTAATTCAGACAGAAATCTGCAGATTATTTAATAATGAATTAAATCGTTAGTTGCAGCTCTAAATCACTTGTACTTAGTGTTGTATTAAACTTGTATATTATATAATGTATTGAAAGCTACTGGAAAATACAAAAATATCTTTACTTTTTCTTCAATAAAAAAAAATTCAAAACATGACTGCACTGATAATAACCCTCAAAGCCAGCAGTGATCATTCCAGACAATACCCTGTTGTTCATGCCTAGAAACTGTCTGTGATTATGTATTTAAGTTTATTACATTTAGTCAAAACCACAGACTGTATAGAAGTGGACGTAGTTACTGTGACGTCATACATTGGTTTGTGGACTGTCGTTCTGAAGCCTCGAATTCGTCAATTTGGCCGTCACCATCTTGGTTTTCTGCAACCAGAAGTGACACGCGGATGGAGCTAAGTACAACCGAACTCTGAATAAGACGTTTTTAGGCTTTCAAAAAAGTTAAGATTAATGATCATGAACTGAAAACACACTGTGAAAGAGTTCCACGCTGTGAGACAAAACTCCCAACTCCCAGACCGGACAACGCCGTGGTAGCGACCTATCAATCACAAGGTAGCTCTAAAGCACACCCTGCTTTATGGTCTATTTGACTGTTAATGAGACCATAAATTACTAAAAGAGTATCATGCTGTATTGAAGAAGAGTTGAAACTAGCGATCGAGACCATAAACTCGTGTTTACAATATTTACTGTGGTAATAAATCAAGTGAGAAGTAGGGTCATTACAATCAGATATCTTTTAGCAACCCAAGGAGTCGCCCCCTGCTGGCTATTAGAAGAATGCAGGTTTAAGGCACTTCAGCATTGGCTTCATTTCTCATACCCGGAGGCTGCTCACCGGTCAAAACCATAAACTACAAATTTTGGAAGTCTCTGAGTATTTGAGCTTACAATTCACTTCAATTAGAGACACTTGAAAGTGAAAGGCTGCAGTGAGGCCCTTTAGTCTATCTAGCCTAACTACAGGGAATACACACAGACAAAGGCATCAGTGGCGTCTAATTGAAATCCTTCAGAGAGAGTGAAGAGGGAGAGGAAGAGAGAGATTAAATGGGAGAGGAAAACCAAACAGACAGGGGTGGGGATGTTGGAACAGAGACTACAGTAAGGAAAAACTGTAGAAAACAGTTGTTATTGATCTAGTAAAGTGGCAGCATGCAGAGCATATGAAAACAGGGCAGCGCACACTCAAGCCCTACCGTGAGGCAGAGGTGGAAACGTCCATTTTCCCCTGGTGCCTTAAATTAACATGACAGCCAGTAGCTTCTTGCTACCACAAAAGTGAGTGATTAGTATTATCGTTTAAATTGTAATTCGGCAGTTAATTAAAGTGACCTTGGTTTCTATTGCTGCATCTGTAAACGGGCAACTAGAGTGCCGTTCCGTCTCTCAGCCGTCTGTGAGGCTGCTGTCGCTGGGGCCCGTTACAGGATTAAGTCACCCCGGTGACAAAACCAAATTAAGCAGCTGTCACCACCTACCTGCAGCTCGGAGCTTAAGATGATCAACTTATGACCGGTCGGGGAGAAGAGCCTTCTCTCCCTCTCCCTCCTCCCATTATCATTTTGTAATTTACGATGAGTTTTAATGTTTTTTTTTTTTCAGAGCGTCATTAAAAGCGAGATGTTAAGAGCGGACTGCATGAAATCGCTGGTACCAGGCGTTAATGTTTGATGGAAAAGTCTGTGACAACATCTTTAAAACCCAGCGGACTGTGTTTAACAATTAGTTGTGTAGTTCTGAGTGTGGACAATTGCTTGCTGCATCCTCTGACTCAGATTAAAGCGTGCAAAATGAATAATTTAACAGAAATGCTAATGTTTGAGATTCCTAGTGTATAGCATTCTCTAACTACTCTAAACCTGAGGGAGAAATCAGATGTGACAGAGGTCAACACCAAGATGTTACAATATATATTTCATACTGTGATGTGGCATATCGAGTAAAAATACTATCCACATAATATGAATAATACATAGTGAATATGACCATCATTCTAAGAGAAACACTGCTAACAATGTCTGAAATGCTTTAATCGTGCATTTTAAATGACATGACTTTAAATGTTTAAAATGCTGATCATTTATCATGTTACAATGCTATAGTTCAGGTTTGGTTAGGCACAGAATTGGTTAGGTATCCACAGAGTTTGACACTCTATAATACAGTCACCTCACTTCCTCCTTTGCTCCCGTCATCACTGCCTACTACAGCTTGCCACCTGCTGATTAAAGTAAATGTGGTAGTCCTGAAGTTAGCGACAACTTCAACCCAGGCTCATTTAAGGTGGACTGACCTTTAAGGTGTACCTGACCTTTTCTCTGGGTGGGTGCAGCATTAGGGTTGGGCGATGTGTTACAATTTTCCACCATCAGCCCAACAACCCGGTGATTGACAATACATCCGGGCAAGTGTCCCACTGACATCCGCGGTCTTCACTGTGAAAATCTAATTTGACTCAAACATTACGGCCATAAGCAGTAAACTGTAAAGGCAGGCTGAACAGCTGTCAATTTGAAAAAGAGTCTGATGGCGTCAGATGAAGGACGCCTCTGCTGGGAGCCTCCAAGTGAACAAACAGGTGGGGACATAACTATGCTATTAAATGTAGAAATACCAATCAAACAATGACAATGAGTCTGAACTATTCACTTTAATTTGATACTTATATACATTATACTGCAAACTGTAGTTTTAATTCCTGTTTGAGTTTTGACCAATTTGTTGCTGATTTAAAAGGTTTACACTTGAATTGTAATTCTTGTTCATTTTTAAGATTTTTTTTACCAAGTTTCTGGTGTATGACTATTATTTTGATGAGAAATAATTAGAGAAATTTAGATGTATGCATTTATTGGTCATATTTTGTTTTAAGTTAAGAAAGTAATGTTTACGTAAAGTCTGATGTTTCTTTACACATAAACGAATGATACCAGTCAATTTCACACAGTGAGGCCCACAGCTTATTAATTTAACACTGATATCAGATGATAATCTGTATGGCTGATACCCAGTGCTTAAATATCACTATGGGTATCGAAGCTGAAAGAGTCAGTTCGGTGGATCATTAATTAAATGATCAGGGTGCAAAACTGCACATACAGTTTTTGATCTCGCTCTCAAATATGATTTATGAATTGTTGCTTTTCAGCACCAATCGACTGGACTGCAACCACTGAAGACGGCAAAGGCTGAGAGTCCATTTAGTGTTTTTCTCTGGCAGAAAAGTGCTGGAAAGGTTTTCTGAAAAAGTTCGAGATTTTCAACTACAAGCGCTCGGAGCGGAGCGCTCTGTAAAAAGACGCTGGTGCAGCACTTTTTTCTGTAGGTGGCCACAAATGTGCTCTTCATCATTTACCCAGTTGAATTCTCAAGGAGGCAGACCATTAAATTAGCAAAATAAAATGACAAACCCCCCCCCCCCCCAAAGAAAAACCAACCACAAACCATAGTCGCCATGATGCCATCTAACTCATTACACTAAAAATTACAAAGCCGCTGAAATCCCGTATTAGAAACACCTTGTTTGCTTTTCCTATTATGACAAGTCAAAATGTCTGCTGTGAAAAAGGCAACAATTCACTGCATAGTCCCACCCACCTTCAACCTAAACACAGGTCTAATCAGCTGAATAACTGAAAACACCCATTGAAGTGTACAGGCCCTTTAAGATAATACTCTCACATCCACATAACTACCACAACGTCTGCATTGTTCTTCTAGTGCTCACTGTTCCTCTGTCCTCAAACACAGCTGTCCTGTAGTGTGACAGTGTGTTGACGGGCTCTGTCTAGAACATGACAACTCACTAAAAGAACTGACCTCAGACTAACTTCACCACAGACTCACAACCCTAAAAGAAAATCTAAGTAATGCATCTCACTTTTCAGCACATCAGCTGAGGTTGAAACAGGTAGCAGAAGATGTGAAGGGGTGTGTGTCAGGCTGTGGTAGTGGGGGGGGGGGCATCACAACAGGCACTCATGATAAAACAGGCCCATACAGACTGACAGCAGGTAAATTATATGTCAGCAAGGTCTGCATTTCAATCCTTGCATATTTTCAACAGGCACAATTGAAAAGCCTCCCTGCATCTCCTGCCTGCAAACAGACTGATTCAGTGCTAACTGTTTTTGATTAAAACGTCAGTAAGGCTGTGGGCTCCTTTCATTTCTTGGGCCCCAAGCTGTCTGTCTCGTCACCCCCACCCACCACCCCCCCAACGAGTGGGGTCCAGCTTGTGACATGGAGGACCATTTATCTACTCTGAGGATCGTGTCATGTAATAAGCCCTGTCTCCAGAGAGCATTTAGCCTGATAGGAAAAGCTGATTGGGACAAAAGGCTACTGGATCTCATTCTAGCTCCCGCAGTGGCAGGTGACTACTGAGGTAAACACATTTCTCTGGGGACGAGGAGGGAGGCGCGAGGAGAGACGGAGTAAAAGATAGACCACGGAAGCAAGCTAGAGTGTGTTTCATCATCGGCATGAAAATTTCTGTGCTTGTGCTCCACTGTAGAAGAAACAAATGCCCAGGAGTGCTATTTGTTACCATCATTACCAGAGTACACGCTAGTGGTAACTTCACTATTGTTCTTGCATAGTAGTGCTGGTTCAGTGTTTCACTGAAAAATATAAAAAGGAGATCTTTCCACAGGGGGGGACATCTTAAGGCCTAGATGGATGTGGCCCTTGACTGCTCACAAAAACAAAAAGACATAAACTGGTGTCATAAACAACTGGGCCTGTAGATTATAACACTTACCCAAAACGGGCACATGAGGCTGCTGTCTTGTTTGGTTTTGTTTGTTTGAGCCTGAGAAAAAGAGAGAGGAGAAGGCAGGACGGTCAGAGCGAGCGGCAGCTGTATCCACAGATGCTCATGTAAAAACATCCTTATTCACATGTTCCCCTCCACTTGTTTGTTTCCTGGTAATTTAGCCCTTCAGCACAAGAAAAAAAAAAAAACACTGCTTTGTTTTCATACTAACAAGGCAATTAGCAATCATTACACATTTCTACTCTGGGTTGCCTACAGGTGGACATTGGTAATGATTCAACCAACTGATAATTGTGGATGTGTGTGTGTGTTTGTCTGTGTGAGTGCATTTGCATCTGTATGTTTGTTTAAAAGAGGTTACCAGTGGATTTTTCTGCCAACATCATCTCCCTCTTTGTATAATAGATGTGCACGTCCTGAGTAGAGACAAGTGCGGGAGGTACGCTCGTGGTGAGGTGGAAATTGGAGCAGACAGGAGGCATTGACACCAAAAGAGTTGTAAACGGTGCTCCTGGCTCCCCAAGGACGGTCTGTCACGCTGTGATCACCAGTAATGCCGCCGGGAGAGGGAGACCAGAGGCAGGGGAGAGGAGGGGAGGGGGAAAGACGATAACATGACTACACCTAAAACACCTCAGGGAGTAAGATCCAAAGTGTGGGCATGGTGTGGACACAGCATTAAGTTGCAGTCAGACCAAAATAGCAAGACGGGAGAGGATGCAGTGTGGGTTGTAACATAAACAGTGCTAGCATGACAAAAAGGATAACCAAAGTCCACCAAAGCTCTTAATTATACAGGTTCAAACACTTCACTGCCAGCAGCTAGAATACAAGACTATAAACAAATAATATGTCCTGAATAAGAGGTCAGTCCCTCCCCTATCACACTGGCTGGACACTGGAGAGCCTGCATTAAGCGAAAGAGGCCGGTAAAGTCAAGTGTTGCTTTGTTCCATGCAGAAATTAATTAATGAATTTATAAATTTGCAAAGTCAGTGGAGCTGCAGGTTCCCACTGTGAATTTACATTTGAAAGTTTTAATTAACACACTGCTACTTATCTTTTAATGAAAATTAAAAAAAAAAAAAAAAATACAAATTTTATGCCCTCAATGTTGGCTGGACCACAGATGGCCAGCCCTACAAACACGTCTGTGTCTGTGTTTTGTCTGTGAAAAACTGTTTTCAGAAGCATAATTTGGTGGATTGTTTAGAGGGAAAAACAAAGTTTATGAGCAGGCCGCCAGGTTGTTTCCTGTTTGACAGACAAGCAGAAAACCAGCACCAAATCATTCAATGATAGGGTGTCACCACTTCAACAGCCAGTTGAGTGAGCATCATCGCGTCCCCTAATGTCACCTCACCAGACCTGGTGGACATGTAGCACTGGATTTAACATTACAGACATGACCACCGGCTTTATGTAACAATTTAGCCACAAATTCACAGAGGGACCATACAGGGTCCAGACATATACTTAGTTTTGATGCTCTTGGTATCAAAAATGGCATTGAATATCAATATTTTTCAAGGTATCGCATCAGTTATAAATTTCAGTAACACCTACATTTGCTCGCCTTAAAACACTTATTTCTGTAGCAAATACACAATGAATGTGTTTTAAATTGTTTTATATTGATATTACATTGCCAACATTATTATAAACTGCAGAGCCCTTAAGAGTGCAAACCACTGCCATGGCTGCTAAATTTTCTAAATGTGTTATCTTACCGCTCCAGGAAAACCTAAAAATAAATCACAATCACACACTAAACCTCCCAGACTTCTCCTACTCACCCGAGTGCTTTAGTTCACAAGAAAAAAGAGGAAAATGTTTAGAAATGCTGTACAAAGTCCCATAATAAAGCCCCATGATTCACACTATCAAATTTCATGCAAGCTAACAGACAAACAGGAGCAAAACATAACCTTGTAGACAGGTAACAAGTACTATGATTTATCCCCTGCTCTCAGCACATCACCTAATTGCTGAGATTTAGAAAATAAAAACAACTAAATCTTTTAATACATGAGAATAATAATAATAGTTTTAACCACAGCCGTTTCTGTACTGGCATAATCATTGTGTGAACAAGAGAGGCCTGGCAATCTTTAACGAATATGCTTTCCTTGTTATCACTGATCTTAAAAACACATTATCTTGAGTAACCTACTATACTGTAACAAGGAGCTAAAATCACCCCATTCCAATAAGCCTTTTCTAACTAGCATACAACGGATGTACATCCTCTACTCTCCTCCATGTTCACGGTTCCCAGCTCTCTGAGCTCTGTGGCCTCATTGCATATGCAGGTTCATCTGGCTCTGGACAGCGTGGCCCTCACTGCAGAGTGGCCCAACAGAGTCCCCAGGGCCAGGCCCTCTGTTCCAAGGTCCCCAGGGGCCAACCCCCTACCCTTCTTACCTGCTTCAGTTCATATGAGCAGCTATGGCCGCCATATGTGAAACTGCAGGAAAGCAGATGCTGTTTCTCCATTTGTGAAATCACGTTTTTGGAAAGCACACAGCATTTTGATGGCCAGAGTCGAGTCAGTTAGTGAGTGTAAAGGGCAGAGGGCAGTGAGGAGGCAGCAGGCTCCGTTGTATGCTAACACTGCAACATCTGATCATCACTGTGAGGATATGCTGATCTCGTAATGCGGCGGCATGGCATTTTCTCACGCGTTAACACTTGCGTAAGCCATTCAAATACACGCAGTACAAAGACACACACGCAGTCTTGATGTGGACCTGTCTGTAGCTGAGCAGTTCCTTTGTCAGTCATCTGCTGATGCTGATAGACAATACGGGGGTGAGGATGCGTGTCAGAAAGAGAAAAGCCTGAATGAAATGACAGACTCTCTCCTCCGCCGCCTCCATCTCTCCCTGTCCCCGCACATCTCACCCACAGCAGCCTGGGAAGCCGTGACAAGCCTGACACCTGTCAGTCATACACTCACAGACAGGACAGAGAGGACAGCAGCATACACAGCTCCACATGCTACAGCAGCACAGCACTGAACTCACTTGAACACTCCTCCACACACGCAGCAGGTATAGTAGTGTTGCTGCATGCTGGCCCATGTAAAACAATTTTTTTTTTTTTTTTTATCCAGGCTTCTGTAACATTTACAGCAACAGAGGAGGGAATATTAACAATAATCAAATAAAACTCTAACACAATTTCATTATTTCTAACAGTTTATCAACAGTCTGAAAGCAATAATCCATAAAGACAACCCAATGTATTACGTTTTGATGGGGGGAATAATAATATTACAATTAAAGTAGTGCTGACTTGAAGTTTGAAAGGTTAGATTTCACACAATTATGTGTCAAGGTGGTGAACGACCGCAGCCACCGACTCCCTCCAGGCGACAAATTTCATTAACAAACCTGATGTATACAGCACACGCAGACACAGTTCAAATGGAGGACATAAATTTCAGCCTGTGGGGTACTGCGGTCACATTACAACTAATCAACCGCTTTCCTTATACCCTTCTGGAAGAATCTTCTTCTGTTCAGATGGGTGGGGGAGATAAAGGAAAATATGATGCTTTATTTCTAATCAGCATAAATTACCGGCATCCATCAGGTGAGGCTCAAATTAAAATCCTCATCTGACAAAGCAATGGGAACTGTGTGAGCTCACTCATGAATCAGTGTGATTTAATCCAATCATTTTAGACCCCAAAGCCAAAATTTCCACTCAGGATCAACCCAATTGCCCTTCTTCACATTTCCTTCATTAAGTCTTAAAGGGAACATTTGGTTCGGAGGGTCAACCGGGTTCAAACTTGCCATCACATTTTCTCCTCTGAGAACAGAGTGACCAAGCAAAGAATTATAACAAGGTCAGAAAAACCAAACAAACCAAACATCATGTCTTTAGCATTTTTACTTGTAAAATGATGAAGCAATCATCTCTACTACAAAAAACACACATACACAACCTGCGTTGTACTGCAAAATTGCACACATAGGCCTACTGTTACAGGGGTGAACTTATTTCAAAGATTAACGAACTGAAAAAGTTGTATTCCCCAAAACTATTAACATTATTTATGTGCATCTTGTCCCAAATACCATCATCTGGCTTTACAGCTGCAGAATGAAAATCCACTTAAAAGCGCTGACAAGATAGTTGAAACTTACTCAAAACAAAGAGATGAGAGGGTTATGTTATTTCTTGTGTAAACCACCAAATTATATCCATGGCTGCTAGCTTACATAGATCTAAAAATGCTTGGCAGCAAAACAAGTGCTTATAGTGCTTCTTTTTATATGGTGGAAAAAAACATATTTAAAGCTAATATTGGAGCTGACATGATTAATCAACAAGTCAATACACAGTAAATAAATCTGAAACTTGTTTTGATCAGTTCATTTGATTAATTGTTTGAGTCAAAAACATTACCCAGTTTCTTAAATGTGAGGAGGATTTGCTGTTTATGCTATTGCATGTAATTGCAAATGAATGTCATGTAAATTTATGGGCAAAAAGCAATGGCCATTTTTCAGAGTTTTGAGATTATTGTAATCAAGAAATCACCAGAATAATACAACAAATAATAAATAGTTGCAGCTCTAGATGTTATAACTTCTTGAATAAATAAACCACATGCTTATTTATTCTATTTGCATCAAACTAGCATCAATAATCTTCCTACCTTCCTTCCTCAGAAGTAAACAACACGAGCTCAGTACATGAGATAAAAGTTAGGTTACAGTCAGTTTAGCTAACTGTCTCTACAGCACTTCTGCTTAAGTACCACAATTTCTCTTTGCACAGTATTCAAGGCTGCAGTAGCTTGTCAGCTTATCTGTTATCTTTTGTTAGTGTTATGAGCGGCGGTTAGACAGAGAGACAGAGCAGTTGCTTGTTTAACATGTCTTAGCCTACCTGAAGCACCTGGGGTTGGATTTAGGCTCCGTCTGAAACGCGCTCCTTCATGCTGAAATTGTTCGGTATAAATCCACAGCTTTTAAACATAAGATGGCAGAAAATGAAGGTAGGGGCTCCAAAATTACCGGTGCCTTCAGATAGGGTGGTGTTTACCATGGTTAGGAGATGGGGAGTCCTGAATGCCACATGCGTTGCGTTCAAGGGGTTAAGTCGCGAGGCACACCGCTGCTAAGCAACGGTAATATTAAAGTTACTGTCAGTCTAGAAGCCAGAGAGGCTAAAAAAAAGTTTGCAAGCTAGCAAGCGTGTAATTTAATGCAGGAAATGCAAAGAGTCGGTGGGAATATCAACATCTGCCTCAGACATATAAAATTACAGAGACTATTATATGACTAAATTACAATAAACTGAACAATTTGAACTTATTAAGCACCGATAAATGATGTCCAGTGTCAACAAACATGTCACAAGTCATGAGGGGAGCATTCATATGGGCCCAACTCGTCAGCTTGGTAAACACAACCCCATTTGAAGGCAACATAAGTCCAAAAAGCAGTTCAAAATGTCCTGAAACACTGCTAAGTACAGCATACCTGTGAGTTAATTGACAAGCCCCGCCCACTCCCAGTATCTCAAAGTGACACCGGAAGAAGACTGAATTAGCCCCGCCCACTCTCTGTCACTCAAAGTGACACCGGAAGAAGAGTGAATTAGCCCCGCCCACTCCCAGTCACTCAAAATGATCCCGGAGGCAAAAAACCCTGGAAAAATTAGCACCTATTCTTCCTGCTTTCAGTGATTTGTTTGTATTGTTCATACACTGGAATACTATGTGGGAATTGGTAATTTAATTAAACACATTAATTTATGAATATGCACCATAAAATCCCCACTGTGGGACTAATAAAGGAATATCTTATCTTATCTTATCTCTTAAAAGCATAGTGTATCTGAAATAATTAAGGCCTTAAAAGATAAGATAAGATAAGATAAGATAAGATAAGATAAGATATTCCTTTATTAGTCTCACAGTGGAGAAATTCACAAACTAGGCTACATAAGTCTTCAAGTTTTAGGTGATAAAGTATGACACACCACAGTATCATATCCGTTTATATTTTTGCTTTAGTATCGCATATTCCTACACAAAGTCAACCAGTTTATCAAATTAACTAACACAAATGAAGATGCAACAATTGACCTGGGGACATATTTATTTTTCTATATTTAAGTTTATTTACTGTTTAGGTTAATACTAAGCCCTAAAATCTGAGATATGACAGGCTCTATGTGAGTGTGACATCAGAGTCACACATCTCTTTTTAGTGGGTTATGTTTCCTATGATTTGCAGTGTTCAAAGATGGAAATCAAAATAACCAATCAATAAGTTTTTCATAATTGATCCTGAATATTAGGCACTTGCTTTAAACACTTAAAGACAACTGTCTGTAAGTGTCAAGTTCAGGTGCTTTTTAGGCACAGTTATTTGGACAATCATGGCCCAAATGCAACTATATGATTTAGTTTGTGTATTACTTGAGACAAATACAACAGTAACATTACACTGAGTAAAAATAACAATAATGGCATGACTTACTATATCAAGAAGTCCAGAGAACAGCTCCAGAAATGAATAAGAAACAGCCTTTGTCTGTCTTAACAGAGCAAGACCCATTTCAACAACGGTGCAGTTGAACTATAGGCAGCTCTAATATACAGTGTGTATGAATATGAAGTAATATATTAAAAGCCTAACTAATGGTTTTAAAAGGCCCTCATAAGATTCAGTTCAAGTTCAGTCCTCTTACAGCTCATATATTTCTTGGCAAAATAAAACCAATTCAATTTGGGTGAATTTTTAAGTATATCATTTTAACCTTAAGTGGGATGGCCTGAGCCCTGATGTCCATGCAGTGCATCTCGGCAGCCGCTGGTCACAGATTTAAGACTGGAGTCAAACAGACAGCACACTACGGATATGAAACCTAAAAGCCACTTTACTGTTTTCAGTTCAACTTGTGATACTAATTAGTGTAATTGATCTAATTATTAGTTAAAGTGCACATATTTAACATTTGTAAAAATGTTTAAAAGTGGATGATTAAGAGTACTCCAGGACACCTCTATAAAACAGGGGAGGTAAAGAGAGAGTACAATGGAACTTGTCCAATTAATCAAATAAGTGTGGCAATTAACTAAGTGAGTGTTTAAGGGCTGCAGCGGAAGAGAGGACAATTGATTTTCTCTGAAAGTACTTACAGCCTCTCATTTCATTAGAACTAAAGAGTGAAGATGGTCTGAATTCAGATATACAGTGTACAATAAAAGTGCCTGCAGCTGAATTAATAACTTAGAGGAAATGTGGACACAGAGGAATGTTAAATATGATCAAAAGTGTTGGAAATATACAAACTTATTATTTACAACTTGTGGACTGGGCTTGTTTTTGCCTAATATCAATTTCTTTTGCAAATGACAATATCCTGGGTTGATTCTGAACCTTGTGGCAGGGAGTTCAAAGACAAGAAACACATCCAATCAGGACAGCCTTGGAAGCGGCTCTCCCTGCCTAGATTAGTTTTATTGAACAGATGGCGTTTCAATTTTGAACTTTTGCACTGGTGCAAAAAAAGCTTGGAGAGTCAGGCTGTTTTTCTCACATCACTGACAGAAGCTGCGCATCAGATGAAGGGGATGTGTGAAATAGCATTCCCAAGCATTTCTATCTCCACGCTCAGGACACAAACACTCAGATACAGACACGGTGCGGAGGCTGGGCCATGCTGCTCCATCAGATGTTAAAACAAAAAAAAAAATAAAGGATAGGAAATCAGCATGAGCTCTCCACTGAATGTACAGTTTTTGTGGCAATGAGTTGTATTATGTACTGTATAATGATGTTTTGTGTGGCTACATGTGTGTAAATGTGTAATTAACTAAACAAAGCGAGGCAAATCATGGGGGTCCTGTCATATCAAAAATAGAGTACCAGTCGGTTATTTAATGTCTCCCTGCCACCATCCGCTCCTATTGCCCCACATTAGCAGCATCATGTTCTCAATTTCCCCCCAGTAGCATTGCTAGTCCTGGCAGCCAGCTCGCCCACGCCGGCACGAGTCGAGAGGACAACTGGAGAAAGATCACAGTTCAGGCTCAGTCAGACGGAAAATATGGAAATCAGGCGGTGGACGGACGGACCGCTGTGTGTTCCCCCTGTTTCAGCAAGCTGCCACAGTTTGACTGACAAACTGACTTTTTGAGGGGCCTGTGCCCATTCCAGTCAGAGTTTATTGAAGGTGATTTTGATCTCCTCCATGAGGCCACAGCAGTGGTGCTGCCATCTGTCACCTTGATTGCATGGCGGCCTCTCTAGGGGGAGCGCCATGGCTCCTGATCGTTTACAGATTGCGCTGCTTTCGCCTCCATAAGGGCCACATGCACAGGGCCAGATGGTGAGCATACACGCT
The DNA here is from genome assembly GCA_947000775.1 of Pterois miles. Taxonomy (NCBI): domain Eukaryota; kingdom Metazoa; phylum Chordata; class Actinopteri; order Perciformes; family Scorpaenidae; genus Pterois; species Pterois miles. The sequence goes on from CAMQGK010000028.1 coordinate 14,435,049, forward strand.
TATTATGAGTCTTTATCTCTGTGCAGGAAGGAGTGGAACCATTAGGCCTCCCTCAGGATCTCCACTCCTCTCTGCAGCCATGCTGTTCCTCCACAAATACAGTCCTCTTCTTCAGCTGTCACTGGCCTACGACAACACACACACACACACACACACACACACAGCACACAGGACCACTTGTCAAAAAAACAAACACAGATCTACTCAGGGCATGTGATGGTTGTGTTAATACATCTGCACACACACGCAGACACACACTAACACCTGTTTCTAATCCTGAATAATGGGAAAATATGGCATGTGACAAAATGTTAGGTGGGGATGGGTGTTGCTGGTTGTCTCGGTAACACACTGTCATGGACTAGACATTGTGACTTGATGTGTGACATCTAGGATTATTGACACACCCTGAATATCACACCTTTACGTAATATGTTCACAGCATCCAGCAGGATCGTGGCAAAGGTCGTGTGACCACATGGGCCAATTGATCAACACTAATAAGTGCTTCTAAAGAGGCATCAGTGTGCGCCTGGAAATTGTCATAATAAAATAATCAGAGCACTACGCGACGAGTCCTGTGTGCACAAATGCCCATTCATGCATGAGCCTGATTCTAACAGATTCAGCCTGGTATGAGACATTGGCAGGAGGCTGTTGTCCCTATCCTTGACATATGTACTGTATGACCAGGAGGGTGAAGAGTGTGTTCAGGATTAAAAACTGACATGTGTAACGTCACCACACATTTGTCATGCTCCTCTAGAATCCCAAAGTTCATTAATGCCGCTCTCTGTTTGGTAAACTGTGTGATTTTTATAGGGAGGCGAAATGGAATTCATAATTATTCAGGCATTTACGGTGTAATGCCTTAATGAGCATTTACTAAGCACTTCATGAGAGGTAATATCCCATTTGATCAGAGATTAACAAAGAGCATTTCAGTGCACGCTTTAATGCAAAAGGCTTAACTGCTTGAAGCATGGCTTCATTTCTCTCAATTACATCTAATCTAATGTTTGGATTCCCTCAGCAAGGATGCACTATTCAAGCGCATAGCTGACCTAATGAGTGAAGAAACACTCCCTTGCATAAATAATCTTTCCACTGTAGCATATCCATTGAAAAAATTAACATAATTCCTTTGTGCAAGTACTATACACACCGCTTGTTTGTTGAAAGAGTGATCACTAGAACGTACAGCATGCACTCTATTGTCCTTTGCTGTCCCTGATTTTTTTTTTTTTTTTTTTTTTTTGTCCTGGGGCGATACAGCAATGTGCTGCACTTTTAGGACAACAGCCGGTTATCTGCGAGGGTGAGCCCCCTCGTCAGTCTCCAGCACGGTGCACAAACTGACATACTCTACACTAGCCTGTGGTCACATTTCAGCTCAGGGCGAAGCAGAAACGCTTCGTGGCCACAGTCTGTTGCATCATTTTTGTTAAACTGAGGAAAGACAACCTGAAAAACAACTGTACATCTTAATCTTAATATCTTAATATCCATTCATTTAAAAAAACAAAAACAAAATGGGTCATTTGTATAGATATCAATGTACTTGTAAGTGTACTACTTCAGTACCTCTTGGAACTAAACTGGCCCAGTTTTTGTTTATGAAAGTATACTTCTAAGTGTACTTTAAGTGAAAGAATAGTACATTTTGTTTACACAACTAGTTTACATCTAAGTTGTATTTTGTATTACAACTATATTATGAAGTGAACTATACTACAAATGAACTTCAAGGTATACTGTTAGTTTATCAGTTACATACTTGTATACACATTGGAGTTTATGAAAAAATACACTTTAAAGTATACTTTCTATAAACTACTAGTTTAATAGTTTTTACTGCAAGTATACTTGTAAGTTTTCTTTACCTTATAGTACATAGTGCCGGTGACTTATGTAGTACAGAAATAGATATGTTCCTTTTGCTATTTGACTTGATGTTGGAGATTCAAAAAATAATTAAAATTGTTTTTTCTCACATGCTTCCAAAGTGAATGGAAACTGCAAAAATTCAGCTCTCATGCTTAAATAGGCTACTTTATCAAGAAGTAAACACAACAGTATAAGCAAAGTATTCTTAGACTTTTCTAGACTAAACAGTAAACTGAAAGTATACGCTCTTATTCTAAGTTTAAAAAGAAGTATACTAATAGCACACTTTTATTAAGAGTACATGTAAAAAAAAAAGTGTCTGACCAGCTAAATGACCAACGTCACCACACTAAACATGAAAATAATTGCTCATGAAAGAAGGTCAACAGGGCCTTCGGGGGTTGTACCACTGAACTGAGCAGCACCTGAACTGGACCCAAGCACAGATCAGTGGGGTATCATGCAAAGTGCCACAAGCAGCCAGCCCTCACAGGCCTGTCACAGACTGAAGGTGTCACCCAGAAAACAGCAGTTGAATTAACCTCGGTGGGCTCCAACCAAACACAGCCCGCAGCATGCCAGCACAGTCCGACTGGGCCCTTTTCATTCTCTGCCCGGTCCGCTGAAGGATGCTATTGGTCGACTGGAGTGAGTATGATATAAATATCAATCAGGAAATATCTTAATTGATCACATTGTTTTGGTCTGGAAGGCCATCCTGCAGCCATATTTAAAGAGGGCTGTATGCTACTGATAAGTATTTGGTCTTCTGTTTTCATATTAAGCACAGAGTTAATGCATCTATGAGACAAACATACTGGAGCAGCATTGTATTATATTGCTCAAGAGAATTTGCTGCAGATCACCTCCCAATAAGGGTGCAGACTTTCTAACCTCCAGACCCCGCTGAGGTGTAAATTCTGACATAAAACATCCATTAACCGCCAATGTCAGACGAATGAGATCCAGTGATCAAATTTACATTCCTCACAATGCATCCACTATCTGTTTTAGATGGGATTTGGTGGCCAAACTTCCATATAATTAAAGAGGCGATGCCAGACCCCACTGGAGACGTACCACAGGAGCACACCAGAGCTGAGTTACTTAGAAGAAGCTTCCTCTTGTTTGCCTTGGAATTAGCTCTGAGAGCACATACACACACATGCACACCCATTTCAGCACACACATACACTCACTCAGCCTTTTTCACCCTTCTGCATCAATCTGTTCCCAAGCTGTTCCCACATTTTGGTGAATTTCCCAGGCTTATTCCTTGGCACAAGTGGATACTGGGGCTGATTACTTTAGCGTGAACCCATCAAGTCTGTCCAGTGCCTGCGAAGCGTGCACGCTCAAAAAACGACTAACCTTCCTCTTCTTGCAGCGAGTGAATTAAATGTTGTGAGTGCGAGGCTGCAGGGTGCGACATTAACATTAAGTTTAGTGAACATTTACATAAACTGCACACACACAAGCAATAATAGTCTCTTCCCTGATGCACTACAGCATCCACATCGATCTTCAATAAGAAACAACCAGCAGCAACAAATCCAAACCTCATTAAAGAATATAAATTCAAAATCTATTCTGGCACTCAATCCGATGCAGATTTTCTCCTTCTTTCTGTCTCATAAATTACAGTTCTGGTGCACTGTGCAAATATTACCAAGCTGTAAGACAGCTGTGCCCCATTAAAATGTGTTATGGTTGCTGATTTCCTACAGCACGTGGTCATCTTGCCAAATCTACAGCCAGTAATTAGCGGAGATGAAATGTTTAATTGTGCCTTAATTTTGATAAAATTTATCTGTCACCCATCCTATAATTGTAATTTTTGCTCACAAATCAGCGTCAGTGGATTTAGGCAGGGAGACATCCACTAACCTGACAGACATGTTGAGATGTCACTGCTCTGCTCTCCCTGCTTAGAGCCCAGGAAACAGGACGATATGTTAATACTGATGAGAGCACTAAAAAGAGAAGACAGAGCGCACGCTGTTACTGCACAGACTAGACACAACACAGTTTGATTAAGTACGTATATGTGTGCAAATATGTGAAAGAACGATGTGGTTTACTACTAGTGCAGCAAACAATGTCTGTGTGTGCAGTTTGTCTCCCTGTGAACGGACAACAAGATGGGAGCATGTGGGTGATCTTGTCAGAATCACAGGACGACAGGAAGAAAGCGTTCCCCGACAGATGGATGACAGGAGCGCGGGAGTGGGAGAAGGTCAAGATGGGAGAGACACAAAGCCTTCCACACCGACTGGGAGAGAGTGTGCGATCTCTCAGGGTGCTAAACCGCGTAGTCCTGCCAAAGCACGGCCCAGGCAGGCTGAGAGGGGCTGCTTGTGGCTCCTCTGGGGGATACCGAGGCTCGAGATGAGGCAATGGAGAGGACCACTTATCAGGTCTGACAGCAAGAGGATGACTGAGGCTGATGGGTAACGGTAATATTACTGTTGGATTCCTGGGTAAATGTTAAAGGAGACCTATTATTTTCAGGTGCATACTTGTACATGAACATGTTTGCACGCTTTTATGTTAAAAAACACTTTATTTTTCTCATACCGGCTGTGCTCTTTTCACCCTCTGTCTCAAACACTTTGTTGGAGCTCCTGCCCAGCCCTCCCAAAAAGCCAGCACAATCTCACTCCCAACTCGTCACATACCACCTCCTGGTCAGTGTCCCTTGGCATTGGAGACAGACGCATGGGGTACCCCTCTTGCTTTACTTTCGAACGGACCAGGGACGGTGTGTCAACATATCTTCCTTACATGCAGCCTTTCAAAATAAACTTCTGTTTTCACAGGAAGTTATGTTTAGGCAACACAGCCACTTAGGTAATGTTAGGAAACAGACGTGGGTGATGTTAACTTACTAGTTACTCACATGACTCATGGGGCTGACTTTAAACTCATGGGACTGACGATACTAACAACTCATGCGACTCCGACGAGTCATGTGACTAAAGATTTACATGACAAAATAAGTCAGTGTTACTTTCAGTGCCACACATGAACACCGGTCACCTGGTTGAAAGGCTTGTGTTTGTCGTTTGACCCATCCACCTGCCCTCCCACCTGCAGTAAATGGACTCTCACGCTATTAATACTACGTCACCCGCTCTGACTGTCGAATAACGCCATGGGTGGGTTTGTATTGGAGTTAGCTGAAAGCCCAGTTTGTCACATACTGTTGTACCGTACGTCAGTTTCCGATGCGTCTGCTCTGATTGGTCAGTTGGCCCACTCTGTTGTGATTCCTGTCAACCGAGCCAAACTCTTCGGACTCCGCTCAAGCTCTATATAACTAGCTTTGTTTGAGGGCGTGCCAAACTAGCTGCTAGGCAAAGTGTGTTACTTGGTGACATCATAATGTTACGAAAGAAAAGGTGGGACTTCAAGCAAGGCGTTTCAGGCAGTTCAGTGTTTCTGTGGGGGAGAGTAACTCCCTTTTGGTGTGGACTTTGGGCTTTCTAACTTTGCAGACCTTTAACATGTATACAAAAAACTATATAACATACTAAAGGAAAGGGAAAAAGCATAATAGATCCTCTTTAACTGCTCAACCAAGTAAACATACTTATTTTCTTGAGCTTTGTTTAGCCTTGTGCATCCTTGTACAAGATTCTCTGATTTCCACTAATGCAAAATATGTAACACTGAAGATTCTCATTTAGTGTCAAATTCATCAGCTTCTATAAATGACTATATCATTTCAAATAACGTATTTTTAACTATACAGTCAGAGCAACCTTGAACTGAAATAAAGCGCGTTGGTGAAATAGCATGCAGTAAGGACAGCAGCCGTTTTGCATATTTATGACTAATGTTGTCCCCAGAGAGGCCGCCGCCTCCCTAGGGGCATTATGGGTGATTATTGTCATCTCAGTGCAGCCAGTTATTCACCAACATGCACTGCATAAAACACGTCATTGTAAAGGGCCGCGACAGGAAATGAGACGTGGGGCAGGGCTCCAGGAGCAGCCCTTCCTAATCACAATGGCCAACTGTCACGCTCGGCGTCCGCTCGTCTGCCATGGCTTTAAGCAGCGTGGAAGGATTTCACTGCAAACTTTTCGAGTGGATCTGCAGTGGTAGGACATCCTGCATAACATGTGGCACCCATGATAATTACGGCAGAATTAACACAGGCGGGTTTATGGCCCTTCTGCCGCCAGGAGATGGCTGCCAGATAGACACAGGCCTCGTGTTTGAGCAGCATACTTTGGGTCCAGACGCCCACCCGTCTCCTAACACTTCTCACCACAACAACTGTTCTGGAGGAGAGGACCACTTTCAGCAGAGCTGCCTGTCACAAACCCTCTCATCCTCACAGCAGAGACTGAATAAATTGAGGACAGTTCTAGGAAAACTGGCAAATTACAAACACCGAGTGGCCAAATGAATATTGTTAGTGCTAGACTTATAGTCTGCATTTCAACTTGATATTGAATCATAAAGGCGATGAGGAGGCAATCCTGTTTAGTGTTTTGTCACAGTGCCAATATCAAGAGCTATGATTTAAAAATATTATAAAACTTAACTTGTTATGGATTCAATTTTAGACTGCAGAGATTACAGAAGAGACAACCTGTGAGATAACTTGGAAAGCATCCTGATCCTCTGTACAATGAACAGAGAGCTTTCTGCAAGAGATCATCATGTATATATGGTGACTGAACTTGATAACCAGGCCCATCAAAGCTTTTGTATCCCCCCACACGGAAACGCCATCTATGAAGCGCCACTACAAGGGAGGGGACATCAATAAAGAAAAGCCAGCCACCCTCTCGTCCTTGATTTCTTGGGGTTTTTGTTCTTGGATTAAAGAAGAACGTCTGTGATTTGCATTTTAAAATATCATGATCAAAAACAATTACCCTCCTCCTTCTGTATTTTTCTCACAGCAAATGAATCAGATTACAGGCCTTGGTGAGCACCGGCTTCTCGTGGCCTTGTTGCTCTGACAATATTTGAAGTTTCCTGCAGTAACTTCATTAGGCGTATTTTGTCCAGAATTAGTGGAGCGTGCTGAAAATTGCTAATGACAGATGTTTCTCCACACTGTCACACTCCTTGTATCATTTGATTTGGAAAGCAACATACGGTGTTCTGCTCCATCAGTATGTCACAGACTGTCTGCAAACAGCTGGTCATAACTCAGTTCAGTGAAAACCATTACTTTCCAATGAAGTGCTGGACACGTTCCAAATTGGGTTTTGGCATGGCCTCAGCTGCACCCATGATGCAGTGCAGCGCAGTGTTGCAGGTATACATGGAGGACAGGAGGAGGGGTGAAGGGAGCAGGTGAAGAGGTTTTCCATGAGCCCTCTGTCTCTGTGCTCTCCAGCCGGGCAAAGCACTCTGATAGCATGATGATGAACAAAGAGGAGACTAAAGCTTAATTATGAGAGGTTATAACATCTTGTGCCTTCTTCTTCTCAAACGGTGTGTGAAGAGTTTTCTAACAATGATATTCTGATAAAAGATTAGTGATGAATGTAATTGGTAAAACTCTTGCTGGGCTTAATAAGCTGACTAAATGAACATATGCATAATTAAAACAAATCTAATCTCTATAAACATATTCTCTATTCACATGAATCTGTAGGCAATATGACAAGTTTTTGGTATTGGAAGTGTTCCGGTTTCCGTTTGTTGTCCAAGTGGTTTTGACCAATCACGTTTGAGAAGGCTTTGGTTCAATGCAAGTAAACAATCTACTGTATGTGGAGAGCAAAAGAGGTGAAACGCATTGGCCAAAATGTAATCTCAGAACCCATCATCTGATGATGATTTAGCTTTTAATTGGTTTTAAATTAGCTTGCAAACTGGCTACGTGTGAAACAAACTGGTTGTACACTTCGTCTCTCATTTCAAGTTGGTAATCAGATTGTAAATAATGAGCAGCACACGGACAAGGAAGTCGTGGCCCGCATGACACCAGAACTCTAAAAATGGGTGGTGTCTCAAAGGCAACCACAAACTGCAAAATCTGGCCAAACTGACAAAAACTCTTGCGGGACTGGCTGCCCAGAAATCTATCCTAACCTCAACCGCTCAAGGTCAATACCTAACCTTAACCACTGGAGGTCAATGTCTAAACTTAATCACTGGAGGTCAATGCCTAACCTTAACAATCTCACAAGATCGCTATCTCGTTTCACAACTAGTGGGTTACCTGCTTGACATGATGTGTCGGTTAGCATAGCTTAGCATAAAAACTATAAACAGGGTAACAGCTAGCCTGACTCTGTCAAAAGAAAAGAACTAAATCTACCAACACCTCTAAAGCTCACCAGTTAACACAGTATATTTTATTTATTTAATCCATACAAAAAGTAAAGTATAACAACCACATGTAGTGGTTATACAGTGGTTAGTGCTGGATATGTTTCCCAATTTCTTTATATTACTACACCCTTTGACAGAGCCAAGCTACCTGTTTCCCCATGTTGCTGTGTTTCAAGTCTTTATGCAAGGCTAAGCTATATGTCTCCTGGCTTTAGCTTCATATTTAAAAGATAAATACACTCTTCTTTCTGCTAGAAAGCAAATCAGCAAACCATCATGTACAGACCTTTGATGTTAAACTCTCAATAATGAAAATTAAAAAAAACACTGTCCAGTCAGAACTGGTACAAAATGTATCACATGTAGACTCTATAAGAGATGAATATTCCTGTAATTAAAAGGTAAATATTGGGCTACAAAGCTCTGGCCAGGAAGACAGCACTGTGTGCCAGGACATCTCACAGCTCAGCTGCTGCCTGTGTGCAGCAGAAGTGTCATTGACACCTCGCTCCATCTCTAAAGATAAGGCAGTAATGACGTTCTGTATTCCCGGGCCTGTCGAGTCTGGGTGTTAGTCACTATTTGGCCCGAGTGGTAAAGATCTCAACAGCAAAATAGCATGCCGACAACATATGCTAAATTAATCTAAAATCACTCATTTCAGACTCATCTTTCTGTCCTTTAAAACCACAATTTTGAAGGTCAAGAGGAAAAAAATTCAAAAATGCTCATTCTTTGGCGTTCCAAATCAATTCCTTCGGCGATCAATCAATTTGTGATTCATTACATCAAATGTCACTATCATCACACTCTAAGTGTTAAAATGGTCAAAACCAGCAGCACCCGAGGGACCTTCTTAGAGAACAAGACAGACTACAACATGAAGCGCTCCTATTTACTGTATCAATTCTGTGACCTCTGGCAATATCTGGTCCCTTTTATCTCTCCACTGACTGTATAACTGTGTAAGTGTTTCGTAGCAAACCTGACAAAACAGAACAGAATTGGATTAATGAAGACAAATGTGTGAACTCGGTTGTATGAATGTGGCCTTTCTAGTCCCTTTGGATGGTGTTTTGTGCTGCAAAGGCCTGTTCTCTCAATCATCGTAATAAGGCTGATCCCCAGTCAGAGCTTTGACAGCTCGGAGGCGAGGCTGCCCTCGTTCAGAGCGCTCGGTGCAGCACAAGGGGAAACAAAATGGACTGGACTAACAAACACATATATGCAGCTACCAGTGAATCAACCACTAATTGTACACAAGCAGATTTGTGCATTTATCTCAGGTATGGTGAAAATTAAGAGACAGACATAAGCAGCATCATCCATTTCTTTTGTGTTTGTGTTATCTAAATTATGTCAACTGTTATTGTTTTAATTACAGTAACGCATTACGATGTGTTGTGTTAGTGTGTTGTGATGAGTACTGTGAATGTGTATTGTCAACATGAAACTGTGTGGATCCCAGGAAGAATAGCTACTGCAATGCCAGAGCTGATGGGGATTTAAACAAACAAACAAAAGGTAAATCTGAATATACTAAGAATTAAGTGCCAATTGTGGGATTTAAAGTTAAGATTGTGTACTTAAAATTAAACCCTTTACTGCCACCATGTTCAAAAAAAAAAAAAAAAAAAACATGGCAAAGGTGCCTTCTTGGATGTCCCTATGACAGATAAAACATGATAAAGCGTCCTCTTGGGTGCTCTTCCAGTGGAGAAAATGTGGCCTTAAATGGAGAAAACATGATGAAGTGCCCTCTAGTTAGCACTCCCACTAGACAAAATGTGATGAAGTGCCCCCTAAGGTGCCCTTCCCATGGAGAAAACGTGATGATGTGCCCTTTAGGATGCTCTTCCAGTAGAGAAAATGTCTTGACATGTCCTTTAGAGTGGCCTTAAATGGAGAAAACATGATGAAGTGCCCCCTAAGATGCCCTCCCAGTGGAGAAAACGTCTGAAGTGCCCTCTATGGATGGCCTTAAAATGGAGAAAACATGATGCAGCGCCCCAGGTTGCCCTATACTCAAAACCTTTCTGCATGCTGGTGCCCTTTTTATTTTTTCACCCCTGTCCCTCAAACATCCTGAGTCCACCACTGGACGGTGTGTGTTGTTGTCCTCATCAGAAGCACGCATCATTCATATAGTTTCAGGGATGAGAAGCTGCCCTGATGTACATAGCATAGTGTTATCTCATTATCTCTACTCACATTGTTATCAAACCATAAGCAGTGCAGTGGAAGCTCACTGAGCATCTTTAAGGAGTATTGTCCCATTAAGCTGCTCAGATGTCTCCCATGAGGATAAAACCTTTTCTTGTATTAACGTTGGCTACTGCGGTATGCAGTAATGTGTTGTTGTTAAGCCACAAAGAAGAAGTGAAAAATGAAACATCATTTGTGTTTTCATGGTTGCGTAAGCATTGAGCACAGTATCCACAGAGCATGTTACATCCCCTGCTTTTAATGGGATGGGTTGTTTATTTGAATTGTAAGGAGACATGTCTAATTGAGCTTTACCTCACATTACACTGTGTGTGGTGCAGAGATACTGTAGCTCCATTGTTTTATAGGTTCTGTTAATGCAAAAGTGACAGCCTTAACATAACTAATTGCCTTTAATAAAGGAGATATTTTACCGTTTTAGCGTGCCGATCCTCGTCTTCTACTCTCTGACCCAAAACTGACAATTGTGTTAATTGGATCTGATGAGGTTAGTTGACACAAATTTACGTTTAACTACATTAAAGTGAAAGGAAGAAGATATCACCCTCAATCAACGCTAATGACTCTAATGCTTCTTTGAATTTAATACTCATCACACACTTAATTGAGGCTCAGGGAAGGAAAGGTGAAGCAGCAGGACTGTATGGACACATTCTGCTGCTTTCTGTCGTTTCACATTTTTATACTTGAAGCCGATTTAGAATAAAATAGAGAAAGAAATCATTTCAGGGTAATAAATAATAAAAGAAAGAAGAGGTTATTTTCACCCCCCTCTCGTTTCTCTGCCTGTTGACCTTCACATTGTCTCTGCTGTTGTCTCTTGTGCTCTTTAGTGACCAGATTCCCATGTATTACATCTCTCCAGTCACTCCATCATGCTCTGAGGTTTTCCTCTGATTCAACCACAAGGATCCTCGGCAAAACAAAAAGTCACATTTATCTCTGTAATTGGCCTCAGCGTTTAAGTGGATAATGTGGTTATTACTGCATTCTTTGTTCCATTTCTTCCCCTCCATCGCTTCTTCCTTTCTCTCCCCTTATTCTCCCTCTGTTTTTTTTTTTTTTTTTTTTGTTATGAAACTGTTGAGCTGGTAAGTTCAATGCAGAGGCACGTATGCACTCTGGAAAGGTAATCTAGAAGCCAGTTGAGCCATGACAAATAGGGACAGCTGGCCTAATTGAATCATTTGAGCTAAGACAGCTCAACTTGGTTATCCCCTCTGCAGCCCACACTGATATTAGTGCGGGAATCATTAGCCATGAAATCATGTCTGCTCTCTCTGACTGCATCCTTTATGACATGACAGCCAGCCCAGCCTGTCTCTTTCACTCTCACACCAAAAAGGAGCCCTTCATCATAAACAGGCAGAGGTGGAGGCAACCATGGAGTGGGGTGGCTATTTCTGGGCACTGTTTCATCAAATACCATGTAGGTTTGTGGTTACATGAAGGCTTTACTGTACTATTAAATCAGAAACATGTACAGTGGTTTCATCCTATTGTGCTCCAGCAGATTTATCCTGTTTCTCAAAATAGATTTTTTAAGGTCTTTGTCTTTAGGCTCCATTTTTTTGTCCTCTTTTGGTAAAACGTCACACTTCATAGCCCTTAATGAGACACAATTACATTCATTCCTGAAGACCATTTGCAAATGATGCAATCAGGTGGTCATGATGGGCTCCAATCGAAGGGCAGGGGGGGCCTCTTGGTGAAGGAGGAGAGGGGTGCCACATGTGGTGAGACCCCTTCTGCCTTGCAGCCTGTTTTGTGTGGTTCCTCTCTGCAGGACGCCCTGCCATGCCAGGCGGTGCCACAGAGCCGAGAGACATCTCCAGGAGAGAGATACTGGTTTAATAAGGGAGGGAAAGGCACTGAAGAATTAGTGCATGATTTGTCCTACACATTTTAATTGTATTTGTGTAAATATGAGTGGAAAAACACTCCATCTATGGGAACTATAAGCTCATTATTCTCCTTTTTAGCCTTAGTGTAGGACATGAAGCACAGTGACTATGAGCTCAATGGATGGTCTTTGTGCTCTGCGTAGTAATGGACATCCATCCCAGAGTGAGGACGCCTAGCTTAATGGAGCTCAGACTGGGGATACTGTGCAATGTTCAGGCCCATTTCCTTTTGACTCACATTCCACTGGGGTGGCATGACCCCAATGAGACGCCTGCTTTCCCCAGGTGGCAGTGAGCGATGCTCCTCCACAGTGTCGGGGGGCAGGGGAGCGAGGAGACCCTTCTTTGCCCAATGGTCTGAGCTGGAAAAACAGACGCCCACACAGACTCTTATCCTCTTACACACACATACACTCAGTCGCACCCTGCACACCCTTGGGGTCCCCAACCCACATTCAAGGAAATGTTGACATGAGCAATTATTGAGGGTTAGGGAGTGACAGGTCCATTCCAGGTTTCAACAGGCGCACACTGGAGAAGCGGACTGACAATCGCCTGGAATTACAACGCGGGGTTGAGGCAGTGTGCTGGACTGTGAGCTGCATGTCTGTCTGCCTCTCTGTTCTCCCCTCAGGCCTTTTTAGACAAACGCTCTGCCTCTCCCTGGATGTTTACACATCATTAAGGTCCCCCTGTCTCATCTCTGCTCTGCTCTGTCCTTTCAAGAACTGGGCTGCATTGGTCTGAGGTGGAAGAAAAGACAGTGTCTGGTCAGGCGTGAGAGAAAGAAAGAAAGCAGCGCTGCAGAGGAGGCAGCAGAATCCCACAGACAGTGAGAAAACACTTCAGTTCATGTCAAGAGGAGCTGTTGGTGGAGTTTTTTTAGACAAAGTTGACGCTCAAAACTTTCAAACAAACCTCTTTTTGAGAAATACTTCTGTGCAACTTTTGATTGGGCATCATAGCCTATATATTTCTGGAACATACAATCAGTCATATCAATGTGCATATTAGAAATAGACACTTATTATCAAAAAGAAAGTAATCATCAATGATTGCAGAGCTTTATAAAGAACTTCTGACTTCCGGCAGAAAAAAGCAGGAGCGGCAAAGTCTGGTGTGTGGCAGACACGTTAGACAACACTGGTAATGAAGCATTGGCAGAAAGTGATAATTATTTTAATTAATGATAATGGTTTTAATGATTCAACATTTTGGCTAATTGATTATGATTGATTGCACATTACTAAACAAGGAAAGTGAATCAGGGAGGTAATCAGGGAGATGACAGCACAGGTCAACACTACAGCGTGACGGAACATACACTACACATGCTAATCAGACCCGGAGAGACGGAGAGAGGGAGCGGCAGAGGGAGAGAGATGGGCAGATGGAGGGAAAAGAAGGGAATGCGCTCCGTAGTGAAGACATGCAGAAAGATGTGCAGATAAAATGGCACAAAAAGAGGAAGCCATTGTAAAGGCAGAACTGGAAAACAGCAAAAAGAGAGGAAGGCTTATTTGTATATAGTAAAAAAATTCAAGATGACTTTCAGCAAATAGCATTCAGCTTATTCAGGAAACTGCTTTGTTTGCTGTGAATACAGGATGATATCTTAACAGAGCAATCATACCGACTGAAATTGCAGAGGATTTTGCATACTTTTAAAAGTTCACCATTAACACAGCTTCTTTTGTATTATTTTTTAGTTATAGACATAACAGGTTTATGGTCTCCTTGAAGAAAAAGGAGCTTGTTTGTTATGTGATTTAGGTGAGATTGAACATGGGATACGAACAAACAGCTGATGAACAGCGGTCTCCTGAATAAAAGACTTGTGTTTGTCCGACCCGTTCACCTCCCCTCCAACCTGTGTGCGTCTCTTTCGCTCTTTAAATTACGTCACCACACTCCCAGCACACGTTCTCAGAGCGTTTACTGTTGACGCGGATGGGTTTACGTTATAGTTCATGAAACGTTTCATACTGCCGCTGAAGGGTGCTTTGTGTGGCGGTACAGAACGCTGATCGGTATTTGTCACCCTGAAAATGAGAACGGGCTGGAAACTGTGTCTTATAAGTCACACAATAACACAATAATCATAACTAATTAACTTCTCTCTCATTGCTGTTGTTCACCTGGATTTTTTTGTGCGGGTAAAATGTACAACTTAATTGCAGATGCTGAGAAATTATATCAAACGAGGCCTTGCGCTGCATTCTAGGGCACATTTCCTTGTCCCATTAAGAGGTATCAGTAACACTAGAGTCTCCTCAAAGCCTCTTGAAGTGTGTTTGTGTATTGCACTTTTCGTATCCTCATCATATCACCCTGTGAACTGGCCAGTGATCAACAGTTAAGTCTTGCTTTCCTCCGTTGTGCAGACACTTGTCAGAAGGATTATCCCCCTCTCCACCTCCATCATCAGCCCCTATTGTCTAAGCCTCGAGCCGTACCCCCGCCCCACGCCCATGACATGCAAATCCATCCCCTTGATTTCACTTTGGAGAGATGGTGAGTGGAGTAGTGAAGTGTCCTGCCCTCTGCCATCTTCCCCCCTCCACCTCCGTCTCCTGCTCTTATGGGGCGCGCTCCTCAGAGTGGATGGACCAGGTTCAGTTTAATTAATGAAATGTATGATAATGTGATTTCTTTAATAGAATGACATAGTCTAATGGTGTTGTGTGATTATGATTAATATAGTACTTTGGTTTCAGCCAAAGGCTAAATGAGGACCACCTCTCTCCAGTTCCAGTCCTGGACACGTTTCAGCTCTGCCTTGGACCTCTGTGCTTTAGTTTGCCTTGGTCATTTTTAAAGGAATAGAAATTTAGGGAAAAATGCTTACTTGCTCTCTTACTGAGAGTTAGATGAGAAGATCAGTACCACCATGTCTGTAAGATAAATATGAAGCTGTAGCCAGTAGCTGATTAGCTTAGCTTAGAATAAACAGTAAAAATACAGGGAATCAGCTCTCCTTGTTTTCAAAGGCTACAAAATCTACCTAGCAATAAGCACAATTCTGGGCCACTTGGAGGCAGCAGAAATTGACATATTGTCACCTTTTAAAAGTAAATTGTGTAGGATTTGGCGGCACCTAGTGGTGTGGTTGTAGACTGAAACCAACTGAGTACCCCTCCGCTCATTCCTCTCATTCCAAGACTGCGGTAACGTGAGCCACCGAGTGCAAAACACTGTCATCTTTTCTAGGTCACCCTTTCCAAAATAACACAACTTTAGGAATGATGGAGGTCAGACGGAGGTCAGACGGAGGTCAGACGGAGGTCAGACTGCAGCTGGCGGTACCGTGGCTTTGAATTCGGCGGCTCACATTACTGCTGTTTCACAAGCGTGTCAGAGATCTTGTTTGGTCTTCGGGTCATGTAAAAACCAGAGAGGCTCTAGCGAGGGCCAGTGTTTGGTTTGTCTCTTCTGGGCTATGTAGATATGAAGGGCTCATTTACTAACAAAAACATTTTGAATCTTAGTTTCAGTTGACTATACTCTAATGAAAACATAGTTATGAATATTATGAAGCTTGAATATTATATTACGTTTCTGATAACAGATTCCCAAAATGTTACACTCTGTTCGTTTGAATGCAATTTTGAATGCGGGACATTTACTTGTAATGGAGTATTTTTACACTGTGGTATTTGTACTTTTACTTAAGTAAAAGAGATCGACTATTGAGCAACATTAACTTTAACATAAAGGGAGCATTCAGTGTTGTGCTATTTACTGCTTTATACAAACATGGCGGAGCAACATGGCATACTCTGTGAAGAGGACCCGCTTCCTATGTAGATATGAAAGATGTAGATTGATATGGCCAACATGTAAGTAAACAGTTGATATTTACACATTAAGCAACATTAGCATTCATTTGGAATGATGTTCACGACCATCTGGCGAATGTAAGTCCAATATTCACTCTCCTTTTATGTGTTGGTTTGCACCAAGTCTTGAGGAAAATATCTGGCTTCTCAGCCACTAAATGCTCTACAATGTTCACCTGCTAGTCGCTACCTTTGTCTATCATTTGGTGCAAAGCAGGTGTTGGCTTTTAGTTTTTAAGTCAGTTGGTTAGCTGTTCCCCCCTCTTTACAGTCTTTATGCTAAGCTAAGCTAATCAGCTGTTGGCTGTAGCTGCATATTTACTGTTGGCTTATAGACATGTAGGCGACTGTCTTCATCTTCTTATCTGACCCTTAGCAAGAAAGCAAACAAGCATATTTCCTAGAATATCAAACTGTTCCTATAAATCAGGAACATATAGAGCCTATTTATTCTCTTTATGAAATTACAATGACTAAATTCACCTCTGGAAGCTGCTCCTATTCATTAATGCTTTTTGAACTATAATGTCAACCGCATCTAAACATACCGAAGATTAATGTCTTAAACTGATCACTCATGGTTCTTTATGTCTTATATTTGTGATGATCCTTTGGGTCAAAGGTCGCTATTTTCTCTTTCAGATGTAGACTGGTGAAGTGGCAGTCAGGCGTGAATCATATTATCCTTGAAGTGATTAATGCGGCTGACTGAATGAAGAGGGTAATGATGTGGACAAAGGCCACTTATTTTCCCTTTATAATGGGAGTAACTACTCTGATTTCCGCGAGTTTTTTTTTTCCTGATGTGTGGTCGTAATTTAAACATATGGCGAGAAAACTTTTCATTAGGCCTTGATCTGCGTGGAGGCTTGAAACGTCAAAACTCATAAAATTCTAGTTTTGAGCTTCAGAAGTGAACATCTTTGGCCGTCAGAGGAAGGTGATGAATCAAGGCGGATGTTTCTCCTTCGAAACAAAGCCTTCCATCACATCCACCTGTCTGAAGGTTGCTTGAAGGACAGAAGTGAAAGCCATCGTCTGGAGAAACAGGAGGTTTGAGGGAAGTGCTTCTCCGCAACCGTTTGTCACTCTGATATCTGGTAAATGTGATAATTAATACTGTAATTTAACTAAACCCACTCTGCGAGGTCTGTAATTAAAACTGATGTACCTACTTAGCACACCAAGCATCACAGGTGGGCCCAAATTAATCTGCAAATAGAGCTAAATTGCCTGTGCTTAGCATTTTCGTCAACGTCACTCACTTTGGGGGAAAATATCTGTAATTAATTCTGATATAACAAAGTCATAAATTTGAGGTTAAATGCAGCCTTGACAACAGACGCAGTGACAGCAAGAGACCTCATCTAGGCGTCCCAGATGGGATCCAAGACTCTGCTACATTCTCCCAAGAACTTGGCTGAGACTTCCTCCGACAACAGTTTGCTGCTATAAAGACAAGAGGAGATATTCAAAGATCATATTTTCTTGCATACAGTCTTTTTCAATTTTGAGTAAATCAAAATGAACTGGAGTGAAAGCCGACTTCCAGGCTACAGAACGGAAAATGAAGTGATTAGTTCTGGATGGGAGCCAAATGAATGAATGCATTTTTTATTCTGACTTGCAAGGAAATGAAGCTGCAGCCGCGCAACGATTTACAAGCTTCAGTTTTTTGCTCTTCTCTGTCATGTACAACAGTTCACTATATGTTTTATATATTATTCAGTATGCTTTTTTGAGTAACTCCAAGTTAAATAAGCTGCTGCAGCTCATACAGTTTGGTAAATATCAGCTTTTTCTGTCAAGAAAAATCTGACAGCAGGGATTTTATTCCCAGATGGGGAGTCAGAGTATATCTAATTCTTACCAGAATTGATTAAGTTATTTCATTTTGCACATTCAGTTCCCTAAAGATCATTCAGCTCACAATATAAGCAGCCAAAACCTTTCTTTCAAATCATCAACAACCACAAAGACACAAAATTAGCATATGGATAATGTAAAATAGAGGTGTATTGTATGAAAGAGTCAAAAAATTAAAGGCGTCCACTATGAATGCACAATGTCGTTCATTATTCTCTCCTGGGTTTTTGTTTTGGTGGGTGCATGTAGCACAAGCTGGCACACCACTATTGTTGAGCAAAAATAGTAGATTAAACTGAACGACAGTCAAATCAAAGAAATAATCACGTTTTATGAATATTTAATATGGTCATGGCAAATAAGGCAAGTAATTAGGAGTTTCCATAAATTAGCAAATTGTTATTTTATGTTAATGAGCGATCTTCAGCTCTCTCTCTCTCTCTCATGAATAATTTATGAATCAACAAAAAAAAAAGTTTAGCAGGCGAAGGAATGAGTGAAGTCATGTTGATCAGACACGTGCACATGGAGACAACAATTACTTAGCTTTATCTATTGTTCTGTTAAATTTGTCACTTGATATTTATCAGGCTGCATGGAGATGGCTGGTTTTTATCAGATGAATGTACAATGCAGCCTGGTGTGTGAGCTGCTTTGGACGGAGAGGTGATCCTGGCATTGCCAGCAGACACAAACGTCTGTCCACTTCATTCCCAAAGCACTCCAAAAGGTGCAGAACAAAGAGGTCTTGCAAGGGAGAAAATGTGAGGGAAGTGGGGAGACACAAGCTGTCAAAATGTAAGGATTTTGAACTTACAGGACAGAGGAGTAGAAGAAAATATGCAGAGCTGGGAGGGGTTGATGTGAAGGCAGAGGAGAGGAGTGGGTGGGGGCAGGAAGGGCAGCGAGTCAGAAAACAAGAGCAAAACAAATCTGTGATCTGGAACTGGGAGAGCAGCCACTCAGGAGGGATTAATGAGAAGTAGGAGGCTGTGAAATTATGTGGCCTTTGAGTGGGGAGAATGGCCCTAGCAGAGCATGGCCCTGAAATGAGGTGAGACAAACTTCACCTGATCCACAATTAACGGCATCATGCGGATGGGTGACACGGGGTCACAGCAGGGGGGAGGGTGGGAAGGAAGAGGGGAGAATAAAGAATCACAATTCACTTTCAAATTATCACCACCTCAAAAAGGGCAGAAAAGGAGGACTCAGTGAGGGGAGGAGAGGATTTTACGCACCTGTCTTTTTAAAAAAAGACAGCGACAGGGAAGCTTGTTAGAAAGATTTATGCTTAATAAGGACCGACAGTAGCAGGGGATGGAGACAATTAACTGTACGGGGAACAAAACATAAATAAAGAGTGAGAGACAGAGGAGGAATATGGGGTAGAGTTGATTGCACAGGGGGTGAGGAGCAATAACAGGAGCACAAATGATTAAGTGGTGTTAGGGACTAAGAACACTTGTTTGCAAGGACAATCTTTGTGTGCTTTTGTTGTCTGCCGGCCGCCTTTATCTTTGTGTAATTCTCCGTCTGATGAAATGTGTTTAAAGAGATGAATTGGGATCGGAGGAGCCGTCCTGACATGATTATGAGGGATTCATCTGCAGCCATCTGCCACCGTTATGAAAGGGGGGTGGGAGGGGAGAGAGAGAGAGAGAGAGAAAGAGAGAGAGATGGAGGGAGGAAGGGAGGGAGGGAAGTGCAGACCTTCTGTTCAGCAGCCCTGCCACACAAACCCACCATAACACAGGCCTCTGGCCTACAGTTTAACATAAAGGCTTGCTTTGCCCCCCAGTACGTGAAGGTGGGTCCAGTTAAAGAAGCAAAAGTGGGTCATAAAACTTGTGTACTTCTTATTGTTTTACACGAGCCAAAAGCTCATTAAAACATCATCTTAATGCGCTGATGCTATATGCAGAGACCTCTACAGCACATTCAAGTACTATAACATGCAACTTAATCATGTTTTTTAAGACTATTTTCCAGGTATCATATTTTTCGAGTTGGAATCGGGCACCTCCAGACTACATCATGTTCACACACCAGTTGGAGGAGAGGGCACAGCAGATGGGCCCGTTGCTCATCACAACGTCCACTTGTTCTAAAGGGGAAAGCGGGGGCCTCAGACAGCATGTCTTAAGTTGTGTAATAGGCTTTTAGTGTCACAAAATGAAAGTCACACGTTTTTGTTTTTTCTCAGGTTGTTTGTTTTCCTGGAAGATTTGTTCACACAGCTCAACATCGCTGTGGATAAAAATGGAGTTAAAGTAAATTGTATACCATACAGGAACAGGATGCAGGCAAGAACATTACCACTTTTGTTGATATTGAACAGTATTGATGAGTATTAGCTCACTCTCTAATCTGTCAGCTGTTGCCATGGCAGCTGGCATGCATCCCTCCACCCAGTTATAAAGTGTTATTTGCCTCCATTGTTGAATTTTACTGACATCTGTCTTCTTTTTATGATTTTTTTTTCACTCTCTCCATGTGTGGAAATCCTCCTGTGTTTTAACAAAGCACCTATTTCACTCTCACCCCACTATATGAGCGAGCCATCACTTCATATTACAGGTCAACGTTACGGTGCTTAATTATGTGCCGGCTGCTTGGGGCTCCTAATAACCTGTCATTGAGGGGAATTTGAATGTCACACCATATTGTTGGGCCCTAATGGCAGCGGGCAGATCCACTGATGAGCCGTTTTGGGACAATTACAGCAGATATTCAGATCACAGGGTGACGCTGTGTCCGCACACAACACACTGACAGGGGGCTGCGCGCACACACACACTTGTTGTGTGGTGACCCCGCAGCAGCCCAACTCTCCTGACGCATAAAGAAGCTGCTGCTGGAACAGTTTAACTGTGGTCTGATCGCTTTTATTATCCGCCTAATCCAGATATCAGCGATTTCATCAAGCCGCAGGAAGATATGCATATCATGAATTATTTTGACACTGGGACCTTTTAATTTTCGCCGGCAATATTTCATCTCACCAATCAGTGCGCGGAGTGGCTGTCGGACGCGGCGGTGTCAGAGGACGAGGCTCCCCCCGGCGGATCCAAATCATCCCGGGGACAATAATGAGCTATGGCCACAATTATGAGCTGCTGCTGCTGCTGCCTGTGTGTGTGCATGCATCTCATCATCTACATGCACGCTGCTGCTGCAGGAGCACAGATACCCAACACAGTGCAACATATATACATTTCATTTTTATATTTAAAAAATACATTTTCATGCATTTCAGATCAGGAGTTTTTCATTCAGGTGTTTCCCTTTTTACTGGTGGAATCTCAGCTGCAACTTGCATTTTACTACTACTGTTATACTTTTCAGAGGCAAATATTTCTACATTTATGTGACACCTGCTGTGGTAACTTTAGTGGTAATTAGCCTAAGTTCATTCAGAGGTGTTGTGTTCAAGTACAATTTCTAGCATTTTACTCGAGTGCTTTATTTGATGCTGTTTTACAGCTTACACTTCTATAAATGGTGTCAGGCATTTCACAGTCATACTGAATTACTTTGTGGATTCATACACTACATACAAAACCTAGTATTCTTATATGATGATTTTAATTTTATTATTACTGCCACTTGGCCTCTTTAAGCTGCATAAATGTGGTGTATTGCTGTGTATGGTGTGTGTTGTCCATTTTATGCCAATCAGATCATTTTTAATGAACTTCAAGTATTTCCCCTTATACTGGTGCACAGAGGAGTACTCAATTACTAGTTTTTAAGTACTTGAATTTTATTACTTTTCACCAGCAAATATTACTGCATTCATTTGACACCTACTGTAGTAACTTTACAGGCTAACAGTAAGTAGCCTAACAGACATTTAGTGAAGTGCTGTGCATTTTAGTACTTATTTGCTGCTGTTTCGTAGCCTGTGAGATGGAAATTGTATCATGCATTACGCAGTCATAGTTGGTTTACAAACAAAACCTAGAAATATGTTAAATTTTATTACTTTTATTATTAACGCCACTTGGATAGTTTAATACTATAAGATGCATAATTGCTATGTGCTGTTGTGTGTGTATTGCTGTGTATGGCGTGTATATGCCAAAGACAAGTTTACATTTTATTCAAATCTAATGAACAATAAAGTCACCTGAATCTGAATCAGTGTTTTAAAATTAGCAGTAAGCTATGTGTAATTGTTAAAATTAACTTCTGATTGACAAATTAGTCTAACAACATTTAAATACCACATATCACTGCATTATTCATAATAATCACATATTACATCATGTAATAGGCTACATTAATAGTTTTACTGATGAGACTTCTGATGATTCTGTACTCTTAATTCAAAAAAATTGAATGCAGGACTTTTACTTGAAACGTATTTTTACATTGTCTTTTGCACATTATAAATCATCTGAATACCCATCACTGCAGATTAATATTATGCATAGCTTTCTATATGTAATCCGTGCTATAGATTGTACCAACACTCGTTAAAATTCACCTTAACCTGCTACATTATGTTATCCTCTATTATAACATACTGTATACTGATAGGACCTATTCTGCATTATATTTGCAAAATATTTACATTGTGGTAAATACTTCAGTAACGCTTATAAGGCACCCATCATACAGTAATTGAATAATGGCTTTATTAATAGTTGTATTTTAGTAATGCTTGATACAACTTTTGGGTTGCCAGGTTGTGAAAAATCCATCCTGATCAGATGGTTTTATGGGAAAAGGCTATAAACTACTGCAGGTTTGATTACTGATGCTTGAAACTTGACTGGCCAATGAGCAGTTATTACTGGCTTATAACTGAGCTGTAAAAAGTAGTAAACATGTTTCATTGATATAGACACTGGTTACAACTCCTTCATAAAGGGTGCCTGATAGAAAGTGGTACTTCTATCAACATGGGAGACAAATCAAAATGTTAAAAAGTAAAAACTATTTTCAGACTCAGCAGCAACCACATTACTTAACATGTGTGTTCCCTTACATATGAACTCATGAGGATGCGTTATATCCCAGAGCACCATGTCTGCTTGTGATATGTGGACTGTGTAACTTAATACTCTGTGTCTTTACTCCCTGTAGAGCGGGTATTACGTGAGCAAATTGGATGCTCAAACAGTCAGTCCGTGACCTTCCCTCATCCTGGATGTTGACCCCCGTATAAAGAGAGACATTACATCTCGTTACACAACAACACGGCTCCGGCGTTTCGCTCCAGATAAAGAAAAATGTCTCAATTAAATCTCCACCGGGGCCCCCCGCAGAAGAGTTATCGCCGCCCCGGTGGCGCTGATCGCTACACTCACACATCCTCAAAAGTTATTTGACATAAATTGCTGGAGTCACATCATTTCCTGCCACACTCTGAGCGGGATTTACGGCTGATCCCATTGACTGGGAGCTGAACCTCCAATAAAATTCCTCAAGAGCCCATGGGGCCGTGAGACGCACCTATCTACCCTCCATCAGGCCCCCTCCTGCGTGCAGATTAACCATGCAAATACGCACAGGTGGGAGGATGATACCGACAACACATTTATGCACATATATGCTGATATGAGAGGGATGAAGACTGTGCACAAGACAGGCTGATTGTGTTTTATCTGATGGTGGGATGAAACAGGGGAGAATGGCAAGGTGGTTCATCCAGACAACTCAAGAAAGTGAAATTATCTGTGGCTTTAATTTGAAAACAAGACGGGAGAGTCACTTTGATATGCATAAAAAACCCTTCGGTGAAGAGTCATATTATAAAGGAGCCCTTGAGGAAAATCATTTAAACCTGAAAATTGCTTTAGTGCTCAGGCATTGTGGAGAAAAGGTGCACACTATATTAACTCCTAAAAACAACCTTATGGCTGCATTAGTCCACAGATATTACAGTGTGAGGTGAGTGAGGCGTGTTAATGGCTGCTGTGTGTTAATGGTTATCATCAAGCTCAAACCGACCACATGTAAAATCCAGTATCAGCACGGCTCTCGGTAGCATTAGGAATCTTAGCTCATCTAATTACAAACAAGTGTTTTCATGAGACGTTTTCAGATTATACACCGGACCTCACGGTTTGTCATTCTGTTTTCCTTATCAGGCTTACTGTCTCTCTCTAGTGGCGGTAAGTGAGAAGTCTGAGCTCGGCCTCTCAGGCCTCTTCACAAACCACATGCCCAGATACATGGTGTCACTGTGAACGGTTGGTATTTGACAACTGTGCCACCTCCGTGTACTGATGGAAATCATGATATAATCAGGAAAAGCTCCAGAACTGCTATTAAATGGACCTTGATGCGAGCGTTCCAAATCACATACTTTTTCTTTTTACCTTTATAACATACTGCAGCTGTTCTTACAAAGCACATACTGCATGCAACTCTATGCGTATAACTGGGACATACTACTTGGTAATAACACTGTGCCTTGACCCTCTTATTCATATCACCGAGGATTACGGGTGAGCAAACTGCAACTGGATGTAGCAGAATATCCTGGTAATTTTGGCATATTGCATGTGACATAGTATACTGTATGTACTGGGTCATATTAAATCTTTTTGTGGCATACTAAATGGTATTGTAGAATAGGTACTAAATGCACAGTATATTATCAATTGTGTTTCACTTTGATGTGTGCATTGAATGTATACCTGATTTACAAAAGTCAGCTTTCAAATTACTTTACAAGATGGACTTTTTCATCGTTGCGAACAGTTCTGCTTGTGCCGGAACTTTGCTGTAAAAGACTTTTCAGGGTATTCTAGTATAAATGGAGAGTCCCACCTTTTCATTGGTCATGTGGTGATATCGCCAAGTAACACATTTAACGCATAATGTATAGTTTGGCACGCTCTCAAACAAGGCTTGTTAGAGTGGAGCTGGAGCAGAGTCCAAAGAGTTTGGTTCGGTTGACCAATCACAACAGAGTGGGCCAGCTGACCAATCAAAGCAGACCGGGCTTTTCGAGGGGGGAACTTCAAACATGTTCTAGTAGAAACCCAAAATACAAGCATGCACTTAAAAATAAGCAAAATAGGTCCTCTTTGAAATGGCCTGAGCATGTTAAAAATGGTTAAAAATGTCATCAAATGAGATCTCTAGTTACCCTCCATTCAGATAATAAGGCAGGGCAGTAAAAACCTCCCCTCCAGCTTGGCACAGTGTTTCATTGGAGGCTCAGCAGCAGCAGCAGCAGCAGCAGCATCAGTGGCTCCAGGGCCTCCAGCTGGGGCTGGCTGCTGCCTCTGCCTGCCTACCAGCACCCAGGCTGGGGGAGGTGGTGGGCAGGCCACTGGATTGCCCTGGGGCACCTCACTTATGCACCAGTAAAGAAAGCTGAATTTCCCCCTTCTCTCTCTCTTGGCTAAGAATGGTTGCTGCCTTCAGCAATTTGATGTGACAAAGTAAGGCCTGGTGTGACCACTGCACATGCCATGAAGAGTATCACAACAGAATACGAGCGGGAAATGATAGGCCCAAACCATCTTATCATATTCAGTATAACCATCCACAAAAACAAAGCACCAGACACATTTTGATTTTAAGTTTATCATCGTTTGCATTAACAGTGTGAGGGAATCTACAGTTTTAAGATCTGCGTTACATTATATTACATTTGATGACAGACACGTGAGGTCTGTACACATGAAGTTACAGTTTTTGAGGACTTTGTTAGTTTCTTTTCATCCTTACTGGTTAAACTAACTGTTGTTGGAAATTTACACTTTGATGAACACGTGAGAACAGTTCTAAGAAACAATGTTCAAGTATTTCTCTGCAGTTCGAGCTGAGACCAAATCTTAAAAATTAAATTACAAGATGGAATTTAGATTCATTCTGTGCAAAATGGACAAATAAAGAAGAATTGTTAATACTGATGATAATCCTAACTTTTAACTGATACCTTATATTCAAAAACAGGATTTTGAAGACAGATAATGATCTATAATAACTACATTTAACACAAAAAATTATTATTGCTTTTCTAGAGAACAACCGCCATCAATTCAGATTATTCAGGTCATTCTGCGCCGTTCTTCTCTCCGTTTGACCTCAACCAACTGTGACGTCTCCGCACCATCAGAACAATAAAAGTCGCCTGGTCAGCACTGTATATAATAATTATTAATGACACTCACGCAAGTCAGAGGAGATAATAATGAAACCTGGTGTGAGTTGCAGGGTCGTAAAGGCAAAGGAAAAGGAATAAACCCACTAAGAGTGTTAGCATTAGCTGCTATAATCCTATTTTGTGACATAAAATGCAAATTACAAAAACAGAACGAAATTCTCCTTCACTTGTAAAAGGTCTGAGATTTTAGGGGATCAGGCACCATTTACAAAATGTACATAACCACATCCTCGCTCCAGTATACCACTACTGAGTCCTCTGTATGTGTGTGTGAGCGTGCACCAACGCGATCTTCGCTTTAAGGACACTGCTGGCTAAACTGAAAGTTGAACTGAACAGGTGGAGCAACAATACTGTAAAAATGTGAGTCCAGGTAACAAGCAGACAGCTAACAGGTCGGTCTTACACATGCTGAGCTACTAACGCTACAGAAGACTATAACGCTGATGTGAGATAGAGGGCTGAAAGCAGAGGTAGCCTAAAGTGTGCAATTCACTGTCAGAACTCACATTGGATTTTCCTGTATTATAGCAACAGCTAAACGCAGTGACGGGTGGTACATTAATCAGCTCTTCTTTCAGTATGCAACAGTCTAATGCATGTGAGCCTCTTGCTGGTGTCTAGTTTACTATTTCTACTGAAGAGACCCTTAGCTAAAATGAGCTGCTGCTAAGGGCCACGTGGGAGGCACCAAACATTACATGCTTACAGTTCTCAAATTATTTGAATGACTGATGAAAAAATATGAAAGTAAAATGTCAAAAAGGCACACACAATTAATCACAGATCTAGGCATTAGGTAAGATTGGCACAAAACATTCATAGCATGCTAATAAAACTGAAGTGGGAAGAATAAAACAGGAAATTAAAGACTGAAAAATATGTAAAGAGGACAGCGACTGAGAATAGAAACCAGGAGGAAATCAACCAAGAATCATGCACAAAAGAATAAGGAACTCCCAATTTTCTGACGTATTCAAAATCAGTCTCAGAGCATTTAAATGTGTCTGTCAGCGCAGCGATGCACATTTCCAGTATGCTATTTGGTTTGATTTGACGTCCTCTGGCTATGTCTTGTGAGATACATATGCAGCTAGTATATAGTTGTGCACACATAGCCAGTAGTGGGGTTGGTAGCTCAATATTTACAGTTTAAGTTATTGCAGGTTCCACTCGGCATTCCGGCACTTGTTGCACACATGTGGGGGGGCCGGTTTCTGTGTGCTTAGCAGAAGGGAGTCTAGACTAGTGGAGGGCCGCGAGGCTTAGTCCGGAACGAGGCTGAGAGACGCTAAGGCTGCAGCTGGATGGTACTTTAGAGAAAACTATGGAGCAGAGGGAGAAACACAGGAAGTGGTCACCAGTAAAAGGAGCGTGTCAGGAAGTTGGCGGCCGTGCTGAGCCAGCCCATGCCGTCTGTGATGGAGCCGACACGCGTGACGGCTTTGTCCTGCTCCTGGGACGGGCTCTCCTCCTCGGGCAGGTAGTCTGGGATGTCGGTGTTCTCCTCTACCAGCACCGCTGAGTCCTCCTGGAATGGCAAGATCAGCTGCACAAAGACACAAAAGACAAAAGATGCAGAGATCAAATTGTCTTTATATTATCACAAACCATGCAAATTGTCCAGAAAACTAATTCCAGGATTAATGTAAAGCACAGTTACTATGACTACTATGACCTGGATTACATGACTGAAACAGGTCTGACCCCTGCTGGCCACATTATATATGACTATCGGTGTAGGCTTTGCCAATTATTTCTTATTCTTTGAGCAATAATTATCATAATTATTAACAGATTATTGGAAAACAAACAGTTTTGAGTCTCATATATTGGTAGGTTCATTATATATGAGGTCCAAGTTGGTACCACTGCTGTAAAAAGGTGCAACTGGGACTGGTTTTGTGTTTGGCTAAAAGAAGTTAGCCTACAGGCTGAGGCAGAGATGTGACTAGCTAATCATGTCAGTGTGAATAAGTCTCAGCTGCAGGCAAGGGCGGCCACACTCCCTGTACAGAGATACACACAACATACTGTACAGGGGGCATGCTGATCTATCGTCTGCAAATGAGTTTTACGTAGAGCAATTTAAGATAATACAGATCTTACACTTTTTCTTCTGTCCTTACCTCTCCTCCGTCCTCTGTCTTCACCACCTGCTGAGCTATCATTACTTTGGTGGAGTTGATCGCTGTGCCCAACGCCTGTGAGGAAGAAAAAAAATTTAACACTTTTGTTTTCATTTGTGATTTTATATTTCTATCTTCAGCTCAGGTATAGAAAGAATATTTTTGGTAAATTCAATGTTAATGTTAAATACTGCTGTATAAGCTCACAAGCAGCGGCAATAACAATGCTGCTCCCAACACAGGCTGACAACATAATAGTTAAGTTTCCCCTGTGGGGAAATTTTGGCTTTTGGTCTTTTTGGTACCAAGATCAACATTATGCCCTAGCCATCCAACCAATCAGATACAGTATAATTATATATGTATGATTTGTTAAGAGTTTTCATCCATTCTAGACAAACCAGACTATTTCTGATCAAACATGACAATTACTTGCCAGTTTTGAATACCAGTAATAAACTTAATATCTAACTTTTTGTTCTACATTTTTTGTAATGACTGAAGTGAGCAGATTTTCCAACTTTTAATATCATGAAAACAGGTAACAGTGCAGCAATCAATATGTTACAGTAAAATGTGCAAGCCAATAGATATAGTATAAAAGTGTTTAAAACGATATGTTAAGTGTATCAGCTTTCAAGGACACAGTGTTTTGTTTAATAATAAATCAGGACAGGTGTGGATAATAAAGTGAGGTTTATACCATAATGGTGAAATAAACAAATGGAATTGACCAACAACTTACAACTGATAATTATTTGTTATTGGAACATGGTGTATCCCAAAAGGCTCAGACACACCAAACCCACAAAGAACTAGTGGCGGCGAAGGCCTGCATGAGATGAAATAACTCTCTGCTGTATGTGGCCTCTTGACTTCACTTGTTGATTTGCTTCCCTCACTAGTGTTTCTCTTCTCGTGAACTTATTTGTTTAAGCTGAACAGCCAATCAATTTCTCTCACTGACAGGCTCTGCTGCCAGTTCAACAAGGACAGACTAGAGTAGACAATGCAGGACACACCACAAAAATCAGTGCCACAGGCAACGGCAGAGTACACGCAGGTACACTGGTTATACACATCTCTTTTTCTGGCAGTTGTCCATATACCCACCTATCAGCCAAAAAGCCATTGGAATATATAGACGAGTACACCCACTTCCTCCTTGGTAACCTGCTACCCATCTACCTAATAGTACACCCACCTCATCACTGACCGCTACACCACTGCCGAAGCTGGTGTATCAGGCCTTAAGTCGCTGGATGATTTTCAGCGTGGGGCCAGGCACCTACCTCAGCTTTAAGGTCGGAGCGGATCCTGACAACACATCTCTTGACAGCCATCTGGAAGGTGAAGCTGATGACCCCTCGAATCTTCAGCAACGCCTCCTCACAAAGGCTCCTTCGAGTCTGACAGCAGACAGATGAAAGGTTTGAGTAAATGTGCGAAACAACAAGGCCGACATGTCATGGGTTAAGGGCAAGGGCATATTAAACAGTATACGATTGGAAATGGAGGTGATGTTAAATTAAAAATATTATGAAACATTATGTTGCTTCACATAACCTGCTGTTGAGAAATAGTTTACATAGCTATGGTTTCCAGCTGCCACAGTGTTGTGTGTTTCTGTTGTAGAGATAGCAAGGCAGCCCACCAGAGGCCGTCTGTCTGCTGTAATATAATCTGGCTCAGTGCAAGCTTCCTGCAGAGCAGCATTCAGGTTCAATCTCAACGTCCTGCTGTTCAATGGCTGACATTTACAACCTGAACCCCCTCCTGCGCCAGATAGACACCGCTAAGCTGCCCTGACAACACTGATAATGACAGCGGCAAACACGATAGCCAAAAAAAGACATTTTTGTGCATCAACAGACATTTGGTGTGCCTGAGCTTGTCATGTTAAGTCCAGATTGCACCCCGCTGACACTCACAGGATCATCCAGTCCATCGATGTGCAGCACCACAGTTTTGGCCCTCTTGTTGTTGGAGCCCAGGAAGAACTGGGCTTTCCTCTGGCAGGAGGCGGCAGCCGCCTCGGCCTGTTCCGCCTCTTCTTTACCAGCTAACTGCAAAATCTCATAGATCTCAGAGGCCAGCAGTTTGGTCTCCCCAGGGGAGGTACTCCTTTGGTGAGAGAGAGAAAAAAAGGAAAAAGGGGAGACAATCATGAAAGAAAAACTAGTTAAAATTTGTCAAAAGTGGTTTATGTTCACACAAGTGGTCAGTAGTGTATTTGTAAGTATGTAACAATACTAAAGGTGCAAACACAGCTGAATGTAGGTATAGCAACTCAATTACAAAGCCACTAAGAGGCTAAAGTCGGCTCTCAACTGTGACTCATTTAAACAAATCCATACTTAGTGCATAGTGCTTAGTGCATGCGGTTCATTGAAAAAAACCTAAAGTATGTGAAGTGACTGTCAACAGAAAATGTCTAAATGAGCCTAACTCACCCTCTTTGTCTAAATCCTGTCCTCTAAGTGCACAATTAAACAAAGTGAAAACCCCTGTACCCATAACCAGAAATGAGAGTAACCAAAAGAACATGTGCAGCCTAAACGAGTAATATTAAACAATACAGGCTGAATGCACATTTTGGCTCCTATAGTGGGTATCTTGTGCCCTTTTAAACAGCCATATTATGGTGCCAAGATATTTCTGTTAAAAGACAAGAAATACCTCTGAAAGGCAGATAAATCATGATTCCTGTACGCCTCTGCAGGAGAGAAGAAGGGTGAATCATGCCTCAACTTGAAAAGACTCGATTAAGCTTCAGTGGATGTGGCCTGAATCTGACCATGTCCTTCCTGGTCTGACGTTGGAGACGTAGACCTCAGCCACAGGGTGCCACGGTGATAGCCATATCACCACCAAATCGTCAATATTTTTGCACAGCCATTTCGCCATGATTCACACTCATGCAAATAGAGCCTATTCTGCACTTTCACTGCGTTTTTAATGCTTGGTTAAAAATCTATACAAGAGCACAATATTTTAGTGGGCAGCAGCTTTCCATAAAGAAGCTACATGAGGTCAGCTGTGCTTGCTGATATTTTGTGAGGGTTTGTGAGATAAACCTGCAGGCTATACTGCTTTATATGTCATCAAGTCATCACTCCTTCTATAGTAACCACATACGACATCAGTTGTCTGGCGTGGCTGCCCTCTGGGAGCCTGGTACTCGCCGGTGCTGTACAACACATCGCTACTCCGGCTCTATGAAGCCAAACACTCTCAGTTGATCTTCACTTCTATAGCATGTAAGAGGCAACATCTTCTTGAACTTCAAAGTGCTGAGGAATAAAAATGGCATCATTCACACCTGTTTGCTGCAACTATGCTGGACGCTCCCCCTCAGCCATGTGTTCCCACTCTGTCCAGCTATGATCGACCTCTACCCAAAGTCAGATCGACTGGTCTTTGAGCCGGGAAAGCTGCTGCCGTTACTGCAGGGCTCCTCCTGATGCCACGCCTGACTAGCTGAAGTGACTGGCTTACTCCAGGGCAAGCAAGAGGTTTGCCGCAGGAAGAGAATGGGGAGGAGGGGGCGCATAATCATACAAGCTACAGCCGGCCACATGAACATAGCTCTGTTCCTATCAGGGTGCTAAGGAGGACCAGCAGTCACTTAGAAAAACTGCCACAGAGCCTCTGGTGAGACCAGCTATCTGGAGCACAGCACCTCCTCAAACCAGACCTACATGGGTGACCAGAGCGTGTTCATCAGGCTCTATCAGAAAATTATAGAATAAATTGTGCACAATGCCTCAAGAAAAGACAAATCAACAAAGAAAAATACCATGTGAGCAAAATGAGACCACTCTGCAAAATAACATGCTAACTCCACAACAAAAACAAGAGCAAACATAAGCTCACATCAGTAAAAACACAGAGAGAGAGAAGTGGCAAGCTGCATTAAAATCTATAAGATGCAGAAACAGCAGTTTAACCGTTTAGCACCCTGTTCTGATTCAACTTTAATCATATTCATCCTGACATGGCAAACAGGCGGACATCATCCTGTCTGGAAAATTTGCAGACGGGTACACATTGTCCATGCAAAACAAAAGAAAAACCTAGGTTAAGGTTTTACGTAAAGAAAGTGCACAGTGAGCATGTGTGTGCATGTGATTGTGACAGGGACTTGCTTCTGCATGACATTCTGCAAACTCAGCATCATGCCCAGCTCGCCCTTCATCTTCTCCCTGTTGGCTCGACATTCTGCCAGGTAGCGCACGGCCTGCAAGGACAAGGGCAACTGTTATCTATCCACTGCTGAAAGCTGACAGACTTTGTGATATCATGAGAGAGAGCGCGGGAGAGAGAGAGAGAGAGAGAGAGAGAGAGAGAGAGAGAGAGAGAGAGAGAGAGAGAGAGAGAGAGTGCGCTATCAAATGGGTGAGCATGTACAATGGGAAAATATTACATAACCAACATAAATACGCATGCACTGACCCTGTGTTTACATTTCACAGGTTACAGTCGAGGAGCAGCGGTTACATAAATGCACTTACTCAAAATACAAGTCATGTACTGTTTAAAAGGCTGGTGGTGGTGGAAGAAGTGGGGAGAGATTCCTTTAAGACTTTGTAATGCATTTTAACCATGAAAAGGACAGCAGGTATCACCATTGTACACTGTTTTTAAATATGTAGCTGTTTTAAAGCCACCGCATACCAGCTTGTGACTGGGACACAGTGGTGGGAGGAAAGGCCTTCAAACAGTCACTGAAACCTGCTCTGGCACTGCTGGACTGCAGGTGGGGCAAAATTTGACATGAAAACACCTTAATTACAGAACCAGTAGGGACCACAAACAGTTTTTTAAGACTAACTGAATCAAACAGCTGCTGTATTTATTTCAACTAGAACATTTAAATAATCTATCTCCATTTTGTATAATCAGCCCTGTGTAGTCAAATCATATAGTTTTGGGGCAACTGTGGCTCAGAGGTAGAGCAGGTCGTCCACCAATCAGAAGGTTGGTGATTCGATCCCCGGCTACTCCAGCACAGCCATCGGTGTGTGAATGAGTGAATGCTGACATGTAGTGTAAAGCACTTTGAGTGGTAAACGCAAGTCCATTACTTACCAATAGTGCAGAGTAGACAACCTGTGGGTTGGGGTGGTCCAAAAAAAGGATGAGACCTGGCAAACAGCCTTGGTCTTCTACTATGGCTCTTCGGTTCAAGGGGTCCGCAGCAAGATCTCGCAGCTGGTTCACCACGGTCAGTGCATCCAGCTCCGCACTCATGGTGCCTCCTGTCTCAATGCCACGCACATCAAACCAACCTCTTCAGTCTACTGAGAAAAAGAGATGAGGTAAATCAGGGAGCTTACTCTAATATAAGGGCGGCAGTAGCTCAGTCCGTAGGGACTTGACTTGGGATCAGGACCCCACATGGACCAAGTACAGAGTGTGGGCTGGTAGCTGGAGAGACATGAGTTTGCCTAATGGCCGCTGCCGAGGAGTTTTTGAGCACGACAACTACTGGGGGCCCCCGTCCATGGGCAGCCCCCTGGCTCTGACATCTCTCCATAAGAAGAAGAAGAAGAAGATAGTCCTTTATTAGTCCCACGAGGGGAAATTCAATTTTTTTAAATATATAAATGCATAAATAAATAAATTTTAATAAATTTAAAATTTAAAAAATTAAAATTTAAATAAATGCATATGTATAGTGTGAAAAAAGTGAGTTTCTTCTCGGGGATCAATAAAGTGTGTCTTCTTCTCTGCAAATCAGGGCTTTACCTAATTATTATTTCACAATCAACTGACCTGATTCTCAATTAATTGTTAGGACTACAAATGTCAGAAAAAGAGTGAAACCATCTATCGAAATATCCCAAAGTCCAAGGTGAAGTCTTAAATTTCAGGTTTTTTTCTGACAACTGATAAAAAAAGTCCAAAGACATCCAATATATAATAACAGGAAACAGAAACAAGCTGCAAATTTTCATATTTGAGAAGCTAGAGGCACTGAATGTTTAGACTATTATTCATCTAACTGATTGTCAAAATTGTTTTCAATCAATGAATCAGCCAATTGGCGTAACACTAATACAAATATGCTTTATGTGTGCAACAGAACAACGTGGTGCAGAAATAAGTGTACTCGAAAATGAAATGCCGGTGGCAAGCACCAACTATTAAACTTTTACAATAATATAATTGCTCTAAAACAGGATTTATTGATTTGTTGGAGTTTCTGGAGGATTATATCAGCAGCAACCTCTGAAATATGTTGCTACACAACCTGACTGATTAATGACTCTTGTAAAGTTACTGATTTTACTGATATGAATTGACTGTGTTTATCACAGGAGAGTACATATAGCTTAGCATGCTTTGATAGTCAGATATTAAATTCATGTGGTTTAATTCCCTGCTTGTTTTACTGCTAACGCAATGAAGTCATTTTCGTAAACCAAAATATAAATACTCGTTTTAGCCAAAGACACGTTGTACGACCCCCAACCTCACCTCAAAACACGCCCTGTGTTAGAGGCGATTCAGCGGCTAGGCTAGGCTAGCTAACATTACTTGACAATTACAGCATACCTTTTAGCCAGTTTTCAGTAAAACCATGAGACAACCCCAGCTGACTTCAGTTACAACAGATGCAAAAACGACGTGACAAAAAGTTCCGACGCAACCTTAAAAACAACTGTAACAAAATAATGTCACTAGCGCTGGGCCTGCGTCTCTTTCTTTACAGTGCTTCTTTAGCTAGCAGCTGTGTGCACTGTTTGGGTTTTGTGGCACATCAATGGGTACAGCTGTTTTGTGAATGAGGACATCCCAGTTTTCCATAATAATCTTAGCAGTTTAAACCGGACACATCACCGCCGGGAAATGTAGGGAAGTATAACGAACATACACAATATTTCTGGCATCTGATTGGATAGTATGATTTGATTGATTGATATTACACCCAATCATCAGTTAGCTTTTTTTTTTAAAGCTCAAAGATAGTTGGTTGCTTGGTCTGCCAATCAATCTGAATAACCAATGATAGCATTTCATGGACACAACCTACCGATTGTAATTTCTATAATCCCATTGGCTCAAATGTTATCCTGAATCTTCCCACATTCCTGCTAGATGTCCGTCGGTTGACAAGGTGGAAAACTTGCAAAGTTGTGTACCAGCGTCAGTCTCGGTAAGTTGGTTTCAAAGTCATATAAATACAAATATCTTCTAATATGAATGTAACGTTAACGTGTAGTTGGCAATCATACGTCAATGTAAACTAGAATCGTGTGTGTCTTCGACAAATCTTAATACATGTGTCAACGATTGTGAAGTTACCGAGCCCTCTACCCCTGTTAGCATTGTGTAGCCCGCTAAAGTTACGATTCACCCATCTCTTCTGGCCTAGCTAACCTGTCGCATATCCGCTATCATCTGTGACAGAACTGCGACAGACTCTCTTTTACGCGTTTCTTGGTGTACTTATTAAAGTTATGAACTCTTAAAATCAACAAACAGCTGTAAAGCTCAACCTAGCTTGACTGCCATTATGAAACTAGCTATAACATTACATCTCTGACTGTGCTAACGCTACTTTTGTTTATGCATTTTTAGCTAGCCTTACCTAGACTCCATGTTGATATATGTCGTTGATATATATGTCGCACTTGTTGGGAAATTGGGTTAGATAAATTCTAATTACTTAATTCTTAAGTTATTGGCAGCAATGATAATAGCGTACAGATAATTATATTGCCAGTACCATTAAAGGCTGACACAGAATATATACAGTATGTATTTTACTGGAGCAGTTTAACACAGGTGTACACTGGTATATATTTTTTTACTACTTTATTTCTATTGATATGTTCTCTGGGGTCCTTTTTAACAGTTACCTCATTTGTTTTTTTTGGGGCGGCAGTAGCTCAGTCTGTAGGGAGTTGGCTTGGGAACCGGAGGGTCACCGGTTCAAGTCCCGACATGGACCAAAAAACTGAGTGTGAACTGGTAGCTGGAGAGGTGCCAGTTTACCTCTTGGGCACTGCCGAGGTGCCCCTGAGCAAGGCACCAAACCCCCAACTGCTCGGGGCGCTTGTCAGGAGCAACCATTAATGCATGTATGTGTGTTTCAGGTCTGCATGTACCATGTATGAGTTTAACAGAGTGTAAAATTGAATTTCCCCATTGTGGGACTAATAAAGGTAGATCTTCTTCTTCTTCTTTTACTTTATCTGCCTTTATTGTCTTGTGAAGCACTTTGTACCCTCTGTTTTTTGTGTGTGAAAATTGTATAATTATGTAGTGCTATTTGAAGTTATTACTGTACATTGTAGAGGCGTACAGGTCCTCAAGAAGTTAGTGTTGGTTTTACGTTTTGCGTTTGAGGCAGTTCAAACTGAATTTCTCGCCTTTGTTTTGTGTTTCGATTAGATGACTGTTTGGTGATGATGCCTTTGGTGTTGGGGCATGTGTCCATCTGCCCTTGTGAAACACATGAACAGAAATGAGTAAAGACGATGCAAGGATCGAAATGGACCTGGTATGTGACACTCTGTGTTAATATCTGACTAGCTCCGCACGTGTCAAAATTTGATTTTGTAGTCTTACATTGATCCTGAAACAAACCATATTTGTACTTGTGCGGGCTGCATTTAGTTAATTTATTTATTCATTTATGATATAAATGATGTGTTCCATTTTTTGTTTTCCAGGCTTTTGGATCAGCCAAACCCTATGGGTCCTCGAGAAGTATTGTGAGGAGAATAGCCTCTAGTCTTCCTCTTAAACCCTGTCCCAGGGTCCATTTTCAGGTGAGGGAAGGTTTCCATGACCATAGTTTTTATAGTGTGGTGTCAGGCTGTCAACAGTCAGCCTGTAGTATGTATATCTTTAAAGATGATGGGATGTTGTCACATTTATTGGAGCCCTGTCCTCTCTTCTGTCTTTCTGCCTGTCTCTCCTGGAGTCACAGTTATGTGAAAACAAATCACACACCCACTCAGGTTGTCTGGCTGTTTTCATTTCTGAACCATAAACAGTGCAAATGAAGTTTGTTATCGTCACTGTACTGACTGTGTGTCCAGAAGTTTTTGAAACTATCCAGAAGTTTTTGAAACTACTAACAAGTGAGCTTTTGAGATAATTCAATTCAGTGGCATGCAATTTTAAAATCTTTTCTGTACTTCTGTCTCTTTCAACACTGTGCTCTTCTTTGCCTTCTTTTCTTGTCTCCAGCTACCCTCCCTAGCTTTGAGGAATGCAGTATGTCTGCTTTAGGTCAGTTTGTTCAGCAACCTTCAACAACCTTGAGCTGATTTAAGACCTATTGAGCTCCCTAACCTACCTGAGTCTTTCCTTAACATTGTATAGATTCCCCCCACACCTCCTCCCTCTGAACTGCTTTCATATCCCATTTTTTTATTCTTCCTCTGATTGGTTGTTGAAATGCAGTGTTAATGTGTCCTGATGTGTGCTGTTCTCTGACATGTTTTTTGTCCAAATGTTGAACATGGCTGTTCTCCCTCTGACAGCTGTATCCATACAATGAGGACGCTGGTGTCCTGATTGGCACTGGGAGGCAGAACGGTTTGGTGGCCTCTCTGGCTGATGTCGCCTGGATCGACAGAGATGAGGAGGATGACGTTGACTCCTTCGGCAGACCCAGGTGAGAACGGGATAGACGACTAACATCTTCTAGAGGGAGAATTGCAGTTTCACATGTAAGAATTTACTTAGCATCTTGAAAGAGGTGACTCCGTCTTATTGAAACAGGTCAGCGATCCCACCAGGACTCGCATTTCGAGCCCACCAGCCTCAGAGAAAACCCTTAACGCGCCAGAGGTCACTACCAAGCCTGCATCAGGGGGCTCCGGACCCCCAGGGGCCAACAACCGCCAACGATGAGGCCATTCAGAAGATCAGCGCACTGGAGACTGAACTTGCCAAACTCAGAGCTCAGATAGCACAAATCGTATTGGCTCAGGAAAAGACCACACAGCCAGGTATGTCTTATACAGCCATCAAAAACTGAAAATAATGCCTCATGGTTTAAATGCAATTTTTGCTTCACTGCGCTAACATGAAATGTCCTTCAGATGGCAGCAGAGTTTCACATGCTGCACTGCTTTAAGCCCTTTTCTTTCCTTTGTTTCACCTCAGCTGCTACCACAGGGACACCTCCGCCTCCCCCTCCACCCTGTGGCACCCTGCCTCCTCCTCCTCCCCCACCACCACCACCACCTCCTCCTCCACCACCCCCGCTGCCACTCTTGGGTCTCCAGCGGACATTTTCTGCCATTGACTTGATTAAGGAGCGCAGAGGGAAGAAGACAGACAGCCAGACAGTTTTGGATTCAAGGCCAGCAGAAATCCCCAGCATGCTTGATGTCCTGAAAGACATGAATAAAGTCAAGTTGAGATCAGTAAAAAGGTAGACCTCAACTTAAATAGTGAACCAGTACATTAGGATACATTTGGAAATGACCAAATGTGAAGACTTAAGTATTATTGAAGGTAATAGATGTGTATTCCAACTAACAGTAGGTGTTTATTGTCTTGTCTGAGTACATTATTGTAATGAAGTGTAGTTTGACTTAACCACAGATTCAACTCAAGCTGACACATCATGGCCTCATTTTGTAGTTTATCATACCTTAATACAGCTTCAGAACCCATGTCGACTTGTAGCTTCCTAAGCAACTGCTATAAATGGAAAAACATGTTTGTATACTACACAAATAATTAAATTCTAATCATTTGTTGTTCTTTCATAGTCGTCCAGGGGAAGGTGAAGGCAAAGTGAAGTCCAGCAATCCTGCAGACGCTGCAGCTCTCATCGCCGAGGCCCTGAAACGCAAGTTTGCCCACCGCTATAGACAAGACAGTGAACAAGGAGACAGGGAGGATTTCAAACTTTCCGTTCCGGAAGTGAAACCTCGACCCGAAACCCCTCTGGTGAGAGATGTTACTGTATTCACTCCTGTTATGATGCCACAACATCAACAATTACTGAATTAGTGTAGCAACTGCAAACATTGTCACTAAAAAAAATCTCTGCTTTGATTTTCAACTTAAATGGACAATTCAAATAATACCATACGACATTTATCTTAAGATGGAATTTCAGGGCCGTTCTCAGGGGTTTTTTTGTCATCTTTGGAAGCACTTATAGTGATCAACTGTTTATCTGGATCAATAAGCTTGGGACAGAATCATTCCTATACAAATGCTATTTAAATAATTTGCTTGTAGTTCACTTACAGTGTTTATTTTAGGTCTTTTCATACATGACAAGATACAGAAAATCATTTTAATACTACATTAGACTAACGTTAATTGAATTTTAGTTTAGTTTTTTAATTTACTCCCTCGATACTTTGCCTCTCAGACTGTCTGCTGTCTGGCTAGATACCCGGGATTAGGACTGCATGCACATTATATAACGGGAAAAAAGTCATTTTCTCTGATTAAACAAAAAAACAAGGTTGAAGCTGCCCATGTCAAGTGGATCGATAAAACCTGGTCACATGATGCCCTCAAAGTGAAAAGATGCAGATGCTCTGCCCGTTTCCCTCCGTGCAGCTACAGGTGAGCGAGCGAGGAGCCCTGGTAAAAGGATGCTGTTCTACGTGCAACCGCTTGCGCTGTAGAGCCGGATAAAAACGGCAATGCCTCACTGTTGGTGAGCGAAAAGGCAGGAGAAACGGCAGTGAGCCAGTATATAGCGAAGCTGTCTGTTTCATTACTCTGTATTCTTGTAATAAATATACATATTTCAGTTAGAGGGTAATCTGCAGGAGAAATGATGCACAACAGAAATTAGGTTATAATAATAATCCGCTTATAGTAATCAATTTGACCCAGACAGACATGATCACTGTAAGTGGTTCCCACAATATATAGGTTTTTGACTGCTCTCATGTTTTATTCTGTCTTCTGTCTGTTTCCACAGTTTGGGCAGCACATGTTGAAATCAACTGGAAAAAGGAAGTTGCTGTGAACCTGAGGTCCAGATGTGCTGCAGACGCTGAAGTGCCTTATCAACCTTTAAACATCAGCAGTTTCTGTGGACGAATAAGGGATTCTGTCTGAAGTAAATGAGTCTGCTCCAAGTATCAGTCATCTCAGTGTTGAATCCAATAGTCATCCTTTTTGCACTTTTATAACTTATATTAGCTTTCTTGATTTTTTTTTTTGTTTAACCGAATGTCTGTTTTTGTGTTGAATAGTTTAAACTTCTGTCCTTAGTTAAAGTGTCAGAGGCAACACTACAGAAACGATGCATTATTAGTTTTATAGCTCAATCATTACTTAGGTTTTTGTTAAACATGTTGCACATAGCATCATTGGTCCGCTGGTCATGTTTGCATTCCCGTTGTTAAAGGGTTTGAGAAAACTGAAGAGTTCTTCTACCACAGAGGAAAGAGAGCACTTTCTTACTTGTGGAATATTGTGCTATATTGTTTATACATGTATGATAGACTAATTTATGATTGGGAACCTCCTATTTATGTTGTGGTTTAAGTGAATAATTGAGATTTTAACACAGGTAATTATGTCGTAGGTTTGTGCGTTAATTCTAGGTGGCTTTTATACGATGTTGTACTTTGAACCTGTGCTAATTGAGTCCCAGTTGCCAGTCTTGCCAGGGCTTGTGTGTCTTTTGCTGGTTCAAATATATGCATCCCAGTTTTAGTTGATATTATTTGTCTTTAGTACGATACGTGTTTAAGAGCCAAAGACATTCCAGTGATAATCTGCGAGATCCTGCCTTTCACTACCAAATATCTTTCTATATCCCTTTTTTATTTTTCTATTTCCCAATTTAAGATTATCCTTAAATAAATAGCGAGGAAACTGTAACTGTTAAGCAAAGTTAATATTTCTAGGGTATTGACGGTACAGGTATACTGTATGTGCAGTGTTTGGTTGCTTTATCAGTACCCCTTTTGATAAGATTTGCCTTTTGTCACAGAACACTTTCCCAGAACTTAAGACTCAAAGTTCAACATCATCAGTAAATAAATGCCGTTATTGTATATTAAAACATATCTTCATCATGGGTCCTAAGGTACCTGCTGCTATCAGTATTCCAAAGGTAAAAATTGTGCTCATATTTTCATGCCTTAATTTTAAAATACTCACTCGACTCGTCAGGGTCTTGTTTTTATTTTTTTTTTTTTTTGTTCAAAGTGACTGATAGCACATTATTTCCTGTGTAGTTGCTGCTTCAAGCCAACACTACTAGTACGTTATATATCGGATCAGCCATAACTTTATGACCACTGACAGGTGAAGTGAACAACATTGATAATCTTGTTACAATGGCACCTGGCAGTGGGTGGGATACATGAGGCAAGTGAACATTTTGTCCTAGAAGTGGATGTGTTGAAAGCAGAAAAAACTGGCAAGCGTAAGGATGTGAGCGACTTTGACAAGGGCCAAACTGTGATGGCTGGACGACTGGGTCAGAACATCGATGTTCCCGGTCTGCAGTGGTCAGGACCTACTGAAAGTGGTCCAAGGATGGTGAACTGGCAACAGGGTCATGGGCAACCAAAGGTCATTGATGCACAAACTGATGAAAAGGTTAATGCTGGTTCCGACAGGCGAAAGGTGCCAGAACACAGATGGCCCGGTCTGACGAAGCACATTTTCTTCTACAGCCTGTGGATGGCCGAGTGCGCCGCTTACCTGGGGAAGGCATGGCACCAGGATGCACTATGGGAAGAAGGCAAGCAGCAGAGGCAGTGTACATGCTGCAAAAATAGTTCAAGAATGGTTTGAGGAACACAACAAGTTTGAGTTTGTGGCCTCCAAATCCTCCAGATTTCAGTCCAATCAAGCATCTGGGGACGCATGTACTGGACCTTTAGGCAGGTGGTCATAATGTTATGGCTGATCGGTGTATATGTTTTATAAGGGAAGGTGGACTGGGTGTGTCAGTAGTAGGATTTTGTAGAAGAGTTGTCTTCCATAAAAATCATCAACTTGAATTGTCAAATCTTAAATAAAAGTTTGTGTTCTGTCCCGAACCTGATGTATGTCTGAGT
The DNA here is from genome assembly GCA_947000775.1 of Pterois miles. Classification (NCBI taxonomy): domain Eukaryota; kingdom Metazoa; phylum Chordata; class Actinopteri; order Perciformes; family Scorpaenidae; genus Pterois; species Pterois miles. Next base: position 14,477,364 of record CAMQGK010000028.1, read on the forward strand.
TTTAACCTCATAGCAGTTGCTTGCCCTCATATTAAATTGCTCCGAAGTAGTTACGTATATTATTTCTGCTGTTAACTACAGTATTAGACTCAGTATTAAGCAGAACAGTATTTCAGATCATATCTCACATACCGTCTGTCAATCTGTCGAAGAGGAAAATGTCAATATTCCAGTTCCTGACTTTACGGCATGCGCTATGAGAGGGAAGAGAGAAGCACAGAGTTAGCGACCAAACAAATTGTGCCTTTTCTAAGCATCTTTATGGTATCATTATATAAAGGTGGGTGTCATACTCTGGCCTGTCCAGTGTAGTCTTCATCCAGGATGTGGAGGGGATCTGCTGGGGGACGTCCCACAGTAGACGGGATGAGCGTTGGTACCTCTGGAGGCTGAGCAGTCTGTGGACCCTCCATGCTGCACAATGTCTATCATTAAGGTAATTGAGTGTATTATCGCTGCTGTTTTCTAGACTACATGTTTTAACTATGTGAAAGTCAAAGAAACATTTGTCAACAACAGGTTTTATTATTCAAATCGTAACTGCAACAGGCATGTATCAAAAAGGTCAATACAGCAAAGCCTTTACAAAATCTGGCTCGACAATGAAGTCTTCCCAAAAATGGCTGTCGCAACAAATTGTAAACAGTTTTATCAACAGTCTTACAGCACTTACAGCAAAAATACAAATCAGCTAAAGTAAGAAAAGCACCTGTTATCTTTCAAAAATGTTTAAACACAAACACAATTTGTGCCACTATACTGAATCAAAGTAGACAAACCAAAACACAAAGAAATGGAATGTTCAAAGTCACTCGACCATAAAAAAAAAAAAAAAAAAAAGGACAGCTGGAGTTGTTCCTCTCAACAAAAAGGCAAAGGGATCGGACAGTGCATTCAAAGACAAGCACACCATGCACTTGATGGGGAACAGGAGCTGGTTTGGTCACTTAGCATAGTTTGTGCATAGTTATAAGGCATCAATCGAGCAGTCCTTTAGGTTGCATGTGGCTGTGAGAGACATTCTGCGGAGAGGGAGAGTCTCCTTCAGTACAGCTGAGCCAGGAAAAAAAAAAAGTAAAAAAAACAACCCTGCATCTCATCTTCCGCAGTCGCCTCCTCCCCCTCTCCCTCTTGATAAGAGACTAGCAAAACCCTGAGCGAGTCGAGTTGCGTGGAGTGGAGTTCCAGGTGAAATGCATGTGCAGTAACTGATCTCCAGTCTGGGAGGGAAGCTACCCCGAGTTCAACCAGCACTGGAAGATTCGGAAACATCATCAGGAAAAGGACTAAATGTCTACAATACCTTCACAGGGTCTCTAGGAGATGTCATGGAGACGAAGCTGCACATCCAACACCATCGTTATTTGGGAGTGCAAGAACACATAGTAGCACAGGTGGAGTTACTTATGGCATCTGGTGTGTTTGAATAAGGTTCTGCTCATGGCTTCAACAGTGGGATGACAGTTCAATCGAGTGGTTCTTCACATCTGTGCTTCGAAGGCAAACCGTGGAGCCGACATGATTCACTTCAGTTCAAGGGAAAGAAACAAAGAGATGCGTAAACAGTCTTCGTAGAGGCAGCAAAAGGACTGGGCTTGTCACATTTTTTTTGTTGTTGTTGTTTTTACATAAGGAAGAATCTTCAATACAAATGCAACACGGCATTCAAAGTCTTAGGAGGGTCTCAAGTGAATACTCCAGTTGTCTCAGTCAATTCAGTTCAGATCGTTCTTCAAATCTTTGTTTTCAAATGGCACTTCAAAATACCAGAAAAAAATGTCTTCTTCAGTTCTTATACTGCTTTCCCCTTAAGGTTCACCAACAAAAAGTGGCGTGTTCAGTCAGTAATGCCAAAACTACAGTGGACAAATAAATAAAACAAAGCAAATAAAAGAAAATACAGCAGTAGCCAAATGAGGTATCTATGTATTGCTCTATGCCAAAAAAAGAGGAATTAAAAATTAAATAAATTAAATAAAATCAGTGGTTTATCAAGATGGGAGGCAAAAGCAACAAAACATACACAAGGTGTTGGGATCAGGTGGGGCAGCGGCACGGCTGTGGGCCGCTGCGGGCCCCACCCGGCCCCCAGTGTGTTGTGAGGCCCTGAGGCCGGGGTCGGGAGGTTGAGGTGAAAGGGCACACGAGGAGTGTCAGGATTCTCTGCTTCCCTGAGGTATTTCTTTGGAGCTGGTTCCTCCTGCGGCTGTAGCTGTGTCGCTGTCTCTTCGAGCGGTGGCGCCGTCTTCTGCGTCGGTGCCTGCGGAGCTGGGCTCCGCCTCCTTGGAGACGGAGGTTTGTTGCTGCTGTAGGGCGCCCCAGCTGGCCTTGTTCAGCCCCATGTGGCCCAGCATGGTCTGGGACAGACGTGTGTCGGAGAAACGGGTCCACTCTGCGAACAACGGCTCCGCCACGTATGTCATGAAGCCTGAAGGGAGAGAAGAGGCGGCAGGCACAAATTAGGACTAATGCCGGGAACACATTACACAAGAAGTAAGGTGATTGTGGGCCCGATACCCCCTCCCAACAATGGTCAGTAAAGCCCAGATTTTTTGATGGTTCTAAAGATTATTTTCCCAGATATTCCTGAGGTGTGAGGTATGTTAAGAGTATTTTTTACATCCTCCAGAAATCCTGCTGTGTGTGGGGAACCCTGAGGACAGCCAATGACGCAGTCACGTGGGAGAGAATGATAGCCAATTGAGAACCAAGCTGACTGAAGCGGAAGGACAACAGATGGCATCATGTCAGCTGTGGCTAACACATGAGCTAATGCTAAACGTGAAGCATAACATAGTAGCAAGACGGACCTCAGAAGTGGAGGACCAACTTGTTGATTTGTGATAACAGCTGCCTGTATTCCGCCATGTTTGTTTACACTACAGTCACATTTGATCGCAAGAGATTTTGCGATTGTTTTTTTTTTTAAGTCGTGACTCTTATCGTTCATGAATGGAATCTGTTACTGTGTGCTTTTGTGTTTGGGCCTAATCGTTGCTCACCACACACTACAGGAAGAAAACTGTTGAACAGTTTAATATAACATGTTGTTATGTGCGGGGTCTCTAGTTTTTCAGTCTTTTAAGATTTGAAAAATCTTTTAGTGTGGGCCAGCCGTAAAGAGTACATACAAGTGAAAGCTGAATACAACAAACATACAACACAGCTACTCACCGATTTGAATTTTGCCAACTGTGTTGATCTCTCTGTCATAAAGTGGGCTGACTTCAAGTTTGTGCTTCTTCTCAATATCCCCTAAAAGAGCATAACAAAATAGAATCAATATATGAGTTATTATATGTTCTACTATTCAAGGCAGGTTTTGTTACAGCGAATAAACACAGAAAGAACAAAGGAAGGAGCTGTAGTGGGATTAACAAAAAGAGAAAATAAATAATTTAAGGAGAATGACAAACAATATAACAGCCAGCAGCAGAAAAGATGATAACCTTGCTGGAAGAACTCCTCAGTCACTTTCTCACTCCACTGTTTGCTCAGCTCCCAGGGTCTGCAGGGGTTACAGATGTCGGCACACTTCAGAGCCATCTGTACAGGGTGGAGTAGAAACAAACTGAGAGCTCACAGTCTTTGCTGAGATGCAGAAGTGGTGTGTGTGACAGAGGAGGTAACTGACCTGCAAGATGAAATGACGGTGGCTGGCGTTGCTCAAGCACAGGTTCTCCTGGTCCAGGTGTCTGCGAAACTTGGACAGGTACTCATTCTGTCTGCTGATGTCCGTGGCCAGGATTAAGGAGCCCAACTCCCTCTCCATGTTCAGGCTAAGGGGTCGGAAAGACAAGATGATCAGACTGATTAGCACCAACTGTGGCATCCGATGCTGTTTTCTCTATCAACTTGGGAGAGAAATTTATTTGAAATAACTTTCATTTCTGAAGTAGCACGTAGAACCTCTCAATGGGAGCCATCTACTCTTGTGTGCAGCACTTAGCATCATTTCGGTGTCAGACTGACCTGTCCTCAGCAGGCAGATGGGAAAACAGTCCCGTCTCTCTGAGCAGGCCCACTGCTGACTTCCAGTGGTGGTTTTCCAGAACTGAGGTATTCTGCACAAAACACACATTCATACAATAAATCATATGACGTCCTCCACTTCAGCACATCCATTAGTAAGTTCTGGCAGGCTAAAGAGCGACTGCTATGTGGTTTTACCCTATAGAGTGCAGCTAGATAGTGGTCAGTCTTGATGAGGAAAGGCTGGTTGACCCCCGGATGGTCGAGGTCATGTGTGGCGGCTGCTAGGAGTCCCAGTAGGATGTCGCAGGAGGTCAGAGACTTGGCGAGCTGCATTCACAACAACAAAGTGGCACAAAGATTACAATGACTGATCATTTAAGGATGGGTCCATTATTTATTTACGTTTTATTTTTAGGTTTTTATATCATCTTAAAGCTTCCCAGTGTTTATCTTTTTGGTCAGAGTATGTATGTTTTAACATCAAAATGCTATTTTCCTAAAAATGTTTTCCCACATGACATGACATAGGTTTCTGCATGCTGATGCTGCTACATGTACAGTATATACATCCTCTCAGTCAGTTTATTAATGTTACAAACAGTAGCTTAGATGGCTGTCGGCAACCTCCTAGTTTGGAGAAAGACAGCAGTACAGGCACAGAACCTAAAAAATGTACTGCTTTGTGGAGGCCACGTTACTTCAACTAACCGACTGACAACACTAAACCATTTTCTTCAAGGTAAAATGACTGTTTTTGTAAATGGAGTCTGGAAACAGTGATAGAACACTCCCCATCAGAAAAGGGCTGTCTGATGACAAGGTAAAGTGGTGAAAATATTCTAAATATAGTGAATACTTAATCTGATATTGATTATTTTAGGTGGATAAAATCCATTTTTCTGCTGCTCCCATCCACAGCAGCTTTACGTCGCCATCGGACCGCCACTTCTGACGGGGAACTGAAGCTGTTAAATAGCTCTCTCCAGATCACCAGGCTACATTCACAAAAATAATAATTTTATCTCACAGAACTTAGCACAGCTAACTTTGACTCGTTTGCAAGTGCTACCATTTACTTTATTCATAACCTTGATTATCTTACTTTGGTCACGCATGTCACAGCTGAGTGGGCATTTCCATTTGAAAATAATGAAAAAGAATGCAGATGGACCCACCATTTAAAACACATACACTCCTTCACTGAAACACTTTCAGATCTGGAAACTATATACTGACACTCTTCAACTTTTCATGTCTCACCATGGGTTCCTGCATGTAGCAGTACATGGCCTGCGTGACATCCGCAGCGTGGACAGCGTTGTGGTAGGGGTTGTCGCTGTGATAGTCCTCCTGGACCATGACTAGGAACCTCCAGAGCTTGACCATGTCCAGCTGGAAGAGCTCCACCAGGCCATACTGGTTCAGCAGGTGGAAGGTCAGGGTGATCAGGCTGTTTCCTGAGCAAGAGGAATATCAGAGTGAGCTTTCTGCTTTCATCTGGTTTTCGCTTGCTATAAAAAGGAGTTGTACCGTCACACATTGTTGCAATGCAAAATATCACCAATCTGTTATGCTCAGTGCATTGCAGGAGTTACTTTCTGTTTTGTAATCTGTTTTATTGGTGCATCCACTTTCTCCAAGCCTGCCTCGACCTCCACTTCTTCACTTCCCATAATTACTTATTTTTGTGATTTTTCATCCTTTTTCTTCCCACAGCACTATGCACTTTGGTTGCTCACCATCCCTTTCCCTAGCTGTCTTCTATCTATCTTCCCCTGGCTTTTGACCTACACAATATACATCAAGACAATAACATATAATAGTCTATAGCGCTACTGTTGCTCTTTGAAGCCTGTAACCAAACTCCATTACAGCTGCATTAGAAAATTGTTGCATCAGACGATAATATAAAAAATATTATATCATATTATGGGCTGCACGGTGGTGTAGTGGTTAGCGCTGTCGCCTCACAGCAAGAGAGTTGCAGGTTCGATTCCAGCTTGCGGCTCTTCTGTGTGGAGTTTGCATGTTCTCCCCGTGTAAGCGTGGGTTCTCTCCGGGTACTCCGGCTTCCTCCCACCGTCCAAAGACATGCTGTTTAGGTTAATTGATTACTCTAAATTGCCCGTAGGTGTGGATGTGAGTGTGAATGGTTGTCTGTCTATATGTTGTCTGTCTCTATGTGCCCTGCGATGGACTGGCGACCTGTCCAGGGTGAACCCCGCCTTCGCCCAATGCCAGCTGGGATCGGCTCCAGCCGACCCCCAACGGGATAAGCGGTTGACGATGAATGAATATCATATTTTTATATTATATATACTATTCTTCATTCAGCAAATCCTCTGTGTCGGCATCATCCAATAGATGGCACCATTGGCAACACTAAGGCTGATTTAATGCTTGAATATCCTGTCACTGCTGCATTGTTTCTGTGTCATGACTTTTAAAACAACTTTTGAACAGATCATATCTCACATACCGTTTGTCAACCTATCGAAGAGGAAAATGTCAAAATTCCAGTTTCCGACTTTTTCCAGCATGCACTACGAGAGGGGGAAAAGAGAAGCACAGCGTTAGTGATGTGAAGTCTGAATTTAATGAGTCTTATTACAGTATCGTGGTATAAAGGTGGGTGTCATACTCTGGCCTGTCCAGTGTAGTCTTCATCCAGGATATGGAGGGGGATCTGTTGGGGGATGCCCCGCAGCAGACGGGATGAGTGCAGGTACCTCTGGAAGCTGAGCAGTCTGTGGACCCTCCTCTCAGGAGCAGAGCTCGCTGACGTGGAGCCATAGCCCAGCCGTGCTGCACACACAGACGCACACGTAAATAGACAAAAGATGTAATATGTGAAGCATGTAACAATATTTTAGGTTAATGTTTATTTTACAAGCTCATTAGGCTCTGAGAATCATTTTGGTTGCACAAACTCGGTGGGGATCTGACACCAACACAGAGATATACAAACAGTCGCTGCTGACACAGCCGCCCACTCATAAGCCTTTCGTCTGGGATCACACAGCAGACATGCTTTGTCAGTGGTCTCTCTCTCACTCTCTCACACACACATACACACACACACAAAAGCAATGGTCTGAATAAACCATGGCTGACATCCGGAAACACGTCAGCATGGAGGTAATATTACTTTTGGGTCAAAATGTCAACCCACACTGCTTCTCGGTAACCGTTTGATGTTTTCTAAAAAGGTTTCAATGAGTATGAAAGTGGTTATTTTATCACACACCTGATCTCAAAGCTTTGATTTACACTAAGACACACCTTGGTCTTTATCATCATGTGAAATACAGTTTGAAAACAGTGAACAAACATCTGTCAATCTTGCTGTGTGTGCGGTACAGCTTGATAATGTCTGTTGTTATCAAAGAGGCTGGCAAGTCAAGGTAATTGACCCTTTCTAAGTCCCGCCCCTTTCGTTTCAATACTAGTTGAGCGAGCTTGGTACCGGGCAGAACCTCGGCCAACTTTCCCCTTTCCTGTTCAATGCGTCTGTAATGTCAATATGCAAGTCACATTACTTTGGTATCAATCTTCGTGGACATACCACATTGTACTGTACTGTACTGTTTACGGGCAGTTACTAAGAGGAACATTTTGTGTTGATTTTGGTGGTCCCTGTGGTCAAAAGTGGTAGTGTTTCTGAGCACCAGAGTCCCTTGAGAAAACATCTCATTTTACTGCAGCAGGGTCTAACAATCTGCACAGCGCAGTCCTGGTTCTGGTTCTCCTGTGTCTCCCTTCCCTCTAGCAATAAGGCCTGAACCCTCAGCACCATGGTGTCGGCTCCTAAAGGGGACCGACGTAGCAGAGAGGCGAAGTTCTGCCCCAGCCGGAGAAGGAGCCGCTACTGTCGGGCACGTAGCTCTCCATCTCTTTTGACTGCAGGTCGCTGACGGAGGCCGTGCTGGAGGCTTAGCTGGGGGAGTTTCTGGTGAACCTGCCTGATTTCATTCCTTTGTTTATATTACATCTTTCACCCAATGTCAGCTGGGATCTGTTCCAACCCCCGTAACCCTGAACAGGACAAGCGGTTACAGATAATGGATGGACGGATGGATGGATGTAAGGTTATATGTTATTTATTTTGATATGCACAACATCTAGCATCCCAACAGGAAGTTACCCGAGTAAAGTCTATGATCGTGAATATATCCTATATCCTTACACATGCAGCAGCACCTGTATAAGTGGAGCTCGGCATCTCCATCTTTCTTTTAGTCAAACTTGTTTGACCTAGCAACAAGTAACTAAGAGGGGCGGGACTTAGGATCAGTCAACTGGCTGTGGTTAATACTCACTGTGAAGAGTTCGGAAGTCGATGCACAGGTATGGGTGGGAGCTTCTTTGTTCCGGTTCAAATCCAACCTGACTTCTCACTCTCACATCTCCTAGAAGAAATCAACACTTATTTCCTCAAGATTCATGCTGCTGGAATAGAAATGTGTCTGAATGTGCTAGGCTAAGTAGTATTTACAAATATTTTTGTATATTTTTATGTGCTGGACTTTATCTTGCTTCAGTGCCACAATGATGGGCTTTACCACAGGACAAAGATCAGAGCACTACAATAAGACATTCACACAAAACTACCAACACAGCTCAGTCCTCCTAAAAAGCTCACACTGATTCAGGTTTTCGGGCAATATACTGAGATAGATGAGAATTTACAACTCACTAATATTTCCCTCACTTTACTAAATTGCTATTTTTGCTTATGTTATTTCTCTTCTATAAATTGCATTTGGTTGCTTTGGTTGGTTGTTACCATCTTGCATATTTTATGCTAAATGTGAAATGTTTTGTAATGTTTTTGCAGATCTTTTATAACCGAGTACTTTTGAAGACAAAATAATAGATTTTGTTAGAACTCAACAGTAATATATCCCCTGAGTTTTAGCCAGAAAACTGCCATCAAAGCATAGCAAAATAATCAATCTTTGTTTTTTTTAATTATAAAGGCATCAAATTTTGCTAGTCAATATGGTAGTGGTAGAAAATCTCACTATCACATTTCAGCTTCATAACAATAATCCATCTTATGCTAAGTATTATAAGACAAGCAGGACTTAACCTCTCTATTGTAAAAAAGTGGTAAAAACCCATCATTTTGGTACTTCAAGCAAACTAAAACAAGCAAAAGACGTGATTTTTGTAAATACTATTTGACCCGTGTGGTGTATTCTATCCATGTGCGGGCACAGTCACGCACAGACACACACTCCCGCGTCCCAGAAGAGAAAGTTCAATGGACAGACAAGTCAAATCAAACAGCTGAGCATGCAATGCCATGTCAGGACAGTCTGCTCTACTATTAGTACTCAGAGCCACTGAGAGGGATCTACAGTACGTCTAGGACTGTTTTTAGTAGTCAGGCAGAGCAACAGGAACAGGCTCCAGACTCGCACCAAAAAGACGGCGGCCGGCCTGCTTGTAGACTGCAGTCAGGAGCAGTGAGAGCGCAGTGAGGTGACAGGATGGTGCTATGACACTGATGCAGTAAAAATGCTAGTGTGTCGTTCCAGGCAACACTCTATATGCGGCAAGACTCTGTATGGCGGTATACTCATCAAGGTGCTAAACAGTGCAATGGTATGTTTCCAGCATGGCACTTCTGATTGTGTCGTTTGTGCATTAGAATTAAAATCAAAAGCAGTCACACAGGTGTGTTCCCCCAACCAGCATGTTACTTACTTGCAAACAGCTGTTTGAATACTACACAAGCTCCTATCAAAATACCAAAAACTAAGAATTACATTTCAAGGCATAAAGATGCTCAACATTATTTTGAAAAGCTGTTTGTAAAGTTGTTGGTATGAATGTGGAGAGTGAAACCGTATCAGTGGCATTTCATGCAAAACATAAATTAGCACCAAAAAACAAAACAAAATTAAAAAAAAAAACACTACAATTCATGCACTCCTAGGCAGTGAGTGTGTGCATCCACATGTATATACATCTGTCACATCAATCTGTATGTGCGAGGGCTCGGCACGTGTGTGCGCTTGTGTGATTAATGTTTTTTCAGAGTCACAGGGTCCATGTTTCTCCTGCGGTGCATTAGTGCTGGCGCTCTGGGGTGGATGTAGGTCATGTCATTATAACTGATGCGGTGAAAGCTCTGAGTCCAGCTATTTGAAAGCACATCAGCATTAACTTGGCAGACTGAACCCTGGCCCAGGCAAACACCAGTTTGCATTAGCGTGCCTCTCCTCACACTCAATTTAATGTAAAAATCTACAGACACAGATGCTTTATGCCGGTGACGTATGACACTGCCATAGTGCTTAGCCAAGTAAAATGATTAAAAAGCTAAAGCTCCTTCAGGGAGCTCAATAAATTGCTGTTGCTGTGACTAGACACACGTGGCAGCAGTCGAGTCATGGGCGAAACAAAGTAAAGCAATATTATGTGAAAGCTACAGTAAACAGGATTTCAACAAAGACATCCAGTAAGCCCTAAACTGCCCCTGCTGTTTAATGCTCCCTGCCTACTCACTATGCTTCACAGCAGCAATGTGATATCTATGAACGACGCTGACAGGATAACACCGTGAGCAATTCTTTCTTTCTTTCTTTCTTGCTGCTCACTACCAGCCAAACACCAGCTGATTTATGAATTAAGGTGGCATGCGAGGGCACATCTGTGCAGGGCAGACTGATGTCAGGGGTCCGCCCAGGCTCTAATCGCACCATTATCCTCAATAGCCTTATTGATTAGGAAGCCAAGACTGCTCTGGCTGCTTCCTAGATGCATTTGACTCCATCTGCCTGGCAGAGAGCGATGAGCCCTCCGTCCTCTCATCCATTTTCTAAACTGCTTATCCTGTTTAGGGTTGCTGAGGGCAGCAACAGGCAAGTGGACGCACACACATGTAGTATGTTCACACAGACACATCAACAAAAAACACACCATTAATGAAGCCTTAGTGTGTTTAGGGTTTCATTTTGAAATTCTGTACTCTTAACAAACCTGATCACACTTGACACAATACTACAGATACACTAAATCTAAGGCTATTCTGATTGAGAGATTACCAAAAGGCCAGGGATTGAGTGGACATCTCTTCATAATCTCTACATCCGTCCGTCCATCCATTTTCCATCTCACTGCTTTTTAAGCCATTGTGTATTAAGAAGTGAACATGGTCACTGCGGAGATAAACCTACTGATGTCAGGAAAGTGTGTGTGTGAGTGTGTCTACTGAAAATTTGTGTGTGTGTGTGTGTGTGTGTGTGTGTGTGTGTGTGTGTGTGTGTGTGTGTGTGTGTGTGTGTGTGTGTGTGTGTGTGTGTGTGCGCGTGTGCGCCAAGAGTGGGGAGACACTTACCTAGCATACGAATGTATAGCGCTGTCTGGTCAGAGCTGTCGTAGGAGATGGCCCCTCGTCTCTGAACAAAAAGAAATATCATCAGCAACTATCCAAGGTTTACACCAACATAACTTTACAATTTTATTATAGAGTGGTGCAGGAATGAGTGCTAAAACCCAGAAATGAGTAACAATTTAGCACTTTTGGGTCCTTTGTCTCAAAGTCAATGGGTCTTTTTGAATGGGTTTTTAGTCAGATGCGTGAAATAAAATCTGTGGTTAACAGTAGCTGAAGGGATTTTAACATTTTGTTTTACGATATGAAATACGTCAGTAAATATCCCACTCATGAATTTGGAAGTCTATATGTATTTTAATGGTTGGTAATAAAATAAGACTACTAAACGTCATCATGCCGACTGGTCCGCCTTTACGGCCTAGTTGTGCACACTGTGTTATGGATGTTTGAGTTTTTTGAAAGTATTTTCTGGGCTGCTTCATAAAGCGATTCAATTCTGAAGCTTATCTTGCTGAACAAAACAGGTTAGTATCATAAATGGTCTATGTTGCCACAGAACTTATTTGCTGCAATAACCCAAAACTCAATGCAAAAATCCCATTAGCTCTTTGTCGAAGAAACCAAGGGCGAGGCTAACTTCCGGGTTCACCGACAAAATCATGTCATCCAGGAGCGCTCACACACGACAGCAACGTAATAGCTCCCAGAATTGATGTGGGTGGTATCACAATCACATTTCCCTCAAACACACACCTAAAAAAACACAAAATAAAGGCCATTTTTTAAACATATGTGTACAGAGTTTGATAAGTAATGTTGCTGTTGTTGGTGCTAATCTGCTGTATGTGTGAGTGAGAGTGTGTGCAAGTGTGAGAGTGACTGTGTGTGTGCATAAACGCCTACACTGATAAATATGTTCCAGCTTCATATCATCAGCCTGATACGGCACCACTATCAGTCATGTGAGAAACGCATGTGTTATGTGACACACACACACACACACACACACACACACACACACACACACACACACACACACACACACACACACACACACACACACACACACACACACACACACACACACACACACACAGCGTTTCCCATAAATAGAAATTACTTTGGGTCCCATCCAAACACATTTGTCCCCACCCGCTCGCTTCCCTTTAAATGTTGAGACAGTTGAAAATACAAACATTAAAAAGTATATATTGAAAAGACTTCCCTCATCTGACGTCAGCAGGTGAATGCAATTTGAATTCATTTGAATTCATATTTGAATTGACTTTGGTGGAACTAATAAGGACAGATGTGGCCCACCAACCTTTGTCAAGTCAGTGCCATTTGTTAATAGTATGAATATTTGATAAATTGTTGTAAAATTTTGTATGGCATCTTTAAATTTAAATTTTCTTCCTTGCAAAATTAATCTAAACGCAACACTTCTGGTAGCTGCATCACAAGAAGACTTTTTCTAACAGCGACAGTAGACGCCGGTGTTCGATTTTGCTGCCACAAGGCAGACTTGAGCGCCGGTAAGAAACGCATCAGGCGTTCCATTAACTACAATGTAAACCCATCCACAGCAACAGTACACGCTCTGAGAAAGTGCAACGGGAGTGTGGTGACGTAGTTTAAAGAGCAAAAACACACACTTCGGTCAGGTGGGAGAACAGGTGGATGGGCCCCTTATAATCACAATTCTTTCATCACAGGATACCTCTGTTCGTATCTCGTGCATCATGTTACAAATCAGCTGTACAAACGTAGTAGCTTTAAGCCCAACCACGCATTTCTTTCCAAAACCTAACTATAGTGGTTTTGTTGCCTAAACCTAAAGTGACGTCAAGGGTAACGATAGTGGTTTTGATGACAAAAATGAAGTGACGCCAAAGGGTGTGACAAAGCAGCGGTATGTGATGAGTTGGGAAGAAAACGTGTTGAGCTGACTTATCCACCACGTTTAGTGACCATCTGCTCACTGTAACTGCTTAATAAAAGCTGATCCAAACCTAAATTTTGCACATTTGATTTGGATTTTTCCCTCTGCAATGCCAAGGAAACACAAAAAGACAAAGAACTGACTGAATGTATGTTAATATAATGTGTATATAATAAAACAAATGTGCTAGAAATTACCACTCCAAGCAATACAGCCACATTTTCACCATGACACAATTTCCTACTGATGGACCATTTTTACTGCTTACGGGGCACTAAATACTGTGTAGACTAATGGCGACTGCTATTACGAGGTCTCAATTTCTAGTTTGACAACTGAATTTTGAAATACTTTTCTGAGTCAACCCTGGGTAAAGACATGAACTGGAAACATCAGATGCGTGTGCTTCGAATAAGTCAATTGTTTACACTGGCTCAGCAGCACACACCAAAAGTTTCCAGTGATGCATTAATATCCTTTTTGACATATGGGCTAAAAACGTGGTTTTGGAGTATAAACAAAACAAGAAACAAACATTTTCTTCAGGTTTCTAGAGCCATAGTTTCCACTAACCTACTGTGAAATAGTACAAAGTCATACTTTGAATTAACAGTGCTACTGTTGAGCTTAGAAGGCGAACAAGTTGGACAAAATATGGATGAAGTTCCCAGCAAATGAGTGAATATGTTTTATCTTTCCTTGTGTCTACAACTCCATCCAGTGCCGAGAGTATCCCTCACCAGAAGGCAGCCACAGCAGAGCACTGCAGTGGCAGTTGTAGTGGGTAGGACTGTGGTAACTGCATATTTGCTCTGTCGACAAACAGCTGCTCCAGGCTACACTGAGGTGTTGGCTCACCTCTCTGTGCACTCCAGGCGTCCTAGCCCCCTCCAGGCAGACTCGCCGCTCTCCTTTCTGGGGCTACCCTTGTCTAGGATTACCCATTCCACAGGGAGCCGGCATGACTGGCCAGTTCATGACAACAATCAACTGGTCACACCACAACACACACAAGTGTACATGCCTGTATACTCATTACTTCATATCCTTTGGATCGCTGTGAATCTCCTTCACACATGCACACACACTCACACACACAGTCATGTTTCCAGGACTTTTGGGGACATTACGCTGACTTACATTAATTTCCTGGAGACCCTAACTGTAACTGGTACTTGCCTAATCCTAACCCTTCCCCTAACCTCAACCTAACCTTCCCCTAACCCTAAACTAAGTCCCAACCCTAAAACATAATGTTTTACTTTAAGGGGACATGCACTTTGTCCCCACCAACATGACTGTACAAAGAGATTCATGTCCCCAGAACATGTAGTAATACTCCCACTCACACTCACACACACACACCTGACACCGTCTGTCCTCTAAGCTCATGACAGCCGCCAATCCAAAGCTAATATTTTACCGACTAGCAAACAGCTTGACTCGGGGTGGATGATCTGCAAAGCTGTATTTTAGTGTCAACAGGCCTCTGTGTTTACACACAGCACCAGTGGTTAGTGTGAATATTGTAGATTGTGTGTATACTGTATATGCATGGGCTGTGTGTGTCTGTTTGTATGTGTGTGTAAGGGGGTTGGTATCGGCTGTAACATGCGTGGGAACTGTATAATACTGGCTCTAGGGCTGGGAATGGTGACCAGCCCTGCCAACGCTTGCCCAAACAAACCTTTTGGCTGGAAAACACACACACACACACACACACACACACACACACACACACACACACACACACACACACACACACGCACACGCGCATGCATGCACGCGCGCATGCATGCACGCACGCACACACACACACACGCACGCACACACACGTGGACACCACACACGCGCACATGGGGCCAGCCACCAGTTGGCACTTAAGTGGCCATTGCTGGCATGTGCTCCCTTGTGAACTGGTATGAAGGAGGCGGCAGTGCCAACACTTTGTCAATGTCACATTCCCACTGTGAACGGAGGGGAAAGTCACGTTTTACCCTTGAAAACACAGAACCGTGCCACGCCTTACAGTGCCAACACGCACAAACCATACACCCATGGTCCTGTCATGGTCTGAAGTGAACTTCAGCCCCTTTGCAAGCTCTGTGTTTCTGGCATCTATGCTTCACAGTTGAGACTGATGGGAAATAAGGGAGAGAGAGAGATGCAAGATGTCAAAGGCAGGACTTGTACTTAATGTCCCAGACAGGAAATTCACTTATTAGACATAACTAATAAATTTGATCGGTTTAATTTGCTGCCCTTCTTTGCACATGCTTATCATCAGTTTCAATCATATGAAAAATTAGGAATGTACTCTGGTGGATAATCTCCTTTTTGTAAGGTTTGTAAGCATTGTTAAACTGATGTCTCCGCAAACCAGACAACTCAATTTGCATCCTTCATGCAACAAACTAGAACTTGTGCAGATGCTTAACAACAACAGCCTTCCACGGGCCAGGTTGCTACCGGAAGGTTTAACTATGAAGCAGCTGCAGGACATACTGACTTGGTTACTGAGAACAGTGACCGACTACTAGCTTGTTTGTTTGATAAAAACTATCATGAGTTTTGATCATGGTTGCTCACAGGTGTGGCACAGCAAAGGTATCCAGCTTAATGGAAATCTGCCAGTTGTTCATAGGCTGAATGAAGAAAAACATGTGCGAGATCATCACTAGGCTGATGCTTGGATTTGGGTTCACATCCAGAGACTGTACATTAGAAGTGGATGTATTCACAGTGACATCACCCATTGGTTTGTGGACTGCCATTTTGAAGCCTTGAGTTTGGTATTTTGGCTGTCGCCATCTTGGTTATTTGCAACCAGAAGTGACACGAGAGGGTGGAGCTAAGTGCAACTGAGATCTGAATAAACATTTTTAGGTGACCAAAATCTTAAAATTAACTTTCATGACCCGAGAACACACTGTGAAAGGGTCGAAAACACGGATAACTCCCAGACCGGACAATGCTGTGGTAGCGACCTGTTAATCACAAGGTAGCCATGCCCTAAAGCATACCCCGCTTTATGGTCTATCTGACAATAAGAGACCATAATTTACTAAATGAACATCATGCTGTATTGAAGAAGACTAGAAACCATATATTTATGTTTGAGGTAATGAATAAAGTGAGAAGTAGGGTCATTTTCTCATAGACGTCTATACAATCTGACTTATTTAAACCAGAGGAGTCACCCCCTGCTGGTTATTAGAAAGAATGCAAGTTTAAGGCACTTCAGCATTACTTTTCAGACCCCAGAGTTGTCCACTCTTTACACCCCATGACCAACTTTGTCAGCTAGCAAAAAAAGAGGAAAAATGCATTAACTTTGCAGTTCAACATATAAACAGTTGGATTTTTCCAGTGACTTTAACACAGAATTCTTGATGTCTAGTAACTTCTTGCTTTGGTTTCACTGCTGGTTGCCAGTTTGCATTTGACCCACAGCCTCTGGCATCAAACAAGGCAGGGCCAGGATTTAAATTTCTACCAATCTGTTAGGCTATGGCGTTTTTGTTTTTTTCCCACTTCAGGCTTATGCAAAACTGGGGTGTGAAGGGAGAAATGTGACTCACTGAGCTATACAGGAATGAAGTCATCATCCATCCATGTCGGACGAATCCTGGACAGCGATAACTTTTTTTAAACATGCAGAAATACAACAAACCTTTTGTAAAAACCTCTAAACCTCAGTCCAGACATTATTCTTCTGAAAATGCATACACATGGAGGCCTATACATAGTCAAATCAAGTCACATTGTTATTCTGCCACCTGGATTTTTGTAAATTACAATTACATTTAACCATTGTAACTGGTTATAGGTCACATTTTTTTCTGTTTACTTCCATGAAGCTTTACAATTTCTATTCTTATTTTTGGGAAACATACTTTGGGTGCCTTTAATTGAACACCTGGAGCTGCAGCCAGTCAGTGTTTGCTCGCAGCAGTCCGAGACCGAGCCAAATTCAGTTTGGTTTGTTGTTTGATTTACTGCTAGCACAACAGTCGGCTCATTGTGCTCCCTGCAATTCCACGTGAGCTTGTTTACATACGACTCTGTTCCTTATCTCGGCTTAGTCTCGCTGCCTGGGGTCACAGCATTCAGGTTTCTGTGGTCAGGAGGTCGTGTGATGTCAAAACGTCTGTCTGCGTGAGTAATGCCAGGTCTACAGTGTTAATCATTTTCTGACTCCTACAGTTTAACAGATGCTGAAACATGTTATGGTGATGTTTGCGCAAAAGCAGACAGACTATGTATTGTGTGTTTAAATCAAAAGGCACTGACGGAGTTGCAAGAACTCAAAGTCAAACCAGCTTTTTCAAACATGCTCTCGTCATCACGGCATTGTGATGGAGCTGATATTGTAGTCTGACGCCTTTTGAATGTTTGTCAATGGTCCAGTGCACAGTGCAGCATTCTCACCCTTCCTTGTTTCAAACAGACAAAACCTGCCCTTGTGATGTAGTTTAGCTTTAAAATGGGTTTTAGCTGAGGACAAGCCTATTGCACAGTCAGTAAGTCAGCTGAGGGCAAGCAAATGAGGAAGCCAGCAGTATTCCTATAAACTGACATATCAGAAACAAAGCAGTGCACGCACACATGTAAATACCCAAGATAAAAGCAGCCGGACTCAGCACGGTTTCATAAACTGAAAGCTTCCTTCTGAGTTATGACCTCTTGCGGCGCTCTGCTGTGTGGGACGGCACATTCCAGTAACTGAGTGCTAGGCCATAAATGCGGACAGGTTTGGAGTGAGTGAGTATGTGTGCGTGTGTTTATGCAGCAGCCATCGCATACACAAAAGCGCTTAGATGGAGTCTACCTGTTGTAAGTGTTTTATGAGAACACCGTCCACTCTGACACACTCCAGCTGCAGTGAGCCTTTGAGAGAGAGGGCTGCTGGTTTGAGGAGGAGGCCTGGGGTGAACTGGCCCGATGCCTTAGCCGGCGAATGACGGAGCAGAGTTGTCGCCAAAGAACAAAGAAGCATGCTTGTCAAGCAGTAATACAGACTGCAACTAATGTTGTTGTATCTTTACTGAGCAGGTAAACTGTCTAAAAATGATTTAAACCTTCTTTACACAGAGAGCTTTAAGGGGCCTTGTATAAATGTGCTTTTAGTGCTCTATGACACAAAAATTTAGGGGTGGGGGAAGGAAGAGGGAGACTTGCTTCATATTCTCACAGGCTATCTACCCCGCACAGGAATTTCATTCATCTCAAACATCATCCCCAGGCTCTAATTGCTTCTCCGGGCCGGCTTAATGCTCCCCCCTTGCAAGTCTTAACCTTCTGAGGAAAGCAAACAAAACCCAAGTCGACAACCAGCGCGCCTGTGGACAACTATTCTGTGTTTAAAACTAGCAACAGTGGTAAATAAATTCTCCCTTCCCGTATGGGCTCATCTCGTATGTCTATACAGTATATATGTTTAATATTGAGCCAGTATTCAGCTGGTCCCTGACATTGTGTCTGTTAGTGTGTTGACGTATGGAGCCACAATCTCACAGGCGATTGCACTCGACACTGCAGCACAAAAACAGAATGGTCATGTGATAAGAGGGGCCCCTCACAGAGAGAGACGGACAGGCCGAGAAACAGGGAGGGTGCGTATATATAAATGAAGACAGGATGTAAGGTTTGACCCTTGTTTATTTACTAAATAATACACATCCTTGTTTGCTCCTTCACACAAATTTTGCAGAAAACCAAATTTTGGTAGGGAGAGGGTTAAAGTTTTTGTGAAAGGTTGTGAAACACCAGGCTCAGAGTCTGAACAGCCCCTTCAGCATTCTTACCACATCCTGAAACTACGTCAATCCGATGGCAATGCGCAGAAAAAAAAAAAAAAAAAAAGCTTATCGGTTCAGTTAAAATCAACAAAGTAACTCCCTCAGAAAGAAGCACTGTAGTGTGTTCTCTTATCGTGCTCTGCGCAGAAACATCCATAGTGTGGAAGAAACATGCAGTGCTATCTCGCACCCTTATGCACAGGCCTATCATCATCGTCTGTCCCTAAACGTCTCAGATCAGAAGGAGTCTATCTAGGGTCAGTGGCCAACATGCTCTTGATGATATCTCTGACTGTGATATGATGGTCTGACCTGAAACCATGTCTGCTTTACCAGTCTAAGCTGCTTGCCTCCCGTTATCACCACCAGCCAAGTGACTGTTCAGGCCTCATCAATACCGTGCATCTGTTTATTGACTCTTTCGAAAAATGTAGCCTCATCAAAACCATGCGACCGTGTGCGAACGTGTTACTAGCACCAAATCATGGCCACATGGCCCAGGAGCTCAGTGCTGCCATGTGGAACATCTCTGAAATGCGTGCAGTAAAGCCAAACTAACTTTATGTGCCATTACATGTGTGTTTTGTAGCTTAGATGTGAACCACATGACTCCTTGTCCTGTACTGCTGCTCCTTTCATCCTGCACCAATCTAATCTATCTCGGTCCTGTGTTTACCCTTCACTCCAGAGAGGCCAGAGGGGACCAGCATGCATCACTATATACAAGGGAAATTCAAATCATCTTCCACCTCACTTTTGGGAATTAATCAACAAGCAGCCAACATGCATAAAAACAATAGAGGCATTGTACTAGATAAATGAGCCCATTTATTTAATGCCGTTGCTGTTATCAACGCCTCCTCAGCAGCATATTTACACCCAATCATAAGCATTCCACGACCACAGAGTGACATATTCTTCTGAGACTCTGTCGTGTCTTCAGCCCTACTCTTTCGTCCTCTGTTTACAAGAGGAAATGTCTTCATCGGCAAGGGGGGGGGGGGGGGGGGGGAGGAGAAAGAGAAAGAAAGAGAGGGAGCTTGTGAGTGAGCGGAACAAGATAGCCAGAGAAAGAAAAGAGACTGAGACTCCGGCCATCTGTGAGTCTGGCTGCGAGCCAAACCACTGCCCACAGAGCCCAGGCACATGCCTAACTGCCTCTTTCTGCAATGCTAGTCCAGAACTGCTTCCACAAACAACAGGCCTGTGGAACCACACACAAAAACACAGCAGCCACCAAGGACAAATGCACCCTTATGGTCATAAATAGGGCCCGAAACACAATATTTGTAGAAGTGTAATTGCTCCGTGATAAAGGCTGAGTGACACCGGCGTATGCTTGTACGCATGTTCACCCACTTCTGCCACTGTTTGGGAAGAAAAAAAGACAAACGGCTATGTCAGCATGTTGAAATACTGAATCCCTCGCTGTTGCTGTCTTGTTTTTGCATAAAACCTTGTGCAATTTAACAATGTTTCCACAAAAATGACATGCAGACCATTATTGTTTCACTGGAAACTCACTTAACACTACAAAGTTCACTGCTTGTTGCAAATGACCCCTTTTTACACAACAAAGGAGCACGATGACAGCACACCTCACCTGCCAATTGAAAATGAACTCTGGCCCGCTTGAGAAATCAGCTGGTGAACCCGACCAAGAGACACAATGGCTTTACGCTTGTGTTTGCATGCAGAGCATGAGCAATCTGGCATTATGCTGAGATGGGGTTTCTCCTGAGGTTTTGAGACCTCTCCAGGGATCCCTCCTTTTGGTGGCAGTCTGGGAAGCAAAGTCCAAGAACCACCAAGGCGAAGGATAGCCTTCGGATTACTTTTACAACTCCTCAAAACTGAGACACAGCATGATGATGGAGTGTTATGATAATGCCTTCATGTATATAGTGAACAGATGGACACAAAAATGAATGGATGGATAGAAAAGTCTTGTCCGATATTTCAGAAAATCTGTCAAAAGCATTAATAACCCAACGAGGGAAAAAAAAGCCCACCAAGGATGAGAAACATTGAGGGCCTTTGATAGCCGAGGCTATGCATTAGTCTTTGAGGGAGGCGCCTGTGATTGTGTGGTAGGTTCAAAGTCGACACACATGGGTGGTTATGTGGAGCAGCGTCTTGCACAAAGCACTAATGGACGGCCCATTGAAGAGGACGCTCACATGGTCAAAAGACGGTGACTTAATGCTTAGTTATGTGTTGGGAGATGCCACGCAACGCCGTGGGAGTTTCTGTTTATGGCCACCTGGCAGGACATGACCTTAAGAGATGAAAATACACACTGCTGCTTTTGTGCAAAGCAACTGAAGCCATTGCAAGGTTGTTTAACATTTTAAAAACCGTAACAGTGTGGGGACAGAGCTCATCAACTCATGGCCTGATGTGCAACTTCCCTCTTGGCTGAGGTTGCAGGCACATGTGAGTTACAGTTAGTTAAGCAAGTGTACTGGACAAAGGCCTCATGGATGGTACATCATCTGAGACACATGCTTACACATAACAGTGACTCAGTGCTTGGTTAATGCATTGGAGATACATTATATGTCTGTGCCAGTTTTTTTTTCCCCTACGGTACGTACATGAGAGTTCAGCAAAATGTGACTCCACAACATGAAGACAGTTGTTGCGGCCTATCTTTTCTTTTATTTCACCGCAGGGCAGAAATACATAGAGGTAGGCTTACCAGAGGCACATTTTCAAGACTGAGAAAAAAAGCAGGAAGTTCAAGTATGATTCAATGATTTATGTTTATTCTGTCAATGTGTCAAGGGATGTTAATATAAATAACAGGGTGGCACGTTCCTTCTGACAAATGTGGCAAGTCCTAGAAGTAAACTGATATACTTTAGGCATCATGCTGAAGGCTAAAGTGTAAGCCAAGGGAGCCTTTATCTGTGGGCACCATGCACAAGCAAAGTGGTTTCAGCTTGGTGTATTTTAGGTCTAAAGAGATAAGAAAATGTTGTGTGCGTCTGTGCAAGTGAGTGCTCACTGTGTGCGCTGGGGCCTAGATATCCAGCAACCACCTGCAAGATTCCTGTGGATTATTCATACATTTGTTTAAAAATAAATAAATAAAAAAGGACGGTGCTGGTTTTAAGGCCTGTGTGATTCCCAGAGCTAAACCCACTGTGACTACATGATAGAAAAAAGAGAGATTTTTAATTTCTTTACCTGTGACAGCTGTCTCGGATCAGGAGCCCCGAAGAGAGAAGAGCTGGAGCTGAAACTAATGGCTCCCCTCCGGCTGAGGACATGCTTGGGAACCGGCCTGTCTAGAGGCAAAACCGGCAGCTGATAACATACTTCCATTGAATAGTCAGGGCTGGATCCGGATCAAAAGTATAAAAAAAAAATAAATGTATAATGAAAAAGGGAACAAATGCAATGCGAAAATTGATGGTTGGTGAATTAGAAAATCTCCCAAAGCCGAAGAAATCTTTCAATATTGTGGAAACGATCTGCTATCGAGCTGCAAAGTATTTCTGTTCATTATGAGCGACTCAAAACTTGTCCAGATCGCCTTCATTGATGCTGCGTCTTGTCTACCTCCACCGTTTTACCTCCTTTGGTGTCATTTTGTAAGGGAAAAAAATCATGCTGCTGTTGCATTTGCTCCTTTCCTTCTCATTTTACTCAAATCCGGGCCCACGGACGACGAGACCTTCTTGCCATTTTCTGGGTCTTTATGAAAACGCTTCCTCATTTTCAAAGCAGAGAAAAACGTCCGCTCATCTGCGTTTCGTGGTGTTCCCGGATCCGCATATCACATATCCCGAAATGAAAACAAAAGGCACGACCACTTCCAAATAATGTCATCAACATAACATTTTGTATGCAACACCGGCGGATGAGGTGAGGCAGCTCCAGGATGTGAGACCTTGTCAGCCGTGGCCGGGAGGTTTCTCTCTCATTCACGCTTACACCGGTGGCGAAATATAATCAACATGTAGGGCTTTTCCGTCTTTTTTCAGAAGCTGCATGATGAAGGAGCAGTTGTCTAATTCACCGCTGACCGTAAAGCACAAAGTGTCTGGCTCAGAGAGGGGAACCCCGACGTTCATCTCAGTCACTGCGATTCCGGTGCGTTTAAAGGACACGTAAAGGCACGTAACACAAACCTATCAACCAAAACACGACAAATTAACAACCTAAAGTGTGTTTATATCCCTAGAACTACCTACCTACCGTCCTAAACATTAGCCTACTGTATGGTTTTAAAGCGCACACCACCTGCCAGAGATGGTGCTGTTGGAGCGAGCAAAAAACGCCCTTGTCTACGATACACCAATGGCGTCAAGGCTGCTAATATAAGCTCAACGATGATTGGACAACAGCGCCGAAGACATATAAACCGAATTACGTGATTGGCTGTGCGGCCAGGGCGATCCCAAGACCTATATGAGCAGTCGTTTGCAGACGGCGTGGACTTTCTCAAGGGTATTCCTCCACAACGGGGCTTGCCCTGCAGCGGTCCACATCATTGCCTGTGATTACCTTCCTCTCATGACTCATACTACTTGGGAGCTGAGACTCACTGGGAGTTTGAAATACAGCCTAGGAAATGCAGCAAAATGTTGCAGCTCTGTCAGGCAAATTTGCTCCATATGACTGCGTGTGGTCACTCTAGACACATGCTGCTTGCATTGTAAAGTAGACTCAGAGTTACTCATTTTATTGTCTGCATGCATTATTTATGTATATCTGTCTGGCACCATACACCTGTAACACACTGGGACCACTGATTAATTTTTGCATGATCTCAAATAATAACCCCAATAAAAGCACTACTATGAGACCAGAACATGAGCAGTTTCACTGGAGGTTTCTGTGCCATGCCCATGTGATGGGGGACAATGGCTGTGTCATGGCAACAGTCAGGCCCAGTGCCAGTGGCAGCATAATCCCCTCCCCATTTCCATGGGTCTGAATGCAGTTCCCCACAATCATACCCCCCACAAAGAGGTCCTGCATCCTTTCCAGGCAACTAAGGTAACAACACTGCAAAACACAACAACAAATGTGCTGTAGACAGTAGCAGGGGTGGAAAGAGTACTAGAATAGCCAACTTAATGTCAACTGTAAAGTGAGGTACTTGTGTTTGAAACTACTAAAAGGAAACTACAACAGCAGATGTCATGACTGTTACCAGCCATAAACAGTTACCTACAGTATGTTCACCCAAAAGACAAACCATTTCATAATTTATGCCCTACCACACAAACCCTGCCAAAGTACTGACAACATTTAGAGAATGGGCTCAGAGGGAAAACTTATATTTTACATTTTCCTATGTATATTTGCCATAACTATAGCTTTCTCAGCAACTTTTCTCCTTGCAAACCTGCGTAGGAATAATAAAAGAAGATAGAGGAAACAAGAACAAGCTTCTTAATGACTACAACTAATTACGATATTTACTTTCTCCCCTGGATGATGAACACCTTGCCAATTTGATGCTACCTGCAGTGGTGGAAGAGGGACTTTTACTTGTGTAAACGCAGCAGTGTAAATCTAGATCTTACCTTTGTACCTTATACAGCGCGGCAGGATGGTCATCCCTCACTCTGTGGAGGTTACAACACATTACATTTTAGTCAATATCATCTCTGGCAGATTCCCTACATACTTAAGTCAGAAGTTTGTATTGCTCCGAAACAGTTATAACCTCAGGTCACGTAAATAGGTTTAGTTTAAGGTGCCTACTATCAGTACAGAAGCTGGCAAAACAAGCCTGTTCGTCTACGGACCTGGACCTGGAACGATCTGCAGGCTAAGCTTCAAGTTGACACCATCATCTCTTTAAATGATTTTAAATGTAGAATAAAGGAAGTGGTGACTGCTTGCTGCAGATGCTTCAGTTAAATATCAAAAACAAGACCAACATGCTGCCCTGTTAATGCACTGTATGACGTAATAATGTATTTTACCAATCGTTGCTGTTGTGATTCAGCGTTGTTGTCCTGTTATGTGTTGATGCTGCTATTTGATCTGGTCTTGACTAGGTCTCACTTTAGTCTCAATTTAACCTCCTAGTTAAATAAAGTTTATGTATACACTTAAGTTAAAGTACAAAAGTACCAATATATTATATATATAGTATCAAAATACACTTTCAGTACAGATACATTTCAGAATCATATATTTTCACACTGGATAATTAGTGATGCATTAAATGTGCACATCACTTTAACTGGTAAACATGGGGCTGATTTTAAGTACTTTATATACTACTGAGTACCTTAATCCATACCATTACATCATAATTTATTTGTTGATTATGTTTTAGATTTTCTATATTGATGATAACCTGAATCTGCAAAGAAACTAGTGACTTAAGTTGTCAAATAAATGTTGTGCAGTACAAAGTAAAATATTTTCCTCCAAAATGTGTAGCATGAAATGAAAATACTCAAAGTACAAGCACCTGAAAATTGTACTTAAGTATAGTACTTGAGTAAATATATTCCACCACTTGGTAACTGCTACTTTTCCTAAAGACTTAATGTAAATGACTAAGACGTCCCATTTGGTATTTTTTAAAAGTATTGGCTTGCAAACAGAGCAGAGGAGGTCAAACACACCTGGGCGGTTCTGTTTTTGCATTCGCAGTTCACAAACCTGTTGTTGCCAGACAACTCTGAAACTGCTCAATGTGCCATATGACTTTGTCAATGGGCACTTTTCTCAGCAGCCATTTTAACATGTAATTGCAGAGTAAACACAGGTGTAATTGATAAAATTAATTATGGACCCATTCTGTTTATCATCTCAGCCACTCCAGTGATCCAGCATGCACAATACCAGGGCCCTGGCACACAAGAGTCAGAATTATTGTCATTAATTATACCTGTATTTACCTTTTAATGACATGTCAAAATGGCTGCTGGGAAAAGGGCCTCATATGTTACGTGTGTGTGAACAGGACAGAACATATTTTAAACCTCTAAGTGTACATTGCAACATTTACACATACTCGCAAACGAACACACACCATGCACAGACACACACCTTTGCAGCACAGCAGGTGTGTTTAACTACTCTCACATCAGCCTCAGGAGCTTTGAGGTGAGCTGCATACCTGCTGATTCCCCTTGAGGCTACAGGTACAGTATCTTTTTGTGAGGCCGCCAAAGCTCCACTCCCCCCTCTCCCGACTTTATTTCTGCTGAGAGCTCTCTGGAGGCAGACTGCAATCCGCTGTGGTGTCCCTAATTGATTTAACTGTTACCCTCTGACAGCACTGGGGGTATCACAGGAGCCATTATCTATTGCTTAATTGCCCACGCAGCAGTTTTACACCTATAGTGCTCTTTGACATACAGATTCTACTGTAAATGTGCATCTATAAACAAACACACCAGCACACTTTAACACACAGACATTTTCAATTCCTGATTTAAAATATATATATATATATTTGATGTAACTACACATCCTCTTTTAATTAATATTTTCCTTGACTAATTAATTACATTTTCATCACACTTAATTTACTGTATATTAGCAACTGTTATCTCACTCCTACTAAAATGGATTACAACTGCCATCAGGGTGAAATGAAAGAAATAAACTGAATTTTATACTGTAGTATACTTTTGTTTTAGAAGCCATTACAAATAGCTAAAAATGTATTGTGTGTATTTAGAGCCACCTTGTGGTGAAAAGGAGCAATTACAAGGACAATGTGCTCGCAGCATAATTTTTATTTATATTTTTGACTCAGCAACACACATGCTTTCATGAAGTGAGTTACAAACCCTATGTACACATCACCCATCTATGTCTGTCTAAAGTGCCATATTTTAAGATTTGGTAAAATAAATAAATAAATAAAATCTGGCCTGTGGGGTGTTACGCAGTTAACCCAGTTTTTCCAGCATGACACAGATATTCCAGTTTATGGTTAGCTTATGCTGTTATCCTCTTCATTTTGTAAACGTCCAGCCATGCATTTAAAATCTCGGCTCTCCTGTGATAAAAACTCCCTCGTAAGAGCCTTTTTACCAGCTGCCAGCAATGTATTTAATAAATATGTCTCTTTTCAACCATTCTTGAGGCTTAAGTCTTGTAAGGCATTATGAATCTCTCTCCAAAAATCTTGAATGACGGGGCAATGCCAGAAACCATGGCAATGATGTGCATTCAGATTTCCATGATTTCTCCAGCAAGCCGGGGAGTTACCATCATAGTAAGAGGGTGTAATAAAATACCTTATAGGCTTTTCCAACTAAATTCCCTCCATTTTTGTGAGCTGGTACATTTATATTGATACATATTATTGTCCATTCTTCCTCAGATAGGATCATCTTTGCTGCCTTCTCCCACTTTGTTTTAATATACAACGCTGAGTGTATTTCAAGATTTAATAGCCCTTTATATACAGTCTATACATGATAGTATTTGAGTTATATACTTTTGTTAAACATTTCTATCAAACCTAACCTTGGCTGTGTTATATTTTTCACCTTTTTTTTAAATATAATGCCGCATCTGGAGGTATTGATAGGAGTCCTGTTTTTCTAATAAGAAGTTCTCTAAGCATTTCAAAGCTGAACATTGTCACTTCTTTCATGTCGCATAAAACAGTTACACCTTCAGTTAACCAGACCTTAAATCAGTAAAGCCTGTGCCATATGCGCACCATTTAAGGATTGCAATATCTTCCTCTAAATTATATTCTTTTACCATATTTTGAGTTTACCATATTTTAAGAGTTAATTTTACACATGGATTTTCAATAATATTCATGTAGCCTTGTAGGTTACGGTCAGCTATGATTGCTTGTACAGGGATAGAGGCTCTTCAGTGTTTTTCCACTGGGCATCATGTGATGGATTGCACCAGCAAATCATTGGTCTCAACTGTGCTGCCCAATTATAATAAGAGAAGGTAAGCCCCACCCCCCCCTTTATTTTACTAACTGCAATGTCTTTAAACAAATTTTAGGTCTTTTACCTTGCCATATATAACTTGATAATGTTTTGTCCCACTTGTTAAACTGTTACTGGTCAATCTCTATTGGTAGGGTCTAAAATGGGTATAATAATCTTGGCAATATGTTAATTTTAATGGATTAAATTGTTGAGCTGAAACTTAAAACAAGGAATTAGGTTCTATCTTGTTATGTCAGGATTAAAAATGTATTAAAGAAATATTAAGGTTTATAACAGTACATTTCAAATATACTTTAAAAGAGAATGAATACTGGTTTGTCATCAGAAGGTATTAGTGGTGCAGTGAAACTGATATTAGCTTTGTATTGTCCAATATAATGACAACTACACTACAAAACACCTGCCAAATAAAAACTAAATATTACAGTTTGCATTTAAGTCCAAGTACAATGTGACATGAGCCAAATAAACTGGTGAAATGCTGGTGTTTTGTCCTCAACTTTGAAATCTGGGAAGTGTCTTTTCACAATTTTGCTCATTGGACTTTGGGTTTAGCGCTACACTGTGAATCCCATTGTTAAAGGGAACTTCATTAACTGAAACAATGACAGCCCTGCTTGGTGTCAGCTACAGTGACGTCAATATGCAGCAGAGCATCTACTGGACATAGCTTGCCCTCTTCCTACCACTAGATAGCACTCTTTTACTGTGTTAAAGGCCTGTGGGCTTTACTATCACAGCTTCTCAGTAGAAACTATAGCGTGACACTCCTTTAATCAACATTAACATCCAGACTGTTTAATGATACTGAGGGTTAGAAAAATAAA
The DNA here is from genome assembly GCA_947000775.1 of Pterois miles. Taxonomy (NCBI): domain Eukaryota; kingdom Metazoa; phylum Chordata; class Actinopteri; order Perciformes; family Scorpaenidae; genus Pterois; species Pterois miles. The sequence goes on from CAMQGK010000028.1 coordinate 14,506,172, forward strand.
ATAGTGATGAGTGAAACTACTGATCCCGCACTGGCAGTATCTAATAAAACACATTTTTAAAAATATAGAAGTTGACACTGGTATTGGTGTCTTTGGTGAAAATTCATAATTAAATATTGTTACTAGACATGAATGCCTACCACTTGTTGCTGAGACGCTTAAATCCAGATTGAAATGGTGAGTAACTGGCCAGTCCCAGCAGGTGCATGTTTTTATCACAGATTATTTACCGTGTACCCAACTTATAAAATAATAAAAGAGGGAATTGCTTGCTTGATTCACACTGTCTCTGCATCAAATAAAACTTGATGATGACTTAGCGCTACACCTTTCTAAGTCTCTGTTACCCAAGGGTCTCAGCCACAAGCTAAAAAAACAATTCAGTGATTAAGCTGCACCCATGAGAGCGACTGTTAAAGGATTCATAATAGCAATGCCAGCATTCTGTGTGTTTACTGTACCTGTAGTGTAACCTGCTTAATGCAGGCAGACTCCTGGTGTGTAAACACCCAGCTGCTGGATGCTGCAATCACTCTGCTTCACTACACTTTGAATCCAAAAGTTAGAGATGAGACAGTGTGGACTGCACGTCTCATGGTGCAGAGGGTGTGAGGTTTAAAGCAGGCTGAGAGAAGCACTAGAATGCTGAGCGCATCTCAGTTTCCCATGACCATGAGCTGCAGCCGTGCCTGTTAAAACACAATGACGTCTCTTTTACGTCACTGTATGGAAGACGATGTTATATAAATCTCCATGTGGAAATCTGGCTATTTGATTTCATATTTCTTATCAACTGACTACATGACAAAAATTATATAGGGCATTTACAAAACTGAAGGTTCATATTTCATTCATCATGTAAATCCACTATCTGTAACCCTACTTATACTGGCTTATCCATACTATACCACTGCATGACCAATCCTTATTGTGATTAGAACTAGTTTGATGCGACAATGTAAGCTTATTCTGATGTGACCAGAATAAGCTTACATTGGTCCGATTAACTACGACCACCCATTACAGATTTGGCTGTAGTGTAAATATGCATGCAACTGTTTATAGTATCCTTACATGGTTGAACAAAAGGCTACTTGGTTCAACCTGTCTAATGTTTTAAGGAATACTACAAATAACCTAAATGTTGGTTAAATTTATTCCAAAACAATCTTTGCTCTTCCTGCTTCGATTCATATGCCAATTATCTGCTCAGTTTCCAACTGAGGTGAGTCCTACTAGCAGGAAAAGGCACTGACGTCTTGATGACCACTGGTGGCATGTGACAAAGCACGACTACAAGAAAGGTGAATAATGATTTCGATTTTCAGTAAAAGGTCATTTACCTGGCAGATAATGAAACAGAAGGATGTCTGAACTGAGGTAAGCACACAGGAGGCCATCGGGGAAGTCTTACGGGTACACATGGACACAGAAGAAGCTTGCAATCTAAAAATTCAAAAAGGGAAATAAATATGAAAGCACTTCTGTTTCCCACATTATCATACATTTTGCACACTTGTTAAAACTTGCCAGAGTATAAAGAGATTACGATAAACCAGCCGCTATTCATTTTTAGTTTCTTTGTCCATTTCAAATGAGTGCAACAGAAACAACCAAGGGATTACCCAAATACATTTTCTGTTGCTGTAACTGAAAATCTTTTATTGTGTACTTGTACGTTTTAAAGGAATTTACCTTGTACTCAGGATGACTTTGCAACATTTTAAATCACACATTACAGATTACAAATACTGCAACCTGTCCCTATTAGTTTCAAACTATATTTCACCCATGCATTAGCAAACTTTACTTTTTTTGTGAAATTCATATTGTTAGTTTTGCTTTTCACTATAAAGAAACAGGCTTCAACCCTGTCCTTTACATTAGTTTTCATAATTACTATAATTTATTTATTTGTGTTCATCCCAAGTTAGTCCACATTGACTGATAACTTAACAATTACTTATAGATTTGCACAAGTTGTCACTACTAGTTATTCTTCTACTGGATTAAATTTACAGCAATGTGGCAGTATTTCTAGTTGTTTAAGATATTTTAGTACTTTTTCCATCCCCGATCACATCCCAAGTGTTGTTTTGAGGTGAATAATTTAATGTCCATTTTTAGTACAAATGTGAAAAAGCATAAATAGACCATTTTATCTGAGAATGCTTACAAAGACCTTTGAAATGACAGGCAATGCCTGCTTACCATCTGTATGAATACAATATGACTTCCACCTAACTGAAATATTCATACAGGGGAACAGATGGCACCCTTTACTCTGGACCCATATACACTTTTATCTTGCTTATGAGCTTGTAGACCTTGCTGCGTGTGGTTGTGTGTGAGTGCATGCGTGTATTTGGTGACCTTGACAGTACCTTCAGACTATTTAACTACATAATCAAAACACCATGTACCACCACTGAGCAAAAACAGAGGAACAGGAGGGTCACAGAGAGCTCTTTAAACTGACAGCTTCTGTCTGGCATTCACATCAGCTTTTCATCATCAAGCAATCTTCAAACTGCTCTTAATAATGTGTCAATCTTCAATCATTATTGCCCTTCTACCAACAGACACTGCAATTTTATGAGTCAGACGGTAATAGCTTAAAAATTATGACTTCATTTCAATCACAAAGACATACCCAGAACATGTTCTTAACTGAGCCACCGAAATGGTAAGCATTTGAGCAGTCCTTGTTGTTAATGAATATATAATGTAATCATCCTGGTCCGGCATTTTTAACAGACTACTAATTAACACTGAATGAACGGGGGGTAACAAGAAAACATAATTTGTTATAGAGCACAAGAAAAAGATACAGGAATCAGGTGAAACATACATGCCTACTTACCATATATACAGCAATGGCAAAACGTTACAGCTATAAGTTGTTATGAAGTTGATGATTTTTGGTTCCCTACCTGTAGTATGATATGGTAATTATGATGATGATGATGATGATGTATCTCTGTATGTTGGTCCTTGGGTTGACACCCACTGAAACAATGAGAGACCAATTTGAAAGGGTAGGCTGGATAATAACCTTCATTAATATTCAGTGATAACACGTCTAAAATGTTTAAATATGACTCACTGACTCTGACATGCCTGTGTGAAAAGCATGCATGCATAGACATGTGGCCTATTTATAAAGGGAACAGAGGTGCAAAGACAGCAGATGTTATATTGTAGGAGTCACAGGAAAAAAAAAAGTCAGATGAAAAACCACATTAAGTACTGTATACTTAGATGAACTATGAGGATCCTGACTGTGTCCTGACACAGACATCCATAGTACCTTTAAAATGTAGCATAATCATCTTAAATAAATACAAGAGTAAAGACATTAGTTGTGGATATCAATGGGAACTAGTACATGGAGGCAGTTGCTCTGTTGTTTAGGTTGTCGTCCATTAATTGTAGTTTGTTAGCCAAAACAATGTTATTTTAATCAATACTACATGTGCAATAAAACAACGTGGTCTTTGCTGTCGTTTTCTCAGTTTCAAGGATCTCAAGCTCATTCTTGACATCAGCAAGGTGCCATTTAACAAAGATATTGCAAGAAAGCACATATGATACTTGTGGATTGTCCAGTTGTTGTGTGTTTGGGGGGGGGGGGGGGGGCTCACAGAACGGAGCCATCGAAGAGATTAGGAGAGAAGAAAGGGGTGGGAGGATGGGGTGCAGAATAATAGAACTGAATAGGAGGAGTGGGTTAGGAGGTTTAACAAAACAAAGGAAGGGAAGTTTAAGGCATGGTCTGCTCTGAAAACTGTTGTTTAGTTTTCATTTAGCTGTCAGATGTCACCATCAGAAGAAATGTATGACCATTACAGCTCCCTGGATCTCTACTATGTACTGTAATTGATCAGAATTGAGTATTATACTAGTACTGCAGTATAGGGCATAAAAATGAATGGAAACAACATTTTTTCTGATGACACACAGTTTTGTGTCAATGAAATACCTAAAATAACAGCAGCAACTGTTGATCTGCTTACCTATACAAGAAAGGAGGTTGGATTCGTCATTTAAAAGGAAGAGAGGCGCAGGCTAAAGAAAGGGGAAATATAATAAAAAAAAAGAGAAAGAGAGAAGAGAAAAAAAAAAAGAAAAAAAAAAAAAAAAAAAAAAAAAATATAAAAAAAAAAAAAAATATAAAACTCTTGACTCTGATGAAGAAGCAGTTGGCGTTGAAATGTTAGTGTTCTAATAAAATTGAATGCCTTAAATCTGTGTGCTCCGGTGTGCTTTGGACCTGGTTTCTGAAGTCTCTCCTTTAAGTCATACGTTTTTCAAACACATCATGAAACTTAGAGTATGAAAAATATTTCCTTTAAACCTGTAAAGACCACCAAAATGTCCTCACTTCATTTGTCCATCCTTAAGATGTTCACACCTCATAAATAAATATGAATAAATGAAAACACTCATACACATGAATGACATTATGCACTTTACTACAGCTATGTATCCTCTCAGGCATAAGTTAGATTAAAATAGTAAATGAAAACACTGACTTGCATAAGAGGTTAAGACCGTTTACAAGAAAGAAAGAAATGTTCACGCAGTAACGAAACACTACCAAATTGCAAGTAGTGAAAAAACTGTTCCCTCCTTCGAGCCGGATTCGAACCAGCGACCTAAGGATTACCATGTACCCACTACAGTCCTCCGCTCTACCAACTGAGCTATCGAAGGGGAGCTGCACGTTCGCCGTAAATCAAAACACTTCAATATATCACACGGAAGGTAGAACTACTGCTGTCACATATGCATGTATGTTCCATAAATATCAATCACATAGTGTTTTCTGGGTACAATACACGTAACAAATTACAGTCCCTCCAATAAATTTGCTGTATGCTTACAAATCTACATATAATGTCTGTGTACTACAGTAGGCCTGCTGACTGACAGTCAACTTTTACCTCTGTTGTAAAGGGAAACTAAAAAGCTTCGTGTGATATACAATAGCATCCAGCTAGACAGAACTTACATTCTTGCCTGACACAGTACGCAGTCATTGTCAACAAAGGGCAGAACAAAACAGAGATCTGCATTTAAGCAACATTTCCAGGGTTGGCTGCCATGGTGAAACATGACATGACATCTAAACATTTTGACCAGTGTGGCTCATACGATGACAAAACATTTTTTCATTTTGGTGGCGATGGCTAACTTACTCACGTAATGACTAGCTGATGAATCATGAATGAAGTGTGTTGAGCACAGTTTCGTTTGTTGTAGTCGCTGTTGACGGTAAGTTAGCAAGCTAGCTAAATTAAAGCTAGGTTAGCCTACAGCGTTTACATGTAATGCTAACCCTACCGCGGCTATTATAGGTCACATATTACAACATACAACACATATTCCCTCAACTGAAAACTGGCCACGTCTTCAGTATTAGTTCAAATACAAAGATCATCAACAACTGTATTTCAAGGGGAATTAGCTCAAATGGTAGAGCGCTCGCTTAGCATGCGAGAGGTAGCGGGATCGATGCCCGCATTCTCCAAAACACCCTTTTTCGTTGATTCGTTCAACGTTGTCGCCGCTAAACACAGTGATAATAGACAGTTAAATATTGTTCTCCGGATGCGGTAGTTTTATTTGGTTTGATTTACTGGCACCTTTAATGGTGGAGTGACAGAAAAGAAATGATAGCATTGATGTCAGGCTAACATTTAACAGGGTACACGTTTAAAGATGCATGCGAGAGACACTGTCTACAAACTACAGTGATAACAGTCTGATACACATAGTTTATCTTTGTTTTGCCTTGCTAGTACCTTTAATGATGGAGTGGCGAATACAAGAGAAGTTTAGACAGAAATCTCATGCGCTGTAAGCTAACTTTTAGCTGGCTGCCCAAGTGCAAAGAACTAGCTAATAGCTAACGTTAGCTAGCTACTGAACACCAACGTTGCTAATTTGACTGAAGACACACATTTTAATGCTGTGGAAAACACCGTTCCCTCCCTGTTGTTTGTACTTACGTAACTAATATTATAAGTTAATTTACCTTTTCATGGACACGGGCGTCGTCCCTTGAAAACTGCTGCCTCGAAGTTTGCACGATGGCGCTCAGGATGTCTACCTGCATGGTGCTAGGTAGATAAATGCTAAATTAACATTAGAGTCAGGCTAACATTTAATAGGGTAAACGTTTAAAAACGTGTATGTCTTCGTTAAGCAAATCTATTGATATTTTATTACATGAAGTTGTTACTTAGATATAACCTAACTGTCTTGTATTGTCTAAACAAGATTGTTATGAGAATTAAACCAGGGATGCATCATTAAAATCATCGTGCTCAACGAATGCAGACATAAATGTAATTGTTGGGCGCATATAGCTGTGGTAGCCTCGACATTATTTTGTCATGGCTATACAACAACTACCCTCTAGATGTGATGTAACGTTTGAGCCTCCACCCCCCTTAAACACACTCGGTAGACTACACAGTCACCTCTGATAGCAGTGTAGAGGATGCAGAGTTTGGTAGGCAGCTGTTCGGTACTGCCCCTGCTCTGTTTCAAATATGGGCAAGGTAAAAATGGCAACCTTTGACGTGACTGCAATAGCTGCTAAAAACAGAACTGACACCCGCTAGATAGGAGCCTCCACACCCGCTAGGACAAGCACAGCAGGCCCACTCCTTAGCTTGACTTGGGCCTACTGTATTGCTATCAGAAACGGACTATCCTCTAACTTTAGCAGCTTTAGTGGTCTCTCTATTAGGTTTTTAACGTGTCGTATGTCCATTTGTCAAAATGAATACCATGGATAACCTGGAGAAACAGCTGATTTGTCCCATATGCCTGGAGATGTTTACAAAGCCGGTGGTTATCCTGCCCTGCCAGCACAACCTCTGCAGAAAATGTGCCAATGATGTTTTCCAGGTAAGCAACTAAATAAAATGCCACAGATTAGTTTAATTGATCGTTTTTACCACTGAGGGAAAAGTACTAGTAAACTGGAGGAACACTTTTTGTTTTGATATTTTTATGAACCTGCCCTTCATTTTTATGTATGAAAGGCCAAACAAGTAACTGTTTGGACAACATAGACAGAAAATCTGCATTTTTAGTGTCAAAACTGATCACAGTTGAACAGCTAAGGCTACAAATAATTGTGTGAATTTCCCCTCGGGGATTAATAAAGTCTCTAGCTATCTAGTATTAATATAATGCATCATTACCAGCATCAGAAAACACCGAGAGCTTGGGAAATTAAATATGTAGTTATTGTTTATTAAAACACATGTGAACTGGTTTGAGCGATAGCAGGGCAGTTCAATGTTTTGAGTTTTGTTGATAGTGTTTCACAAACATATTATTGACTGTTAATTCATCAGATTAACATTTCACAACAGCTGAGCGAAACAATTTTGTAATTTTTTTGTGAATGAGATAGATTCATTGATTAAAATTGTGTGCCATCATGCTAAATTTGAGGTTTGAACTGTGACCCTTTCAGGCTTCAAACCCATACCTTCCAACGAGAGCCGGCTCATTGACGTCCGGCGGCCGCTTCCGATGCCCGTCCTGCAGACATGAAGTGGTTCTGGACAGGCACGGCGTTTACGGGCTGCAGAGGAACCTGCTGGTCGAGAACATCATTGACATGTTCAAACAGGAGTCCAGCAGGTGAGACAGATCAGATACACAGATGTGCTATGCTCAGAAGACACAGTCTAAGTAAATAGTGATCACCTTACTACAATTTCACCTTCACAGTTCAGAGAAAAGAGTTGTTTATCAGTCAAAGCTGTCTGTAACCCCAAGGAGTTTCTAGTTGTAGTCATCTAACCACGCATATGTTTCCCTGATCTGAGCAGTTGGCTGTATAGCTAAAGGATTTGTATGACATAAAATTCACGACTAAACTCATGGATCAAAATTTTGTGGCAGTTTTCAAACACTTATCTTGAGTCATTTTTTGGGGATGAATTGACCTGACAACGCAAGAATGAGTTATAAAAAAAAAAAAAAAGAGATGTACAATGCTAGACACGTGCACCCACATCTGTACTAAGCAGTGTAATAGCAGTGTATTGATTACAGTGCTGGTAGTCCATATGCATGGCAAGGCCAGACTGATGGATCATCAATAAACTACTGAGATGTGTACCTGTGACATTATCAAACTGACATTACGTGTCACATCAATATGCACTGAGAGGTGCGACCTGACAGCGTGATACCACTGTTTTCTTTAAAACCTCAACAGCAGCAAGCCGGCACCAGAGAGAAAGGAAGAAACGCCCATGTGTGATGTCCATGAAGATGAAAAGATCAACATTTACTGTGTGACCCATGGCGTGCCCACATGCTCCATGTGTAAAGTGTTTGGCGTTCACAAAGACTGTGAGGTTGCGCCCATCACCAGCATCTACCAGACAAAGAAGGTGAGGCCTGAAATACTCATGAATGCTGTCAATCATGAAGGTATTAGGAATAGAAATACACCTCACATCATCTTACATGCATTATAACTTTGTCCCAGATTTGATGTCAGGTATTCACTCTACCGTGTCCTTGCCCCCCAGACAGAGCTGAGTGACGGGATCGCCATGATGGTCGGTAACAACGACAGGATGCAAGGCATCATTAGTCAGCTAGAGGAAGCCTGTCGCGCCATAGAGGTCAGTGTCCAACTGCTGCAGCGGTGGCCGCTCACTCACGCAGCAAGCCTTGCTCTGTGCACACACTAATGCACCTGCACTCACCTGCACAGACGCACAGACAGACGTAATGTGTCCTTGTCACTGCCACTCTGTCTGCTTTTATCCATCTGTGCGATTTAGACGGAGGTGAACAGGGGAAAATTAATGTTTTTGTGTCCTCAGTCAGTCTTGCTCTCTCTTTTCCACATTTTCTTCAACATGCACTTAGCAGTGCACTCCACTCTGCCTCTGGCCCACTGGCATTAAAAATGAGCAGTATAATTGATGACGGGGATAACAGACAGCGCTCCAATAGCTCACACGTCACAGTTGGACATAGTAGGGAGGAAGCTGGAGTGGCTCCAGTCCCCCAGGTGTCACCCTCAGTGGCGTCACTCAAGACGGACATGCAGAATGAGCTTCACTGTCCTTCCCTGTACATATGGCGCTGCCTGATGGGTGGAAGACAGGCAAACATTTATACAGTTTACAGTATTTATTACATACAGAAACCAACGACTAGTATAAATATTCTAAACTCTGTTGCAGCCCAGAGTTGCATTTACATACTTTTCTCACCCACAAGACTGCAGTGAATGATTAATATTAATGGACTCTCAGAATTTTTTATCTTTCCCTACGTGTCTCCTTCTGTCTCTCACTCATGCATGTATAGGAGAACGGTCGTAGGCAGAAGACCCTGGTGTGCGAGAAGTTTGACCAGCTGTACGCCGTCCTGGAGGCGAAGAAGAGCGAGATGAGTCAGAAGGTGACGGCCGAACAGGAAGAGAAGGTGAACTATATCCGGACCCTGACCAGGAAGTATGGAGACCATCTGGAGGAGAGCTGTAAGATGGTGGAGCTGGGTATCCAGACTATGGAGGAGCCAGAAATGGCTTTATTTCTACAGGTAAGAGTCAAAGTGGGGTTCAAAATTTTGCCATAAACTCCATATGGAATGGTTGCAATTATCAATATTTTATGTGTAAGTTGATTGGATATTTATTTCTCTTGTCTCTTTCAGAACACAAAGCCTCTTCTTAAAAAGTGAGTCGTTATGTATCAATAATTACACTGACAGTGGGTAAAGGGAAATATTCTGTAGTATGTTTGCTAAAATAGATAACATGTTGTAATTTTAGAGTTGAAAATCCTTTCTACTGGGTGTGTCTTTTTTTAGTGCCTTCGCGCTATTTGCAGTTTTTTTTTTTTTTGGTCATATTCTTGTGAATGATTTACCAAATTTACATCTGCACCTAGAACCCCTGCCGTAGAGCAGCGAGGTCACACCTGCTCTCTGGGAGCTGTCGAAAATAATTCTGTGAAATTTAGTGAATCATAACTTTAGCTGTGGCATCCCGAAATAACTCATGCTGAACATCACAGATGTGATTGTGTTACATTGACTGTGTGAGGGTAAATAATGCAAATTGCACCTTTTGCTCTCAGGCTTGCAGAAGCAGCCAGTACGGCTCACTTGGACAAAGTTGAGCGCGGCTATGAGAATATGGATCATTACACCGTCAACTTCAAGAAAGAGGGCAAGGCCCTGCGCAGCCTCGACTTCTTCCAAGGTGAAAGGACAGAGTCGGTGATGGCAGCATTACAGCTCCTGACTTGCAGTAATCTGACTTTTATTTCCCTTCTTCTTCTTACTACAGACGATGACGATGAGGACGAAGAGGATGAGGATGGAGAAGCAGGTACAGAGGAAGGAGAGGTGGCCCAGACTGTTTCAGGAGGCAGCGCTGTAACAGCCGCCTCCGTCCAACCTTCTGCCCCCCAGCAGAGTAACGCCTCCCCAAGCACAGCCATGAGCGCTGCCTCGACCTAGCTGTCAGCCGCCGGCCCCGACGGATAAAGTTTTGCTCCTAGATGTTGATTTCAGGTCAGTTGTGATACTTTTCTCCCAGATTGGGGGAACAGTGAGACAGATTTAGATCTGTGCCGAAGGGAAAGTCTGAGTTGCTGAGGTAGATCTAAAGGAAGAGACAGAAGTTTCAATTCCCTTCTCTCTCTTTTATTGTGATTGTGTTAGCATGCATCACTGCATACTGACTGATCTGATATGCATTTTGTCTGGTTAAATACACATTTTGGGTCCTTCTTTTTTTGCTTTTTTGATGTATTGAATGACAGACGGGCTATGGGCGTCTATTGGTTATTTCCAGAATTCATACATTTTTTATGTGGCTGACCTTTTGCGACTCAATGCAAACTACATCATTAGTGAGCACGACAAGAGAGGTCCTCAGGTTTTCCTCCCAGTCCTAGACTTTTTTATGACTGATATAACTTTATGAGTAAAAAACTATCACTGTGACATTTCAGCAATTCATACACTTAGCCTGTAATATGTGTCTTTGTTGTGTAACACATATATTTTCCTATATGGACATCACATTTTGCCATGTTACGGTGTATTATGTATTATGTGTCATTAAAACTGAACTGTACAAACCCTGACAGTTTCTCAGATAACACAATGGTTGTTACCATGTGTCACTATAAGGTCTCTGCGTTTACTGAATAACCAATGAAAGACATTTTATGTAACACCACTGTGTGTCTGTGTGCGCATGTGTAAAGGAAAAAGACATTTTTCTCTTTCTCCTTCCCTTTATCTCTTCTTCACACTCCTTTTCATTTATTTCTGTCGAAGGAAATCCATCTAGAAAAGGCATTAGTGCCACTTTTAAAGCTTGTTCTGTACAGTTTTAATACCAATCCTGCCTACGACCTACTGTACATATCAGACTGCAACGTGCCTCAAACCTTCAGTAATGTATTTGCTGCCATGCGATGGTCTCACCTTTGCTGTGACTCCACTATTGAGGCAGTCCACCACTGAGTCACGTCTAATTATCAGACACCTTCTCTCAGTGAGTTGGATCCTTTACAAATGGGCTCAATGCAGCGCTAAGCCCCAAGTTGCTAAGTGGGCCAAACAGAATAGGATGACTCACACCCACTTCTCTTGTTTAGTTACACTGTGGGTCAAGGATCAGCACAGTGCACACACGGATAAGTACACACACAGCATCTTTCATGCTCATTAGCTATCAGTAGTGCGTCTTTCAGCTGCTGCTCGCTGGTATAATGAGAATTGGCTCTTGAGGATTAAGGGTTTAGGAGAAAGGATGCTGTATGGATGTTCACCTGCGTGACTGCATGTACTCTCACAGCATCCTTAGAAACGTCTTTGGTGTATTTTTTTTTGTTGTTGTTGTTGTTGCAGCTTTGTGTGTGTGTGTGTCAGAGAGGGGGCACGGTGTTAACCCACGACTTGGCTCCAGAGCAATGCCATGGTTACACCATATATATAAGGTTTTTATATTCGGTTAGAAGAACCTTTCTCTATCAATCAATATTTGTGGAGGCAACACTCGAGATGCCATTTATGCTCTCTCAACCAACTTATATTCAATTTTTCCAATGTAAAATTACAAATCTATATGTCAAGAAACATTATGTTAATCAAATTACTAATTTAAGTAACTGGGAATAGTTAATTTATTATTAACTTACATGTAAGGATATCCACAGAGAAGTGCTTTTAATTTTTTATTAAAAAATATAGATATAAGACGTTCTCTTGCACAACAGAAAATGACTGGTTGCACATAAGTTTATTAACAAACATAAATATCATAAATACAGGGATTCATAATCTAAAACAAAACGCCAATTTTGTCAATGCAATATTTCATGTCTCAACCAAATCTCAAATGTGAAGAACGTGTGATTCTACAGATTTGACACCAACATTTAAAATGGCAATCGGATCATTATAAGTCAAGCCCGTTTACGCTCCATAGTCTGAGGTTAAAGCTATAAATAATAGAGTGATAAAAGCAGCACTATATTGTACAGAGCATGTTTTATGCTGATGGTAAAAACGCAAAAAAGAAAAGAAAAGAAAGAGATGGGAGATCTTTGGCGGACTGGAACTTCATTTCCCGAAGAGCTCCATCATTCTTCTGTTGTTCTGCGCCTGCTGAGCCAGCTGCTCCGCCCGGGACATCTCCATCATCTCCCGCAGCAGGTGGAAGGTCAGATCCAGGGATATCGGTGGGTCCTCGGACCTCCTTGCCCTCTCCATCGAATCGTCTCCGCCGTCTCCGAAGCCGCTTATGAGCGCCCTGATGTTCCCAACTTTCCCTTGTAAAAGACGCCGCGTCAGCTGGAGTTGCAATGCTCTGTTGTAGATGGCAGGTGATCCGCCGGGATACATGGACGATGATGGGAAAGAGTTAGAGTCCCCGTTGCCCAGTCGGATGAAATACTCCTCTCCAAGCCGCTCCAGGATGGGGCCAGACTGCTGCTGCTGTTGCTGCTGCTGCTGCTGCTGGGAGTTTTGGGTTTGGGGAACTGGGACGCGCAGGGCACCGCCAGGGCTCTCAATAGCCCGACATTCGTAGCGCGGTAAGAAGGCAACAAGCAGAATCACGGTGGTACCAAGTAAATTGAGCTTCATGTCAGGATATCAACAGGAATCTGAAAAGAAAACCAAATACTCTGATTATTTGTTTTATTCCAGTTCCAGTGTGAAGTGTGCTGCGTAATGAGGGATTTACGCACGAAAAAACAGTCGCAATAATGTAACGGTGGGATACCTACGAACAAAAGTGTTGCAGCTTGTTTATTATTTTGAGAGGTTTTGTGATTCACCTTCATCTGCAGTAATTATACGAAACAGTCTTGGTGAACTGGTCCGTAATGTGGAATGTTTGCGCGCAAAGAGATTTGATTTTTGGCTCAGTAATGAATAAACTGTTGAAGTTTAAGCATTATTCCCTGCTTATTTCCTGCACTATGAAACAAAAACAAGTTTGAAAATACAGTGCAATTACTAAGGGGCACTTGGTGAGTTCCGGGAAAATATAACATGCCACAGAACTCATGCCGAAAAACTCAAAATATGCATAAAATAGATGAAGCTTTTCATACCTTCAGTCTTTAGAGGAGCCTTGGATGTTGCCAGGTAGTTGGCGAGATGCCGCCCTCCTTCACTTCTTTGAAGAAACAAGTATATAGTTACTTAAGGAGTAGATGCTGAATGGACTTATATAGCCAGCCTCACTACAAGTGTCGCGCTCCGAGCCGAGATTGAGTCTGCGCGTTCTTGCATGCAGTGTAACGTGAATGGACGCCTCTGACAAAGTGCTTTAGTTTAGACGAGATGAGTCATATGTGAGCGTGCGCGCGCGTGCACCAGCGTCTACCTCGGTGCTTTCGGAATAGGCCTATAGGTGCCACACCTGCTGGCATTTTCACTGGAAGACCTTGGATTCTAAGAGGAGAATACTCAAAAGAGTATTAAGTCAAGATACATTTGAACTGATCAGAGTCGTGTCCACAATTAGATTTAACTGTGATTTGCATGACAAAAATATTCCTTAATAAAAGTGACTGATATTTTGATCAACTCTGCAGCAGTTACAGGACCATAGTGAAATAATGCTAAATAATTAAAACATTAACAACAACATTAACATGTTGGAAATGCATCAGATAGTTGCAGGTACAACAGGTATATTTTGGTGCAATATGTAGGACTGACTTTTCTTCTGCATATTACATCACACTAATGAGTCCACAACTGACCTGTGTTGCATTCAGTGAATGTTCATCTGCGTTGCCTCCTAGTGATTCATTGCTGCTGCACATACGTCACTACCTCTGCCACAGTACGAGCCTCGGCCACCTCGCTCCGGAGGGGCCTACCACCGCCAGACCGTGCTTTCAAGATGGAGAGCTTAATCCCGTATCAGCCATTAGAATTTTAAATAGTTTGATGAGAATAAAAAAAAGTAGAGCTCTGGCTCTTGGTTCAGCTATTGTGCAATACAATCTAATACTAATGTTTTTGGAAACATCTGAAAAGTTGGCACTTTTCCACTCAAGCATAAACTCTGTATACTGTTTTTGTTAAGTCACCTTTCACAATGTGATAAAACTCTTCCCATTAATCCTTAACAGTAAATCCATTTCAGCCAGACATTCAGCCCGGGGAAAAGTTCCATACAGTATATGCAGAGGTCAAAGTAACTTACTGTTACACATGGAGAAAAGAGGAGAGGAGAAAATTTGATTTTGCAAATGTAGTCATGAAGTACAAGGTGGGTTTTTCCTCCAGAATATCTGCCGACTTTGAAAATTCGTATATTATCTTAAAATGTGTTAGGTGATCAGAGTAATTTTCAGTCGGCGTGAAAGTGTTTTTCTTCCTACAGCCTCTCCACTTTGTCGCTCTTCATGCTCCGTGCTGCTCCGGGGGGAGGTGTCAGGTCCCATCATGAGAAACACATGTTGGCTGACACAAATAGAAAACACCGCCAGATGAGAAGAGTGACTGCTCGTGGTCAACTCATGTCACCTCATTTTCAAATCACTGTCCTTGCACCGATCACGGGGAGAGAAATCCTCTCTTTGTGATGCCACACCGGAAAAGATTCAGGCTTAAATCATTATCCCTTTGTTTCCTCAATTAGGGTGAGTCTCTTAGAAGATTAGATTAGATAAAACTTCAGTGATTCCTCTGGAGGGAAATTGGGATGTTGCTACTTAATATAACCTTTGTGTCTGACCTCTTCCTGCAGGTGGAAAATAGCATAAAAATGACTAGATGGAAATCTCCATACCAGACACTTTAAAGTGTTTCTGAGAAAGGATTTCACAGAAACACTGTTAGACAAATAAACTCTCCATGGCAACAGATTCTTTTAATTGATCATTTGCCTTTCTAATTGCGATCTGCTATTAGGAGGGACAAGTGCTTCTGTCCCTTCCTAAATAATTGGACAGCTTTCCCTGGGGGATTGAGCTGTGTTTTTCCTAATACTTCCGGTGTTCTGCTCGACTTTGCAAACTCATTTTCATAAACAAGGTCACTCTGGCTGTTGAGTGTATGAACAGGTACTCCGGTGCCCATCGCTGGGACTGCAGAGCCCACAGGGCTCCACACTTAGACCACCACCTGACCTCAGCACTGGAGCTCAGGTGTCCTTCTGCTTTATAGTCCGGTGATATAAGCTGTTATAAAAACACATCTCTAATAGAAGTGGGAGCTTGGCCTTTTATCTTAAGAGAAAAAAAGAGATGGAACATTTTTACAGAAATGGCTTTTCTGGTTTTACAGTTTATCACAAAACTGAACAACGCTTTCATACAATCAGCCCACTAGATATATAAGTATGATAATGTTCAGTCATGGCAGTTTAAGGCTAAACGGACTCATTATTCATGCAGAATGAAAGCTGCTGACCAGCAGCCCCTGCGGTTTAGCTGAAGTATTCTTCAGTGTAACTCGGCTGCTTTTAAAAAAGAAGCTGTTGATGCATGTTTCATTATTTCTCAAGCAAAACATTTGAAATGATAAAACAAAACAATCTTCTGAAGCTCTTGAAATGATCAAGTTTTGAAAAATTAAATGTGAGACATCTGGGGTTCATTCCTTTGCATGCAACTCAACAGTGTGTGTGCAGCCTGCATGAGAACGTGTGAAGCAAAGCTGTCCATAATGCAGCAAAACCCCCCCAAGGGCCGTTCTGTCTATATGAATCTAGCATGTGTAGCTCTGGAGGTGTTGACTCTCTAATGCTTGTTCACATAGTGGATGCCAATCTCCTCACACAGGGGTCGGGAGAATATTTAATCTTGGTCTAAATTACCTTTTCCATTTGTTCACCACCATGGCTGGATTTTCCATTTCAAATTGAACAATTAAGAGACGAAACATCCTGATAACTTGAATTCATATAAGCTTATCTAACCAGCTGCCTATGCATAATGTACTGAATACATTACTTTATAGGATAAAGTGTATTTTCTTATTCTCAGCAAACCCTGTAAAAACACCAAAATGACACCTTTCCCCTCTCTATGTTACTCATCC
Organism: Pterois miles; assembly: GCA_947000775.1. NCBI lineage: Eukaryota > Metazoa > Chordata > Actinopteri > Perciformes > Scorpaenidae > Pterois > Pterois miles. The sequence goes on from CAMQGK010000028.1 coordinate 14,522,756, forward strand.
CCAAGCCTATTTGTTCCCATGAAGGCAAAAATCTTTTAAAACAGGTCACAACATCTTTATAAGAGCGTCAATAATTTCCTAGAACAGCTGCAGATTTTAGCAAAGGTTATTCAAAACAAGAGGCATAAATGTTCCATTTATTCAGGACTATATAACACACATTTGGTGTGCTAGTTACTCTTTACAACACCAGCATGGTGGAAATAAAATAAAGTTTTATTTTTATATTTTTCATATTGGTGTGGAAAAGGACAATTGGGAGAGGACTATAAATGTTTTCAGTGAAAGGCCATGTTACTTGACCACATCTGGATTTAACGAACACGGATATCTGGTATCTTACTGAGCACTGGCAAGTATTTAGTCCAAATGAAATGTACTCCGCTGTCGTACACCTACTTTGCTCATTCATAAATTGCACATTGCTGTTGATATGCGGACTGAAGATCTTCAGTATGCTTGCAACTATAGGTCATGTCATTATTTCATCCTTATGTTTTATACTCTGGAAATGAGTTGTATATTGAAGGGTTTCAGGAAATAAAAGCCCTGCTTCCGTGAATGATTTCCACATTAAGTGACGTTTTACTTCAGAGATAATTTATGTGACGAATAATGTTTCACTCGAATGCGTGAGGCAGTAGACGTCCACTCTGAGACTGTGTAGGTTTGGCTGCTTCTTCATAACATAACAGAAATTGCCATCTCAAGAGAAATCTAGGGCAAAGCCATTCTACCAAAATTGTAACCCAGTTTTTGTCGCTCCTTGATAACACACTTTGACCATAATTGGCTCTTAGGGGGCCCTTAATCTGAACACATAATGCTGATACTGTCTTGCCCGTGTAGTCTCATGGCTATAAGGTTTGAATCATCTATAACTCAGTGTTTCTGTCAGAATATACTGGGTCTATCATTTCTTTAAGTATGATCAGCTGTAGGAGGACAAAGTGACTCCAGGCCCTATAGTGCAGACAAACATCATATGCATCAACGGTGACATTTATCATACAGGCCAACATGACAGAAGACAGCCAGAGAAAAGAAACATTTCAAATGTTTTTCTTTATTTTAGACTTGTCTCTGAGCGTCAAAGACCTTAAAAATCTCTTTTCCTTTCAAAGCAGCTACCACTCTTGTAACAGTCAGGGGCATAAAGGCTGAAATGGTCGAATGCAGGGGAGATTTTAGACTCTGTTTAGGTGTACTCAAGCGCACCTAAATTTCATCTCAGCACCCCGAAAAAAAATCATTATTAACCCTCGGAGACCCCACTGTCTTTAAGAGGCTATAATGGGCTTATTTACTCTTTAATAGTGAAGATATTGGCTAATTAAAAACCTAAGGAATCCATTGGCACCAACAATGTCATAGCTTGTCAAGAGAGAGGTTAAATAACACAAGATTAAATTTTGGTGAGGGAAAACTGGCATGGCCATTTTCAAAGGAGTCCTTTGACCTCTGACCTCAAGATATATGAGTAAAAATGGGTTCTATACCTAAGAGTCTCCCCTTTACAGATGTGCCCACTTTATGATAATCACATGTAGTTTAGGGCAAAAACATGCAGTTATCTGCATGCTGTATAATATACTGTATAATGGAATAACATGAAATGACAATATTTACATGAAGGCAATACAGAATGACTGAAGGCCTTATTGTATTATTTGACATCATATTTTAATGAATATTTTGAATTGTCATCTGGTGCCTGAATTTTGTGTTTTCCTTTACATAAATAAAGACATTTCTTCCCTAACTTGATACAGAAATTAGTGCAGAAAATTCAACAGACTGCAGGAAATTAAGTGTTTCATTCTCAAAACTTCCTGGGGGACGACTCACAGACTCACCGCTTAATATGTGCTCCCATTGTTGAAAAAAAAAAAAAAAACGATGCCCTTCTCATCGGAAGCTGAGCCCCCTAAAGGTCTGATCCTTGAATCCACCCTGGTCGAATGGGTTTCTTCCTGTCTGATTAACTCAGACATGTTTGTGCAAGGACTTTTTATCTGGGCTAAGATCCAAAACAAGTCTACCAGACCAATCAAAGTTATGCAAATTAAAATGGTTTTGCCTTTTATCATATAACCATTTTTCCCTTATGTAATTTTCTAACGTGTGTGGTGAAACTCTTGTCAGCTTTGTTTTGAAGAGCAGATATTGGTAGACGTGGGATGTATTTATTGTCAAGTGAAGCGCTAATGAGAGAAAACAGTCAGTGTAGAAGCAGCATGGTCCTTTCTTCCTTTCTTCAACCAAACATGTCCGCTGAAACTTTTTCTAGACGATAAGTTACGGTTCAGCATGAGGATATCTAAGACTGTGTCATACTAGAAATGCTCATCTATCATCATCTCACAGCAGTGACCTGTTTAGACAACAACGGCGAAAAAGTGACATTATATCAAAGTTGACCTTTTGGTTTTTGTCTGTAAGAAACTGGAGATGTGATATGACTGAAATTAGTTAGTTTCTAAGAAAGCCTTCCCCCACAGCTCTGTATGTGTAAAATCTCTTAGAGCCATGTTCACAAAACCGTCAGAGTCCTCTTAGATGATTGCACTGGGCATTTGCCCCATGGCGCACATAATGGATGTCCTCCACCACGTTAGACAGGATGCAAGCCAGCGGAGATGCAGTGAAATCAGCTGTGTTTGTGCAGATGCATTGTTGTTTTCCAGAAAGTGCATTTAATATATTCTAATGGGGATTATATACGGTATATTGTGTTATATATTGTGATGGAGTGGAGTCAAAGGATGTCATGATAGCCCTTGTGCAGTAAGGCACAACAGCATAATCTTGATTTTGTTTTTATCACATCAGAAGATAATTAGATGGGTGTCTCTCCAATAAAAATAAATGATGTACATAACTGACCTCATTATGTTTTACCCCTGAGTAACTCCAGTGACTCATCCTTTGTTTTCTTTTCTCCGTTTTACTGGTTATGATCAGAAGATGACCGTGGGTTTTCTACAGTGCATTCTTCCTCTCTAATTGTTTGTGTAGGTGTCTGTGTTCCCTCGTTGGTTTCTCTCTGATCATCAGCGAGGAGCTAACAGGCACTGATCATCACACAGTGGCTCCAGGCCAAAATCAAAAATGAGACAATCACACCAGACAGCAGCGGCACTCAAATCTGAGAACAGCACAAGAAAAGAAAAGACAGAAGAACCACATATAACGTGATACTCCAAAGTAGTCAAAAAGAAATTAACAAACTATGTTGGTTTGCTACTGTACTATGAATAATGTGTTTTTAATAAATAAAATTGTGCTGCTGAATGTGTCGGAGGATCATGAACTTTGTTCTCTGTGATTAATTCAATTGAGTGGCTGTAATTTAAAAGCTTCCAGTGTTCGGCATCAATCAACTGAACCAGTCAAATAAAACTAATGTAATGAATCAATCAGCAGAGATACACACATTAATCTGGAGCGCTCCTTTGACAGAAGCCTCTCAGCATCAGGATTAACCCTCCAGAGAGAGTGTGAATAATATACAGTATGGATGCTCATGATTAGAGACACAGAAAACACAGAGGAGGAAAATGCAGGTACAGTAAGGATGGAGGGCCAGTAGTTGGATTTGTCTTGTAAATTCATCAAATTTGAGTGATTGGATGACTCGAGAGTGACATTGTTTCTTGGGATGAGCGACAGAGAGGCAGCTGTCAGACAGAGAGGAGGTGCCAGGAGCTGCACCGTCCTTCAATGTCCCTCCTTTATCCAGTGATGATGGGAGGTCATCCAAACATTTAGCAATACAGAGGCAATCAGTGCCTTCTAAATCTGCACAAGAGCCCAACCAGTACTGGATCTTCAAGGCCAATACTGATATATGATCAGGATTAGGATCCCATAAAGGAAACATTTTTGGGAAATGAACCAAGTGGGGTGGCTGTAGCTCAGTGGGTAGAGCGGGTTAACCAGAAGGTTAGTGGCTCCATCCACGACACCTACTGTGTTAAAGTGTTCTTGATCGAGACCACCAAGTTGCCCCCTGGGTGCTTCACAGCAGCATGGATCAGAGGTCAAAGTTCATGTATGTACCTGTATATAACAGATGTAATTAAGTTTAAGTACAAAAGTAACACATTTTGCTTATCAGCACTTCTAAAGCTCACTAATTAACAAGTTTTAATCCTTTTGTTTAATCCAAAAACACTACAGGCCAGGACCAGTAATTCTGCAACAGTATGGCCGACACTGTCATCACTCATCGTCAACCGCTTATCTGGGGTCAGGTCACGGGGGCAACTGCTCCGGCGGGGGACCCCTAACTTCCCTTTCTCAGGCCACATTAACCAGGTCTGACTGGGAAATCCCGAGGCATTCCCAGGCCACTGTGGAGATATAATCTCTCCATCTAGTCCTGGGTCTTCCCCGGGGCCTCCTCCCCGCTGGTTGCGCCTGAACACCTCCCTAGGGAGGCGCCCAGGGGGCATCTTTACCAGATGACCGAACCACCTCAGCTGGCTCCTTTCAACACAAAGGAGCAGCGGCTCTACTCCTAAGGGAGACTCCAGACACCCTTCTCAGAAAACCCATTCTGGCCGCTTGTACCCGCGATCTAGTTCTTTCAGTACTGACCCAGCCCTCATGACCGTAAGTGAGAGTAAAACAAAGACTGATCGGTAGATCGAGATCCATTGCGGTACAGCGAATGCAATACCGCCCCTGTTGCTCCGATTCCCAGGCCAATCTCACGTTCCATGGTCCCCTCACTCGAACAGTACAACACATATTCACGTTCAGACCTGATTTCTTTTTAATTCACTTGGTAAAAAGTAAATAAAACAAGTTTCATGAACTCTTAAGAGGTAACATGAGAGGTATGATTAACATGTTGTACTACCTTGTCATGTGCACGCACCTTCATCATCAGTTGTGAAAAGGAATGTTAAAATGGTGAATTGTCATATCATATTCCTATAAAGAAAGCAAATAAATGTTATCATCGTCATTTATCTCATCATACCGGACATCTCTAAACTGCGATTTTGTATTTGTATTTAGTCATTAGCAGATATGCTATATCCTGATAACGATATACTGCATGTGTTAAAAGTTAAAAGCCACCGATAATATTAGCTACACCACCAGACGGTTTGTTTACACAGAACCATCTGAGAATCCGGCACTGGAAACTGTTTGGAAAACAGCAGGGGATTGGATGAACCATCTGTCAGTCAAACTCTTGCCGAGGCCAGTTGGGAGAAGAGTGAAAACATCCCCTCTATCCTTCAGTGCCGCCCTTTCCTCTTCTTTCAATGAAGAAATACTCTCCAGCTCCAATTTAACTGACGCTATGGTTTTCACAGGACATATATGATAAAACAGAGTTTTTATGTCAGTAACTTGCAAGGATTTCCCATGGATTTCCTAAGGTCTCTACCTCTCTAAACTCTTTCTCTAAAGTAAGTTTTATATACTGGCTTCTGTACTGCTATAGGGTAAAAAAAAATGAGTTTCTGTTTATACAGTATGCTCTCAATTGCAGCTGCCAGGCTGTTGTTATGCTGCCAAGCGTATTGACCTTGTGAAAGGTTTTGCATCCTGATATGTTTAAGCAGCGCTGTGTCTGAGCCCAGAGGATACTCATGGTCTTCACACATTCACATCATAGGTTGCTCACAATGTAATTTCAAGCAACTCCATCTTCCTCTTTCTTCATGCTGCCTCAGTTCATCCACTGTCTCTGAATCAGCTGCTTTGGCAGACCGTAGGATATCCTGCCGGCGATGCACTGACACTACTACCAGTTGCCAGTTTTGTTTCATACGGTGTTATCTGTGTCCAGAGCATGAGACCTCAGCAGCCCTGTTTTTTCTTTGGGTCTATTTTTAGTACTACACATTCGGCCTCTCTTGGCATCAAGTTTTGCATTTCTGAAGTGGCAGGCAATCTGTAGCTTTAACAGTTTGCTTGCTACCGCTGACCTCTGTATGTAGTCTAAGCCGCTTACCACATTCTTCCCCAGTCCCTAAATCTCTTCTTTGTTGTAAGGTTCACATTATACCATCTTCCTAATCTTTAGAAAAGTCTCTCCACTATCCAAAACCTGTATCTTTGCCATGCGGGGTATTTTTTTTTTTTTTTTCACCTTACAGTTCACCTTAACAACCATCCACCTCAGTAAACCTCTGTAGTCGTGAAAGCTCCCAGTCATGAGCAAGAAGACTAACATCATCATGATGTAACCTTCAGACGTGTTTCTCCACAGTGCCAATGATGTTTTTGATCTTTACCTTAGATTTCTAATTAAAGGACAATTAAATGTGCTGCTCTCGTTTCAGATAATATGAGCGTGAATGGTTGTCTGTCTCTTTGTGTCAGTGCTGCGATGGACTGTCCCCTGTCCAGGGTGTATCCCGCCTTCGCCCAACGTCAGCTGGGATCGGCTCCAGCCCACCTGCGAACCCAAACTGGTTAAATGGTTGCAGGTGGATGGCTGGATGGCTCTCATTTCATAATTATTCTAGCCATTGTAACAGCCTACACCAAACATTTGATTGATTGCTATGTATAAACTTCCTTTCTTTATCATGTTTCCTTGAGAAGGAAATTAATGTACGCCACACGGAGTAAAACTGAGGTTTGTCTTTGTCGCCCTTGCCCTGCCGAGACAGCAATTTAGATAAGCTCTCACGATTCCTTGCAATTAAATTACGGCGCCTTTTAAAAACTCACTAAGTGCTCTGTGATGGCAGCAGGGTGTGTTTGCGTTAGAGTTTGTTCTGCTGTAATGAGAAGACATTAATTTCATATCAGGTCATTATTATTTGAGTGCCTGCACCTACTATTTGTTGTTTCCACTTTTACAAACTAATCAGTGTACAGCGAGCAGATATTCGTTGATCATATAGCCAAAAGGTTACGCTCAACAAGTTTCCCTAGAACTGTGTGATCGTCATGTGCAAGCTGTGCTTTGTAATTAGAGTGTGTGTGTTTTTTTCTCTCCTTTCAATCCTTCCTGATGTGTCCAGTTCACTGGGCTGTGCACACAACTCCCACACAGGCGATTGTCATCTCAGGTGGGCTTCCCCAAGCTCCTTGACCCCTCTCGACAATGGGTGAGCATGAATTACATTAGCCACAGTTATGTAAACATTAATTAGATGAGGGATTTGGATACAACACCAATCTCTTTCTCTGCATTGAGCTGGAAGCCATCGCTCTCCACTATCCACACATTGTTTTTTTGCATCCCAGTACCCGTGCATGTATGTATGGGTATATCTTGCACACAACAATGCATACTTTACACTAATAAACCTCCAGCTGAAAGCAAGCCGAGTTAAGTATATGCAGCCATCTGCCTGAATGAGTTGTGTGATATAACATGTCGCCTCAGGGTGGACGGACGTAGTTCAGTTTAAGTTGGGTTGACAATGACTTTCAAACAGGGCAGAATGAACAGGAGCCTAACTAACCACAAGTAGGTTGTACATAGCCCGCGGCGATTCACACGATTACAGTCAAGATGCTGCTTTGTTGCACCCCCTCCTCCTCGCGTCTAATTGCATGTTAAGACTCACAAAATGGATTCGTTAGCTGTTCTAAATGAGCTGGGACACTGAATCATCAGGTTTTATTTGGGAGTACATATGGAGCTGAGGCATTTCTCAGACCCTGAGAATTAGCACACATGGTGATGTTCGCTTCCACTCTGAGGTGCTTGTTTGAGTGAAAAAGTGAATGCGTGAGCATATGTGTGGTACTCTCGTGACACATCTTAGGACGTTTGTATGAAAATGAAAGACCTTTTCCTTGTTTCTTTGTTTTTCCTCGGAGAATTACTGACTTCTGCCATCTTGATCACAGCTCATTTTAACAGCTTTCCTCACCAAAATGACAAGAGAGCAGCAGGAGTCCCACACTTCAAATACCCACCACCTCACATCTAACCTCGGAGCCCGAGCAAGTGTAGACAAAACAACGGAAACACCGAATAACACCAAGTACCTAAGAGGGGAGCAGCGTCACACTTTGCTTTGAAAACAGATTCAAAACCTTCTTTAGATGCTGTCACAGTCTGAAACTGTGTTTATTGAATAGAAAAAAATCCCTCTTTGAAGGATGATGGAGGAGGTGGAAATGTGCTTTGCACGCTGAGTTGCACAACTCCCCATAAAGGTTCATTGATGTTCAGATCTTTTCATTTCCCAGGGGTGCGGGTTATATGCTCCTTACACCAGGTTTTCCTTCTTTGTGCACAGATATTAGATAGAATAGGAAAGCGGTTTCTGAAAAGCTTCCATACATTCAGATTTAGAGTGACAGATAGGCCTGTTCAATTCAGTGGTCGTATTGGAGGCTGTACGTTGGAGGCACTTAACCACTAGACTTTAAAGTGTCCATTTGTGTCCAGCGTCCCTCTTTCCTGATGCACTTTGTCCATGCCGAGCAACTGCTGTCGGGATTTCTCTTAGGCGCCTCATTGCAAATGTATGCTGACACATTCTGCTAATAGGCAATCAACATATATGACTGACTCACCATTGCTTTTTTAATTGTAATGCTGTATGAATGTCATTTATGTGGCGTTCCCACTTCCTGTGCACCAACAGCAAATACCAAAGATTGCTTTTCAAATGCAAATCAGAGAGTTGTTCATAGTCAAATTGGCCTCAGCTTTAGTGTTTCATTTCATTTCTCATTAATGTGAGTGTGCAGAATTTAGTATGAACTGTTTCTGATCAACTGAACACAGTTTAATTGATCTTTTAACTTTAAGATCAAATGTTATTTTAAGAACTATGGGTGGTTTTGAGTATTCTCAACCTGAGACGCCTTGTGAAATTCTTCTAAATTGTTTCACTTACTCAAACTCGAGGGCATAGAGGGGGGAAAAAAGCAGGGGTTCAATTTACATATCAAAGCGAGCATACCGATGCTTGAGGGTCCCTGCATAGATGTATGTGATCCATATTATTTATAGCTCAGGAACGTCCCCTGGGATCCTGATGCTGTTCGGCGTCTGTCATGCTACAAGGGAGGGTAGTTGGGTGAATGTAGCTTGCAATTAGTGACTGTTGCATCATGTCAGGCCAAAGGGTTGCGTGATGCGTGACCGACATATAATCAAGGCATTGATCAGACAACTTTTTGGAGAACAAAGCAAACTGGGCTGACAGGAGTCACTTTGAGGCGGCACAGTCATGAGAGTAGGAGAAGGACTGTATATTACCACCACCGATTCTCTGCTCCGACATGAATATGATCATAGGGGTGTTTAAGCATGCCAGTGACACACTGATACTCTGTTAGCGATAAGTGACAATGGCCCTGAGGATGAGTGGAGCAAGGTGACTTCTGCCCTTTTGCTAATGAGCACCACTCCTCTGACTCATTCAACACCATTGACTGATACAGGAGGAGTTGCTCCTGCTGAATGGCGCAAAAACAAAGTCGCTATTCCCTGGTGGATGTCTTGAAACAGCCTATTCAGGGTACAATACGCTGAGCTCACATGACAGAGTGCATAAAAACAATGAAATTACATCACCTGTTGCAAATGCAAATAGGAATCAAGTGTAAGTAAGGTCAGAAATGGACTGATGGGTTGTCCAATAAGAGAAATAGGTAAAAAATGCAAAAGCTTCATAACCACTAGCAGAATAAATTAAATAGCTTTAAGAAATGATGGTGATCTACACTGATGGGCTCAAAGGGGGAAAAGTGCCTTCTTAGATGCCCTTCTGGTAGGGTGCCCGTCTAGCGGAGAAAACGTGATGCAGTGCCCTCTACGGTGGCCTTCCAGTGGAGAAAATGTGATGCAGTGCCCTCTAGGGTGGCCTTAAATGAAGAAAACATGATGCAGTGCCACATAGGCTGCCCTACATGCCCACCACAGGCACCTGCGGTGCCCTTTTTATTTTATTTTTTCGGCCCTACCCTCTCAGACATCCTGAGTCCACCACTGGTGAGCTACAAAACACAAGTTTATTTCAAGGCTTAACCCCAGTGTCACTGATTTTCGAATAATCCTTTTCATTGCGTCTTGTATCTCCCACTCAACACCTTCCAGCTGTGGCCACAGGTGATTAAGAGATTTTGAAGTTCAACAGACAGATAAAATGTCTAAATGACTACAAAATCCCTCCTGAAGCATCAGCGGTGACTTGCAGCCCACAGCACTTCCACCGTGTCCTCAGCGCATCCCTGAAATGGCCAATTTGACACTTGTCAGAACACATATTTAGTCTGAAACTATTTCTTTCTGTATTGTTTTTTTTTCTCTTCTTGTTTCATTCCCGATGGTCCATTGCCATCAAATCAGACGCCATCAAGTTGAGCAGCACTTAGTGACTAAAAGCCCTCTTTGATAAAGCATGTGAAGGGTACATAATCAGGGTGACTTGCTTTGCCTTTATTAGCCACATTTTCACAGACCGACCAGCATTAAAAAAACAGTGCTATATGTGACATCATATACATCCTGTTCAGCTGTTATCCCTGTGCACTATAATACCTATAATAAGCTTGCTCTTCCCCAAATAATGTCTCACCAAATTCTACATCTTTCCTGCAGGAACAATTCCCCAGAGGAATTAGTGTCTGTCTGCATTCATTAAGCTCAGTATCAGTCTAATTATGCGCCAATGTGCACCTATGGACTAATTACCGGTGGATCAATAAGGGCCCTGGATGCCCCTCACGTAGGGGCCTGGCACTCAGCCCCCTGATTATTGGAGCTCCACTGAAGCTTCAAAGAGGATTTCTCAGGCTCTACCTGAGGCCCTGGATGACACGTTAGCCTGCACAGGTTTGGCATGGTATGTCTCATTTCTGTCTGCAGTACAGTACAGAAGTGTAAAAACAACACTGTGGTTTTATAGGAAGTTACTCAAAGAGGTTACAGCGCCGACTAAAATATAGGCCGCTATATAATCCGCTGTTAAACCATTGTTTTTTTTTTTTTACATTTCTGTTTTTGCATGGTTTAAATAAATGATATAACATGTTAATTAGTTAGCTTTAGACCTACAGAGTCAGGTTAGCTGTTTCCCTATTTCCATTCTTTATGCTAAGCTAACAGTAACAGTGGAAGATTAAAATAAAAAAAAGTTAAACAAATGAGATATAACATGTTACTTCATTAGCTTTAGAGCTACAGAGTCTGGTTTGCTGTTTCGCTGTTTCAATTCTTTATGCTATGCTATGCTATGCTAAGCTAATATTAACAGTGGGAGCTTTATTTAAACAAATGAGATATAATATGTTAATGAGTTAGCTTTAGAGGAAAAGAGCCGGGCTAGCTGTTTCCCTGTTTCCATTCTTTATGCTAAGCTAAGCTAACAGTAACAGTGGAAGCTTCATATTTAAACAAACATTTAAACAAAGAAGATATAACATGTTGATTAGCTAGCTTTAGAGCTACAGAGCCAGGCTAGCTGTTCCCAGTCTTTATGCTAAGCTAAGATAACAGTAAAAGCTTCATATTTGAACAAGCGTTTAAACAAATGAAATATAACATGTTAATTAGCAAGCTTTAGCCGTTTCCCCCTGCTTCCAGTCTTTGTGCTAAGCTATACTAGCTGTAACAGCGGTAGCTTCATAAACAAACATTAAAAAACAAGATATAACATGTGAATTAGTTAGCTTTAGAGGTAAAGAGCTGGGCTAGCTGTTTCCCCGTTTCCAGTCTTTGTGCTAAGCTAAGCTAACCAGCTGATAGCGGTAGCTTTATATTTAGACACAAGAGTGATAGCCATAGCCGCGTGTTATGCCAACATGTTCTGTAGCCTTGAGCTGCTAGCCTCAAGTTCACATCTGTCCTACTCTGTAGACGGGTATACAGTCATATTACACCACCATGTATTTGCACTACTGGATGTGAAATATATGATATATATTACACATTGATTGAATGGTAATGATGGGAAGGCTGTGACCTCTAAATCCTGACTGATATACAGACAATTGCCAGCTGTTGATGAAGGAGACTCCTCTAATCATTTCATCATTATTCTCACAAAGTTGTGGGGCAACTCTGGCGTAGGCCCCCGGCTTAACAGAGTACAGGGCGTATCCAATGATGTCACTGCGATAAGCCCCCACAGTGCTGCTGAATACCAAACTGAGGGACGACCTCTGTAAGTTGCCATGACACCAGGAAACTAACCAGCTCTGTCTGGTTCCAACATCCAGCATGGATACACTCGCACTCGTTCAAACACACACGTCATGCACTTCCACTTGCATGATCGCGTACAGACACACACACACTGGTAATGTGGTTTGAATGATATCTCAAGGACTCTCCCTTCCACGCCATGCTGGTTCTAGGAACCCAGCCAGGTTTTTGGGGAGCAGCTGAACTGCTTCACCCGCATCACCTGGACGGAGAGGTTGTGCACTTCCGGGAGACCAGGACTGTTTCCTGCCCCCACGTTCTCAACCCATCTCATCACATACTGACACTTTCAGACCCCTTGGCATCACTTTTAGGTCATAGTAAATACGTGCTTAACATTGTGAATACAACAAAAACACTTGCTTAGGTTTAGGCAACAAAACCACTTAGTTAGGAAAAAAACAACATGGTTGGGCTTAAAATTAGTGCAAATGTGACTTGATGTTGGGAACACAGGGCATGAACGAACAGCTGATTATAACGTGAAAGTGAACGTAACATGCAGGACACAAACAGCGGTCTCCTGGATGAAAGCCTACTGTTTGTTGGACTCCCCCACCATTGGATGGGCAGGAGGGGAGGTGGATGGGTGTGTGTGTCTCTTTCACTCTCTATGTCACCACAGCACATTTTCAGAGTTTACTGTTGCCACGGATAGGTTTACATTGTAGTTAATGGAAAGCCTGGTGCGTCTCATACCACCGCTAAAGGGTAAATGAGAACGAGTTGTTCCATCTCACTAGCAAATAGCACACTAATGTGGCCTGCTGACTCCAGATAATAGCTGCCGCAGAAACACAGGAATACCTTTTTCCCTCTTTTGTCATGTTTAAATGGTTTGAAATGAGTATGAGAGATGCAGCAAAGTGAAGGGTGATGCCCCTTCACCCTGCAAAAGCAAACAGATGATGCAGTTTATCTTCTGGCTTGTCCTTCTCAGAGTGTTAGATGCCACGCGGAGCAGACGATAGTTTGAGAGCAGCAGGCCAGCTGGGCCAAATGCTGTTTCTGTCCCAACCACGGCAGATCAATAAAGTCCCTGACCTCAGCTGTCAGCCAACTAAACTGTGTGCGCCAGGGGGACGCTCATTTCCCTTCACCATGGAAACAGGAAGTAGCGAACGTAATCTACCTAAGCCTATGAGCTAGCGGCTCAGTTGTGGATTTTTTTTATTTGTTGTGTTTTGTTTTGCATGAACAGGTTTAGGGTTAACTTGGACAGACCGTCCCTTTTATTGATTCCTCTCAGAAAAATCATGTCATGTGAAGCTATTGCCACAGTGGCAGATCTATCTTAAGCCTCCTATATGCCTTGGTGACATGTGCGAAGCTTGAAAATGCTCCTCTACACACTCAAGTGCTTATTTTGGAGATAAAGCAAAGTTCACCTTTTAGTCTTGTGACAGCATACAAAAAATAAAGCATTTTGTTCGTTGAAGACAGCTAACAGAATGGTATTCCATAAAAAATGGGGAAAATGTGCACAAAAACAACTTCTCTGTTCTCCAGCCAAGAAAGTATTTATAATAATACAGCTATAAATACACAAGCAAACTGTCAGCAGCTAATCACGTCTGATTCATGCCAGGATGGTGCTGATGAGATTATTTTGCCTCCTTTTATATCTTTCCCTCCAGCGCTCTCACCTCGTCTTTGATGCTAACAGGTCAACTTTCTTTTTGAAGGAGAAGGAAGTTTTAAGCCTCTGGCTAGTTTTTGCATGAATGAATGTCCTTTTTTTTCCCGCTGTGATTCAAGGATGGCAGTGGCCACCGGTATCTAAAGATGACAAAAAGTGAAGCGCACAAATCTTCACATGACTAACATGTTTCTCTGTGTAGAGATGTAGAGATATACCACACAAGCTTAGAAAACAGTGTGAAAAGCTTCAAATAATGCAGACAAATACCATATTGTTGCTGCACATGTGCATGTGTTCTATAAATAGGATGCGATATGCGGCATGAATGGTCTTTGTAGTCCTTTGAATAATGCAGTCCACTGATCCTGTTAGAGTTATGGCTTTGTCCCTGCTTAGTGAACCATTCACAAGTTGTATTCATTCATAAAAAATGTGCAAAGGTGCTTAAAGTCTTCATAATAAAGTGACGCCAAAAGGCGTGACAAAGCAGCCGTATGTGACGAGCGGGATGACGACATGGTGCTATATCTCAGTTATTTCAGGATGTCTTGCACACTGAAGATTTGATGGCATCGGGCTGCACTTATGTGGTAGTGAGGGATGAAGTTGGATTTTAAATGTTTAAGGTCAAAGCTTCATGTGTAGAGAATAAATGTTTGAAGGATTGTTGCATTGTGCTATAACACAAAGAGCTGAATTGTGGAAAAGGATGAGGGCAGAAATGGATAATAGATTTTAAAATTAAAGCAATAGAGAGAGGAATTGAATTATTTTATTCTGTTTATTTGTGTTTATTTAACCAGATAATTATAGATTTTACATGAGAGACGTGAAAAAAATTATTAGAATTAACATTGAATCTGAGAGGCATACAGGCGCACAGCTGTTTAAAATATATTTTGAATATGGTGCTTGAATACCTAATTTGAGGGTGGTGTTTCCAAAGTTATTTGTAAATTAGTCTAAGCCCAGGGTGTGCAGTACAAAAGCACAGTACTATATACTACAACAGCAATACAGTAAATAGTATATTGGTCTGGCTTTAAGTTTCTTTACAAAACATCAAGAATAATTCCCCTTAACAAGATTTCATATTTCTAGTTACGTTACCAGTGGTGGTAGGCAACTGTGTTGTCTCAAGTACTGTACTCATGTACAATTTTGAGGTACTCTAACTTTACTTGAGTATTTACATTTTCTGCTGCTTTGTACTTTCACTCCACTGCTTTTCACAGCGAAATGTTGTTCTTTTTGTTCCACTACATTTATGTTAAAGCTTTAGTTAATCACTTTGCAGATAAAATCTGATCATTTATACAAAATATAGCCAACAAGATTATATACAGATTAAGTTACCATGCAGTATATAAAATTATTATATTATTACACTAATGCATTAATGCATCAGTGATCATAATAAATTATTGGGATATTATTTGTGTTATCAGAGTGAGTACTTTCACTTTTAAGGTATTAATTATATTTTGGTACTAATGCTTTTGCATTTGTATTTAAGACAAACTATGAATAGACTTTTACTTGTAACAGAGTATTTCTACACTACTTTTACTTCACACTGTGAACTCAAGTGGGACTCAGTCAGTTGTATAATCTCAGATTAAAACCCTCCTGTGAGTCCACAATGTCGTTTTTTTCAGGATGTTAGAATAAAAAGAGTCTGAGACTCTACTTTGGGCTCCTTTGGCTGAAAGTAACAAATAAAAATATCAAAACCTGTGAGGAGGTTTTTCACATGAAAGCAGTGATATGTTATAGAGAGAACTATTTCTAAATCTTATCCTTTAAGCACATTTATGAACTGTGGAGACACTGAGAGAGCTCCGTGCTCACAGCTCATAGAGGACTGTATCCGGCCGGTGCTGTGTATTCTTCCATAAAAGAAACACCATGGAAAAGTAATCCCGTTTGGCTGAATTCACGCCGGATCAAAAGTCAGCAAAAAGCCTTCAACACTTGTGGAGACAGTGGGTGACACAGGCAGCGACGCCAGCAGCCAACTAGTGGACTGTGTTTTTAAATTGGGGGATTTTAGATGATATACATTCACGTCACAGAGGACCTTATAGCCCTCTCTAAATCACGACAGGGACTTTGGGCCACTAATTACGCATTTCCTCCTCACATCTCCAAACACAGCATCACTTGTGACCTTATCTCTGCGCCTGTCAGAGTGTTAGCATTCACATGGCAAGTGTGGCGATGAATGTAATTACTGGAGCCCAAAATAATAACAGCATCGTCTTTGAGCAACCAGAGGCCAGTCAATTGTCCTCCCCCTCTTCTATCTCCTCTTCCAAATTAGTGCAGACAAGGACAGAAATAGAGTTATTAGAGCCCTGGATCTAAGAGAGAAACACATACAGAATACATGACAGACAAGGAAGGATATTAATACTCCAGTGAACCTAATCTCTCATGAAAACACTTATAGTAATCCTATTAAGAAGTTTATCACAACTCCATAACTTTAAAATGAGGTGCAGCCATTGTAAGAGTTGCAGAGCAGAAACTCACTCTTATTTATTTCTATTTCAGCTTCACTCTCATTGCTTTTTTTAGGTATCTGAAGTGCCCCTGCACTAGTGTTTTGTCACTGATGTAGTTTTGGTATTTTGATATATATTTTGGTATATTCTGTTTCAAGAGTCTGCACACCCAAATTAGTCTGACTATCCTTTGGATTATTTTTATGGCTACCCTTGAACAGCGAAAATCTTAGTCGACTAACACTCATATGATTTTGTTGACTAGATTAGTTGATTTAATCGACAAATCTGTAAAACTGAGTTTCTCCACGAAGAAAAGAAATAAATCACACAAAAGCACAACTTTAAGTATTGTGTTTACCTGAGGTGTGCTCACAAGATTTTTGGAAATAAGGCATTCAGCATGAAAAAAAGCATAAAAACAACAAACTGACTTAAGAAATACAGCAGAGACCAAAATGACAAAGAGGGTAGCCCTGATTATTTTGCTTATTTCATCCTCTGGAAGAAAAATGCATTGACATTTTGGTTGTACCTTTTTAAATTTGCAAACTGCTTAAATAATGCAATGACAGAAAAAAATCTGAGCACTGATACGTATACATATGATGGAGACTTCACTTTATCTAAGTGTGTGGAAATCAAAAGGGGATGCAGCTCAGTATATAAATACTGAATTTGAGATTCACGTTGGAAACAGCAGTTTTGCAACATCTCTAATACTACAATCAAACACTGCACAACAGCAAGTTACAGTGTTTTGTTGACCAATATTAAATTTGAATTTTATGAAATAACAATAACACTCATCTTAAATCTCAAGTTAAGGTGTATACAGTGCTGTGAAAAAGTATTTGCCCCCTTCCTGATTTCTTATATTTTTGCATATTTGTCACACTTAAATGTTTCAGATGATCAAACAAATTTTGAAATTAGACAAAAATAACCAGAGGAAATATAAAATGCAGTTTTTAAATGATGATTTTATTCATTAAGGGAAAAAGCTATCCAAATCTACCTGGTCCTATGTGAAAAAAAGTAATTGCCGCCTTGTTAAATCTTGAAATAACTGCGATTACCCACAATTTTTTTGGAAAGCTGAGTTCAGTTTCATGAGCTACACCCAGGCCTGATTACTGCCAGACCCGCTGAATCAAGAAATCACTTAAATAGAAACTGTCTGACAAAGTAAAGGAGGCTAAAAGATCTCAAAAAGCAACACATCATGCATCTAAAGACATTCAAGAATAGATGAGAAAGAAAGTCACCGACATCTATCACTCTGGAAAGGATTACAAAGCCATGTCTAAGGCTTTGGGACTCCAGCGAAATTAATTTATTTATTTATTGACTGTGTATTCTTAGCTCACTGCTACATTTCCCATGTAACACTTGGGATATATATATATATATATATATATATATATATATATATATATATATATATATATATATATATATATATATATATATATATATATATATATATATATATATATATATATATATATATATATATATATATATATATATATATATATATATATATATATATATATATATATATATATATATATATATATATATATATATATATATATATATATATATATATATATATATATATATATATATACTTATATATATGCAAAGTCAGTGTCATTAAAATTTAGATTTTATTATTATTATTATTATTATTATTATTATTATTTAATCCAAGACGATCTCTATGATCCATACTGTTAGCCTTTTTGGAATTGAATATATGTTGGATTTGCACTTTATTTTTTATCTTAGACTTCATATTTTCTCAGCATAAATGAAGTTTTATGTGTCTTATGACTTTGTATTGCAATGAGCAGTAATTTCCCTCAGATAAATTAAGTTTTAGCTCGTCACAGAACACATTAAATGGACAAACGTCGCCCTCTTGTGGCTACAGCTGGTATTTATCAGCATTAACTCTGACCCGGAAGTAACCTCATGTATGTTTCTCTCTCCCACGTGGGGAGCTAACACACCAACATGGCGGCGTGCAGTGTAGAGGAGCTGTTAGCCAAAGCTGAACAAGAAGAGGCAGAAAAACTGAGAAGTATCACCGTGAAGAAGGAGCTGGACCTGGACTTTGACATCGGTAACCTGCTGGCTTGTGACAAAAACCGCATCGAGTCCCGGGAGTTCAAAGAGCAGAAGAAAGAGGACTTTCTGCGGCTCTTAGCTCGGGACAACACGCAGCTGCTCATCAACGAGATCTGGAAACAACCCACGGAGAGGGTCGAGGAGGCGATAGTGACCAAACTACCAGACCCGGTGACCCCGCTGCCCAGAGCCAAACCACCTCCGAAACCCAAAGCTCCCACGAAATGGGAAGAGTTCGCCAAGCTGAAGGGCATACAGAAGAAGAAGAAGACCAACCTGGTTTGGGATGAAACCGCGAAGGAGTGGAGGAGGCGCTGGGGCTACAAGAGAGCCAAGGATGACACCAAGGAGTGGCTTATTGAGGTGCCGGAGACCGCAGACCCAAACGAGAACCAGTTCGCCAAACGCGTCAAAGCCAAGAAGGAGAGAGTGGCCAAAAACGAGTACAACCGGCTGAAGAACATCGCCAGGGCGCAGAAGGTCAAAGTGCCCGGTGTGGGGCTGACCCCCACGGCCCAGCAGTCCAAAAGCGACCTGGCCAGAGCTGTAAGTGTGGCCAAAACCTCCACAGCATCTGTGGGCAGGTTCCAGGACCGCCTCCCCAAAGAGAAACCACCGAAGAACACCGGCAAGAAGAGGAAGTTTGAGCCCCTCATTGGTAACTTTTCTAACGAGAAACAGAAGCAGCTGGAGCTTCTGAAGCTCATGGACAGCAAGAGGCCTAAGATGGACATCAACAAGGCGGTGGATAAACAGATCAGAGAGGAGAACCGAGAGGAGGCTGCGGCCAAGTACAAGAAGGGAGCAGGGAAGAAAGGACGCAAAGGAAACATGTCAGGAAAGGGCAAAGGGAAGGGTGGGAAAGGAAGAGGAGGTAAAGCTGGAGGAGGAGGAAGAGCAGGTAAAGCTGGAGGAGGAGGGAAGAGGAGAGGTAAACCCGGGAAGCACTGAGGACTCTGTAATCTGCTATATCTGTTCGTGCCTTGGCATCAAAACATTGGACTGGACTTAAATGAAGCAATATGAAATGTTTGATTCACTGTATGTTTACCACATCTGTAAATATCAGTTCCAGCATTCACGGAGGTCACCTGATTGATATGTGTATTATTAGTGACAAATACTTATTATTAAAACCAGTAGATTATGATTCTGTTCTTGTTATTTTAATTAAATGCAGAATGCACAAAGTCACATCTTATAGCAGACATTATAATTATAATAGCAGGTGAAGCACTACAACAACAAACACTCATATTCACTGAACTGAAATCATTGCAAACAGTATGCAGCAGTCATTTCCTCAAAGGTTATGATGGCAACAATCATAAGACAAAAACATCACTTTACCTCTTAAAACCTTTAATTTAAGACATTTTTTTTGGTATTATGTTGTTGATTATAAGCAAAAACAGAGCCAAGTGCGGTAAAATACTAAAACAATAAACACTCAGTTTTCACTAGTGTTTCATAACTTCAATTCAGTAGCATATTGTGACAGTAAACAAAAGAAATGTATTTGAGTTGTGGTAATGTAATCAATAAATGTGTTGCAACAATTCCCAGTAGGGCTGCAACTAATGATTATTTAAATTATTGATTAATCTGTTGATTATTTATTGATTAGTTGTTTGATCTATAAGATGTCAGAAAATGGTGACAAATGTCATTCAGTGTTTCCAAAGCCCAAGATGATGTCCTCAAATGTCTTGTTTAAAATAAAAATATAAAATATATTCAGTTTACTGTCCTAGAGGATAGATATAGATAGAAAATATTCACATTAAGAAGCTGGAATCAAAGCATTTTGACTTATTTTTTTTCTTAAAATTTACTCAAACCAATAAATCGACTATCAAAATTGTTGGCAATTAATTTAATAGTTGACAACTAATCAATTAATCCTTGCAAATACAAATACGTGATTGCCCCAGTGGGTCATGATGCTGAGCCAGCATCAGTAGATGTAACACCAGTAGCAGCTATTAATTAATAAATTAAATTATTCATTAAATGAAGTAATTAGTGAAGTAATAAGTAATTAAATGAAACTATGTTTTTCCTGCTGTGACGCAGCAAAATGTCTGCAGCTGTGAAAGAGCTGTTTCTAATGGAGTCAGCGTGTGCTGCAGCTAAGGAGCACTTGTCAAAATATATCAATATGTTGTACATTTTTAAAAAAAAATCACTTGAGCAAAAGTGTATATAAACCAGCCTTGTAGCAGAGTCTGTTTTTTAGGTATTCAGATGATTAAATCATTAAATTAAAGGCCTTACAGATCAAGGTACTTCATCACATTGATGCCAGAAGCTTCAATATCAATCAAATATTACCATCAACAGTCCTGCTCTGTGATTTTCAACATGGCCTGCAATGATTTAATATACCCAGAGATATTTAAGAGATAGACATAGATTTTATAGCAAAATTGCTAATGGTTTATACATTTTTTTGATATTCTTTGTTAAGATTTTCAAGGTCCATATAATAAAATAAACACAACCATTTCTTGTAACCAAATTAAATAAGGACCCATTTAGATAAATAATATTAATAAACTAGAAAAGCACTCGGAGAGCGCAGACCTCCGCCAAACACCATAGTTTCCCCCCATATTGTAATTCACTCCAAAATAAAAATCCTACATTTTTTAAAAATAATTTTATATCAGTGGCAAACATAGAACATATATACAAGACACAAGATAAAACTCACGATACATTAGGCCAAAATGTAAGAGTACCCCCATTTGTTATATAAATTGCTATAAAATTCGCCATCTGGATCAGATCTGGATCAGATCTTGATCAGCCTTTGGGATTTGATAGAAGTACACATTGTAAATCCCTGAGTCAAAGTTCATGAGCTTTGGGCAACAATTACCAGAGATATTGAGAAACAATTTTTTGGGTCCCATTTACCCCAATGTTAACGAAAATTTCAAAGTGATCCAGAATCCAGGATTTCTTCCCCAAAATAAAATAGTTTTTCCTTTTTCCAATTTCTACACACCCTAAAAAATTTAAATCCGTCCATAAGTTTTTGAGTTATCTTGAACACAGAAAAAAAACAAACAAACAAACAGATAAACGCCGGGAAAAACATAACCTCCTTGGGGAGGTAAAAAAAGCTAACCCATTTAATAGAAAATAGGGGGGATCATAGGGGTAATCTTTTCCCACACAAAAAAAAAAAAAAAAAAAAAAAATATAATTTATTAAATCAAAAAAAAAAAAAAATAAATTTAAATTTATATAAAATAAAAAAAAAAAAAAACAAAAAAAAAAAAAAAAAAAAAAAAAAAAAGGAGAAAAGAAAGGGGGGGGGGGGCGCAAAAGAAGCGGGGGGGAGAGGGGGGGTGGGGTTTTTCTTGGGGGGGGGGGGAAAGAGGAAAAGAAAAAAAAACCAGCCCCCCACCAACAATTTATTATTTATTATTTTTTGGATCGTGGAGGGATCTGACCCCAACCCCCCCCCCCCAAAAACAAACAAACAAAAAAAGAAAAAACTAAAACAAAAAAAAAAAAAAAAAAAAAAAAAAAAAAAAAAAAAAAAAAAAAATATAAGAAAAAACAAAAAAAAAAAAAAAAAAAAAACAAAAAAAAAATTATATAAACTTTTTTCAATATTCCTAAAATATACAAATTTAAAAAAACAAAAAAAAAAAAAATAAAAATATAAAAAAAAAAAAAAAAAATAAAATTATTTTTTTCTTTCAATTTTTTTTTTTTTTTTACAAAAAAAAAAAATAAATATAATTTTTTTTTTTATTAACAAATAAATAGGCCTAAGCTCAGACCAGTGAAAGCATCATGAATGGAGTGGCATTGGTTGATGCAGCTACTGCAATCTAATGCTCCCAAATTATCACCTGCATCTCTGCTTGCAAAGGAAAACTGTGATCACAACAGCTCATTTGGTGAATTTCATGTACATTTTTAAAAGCTGTCCTGGTTTGTCTCAAGAGATAAATGCTTGAAAGTGGAGGAGCTCAGTGCTTCTGTGTTTTCTCCTTCCTAGAAGTAAACAAATCGGTTTTCTTAAGCAGCTTAGCTGTGGTTTCTGGTTATGTAAAGGCTTTGCTTTGGCCTTGACGTCTAGACTAGAGGCATCGCACTGAATTAGGAGCAGTGAGAAGACCACATTTGCACCTTCAATACATTTGGACACTACCTAAGTACACAAAAAAACTGTTAACAATAACAATATTTCTATCATTCTAGTGAGTGTAACTGGTAGTATTATTTCTCTGTACAGGTGTGAATTCATGCGTTACCTGTTTTAAAGGAAGATAGGAGGGTGTTCAGTCCAGTCAAGTGTTTTGCAGGATGCCTGAGGCCAAAGATAATGAGGTTAATTAGCCCTGTCATCCATTTACAGGTGTTTCCACTTTCAGACGGTGC
Organism: Pterois miles; assembly: GCA_947000775.1. Taxonomy (NCBI): domain Eukaryota; kingdom Metazoa; phylum Chordata; class Actinopteri; order Perciformes; family Scorpaenidae; genus Pterois; species Pterois miles. The sequence continues at coordinate 14,545,599 of CAMQGK010000028.1, forward strand.
ACACGAGCTTATCCTCCTGACAGGACTTCAGCATTACTTCTTGTTGACATTGATTGCAATGCATTGGGAAAATAAAATGCACATCTTTTGTAGGTAGAGTTAAGTTAAGTTAATAAGTATTCCTGCAGTTAAGAGATAATTGCTGATGCATATTTGTTGCAGGTTTGCAGCAAACTTCCACTCCTCAGACATGATTGTCTGATCACTCATGTTATTGATGGATGCTTTTTAATCGCTAACACAAGCTCACAGCCAAGCTCCATCACAGCAGAGCGGGAGAGGGGAGGTGTGTGTGTGGGGAGGGTCCAATCACCATCTGTTGAGCCGTCCCGTCCCAAGCCCATTCATCTTTGTCCCTGCTCACCCAGGCCACTGGAAAATAGGACACAGTCGATAACCCTAAATCAATCAAGCACTCCTGACGAGGTGGAATTATGAATTCTCATTTATGTCCGGCTGAACTTCCCTCGCATGTGACCAGATGGTCAAAGAACAATAGGCGCTGGCATGAAGATGAGGTGGTCAAGCATAACCTTTGAGATGAAGACTGCCTCTATTATAAAAATATTAAAAATAGATCTGTATCTGCAGAAATTTAATCTTTAAAAAGAAGAAAAATCCTACTATCAGGGTAATAATCACACACTTTTCTTCCAGATTGTGTTCGTTCCTGGTCTTGTGCTGTACATGCTTATGTGTGTTGTTCCCTATTAAAAAAAAAATATTGAAAATAGATCTGCATCTGCTGAAATTTAATCATTAAAAAGAAGGAAAATCCCACTATCAGTGTAATAAGCACACACTTTTCTTCCAGACTGGGTTTGTCCCTGGTCTTGTGCTGTAGGAGGGACGTGCTGTTGCTTGTGTCCAGCTCCAGTCAGTGCTGCAGTGGATTAGTCTGCTGCATTTAGTGCACAGAGACGGTGCAGGAGCTTCGGTCAGTGTGCGAGTGTCAGATCTTCAAGATGCAGCGCATCTACATGCAAAGCAATGAACACTTTGAAGTCTTCACCACTGTCCTTGCTCCTCAAGGTGAGTGGAATCGTATCTGCAGGGGAGTGTGGCTTAGCATGACATCATTTTACATTCATATCGATGTCAGATGATTAATAAATAACAGGGTGGATTGTTTTACTCTCCCTGTGGACTGTTCATGTTCATGTACTAGAGGACATGGCTGTAGATGAACATACATTTATGTACACTCTTATGCATTCTTATGCATATTTGCATATAAACTATCCTTTTTTGCTGATTCATTTCCACTCTCAATGGTTAACAGGGAGGAATCGATACAGAGCAGAAGCTGAAAAGGCAAGTTAAACCTTCAAATATCCATCTAATATGCATTCATAAAAATGTATCACTGGCTGTAGGTTATTAGTTTAACATGCAGGTCAAAAACTGCAGAAATTGAATTCAAAACTGATTATTTAATGTTGTCTAAGTCTAAATATGCTGGAGGTTGATTGATATGAGTTTGATGTTATGTAAAGTCAGTCAATTTCCTGTGGCTCCATTATGTGTTTCATTCATCTAATTCATCTGATAAACACAGACCACATTTAGGAGGAACAGATAATGAAGAGTAGACCCAGATTTAGGGTTTCTATTTCACTGCACAGCAGTTAATCTGAGTCTTCTTGACACCATAATCCTCTCCATTCACTGAGTCTGACCTGGACATTACAGACAACACAGACACTGACTACAGCTTCTATCGGTGCAACAAAGAGGAACACACTGCACCTGATTTAAATTCAGTGTAAAACTGCATTACAAATACACACTTTAAAGTAAAAATGACTGAAGCTCTGCCTTTGTCCATTAGATGGTAGTGGTGCATAGCTACAAGCCCCACTGGCCAGATGAGCTGGAGCTGTCTCTGGGTGACGTCATCCTGGTGCTGCCCAGACCCGAAGAGGAGAGGTGGTTTGGGCGGCTGCAGGGCGGCCAGCAGGGCTACTTCCCCGCCTCCTGTGTGATGGAGCTGAGCCAGGTTGGTTGGCTGCCGGCCTGACGAATGTGCTCAGCAATGCAGCAGTACTGGACTGTGTTGTTGCTGCTGCTGCTGCTTAATGTCAGAAGGCAGATTGCACTTTCGATTCTGTTCCTCCACAACAGTGAAAACCTAGTTTATCAGTAAAAGAGAACAGAGAAAAGAGACGTCCTCTAATGTGGCTCTGTTAGAGGTCAAAATAATATAATAAGGCAAAATAACCCTGATCATGCCACAGTGATGTCATCAGGGTTATCTCAGTTTGGTTTAAAATGTTTTAACCAAAAGCCGGCATTACAAACTGAAATTGGACAAATGAAAGGCATTGCTGAGTAGCATTATGGGAAATGTAGTGTCTGATATAGCTGTTTAGTGTGTTTAACGTGATAGTATACCGTTTATTTTAGGACTTCTGTAAGATAAACCCACCCGATTCCTCTTCTCAGGTGAAAGCCCTGCGGAGGAGTTTATCTCTGAGAAGCTCAGCCTGGGACAATGATTCAGGTGTACGCAGCAGACATGGAAAGTAAGTGTAAAACTCACACAAGAAACACAACAACAAACACACACGTCCCCCAAACAAGAGCATGCACCCAGCAGCTGTTCCACCACCGACCTCCTCCACACACCCCCCCATCCTCAAATCCCATCCCTCTGCTCGCCGCCCAGCGCCCCTGAACAGGTGGCCCCTCTCGTCCCTCATTAGTTGACAAAGCACACTGATTACTAACCCCCCTGAACACACACTCAGGCGTGTACACACACACACTCTATCTAGTCAATCCCCTCTCACTGCACAGCATCTCATTAAGGAGGAGCAGGAGGGAAAGGAAAGAGCTTAGCTTTCCTTATAAAATTATATGTAAATGTTTGACAGCTCAATGAAAATCTTAGTATTTATAATGGTTTGTCAAATATGAAATAAATTAATGCTATTTTCAGTATGCAAAACATGTCTCTCTTGTTGTTTATTTGACAGTATGGGGCTTTTATTTTTGACAGCCTGCCACTGAACCTCGCTCACACACTCATAAACACACACCGCCACACAGAGCCCTCTGTACAGCTCCGAGCTTGTCTTGTCTGCTAGCGGTGGAATTTGGGTCATGAGGAATAAACAGGGCCTTTGTGTTTGTTATTTCCTCTTTGTCCCCCAGTGGACACATTCGGCAGGCACGCGGGAGGGGGAGCAGAGGAGGAGCGGGGCTGGATGGGGTCCAAGGAGAGAGCGAGGGCCCCTTCCCGGTTCGGAGGCCCCAGATCCCTGTGCCTCAGCCCGTGGCCTCCCCAGCTCAGACACACAGATCCCCAGGCCTGCTCCACAGGATCTTGTCCAAGTGCCGGAAAAAGAGTGAATGCCAGGGCGCCACCAACGGGGCCTTCGAGGGCGACTAAAGAGGCCCTCCTCTTTGTCCTGGGTGGCTGAGCCGAGTTCACTTTGGTGGGGCTGCGTTGGGGGAGTGTACGTGTGAATGCAGGATCTTCTGAAATGTGAAAAGATAAGTCCTGAATATCCTGATGTGGGCTGGTGCTCATTTCTGCACCAGGTACTCTTGACTTGGCTGCATTTCTAGAAGCGGGAGGTTGACTTGTGAGTGGACCGACTTAAATCAGTGATGTCACAGAAGGTGTTTTACCCATTACCTGTGACAGCACTGACGAGGGCGTGCCCTCAAGTGCAGCATGTTTGACAGTAGAGAGCTGAGCAGTTGCTGTTTTCTGCCTTGGTTTTCAGCATGGTGATATCAAAAGCCAGGCTTGAATATGTCACAAATACACAATTACAATTATTGCATTCATATGTGTAAAGTAACACAGGAGTAATAGATGCCGATCAAATGTAGCCTTTTCTTATGAATTGCTGTTACGTAGGATAAATGTTATTTTCACTGCACACATTTGTTGGTGTTTCTTAACTTGCCTCATTTGCTGCTTATTATGTTTTTATGATTATAAAACCAGTAAACCCTTACTGGCTAACATCTTTTTATTTCAGAGGAAACATGCCTCAGTGTATTACCTCATACTTCAGCTCCTGTTCATTTTGACCACACTGGGCCTCCCTCCTATTTAACAGTGCCGGAGGAGGAAGAAAAAAAAAAAAAAAAAAAACTCTCTCAAGCGAAAGGAAGTGTGATTGAGGCCTCCTGAAAGCCTCGCCGAAGGACCGGGGGATTGTGCTGGTTGCCCCGGCAACGCTAAAGCAGCTCTCAGAAGTCGCATGTAGTCTTCTTCATCTGCGGTGCCTCCCAGCATGTCCCCGTAGCGGGGTCTCTATAGGGTGGGCTGTAGATTACACCAAACCTAATCCCTAACCTTGGCCTTGACCTCCGCAGGGAAACACACTCCTCCTCCTGCCCCACCACCACCTTCACCGCCGTTTAATATTCACTGTTGTATAATCCTTTGTAATAAAGGCAGTAGGAGGCAGTCACTCTGGGGCCAGTGTTTGGGCGGCATGTCTTGAACAGGGAAGGGTGTAAATGTTACAAAGAGAGACAGCTCCACTGGTCCTCTGAGCAAACTGTGATTCATGAGGAGAATATTTTGTGTGGGCCTTTCCACAGCCTTTACGGCTTATCTTGACATTATGACTCTCACTTTTAAACAGAGGAAGGGAAATACTGGAAATATTGCATTCAGATTTTGACCCACAATCACCCACAGTGGTGGAAGAAGCACTCAGATCTTAGCAATACCAGTGTAGAAATACTCAATTAAATAAAAGTGCTGTATTACATTTTTACTGAAGTAAAAGTAGAAAAGCACAGGCTTTAAAATATACTTAAGTCACCTAAATTAAAAGTACTTGTCATGCAGAATAGCCCATTTCAGAATCATATGTCATAATTATCGGTGCAATAACATGTTCATCAGTTTAGTGTTGCAGCTGATAAAGATGGGGCAGTCGCTAATTACTTTATATACCTCTGGATATCTTAACCCATAATAATATATTGGAAATTATTTGTTGTTTTATATTTTGTATTAATGCCTGCAAAGCAACTTACGTTATCCATAAATACATTAGAATACAAAGTTCAATATTTACCTCTGAAATTTAGTGGAGTACAAGCACAAAGTAACATAAAATGGAAATACTCAAGTAATGTACCTCAAAATTGCAAGTACAATACTTGAGTAAATGTACATAGTTACATTCCACCACTGCAATCACCATGTGACAAGATATGAAGGAAGATAGCGTGTACTTCCCTTAATGAGATAAAGTGTATAAAATGTGCATTAATAGGTGTATGAAAGGAAAGATATCACTTATCTTAAAGGTGCTTTTGGGAGTATAAAAGGTAAGTATATAAGTATAAAAGGTAGGAAGCGATTAATTCAAATTCAGAGAAGTTTACAGTGTGCAGACAAGTTACTTTCATACTTAAATTAAAGCAGATGTTGCTTCAAAATATGGCAAATGCCCACTCAAATGAGAGTCTGACTTACCTCACACACTGACCCACACAAGTGGAAACAGTGACCTATATAAGGTGGAAAGGCCAGGGTCCAGTTTTACTACACACACGCAAACACACAATCCCAGAGCTGTGGACTCTCCCGCCTAAAAGTGTCCTATCCATGCTGTGTTGTGCTGGGTGTCTTCAGGGGGATGGGGGGATGGGGGGAAGAGGGTAACAGGGTGCCTGCCAGATGACTGCTCTGTCAGCCCAATAATGGGCTGCCATCTGCTGTCTAGCATACACAAAGGCAAACAGTGCGTGTGTGTGTGTGCTTGCTTTGGGTTGTGTGCTCAGAGGAAGAAGGCAGGGGAGGTTTCATGTCATCAGTGTACAAGGTAGCCACAAAAATGAGCACACACACCTTACTTAATCCATTAATGGCTAAATCAAGGCCTATAGAGGGTACCAGACCTGTACTGCATAATAAAAATAGGTGGTGCACACTGTGGCGTCTTAAATTTTACAACATATGTAAATGAATTATTAATTACTCACGGTAGCAGCTTTGTACATCCAGCAACAGGTATGTCTACAAAAAGTCACTAAAATCTAATAAGTGCTCCCTTAAACACACGCATGAAGCATAAGGTGGAGGCACTGCTGCCAATAACCACTAAAGTGGTAAAAGGTCCCTGACATCTTTCAACCCTTAGCGCGGGTCACTCAAGAATAAAAGACCCTCTTGTTACGAGAATGAGAGCGAAGGGAGGACAGATTGATTAAGTGGACATGGCGTGCATGTGGCGCCCGTGTGTTTATGTGCGCATTGTTCGCATGCATGTGCACCGCCGCTGCTCCTTCAGCATAAGGCAAGTCGTCACGTCCTTTGCCTCCCTCCGTTTGGGGGGCAATTGAGTGAATGAGCCTGTAAAACCAACAGCCCCGAGGACAAAGGAGCCCGGGGGCATTAAGTCATGGGTGAGTGGGCCCCTTTAGGGGCAGCAGCTGACCCTGTGGAGAGGCCTCTTGTTCTGGTGGAGGGGGCTCGTGTCCCTGGACCCCAGGCCAAGTTGACAGCATCCCAACATATACATGCACACATGACAGGGGGTTCAGACCACTCTATCAGTTGTCAAACAGTTCACCTGCATGGTGAACTCCACCTGGGGAAATTAAAGGTGCAGGGTTTCCATTTTTGTTAAGAAAATGTCTTTCAAGTGAGCAGTTTTTGGCAAAAGCTCAAGAGGTTGCTATTCCTGCTATGAGCATGTCAGAAAAACTAAAGGATCATAAGAAATCTTTATTACGTGGGAAATACCATGTAACCTGTACTAATTTGTACAGAAGCGCTTGGCAGAGAGAGAAGTAGACATGTCAAAGTGAGGTCAAAATGCCATAAATGTCATGCAACATTTATTGTTTTCAAATTAAGTTCATGGTTACAAAGACAGTTGGCAGGATCTCTATGGTACCTTGGTTATGATTTCAACTGGAAATGCTACAAAAGTGTTAAATCTGTGATTCACCTCGTCAGTTAAAGCCAGCATCATGTGTATTGCTCATGCATAACTACAGTAGTATATAACAGCTGCTGCTATCCTGTATAAGTACTTAATTCCCTCAAAACCTATGATGTTACATGGCCAGATGTTAACGAACAAACATTAACTTAACGAATGGAATGTACAAACACAAGTCAAACCAACAAACAGGACGTATAATTATATACAGATTAGACACATCTCAGCAATAAAAAAAAAAAAAACCAAATGTGGATGTTAGTCAGCTTTCTGTTTCAGAGTTGTGTACTGTATACTCCTGATCTTTCCACTTGATCTTCCTGACAAGATTCCCTTCTTATTCTCACTCAAATACTTAATGCAGGATAATCCAGATTATAACCAATACTGGATCCGCTAATGCCGATAATACAAAGAAGATCATTTATAGCTGTAGTGTTACTTCACCAGATTATAGATGGGATGGTTAAAAATGACATGAATCAGCCTGTTACATGGAAGCACAGTGCAGTACATTACTTCAGAGTCACCCAAATGCGTGTATATTTACATGACATTTTGAAGCGCTTTGTTCTTACACAGAATGTGAAATAATGAGTGAGCAGGTAGGAGTTTGGGGATTTGCTCAAGGCATTTCAGCAGGATACAAGGCTGTTGTGACACTGGCTGCTGCAGGGATCAAAGTTTGATCTTTTTGTAATAAGACGGTCTGTGTCAGCCGTCTAAAAAAATGTAATGTAAGACTTCAATGTAGTGTATTTAAGCATACATTTCTGCAGCAGAACAGGGGAAAATATGTTAAAATCGAGCAGCAGGATCAATCCAATGTCAGCATTCATTACAAAACAGGTAGACAACCGTCTAACACACAAACACACCAAAAATAAAAGGACAAGAACTACATCATCAGAATGAACAAACATTTAAAATTAAATGATGTGTAAAAAGTGCAATTTGTCTATGATTAGAGGTCGGAGATGGAGTCCTGCTACCTAATAGCGAAGAACACGTGTGAATCAAAAGAAGAAAACCTCCTATCTATGTTACTAGATCACAGATACAACTACACAATGATTATTTGCTAGATCACTTGCCTGATCAGGAGAAGAAATTGAATTAGTGGCAGTGCATGTTCTTCTAACTGGGAGTAATGAAACTGAACGGTAACGCAATCCTGATTTTGAAAGAGAGGAAAAAAAAACAAACAAAAAAACAATAGAATTCTTCAATAATTTCTCTTAAAATGTTTGTTTTTTAGAAATAAATAAATTAGTAGACATTAAATAAATAAAACCTACAGCCTTCACATAAAAAGTAAATCCTTCTCAACCAAATGCTTGACGATATGAAAACTGGTCATTTTCTGTTACAGAGAGCTGTTTTAGAGCAGGTGAGGGTTTTTTAGGCTGTTTTGTCAGCAAAGTTAAACTTCTTAAAAACTCACGGTGTCCGATTTATATTAATGTCTAAGCTTTAGAGCTGTCAGATAATAAATAAACAGAAATAAACATAAAGGTACCCTTCCATAATTTGAGGTTCTTGCTTGTGAACATTGCAATGAAATACATTCAACCGATGTCTCGACGGACACTATGGCCTTGGAAAGGAAACATGTTGTCTTAAAAAAAAAAAAAAAAAAAAAAAAATACCATCACAAGTGCTATCCAGTTTGCCCTTAAAAACACTGCTCCTTTCTCAGCAGCGAACTCAGTAGTGCAATACTGACATATTTCCATCCTTAAAAACTTCACATCACCATGGATTCAGCAATGTAACACTGTTGTCTCAGAAAAACCCACGTAACTACATTTTTGTTTCTCTAATTTCAAAAACAGTCTGTACTGTCTGTTTAGTTAAAAACCCATGATGTGATTCTAAAGAAATACATGGGTGACAATGGAAAGCTTCACATGGTTTTCATCTGTCAACAGCAACGGGGCAGTTTAGCTAAACAAGCTGGAGGAGATACACAATGAGTAGCGTTACATTATAAAATTTTCATCATTTAAACAATATATTAACAATATAAACCTCAGAAGCAGCCACTTCTAGTAATTAACACTATTTCTACAGCCTACTGTATGTGCAGGTTGTTTCAACATTACTGACTAGTGCAGAAAGAAATTCTAGCCTTTTTATATCTGTATAAACTGCTGATGCCAGGTTGTGTATTCAAAAGAAAATACAGGGCAAACCTATAAGCAAGGAACTATTTGGGCAGTGATCTAGAAAGGTGTTGAAAACAAAACCAGCAGCCATGCCTTTTTGTGGTCGTCCTTGGCAGTGCATTTCTGCTTCGAAAGAAAAATAAAATCATTTGTCTTCACTGGATTGTCTCTTACAGGATTCAGTGGAAGTGTCGGTTGTTGGATGGGTGTAGAAGCAGCGTTGCCTGCGCAGCGAGGGGACGGCTTTAAAGCACGAGGGCCCTTGAGGTAGAGCCAGAGGACGTGTAGGGGTTCAGGTACTGACGGGCCTGTTCTGTCATGATCAGCTGGTCCTCTGTCTTTCCATAAACCACTGCTTCCCACTCACTCACCTGCACAGAGGGCAGCCAGCGATTACCAACGGTTGCCAAAGGAGCTTACCCTTGAGAGAAAAATATTCTACACAGCTCACTTCATCAGTGACTACGCTTTACGTACCTGTACCGTGGCATGTTTTGGTGCTTTGTGGGAGGAAAGAAGCTTCTTCATCCGGGGGCTCGTGAAGCGCTGAGGATGAGCGGGGACTAAGGAGGGCTCCTCTCGCCCAGAAGTCAAAGAACGGCTACACTCCTCTTGCTCAGCGATTGGGGCGACCAGTGAAGAGCCCGTCAGTATACTTTCATCTGGCATCTGCAAAATGAGGTTCAATAAACAGAGTAGCTGAACCAACAATACAAGAAATGATGATGCTCGGTTGCCCCAAGTTAGAGTCCCAACTATGGTGGCCTGGCTTTCTGCATGTTGCCCCTCTCTATGTTATCCACTGTCCTGTCAATAAAGGCTAAAACACCCCCCCCAAAAAAAAAAAAAAAAAAAAAAAAAAAAAAGAAAGAAAAGAAATTATACTGAACTTAATTCATATTATGTAGCACTTTAAGTGATGTCTACCATTACCAACAATTTCAGAAGCTGAAAACGTACCCATGTACTAATAATGTTTATTGAGCCAGAAGCCGAGCATGCATGCATTTGCAACAGCACTGCATTCCACAGTTCCAGTTCATACACTTACATAAGGTCAAGTCTAAAAGGTAACCCGCAAATTGCGAAAACTTGCAAACACTCTGGCGAGACTCACTGCCCGACAACCTATCTTAACCTTAACCATTCAGTGTCAATGCCTAACGTTAACCGTCTTATGAGAGCTTCAGTTTGCTTGTTACCATCTAGACACAACAGTACAACCAGTTCAATTCAAAGAGGCTTTATTAACATGAAAGTTTAAAAAAAAAAAAAAAAAAAACATTGCCAACCATATCTACTATTTTTAACCACACAGAGTAGCTCTTTGGGGTTATATGCCTACTACAGGATCTGAACCAGTGACTTTAAACCAGTACTGTGACTTACTTGTGCGTTGTTGAGCTGCTCTTGGAAGAGTTGGATGTTCAGGCAGTCTTTCCCCCAAGGGTCCAGCACCAGAGACTTGCGCACCTTTCTAGCTGGGCCGTCAATCTGAAACCAAAGGAATCGAAGTACCAAGTTTGAGCTCAGCAAAATTTTAAGATTTGTTTATATATCTCTTTCTTCAAATAACAGAAAGTACTGTATAATTCAAATATGGAAGAACTTGCTACACATACATTATGTTTCCATACTCTGTAGTCTGGCTGGACGTCTACCCTGTTAAAGATGTCTGCTCCAGTCTCCTGCTTCAGGACTTCTCGAATGTCTTCTTCTAGAAATGCCAGCGGCTGTGGCTGAAAAACACACGTAAATGTAACCACAACATCGTGTAACCATATATACTGTACAAAATAAGAAAATATGATCATTAATAGAGCTAAATAAAAGTGCAAAGTGTGAAAACATGGAGGTAAAATGCACACAGCTACATTTGACTTCTTACCTCCATCTTCAGTGGCCCATGCATTTTCTCCTGGGCAGCCAAAGCATTTTTGAAGGGAGTCGGTGTCCTCGGGGTTGGAATCATGACAGTTTTGCGAAATTTGGGGGTCCGCGAACTAGAAAGTTTACAGACAGTATTATACAATGGGTACTGTCCTGCTAACAATCTGATAAAATTAAGATTTATTGTGGAATATTCCCACAAAGCATGGCAAGCTTCTTGTGGGATGTATACTACTTTTGTATACTTATTTTACCCATCATTCTCTTTCTGGTGCTTAGGTGTAGTTTCTTTGTGGAGCGGCGTGTTGAGGAGACACCTTTGGCCACACACAGGTGTTGAGGTGAGGGCAGGGTTATCCAGATTCAGATGCTCTGCCCCTGATATGTTGCAGAACTGGGGAAACAAACAGACAAGCCACATGACTAATGCAACCTCGGTACATTAACTCTATGTGGAAGGAGCTCACTGAGGTGTGGATTAGGGTGTGTGAAAGAAAAAAAATATATATATTAATTTACTCGTGACGGTGTGAAGGGCAGTGACTTTGTGGGCGTTTTCTTAGGAGAATTTGAGATATTTTCCAAGAAGGAAGAGCAGATCCTATCACAAGAAGGAGAGGGTTCCCCCCTCTCTCTTCTCCTCCTCCTCCCAGTGGATGCCTGGGTGGGTTTGGATGAGTTGATAGGAGTCAGGGAGGCAACGCCACCCAGACCAAAGGAAGCACAGTTCTTATCGCGACCAGAGACGCCAGGCGGAGTGTTGACTGGGAAGCCCAGTGTACTGTCAATCGTCCTCTCTTGTAGGAGCGTGGAGTAGCCTGCCTGGTTGTGCCTGGGCGGCGTTGCTGTCTCTGACAAGTCGAAACTGGCCACATCGCCCCATGCAATTGGGTCCTGCAGAGCAAAACACATCTACAGGAGATCTTTAATACATCCATGACTTTCATTCAACAAATTCATACTGATATACAGGGATATCAAAGTTAATGTGATAATAACATGTTAATGCAAACTAATTTCTTTAATGCAACTTGCTCTGTTTTAAAGCTGGAGTGAAGATACTATGAAACTAGAAAACCTAAAGTATAGGTACCCACCATATTACACTAGCTTGTTGCAAAAGAGGCTAAATAATCCTCCAAACTTGGCCATTTTCAAAGGGGTCTCTTGACCTCTGACCTCACAATATATGAATGTAAATGGATTCTATGGGTACCCACGAGTCTCTCCTTTACAGACATGCCCACTTTATGATAATCACATGCAGTTTGGGGCAAGTCATAGTCAAGTCAGCACACTGACAGACTGACAGCTGTTGTTGCCTGTTGGGCTGTGGTCTGCCATGTTATGATTTGACCATATTTTATGCTAAATGCAGTACCTGTGAGGGCTTCTGGAGAATATTTGTCATATTTTGTATTGATAATTGATTTCCAAAAATAAATATCTACATACATTTGCAAAAAGCAGCATATTTGCTCACTCCCACATTGCTAAAAGAATTAAATAGTTGAAAAATCTCCCTTTAAGGTACATTTCAAACACATAAACGATATGTGATTAATTTGCAATTAATGTGCGACTGAATATGGCCAATCTTGCGAATAATCATGATTAAATATTTTATTGATTGGCAGCCCTGTGAAATACATTTGTTCTCTGTTCCTTCTGTTACTCACTGAGTCAATGAGCTCCATGGTCTCTGCAAACTCTGGTATGGTGTGCAAGGTCGAGAGCACAGTGCTGGCCTCTATAGCCAGAAACTTGCTGGGGGAGACATGAAGCTGTGGTGGAGGTCCCTGGGGGATCTCAGGGGCTCTCCAGGACCTTCTCTCTGCCTGCTCCTCTAGACTGCTACTACTTGTAGTCACCGTGTCATCTGACATGCTGTCGGACCAGGCTGAGTACTGCTCCAAACTCTGAGAGGGGCAGGATGAGAGAATACTGATGTTGGATCTTCTAATTATGCATCAGATTTGAAATGACTATAAAAGTGTGGAAAACACTGGTGATACTACAACACACCAGGCCATCTTGACCATTCAGTCATTCAATATGAAGTCGCGGACTGTGAAGAATGACACATTACATGAATGGGGTGAATTAAATGTGAAAAACAGTGTTGGGAAGAGACAGAACAGGAACAGGAGAGACAGAAGACAAGTTCAAACTGCTGGCTGGCTGGCTGAGCATGGGCATTGGGGTGAGGAGGACTAGAGGGGATGAAGGAGCGGGTTCATGTTTGGTACGATGGTAATGTGGAGAGGGGGAGGTTGGGCGGCGACCAAGCACAGCTTCAGGCCAGTTTGAATGAGTAGCGAGATGGGGAAGGTGGTTACTATAGCAACACTACAGCATATCAGGCTACAGACACGCATACATGTGTGCCATTCTCCTTTTCACATGTATACACTGCAAAAAGTCCATTTGTCTTAAAATTTCCTTAAAACAGGGTAAAGTCCACTGAGGAGATGGGATTTGATTTTTTTCTATAAAAAGTGAGGTGTAGAAATTACTAAAATGATCAAGAATATTCACATTCTCTCTTTCTTAATATTAAAAATGACTTTTTCCAGTGTATGTTAGCTACAAACACACGCAGGCTATGCTGACTAAGTATGCAAACACACATTCGGAGTGTGTTCTTACACGTGGACCTCTGCACTGTGCTTGTCGCTGGACTTCATTCTCTGCTGACATAAGCAGCAGCTCAAGCTCCTTAATTCTTTGCTCTCTGTCGGGATCATCCAGGCAGGATGGCTGAAATAAACAAACGTCAGGGAGGAGAGGTCGAGAGGACAGGAGGAAAGCAAGAAGTTAAGACAAAAAACAGATTTACAACATAAATATTTACGTGAGCATTTGAGATTTTGAACGTTAGGTGAAAACAACAGGACGTTCAAGTGCTTGGTTTGAAGTCCAGAGTTAGCGATCACAAAGATAATTTATAGAAAGTGCAGAAAATAAAGAGTGTGACAAGTTTTCTCACTAGCATGCAAAGAAACACACAAAGACTCACCGATATGAAGCCAGAATTATCAGGAAGACTGTCCATCAAGTGTCTACTGTGAGGATCATAAGGATAGCCTCCCACCTAAAATACAAAGAATCATACATAAATAAAAATCAATAGATAAAAGAAGCCAAAATATCACATGTTGTGGACGTAGAGAGGAAGGGGACCTGGTTGGGTCCTGGTATAGGCAGGGGACTGCGATCACAGTGCTGGGGCTCTGTTGAAGTTGGAGGAGACAGCCTGTGGTGGCGTCTCTTTCCTCCAGCATGAGCAGAGGTGAAACTCTTGCAGCCATCTTGCAGGTACCCCTCATGCTCCACCTTCCTCCTCATGGTGGAGTTCCAGTGGTTCTTGATGGAGTTGTCTGTCCTGTTGGAGAGAAGATCAGTAATATATATTTTTAGCACCGTTTCGTGACTCAATCTGGAAGTGGAGATACGCAGCATGCGCGCAAGATTATATTACCGTCCAGGAAGAAGCTTGGAGATCTCTGCCCAGCGGTTTCCAAGGCGTTTGTGAGCCTCATAGATGATTCGATCCTCCTCCTGAGTCCATGAGGACTTCTTCACCTCTGGGTTAAGGTGGTTGTGCCACCGTTCACGGCACTGCTTTCCAATCCTCCCCTGGAGGTGCTTGGCAATCACTGACCAACGCTTGGGGCCATACTTGTGTACCAGGTCAATAACCTGCCCAAGGAGAGATATTCAATGAGCATGTTTTCTTTCATCTTTTGTTTTCTCAAAGCATCCAGTAAAGCCCTAATTGGACTCAATGAAACTACAAGCTCTTATAAAGATGGAAGTCACATCATTCTGATTCTCATTTAACAGTATCGGCAGAAAGCTTTGACTGCAACTGCAGCAGCAGCAGCAGCAGCACAGCTTATTTTGACTGTTTCTCTCAAGGCTGAAAAATGTTGTGATGTCACCGTTGGCAGCACAGGCTTTTATCGATGGATCTGTATTTCTGTTATGATGCCAAGTTTTAGGAGGATGGAGACATTGTTCTTGACATTCTTGAAGAATCGTGATCCATTTAAGGAATGCCTTGTTCATCTTAGAGCGGGAGAAGATATTACAGCTTCTCTCTGTACAAAGAAGGGCTGGCTGGGCTCTAAACTAGTGACTTGGAAAGTCTGTGTTTTATTAGGGATGACGTAGTGGAGCATTTACTTTGCAAAAAAAGAAGCTGAGGCAAAGAAAGTTTTTGCGGGAAGTAAGCTTGCGCATGTGCACAGCCATGTTTGTCTGAAGGTAAAAATACATTGCATATTGTAGCATTTGGGTCCTTTCACTTAGACTAAGCTGCTCTCAACAGCTTCCTTCTGTCTCCCCTATCAATTACCAATTTTGCCATCCAGCACAGGAGACTCCCAGCTCTTCTTACCTTTTGATCCTCCTCTTTTGTCCAGGGTCCTTTCACCAGCTCTGGGTTGAGCACCTTCTGCCAGCGGTGCTGACACTGGCCATCTGTCCTCCCCTGTGACAGAGCAGCACAAAGTACAACACCTCATTACACCACACCACTACTTCCCAGTTATACCTACTCCTGACAGCTGTATATATACTGTATATCTGCCTCCCCAGTCGCTGCACCCATGACTTACCATCATTATGAGATTGCTAAATGGGTTGGATGGTCATTGACTGTTAAAGGGATGGACCAATATGGCATAGGATACTACTCTTAATATGCAAATAGTTTTGTCTGAATGCTATTACAATGCAGACTCATTATGATACATACTTACTGGAAAAAAAGTTAGCTATTAGTTTCCAGGTGTCAGTTCCATGTTGCTCTACAAGTTTCTTCAGCTTTTCATCCTGAGAAGAGGGGAGAAAGAAAGAGACGCCCGTCACCCACATTAACACATTGTCAACATTCATTGAATACAATAACAGCAGAGACAATGATTATTAAAGTTCCCCTAAGATGTGTGGAGTACACACTTAAACACGTTCTTATTTGCAAGAAGATGAAATAGATAAATCTCATACAGTATAAAGTCAAATAACTTTTGAAATCCCCTTAAGTCCAGACCTCACTGGTGCCTCTGATAAACTTACCTCATCTCGGGACCACTTTACTTTACACAGGGTCTTTTTATCTTTGCTCTTCTCTTTACTCTCTTGGTCTGTGGAGTGGTGCTCTTCATCCTCATCATTGCTAAAAACACACAGGGCAAACATGGAAGGGGAGTAAAACATGATTTTGTTAGTGGAGCCAAAGCTTTTCTTTATAAAGGTCAATGACTGTAAGGAGGAATAGTGATATGAATATGGTATTGCATGAAAATTGCTTATAGAGGCACTTCTATCATAACCTAAAGTATTGAAATGCTGCTTAGTAAAATATATCCAGATAAGTTGTAAAAATATATGCTTATGCAAAAGCAAACATGCCAAACTTTGTGTTTGTAGTGTGTAGTAGTAGAGAGAGGTACAAGAGGCTTTCAAGTTGACTTGTCAAGTTAACTGGGTCGGGTTGTTCCTTTATGTAATGCATGCATAAACAAGTATTGAAAAAGATGTGGCCTCTGATGATTAATCACTGTAGTAAAATGCCTGGCAAATTATAGCCTAAGTAAATCCACACAGGTTGTGGTTAAGCGCTCTTCTTTTGATATCAGAGCCAAAACAATCAAGGCAGTGAAAAAAGAAAAAAACATGGATGGTAGTTGTAAAAGGCTTTAAGTTATTTTATCAAGTCTAAAAGCTATTCAAGAAATAAACAGCACTGACTCTGATACCTAAATACTGCCTTCAGACTACAGCAAGACAGTATGAACTAAATTTACTCCAAAATAAACAAATATTCTGCTGTGCTTTCATAAAAGACTATGCTGATTCAAATAAACAGTAACAAAGGGGTAAACAAACAATCAGATAAATAGATGAATAATATATAATTTGCTGGAATCTGAAAGATCTGAAACACTGAAGAGCTCAACAGAGGTTTCACTTTCAAGATTTGGAGGACCACCAGTTTTTGGCAAATCTTGTTAGAATAAAATGTAGAGACAACTTGTACATGGCTGCATACAAGAGCAGAAAATTCTTCTCTACTGACATAAGTAGTTGGCAGATAGCACTGTACTTCTGTGTTCCCATAAAACTTGCTGCTGGGCAACACTTGCTTTGTGGTAGAGGGGAGACAGTTTAATAAATGGAGGGGAAATTAAAGTTATCTGTTGCTGAGAGCTGTTACAATCACACATGCTGCTCTTAACCACACGCAAAAGGGTCTCGTATCAGACTGTGTATGAAAGGTCTTCTTCTGGGCGCAAATTTGAACATGGCAATTGAATTTTGGCATGGCACGATTCCCTCAGCAGAGCAAAGAGAAGTGGAGAAATCTGGACCTATGGCTGAACAGGAAGGAGGGGAGGAAGGGGGTGACTCCCACATCAACAGGCTCTTTCACCTCAAGAGGTGTGTGTGAGTGTGTGTGTCATTGAGATGGAGGAGGTGGTGGTGGGCTGGGGTGTGGTCAGGGGAATGGCAAAACCCTAACGGTCCAGTTGTTTAAAAAGTTTCAAAAAACAGGCAGGCTTATATAACCACTTCACACTTGACGTAATAAGAACATAACATTAAAACGTGATTCAAACGTTATAAAAGGAACAATTGTATCAGCTGAACAACGCAGTAGCAGTAAAACAAATAGACACCAATGTGCAAACGTTCATGGTCAGTTTTCTGCTTTGATAATAATTCAGTCATAAATAGTTCATAGGATATTGTAAAATTTAGGATTCGCAAACCATGAGCTTTTCTAATTCTGGGGGGAAAAAGCCACCCATCTCTCTCCACATAGGAGCATAAGGAGGGGCATGTGATGGGGATGAAACATAAACAATAGCTCAATGTTAATACAGAAAATTGTGAAAAATACCAGTCAAAATTTCCCACAGCCCAGTGTCACATCTTCAAATACATTTAGATTTAGATTTACATTTAGATTTGTTTTAGAATAAGATAAAACTGAGAATAGCAGCAAATCCTCACTTTTGATCACTGGAACCAGCAAATGTTTGGAAACATTGCTTGATAAATGACAAATAATTCCTTGATTATCAAAATTTGCGATGATTAATACAATCATGATAAACTAACTCCCTTATCCTTTCAGCACTTATTGTGTTTTTAATATGAATAATTAGAAAACAAATATTGTGCACCTGGCTTGTTGTTGAATGTAAATAATCAATGTGCTACTACCTTGGTCACTATAATTTAACAGGCCAGTATAACTTATCAATCATAAACACATCTGTGTGCTTTCTCAGGTACTTTTTGACAGTGGGGTTTTTGAAAAACAAAGAAGGGCTTTGGGACTCTTTGAGCAGGTACTTTTTCTCACTGGCTTTTTTTTCCTCTCCTGGAAGAAACAAAATGATAAAAATCTTAATATGAATAAACACAGAAAACCCCTTTGTCTGATGCAACTTTTGTGTTTGGGTTTGTCTTTTGCTTAAACAATATTTACCAGTCCGTTTTTTTTAATTTATTGCAGCTAATCTGACCGACTTGTCACTTTCAGGTAATGTGTTTCCAAGGATGCTGCTGCTGTTGCATAACTGCTGTGTGACAATGTCTCCCATGCACAGCAAAAATATCATGCACGAATAATAATTCAAGCAATTTTAAGACAACAGCAAAACCCATATTTAAAAATACAGGATTTACGGTACACGATATAATTTGCAGCTTATACTTTACACTATTTATACCTATTGTCAGGCTACTGGGAGAAGTCATGTTAAGTTATTATTCATTCAATATTATATATCTATTACTGGCATTCTCCCATTCATTGATCTCGTTGGTGGACCTCGTTACAGTATGGCTGTGCAGGTGCACGTTATGCTGTCAGATTAAACTTGCAATGTGAGTGCCTACACTGTATTATCAGGACACTGATATATATATATATATATAAAAATCACGTTATGTTACCTTTACTACAGTGTATAAAGACATTGGTGCTGAACGTTAGCAAACTGCATAATGAAACACCGCTGTATTAGTCTAGCTAACGTTAACTGGTACTCACCTGCGTGGTTTCACGTTGTCCATGACAGTTGGTAGGATGTTTGAATCTTTTCAAAGACGAACCTGTGGCTTGGCAGCTGTCTAAAATCCCGCATTAATAGATGTTTATCCATAGAAGTCGCCGTAAGTCATCGCACGTTTCTTCTGGGACGCGGTAGCATTTAGCTAGCAGTACCCTGCTAGCCTGTGAGCTAACTGAATGTACAGTCCATAACATTACGGTCTCTCTGGAAAAGCTGCACTCACTGTCGATAACATCGTTACAAAGAAAAGCGCCACTAAGTCCACCTCTGTTACTTGTTCCTGAAACGTCTCTATCGCAACATAAAAAGCCAATATTAAGTAAAAGAGCCTAACACGTTACTTTCGTGACCCGCTGTACGGGCTGTTTCTATCTTACTTGTCTGCACTTCTATTTTGGCGTTATGATTTTTGTCCATCCCGCCGATTCTCGCGCCCAGCCCCTCTGCGCAGGCGGCCTCGCTCCTGATTGGTCAGAAATGGGGTGGTGAAAAAAAGCAGTCGGTACTCAAAACTGATTGGGCAAAAATGAGGAGAGGCTCTTGTGTGATTGGTTAGAAATGGGAGGACAGTTGATGTAATTGGTTAAAATTTTTTGATGAGGCGGGTGTTAAATTTGATGACTGTGCTGTCACCCTCTGCAGCAGAATGGGTCTTTTGGTGGCTCAAAGTGGGGAGCGGGGACTTTCGGGGGCCCTTCAGGGGGTTCCCAGCCCCACAGGTTCCCCCAGGGACCAGAGTCCAATCAAGAGGGCTGCGATTTTATTTTGTGTTAATATTTAACAACACACACACAAAAAAAACATTCTCTGAACATGGTATAAAGCTTTTTTTTTTTTTAAAGTTGGAGTGCACTATGCATTGATTATGGCACCTTATGCTGTTGCTTCATAAGAACAATATCTTTGAATTGGCATCATTGTGGTACCTTGTAAGGCACAGACATTATGATGATTCACATAATAATGGCATAGATAACAATATTTTCTTTTGCTTTGACAGGGAGCTCTTGCAAATCCACAGTACAGTGCAGCTCCTGTAAATTGTGTTTTGCTGACATCTTGTGGACAAACCTTTGGCATCTGCATTGCTTTTCTGGTTTCATGCATAGACAGCCAAAACGACAATACGTACCACGAAAAATGTTTGTTCATATGTAACATATTGTTCATATGTTGCATTAGTCCTTTTAATTCATAACATATCTGCTTATTATCTACACAGTCTGTGGTTAGTATTCGTCTTGCACTATCAGTTTCAAGCACGCATTATGACAGAAGTGGTGCAATGCGTCTGTATGGATTTTGACAACGAATAATACTAAACAAGCTTATATATTATGTGAGCACGAGAAGTTCAAACTAAATTTGTGATTTTTGGTTTGACAAAATTATGAAGTAACTCCTAATCCCAAGAAAGACAATTATCTCAAACTTGTCACTTGTAATTAATCTGTTATTAATCAATATGACTATCATAATTCTTGCAATATTCATCATACCTAGTTCTAAATATATTCATTTTTTTCTGGCGGTAAAATTAGGATGTGGATAGGAGGCATGTTGTTCTGCCTTTACACCTGTAGGTGGCCCTGTTTAACTGTTTGACTACTCAATGTTGTCATTCCTGAGACTAAACCTGGCTGTGTTAAGCCAAACACAACAAGACCGGAAATTATTTACTATGATTCTAAAAATAAAAACAAAAAAATTTGACTGTCAATTCAAAACAAAAAGATGCAAGAAATTGCAAAGCCTTTTCAAACTGCTTTTAGTTTCTGTAGCCTCCCTTATGCAAATACCACAAACAAACAAAAAAATATTTAACTAATTCAATTTGTTGAGGCTTTATTTGTGTTTACCTTACTCCTTAGGTAAATATCCTCCAGCCCTCTTGTACAGACCAGGGGGAAATGTATTGGTAGGGCTGGATTCTCAGGAGACTCTCAGGAGCCCTAAAAAGCCCCAGGTTCATAGTAAGTAAACTTGGGGGGAAAAAAGTTTGGAAATTTGTGTTTGGTGGATTATTTTCAGAGAATACACTGTTTAACACTGGCAGACAATTATGGCAAATTTCACTTGGGCGTTACCCACATAATGAGCTGTGCTGCTCATCTCACAAACGCATGATACTTAGAAGTTGGACATCATTATGAAGGTAAGTAAACAGGCTGATACAAAATACACTGTTAGTTAGCACTGTAACAACAGAAAACTAATCAACCAAACAAATTTCCAAACTTTTTCCCCTTGAGTTTATGTTTTTTGTTAATTTGATCAACGGCAGATTTGTCTGCCTATATGCACCACCAATTACAATATTATCCCAGATCAATGTAGACAAAGGCCTTCATATAGGTTCTACATTAATACCCAGTCTTGAGGTCTGGATGGGGTTTGAGTCTTTTAATGTTTATTTATACAGTAAGCACCCACGTGCACATTCAAATGTAAATCAGTTTAATTATTTTACACTGAAATGACAAATGTTGAGGTGATCCAGCCATCTAGAGGAGTATGTACTCAGATTGTTTTTAAATTTAAAGTAATAATACCACAGTATAAAAATTCTTTATCCTGCATTTCAAAATCTAACTTATGTAAAAGTACAGACATATGAACAGCTACTTAAAGCTGAAATGTAAAAGTGCACATGATACAGGGAAAGTCATAAACAAAATTATTGTATTGTAATACTAATGTATTAATATTACTGTGTAAGTAGCATATTATTTTGGTGCTGATTTTGGTGAATGTAATTATAACTAATGCATCATCATTCATAAAATGGTCATGTCTCATTTTTGATCTGCAAAATAGCTGGTAACTAGTTATACTAGTCTAAATGTAATGGAGAAAATACTATTTGCTTTTCTCTGAAATTAAGCAAATGTATGTTGCCTGGAATGTAAACACTCAAAAGTACCTCCATGCTTTTTTTTTTGTTTTCTCTGGGTATTATTTTGAAATGCAGTACCGGAAGTGCACTGGTGTATTGTGTCCGGCCTGATAGTGGAGTTGCAGTTTTGAAGTCCCGTGACAAATTTCATTGGAACTTTCTACGGCCAGGAAAGACTGATGTTTCCTGCTTCTCTCACTTACTTGACAGACGCTTATGGACACCAAGAAAATACACATTCAGTTTGAAGTTTTAGGGGATTTTGTACGAACCAAAACTAGGGAAATGTCCGCTGCGTTGACAGTTTAAATGCTGTAGATGAAAACTATCCTCACTGGACCAACGGAAATAGATGAACACCGCATCAAAATACTGTAAGGTACGTGATGTCCAAATAAACGTTACCTTGTTCTCGTTTTGCTAACGTAGCCGCGGCTAGCTGTACAAAGCTCTACTAACAATATAACTAACAAAACGCTGTTTAGAGGCCATAATAAAGTGATTAGCTTATATACAACATTAACTTTTCTTCCCGAAGACGACAACACTACACAGAATTTCAACCTGAGCAGAATAATATAAACAAAGTTAGCTGTGTAGCCTAGCACACACGAGAAATTTAAAAATATGTAATTGTGAGCTTTCGCGGTATGGTTTGCAGGTTTTATGACATATAGGAGCTTGTTACAGCATGTCAAGCCTTTTCATTTCGCATGTGTCGGTATTTTATGTGTGTATGGATGTTGAGCTCCTACCGTCTCCGGCTCATTTTGTTCTCCTCGGCTGGAGGAGGTATGCATTTTCCTGTAATACACGTGATCTGGCTGAGATTTTTTTTTCTAAAAAGTTGTATCGGTGTAAGTACACTTTTAGCCTCAGGTGTTAGCTCAGCACACGTCTCAGCCAAAATAAAACACAACTAGGCGAGGCCTTTTCAATGCTGCCTTCTAATAACATGTTATCTCTCTCCGTATAATTGTTCTCTGCCTGTAGAAATCATGTGTCAGACGCCATACGCTGTCAAAATGAATCCCCCACGTTGGATGCTGGTTCAGCTGTGTATATGAATTGTTTGGGTGGCCAAAGTGGCGAGGGCTCGAGACTATAGGGACATTTGGACATCGGATGCGAGTTATCCATAATTAGGAGAGGAAATTCCAGCAGATAAGGACTTAAGATGAACGTCCCATTTAATCATGAAGTGATGTGTCTGCACACAAAAGAGGGAGATTCATGCAAGAAAACAGCATTGCATATTCATCTACTCAATCTTAATTATCAAATCAAACAATATAATAATTGGTTTTAAGGTGAACAAAGGAACACATGGCATTAAAAGAACAACTCACTTTAGATGCACGCATGGCTGGTAGCAGGCCAACAGAGAAATCTTCCGCTTCCTCTCCGAATTGCAGGAACCTTGATCATGTGCTGATTGAGCTCACCTGTGCCTCGACTCTGAGCAGCTCAGGTGAGCCTGGGGCACCTCTCAGAGCTCATCTGGATATGGCAGACATGAAACAGTTTCTAACATGAATGCTATTCATCTTGTGATGCTATTATATCAAACTGAAGTTTGTAGTGACAAGAAAGATTCTTTATAATTCTTTTTCGAGGTCGACCGATATGGGTTTTTATGGCTGATGCTGATTATTTTTTTAAACAGAATCAGGACAGCTGATGGCTGAACAACACTTATGGTCTGTCTCTTCAGGCTGTATTTTGTGTCAGCATGGTTTCTCCCAGTTAGGATGTTGTTCTTCTCAAGCACTCTTGCAAAGGTTAGCCCCGCTGGGCTGCATCTACTGAGGTCTTCCGGTAGTATGGCAATTTGACACAAGAGGCAGTGTCACATGTGTTCAACAGCAACACTACTGGGCTGCCTACAGATGTGCCTGCTTGCTAATCTGCTTAATATGCTCAGGCATTGACCGATGCCAATTATGAAAAATATCAGGTAATCATCCGGATTAATTGGCCTGATTGATTAATCAGTTGACCTCTAATCCTTTCTCCTCTGCTCTCTGCTGATAATATTTCAGCTCTGTTGTGTGGAAACCTGCGTCCTTTCTGGAGATTTGTAACCGGTTCCTTGATGTAACTTGTGGCTATTAAGAACAAGTTTGGTACAACAAGACACATTTTATGAACAATGGCAAGATGGATTTTACAGTGAGAGTTTTACATCTGTGAGAACTGCGGTGTGACTTGCCCAGCTAAAGCATCTAACATCTAACAACTTATTTTATGAGACTGATGAGCCTGTCATTTTGTTAGTGTCCAAGCTGATTCAAACCTGTTTCTAAAAGGAAGTCAAGCGTCACAGTTTGCAGACTGTGAGACGTCTGGACAGGCAGGTCAGGTTAGGAATTTGTCCAGATGCAGAGGTCGGTTGCACGCACCAGGGTTGACAGAGTTCTTGCCCCTCACCCTTCTCCCACTGCACTTCCTCAATCAGAGATCTGTTTCTGTTGCATTTTAATGAGACGTTTAAACTTCAATAATGTTTACGTTACTCAAATTTATCCCACACGAAACAGATTTACATGTGTCTAAACTATTTAGGTGTATCGTCAAAGTTTGCACATTTTAAGTGAATCTAAATGCATTTTGAGCTTATTTTTATGCTAAATGCAGGACTTGTGAGGGATACTAGACAATGTTTGTCATTGTTTTGTGTTGTTAATTGATTTCCAATAATATATATATATATATATATATATATATATACATTTGCATAAAGCAGCATATTTGTGCACTCCCATGTTGATACAAGCATTAATTACTTTACTTTCTTCATTGCACCTTATTTCATTCACTGCACCTTCTCTTTTACTTTTTACTGTACTGTATTTATCTGTGCTGTTGTTGATGCTGCTAAGACACCCGAATTTCCCTCCGGGGATTAGTAAAGGTTCATCTTATCTTATCTTATCTTACTTGATAAATCTCCCTTTAAGGTACATTTTGAACAAACAAAAAATGTGATTAATTTGCAATTAACTATGGACAATCATGCAATCAATCACCATTAAATATTTTAACTGATTAACTAATTTTGATCTATTGAAATTTATGTAAAGTTTAAAGTGCCTGGTCATAAAGGTTACAATTGATCACCTGAAATGGTTGTCTTCCTATTTCTGGTTTTTGTGATTATCTCCACCAACCATTTCCACTTGCATCAGTCTGTGTTTCTTTGTTTATCAGTGGATTCATGCCTGATTGAGCTTTCACATCTTATTTAACATTGTAGGGTGACTTGTGCCCGGTTTTCTCGCTAAAATTGCTTGTCACGCATGATGCACAACCACACACGCACACAGAAAAAAATATGTTCAACATCCTCATAGGATATCCACAGGCAAGGATGTGTGTTTGAGCTAAGCAGGAAGAATGCTATTTTTGATCGTGTAGTAGTCCGGTGTATTTCTGCCTGTCAGCACAAGTTAATTCATGTTGCAGCATGAATGCAGGGCATGCTTGGCTTAAACTGCGGCCAGGGAATGTGTGTAACATTAATGTTGTTCCTTTTTATACTCATTGTGTCTGTCAAAGCTTTGTTTTCAATCTTTATAACAAACTTATAACAATGTGTGTTTGTGGGTGCGGTGAGCTGCAGCATTCCATATGAAGGAGTAGCAGTGTCAGCTGAAAGTGTAAGTTGTACCAGGAGGTTATAAGTTAATTCTCCCTTGAACAGAAATATTTCAGGAATGTTAAAAAGCGGGTCCTACCCAGTGACGTACAGCTGCAGTTAACCATGAAAACACAGATGTGTAACAGCTCAGGGAAATGGCCAGCCATTCTTCTTTGCACCAGCCACAGTTGTACAAGCAGTGTTTGATAGCCAGGTTATAAATACAGAAACAGATCTGACCGTTTCCCCCTGGAGAGGCTAGTGGAGGAAACCTGGTCGTTACAGCCAAAATTTGTCATGTGTACGTCACTGGATTACTGGTTGATTAGTCAGTTGACAGGAAATGTTCTATTATTCTGATGAGGGCTGCCACAATATCAGGTTTTCACTACAGGATTATCTTGGCAAAATGATTCACAACAATATTATTACAATATCTACCGAAAATTTGAAAAACATAGTAATGGTATCAGTCAAATTCATCTTTAACTTTATTTATTATACATTTTGTCTCTTTTTTTAGGCAAATGAGTTAAAGGCATTTGTGTGGGGGCTTCGGGAGACAAAGTGAGATTGGAAATGATTTAAGAGGATTATTTACACTGTTATGTGTATTATTAACATGTCATCTTTTCATTGTTTAAATATCACGGTTGTCATCAATACCACTATATCACAACATCATCAATTTATCATTCTATCTATTGGCATTTTTCAAGCATAATATCAAAAACTGCTTTTAGCTTCTCAAATGTGAGGATTTTCTGTGTATCTTTGTTTTATGGCATTGTCACATCTTTGGGTTGGACATAAAAGATATTTTAAGATATCTGAGAAATTGTGATGGGCTTTCTTTGCATTTCATAAACAATTGATTTAATTGAAAAATAATAGACAGACTACTCAAAGGAAAGTCATGGTTACAGCTCTAGTTTTAACACTTTAAGCATACAAGTAAAGGCAATTGTGAGAGAGGAAATGTTAATGTTATTAGTCTCTTTGTGGTTTGTCTTAATGAACATGGGTGAAATGAAACTAAGAGAAAGTAAAAAGGTATAAAAGAGAAAAAAGAGGCCAGTGATGGCGAGGGCATGAAGGTCCCTCTGATCGCACACATGCATTTTAAAGAGGGACGCTCTTTTGCTGTACCCTCACCCCAACGTGAGCTGAATGAGATCCCTTCAGGATGCGTTCAAGATCAATACACAGAAGGAGAACGTTAACCCAGAGCAGGTTTTCCGTATGTTGTGAACAAACAACAGTGACAGTAACCAACGGTTGCGGTTAGAAAGAAAAAAAACTTCTGAACAAACTAGGCTGACCTCACTTACAAAACACAAAGGACAAGTCAGAGCAGCAGACAAAGAGCTTTGTTGTAAAACAAGCAGGAGCAGTTACATAACTCATGTAGAAGGAAAAGAGATATGCCTCTGTGTGTAATTTATTCAGATCATTCAGTGTTTAGTATTTACCCTACACATAATAGTTTTTATCAGTTGAATACAGGAAGTAACATCTATTCCAATTGATCGTAATTCACTTATTAGTTTCTTTGTAATGGTAATGAACTTTAACCCCTTCTTCATCTTCAGGGAAATGAAGTCTTGACCTTTTGTAACTACTGTTGTCAGGGGAAGGAGTCTATTTCACCTCAGCCCTGAGCTTTATTTCTCTCTTTAAACGCTGGGGAAGAACAACTCCGGGGGTCTTACTCTTAACCTATTGTGTAACTCCAGCTTCAAAGACCCCTGGAAGGTTATTTAAAAATACCTTTCTACTGACCGGAACAAGGGAGAATGTCAGACCCAGCATGTGTAAAGCTAGTGTGTGTCAGTGTGTGAATGGCTTGTACTCGTCCACATGCTTAAAGAGGGCATCTGTGTGAATGCATGTGGAAGAGTCTGCACAGATTGTGAGAAAGTGACTTCTCATGTGCGGGAGATCGAATGTCGAGAGTCATTAACAGGTATGTATTTATTTGTAATAAGTGTTTGTATTTCTCACAATGAATAACCAGATGAGAGGGAGGATGGGATGTTCATGCTCAAGAGGAAGGAGTGAGTTAACTGTCAGAGGGAGGAGGCCCGCCTGCTGCCATGTTGCAGCTCGCTGACCCTCCTGTTGCTACAGTCTTCACTCTCCAAGAAAGCACAGGGACCTCAAGATGAGGCTTTCAACCAGCAGTGCTTTTAAAGGCAAAAACATATCTTTTTGCATGTCACGTTGTTGATGGTTTTGCAGTGTCTTTAAATCTGTCCACCCAAAGCAAAAGAAAAACACTGTTTTATTCCTAGCAGGGTGAAATCACCTCTGCAAGAGTATTAACACCATCATGTGACACTCTAACAAAACCACACAAATACTATTCCAAATAGTTAAAACAATTGCAATGCTACATACTAGATGACACCAATGCTAAACTGGTCTGAGCCGAGGGCCCCTAGCAAATAGCTGTATAAAAAGCTCCTTTGAGTGAAGTGATATTTTATTTCTTTTTTATGATCGTAACCTGGATTAGAGCCATTTTAGCCATTCCCTAAAGTCAAGTGTGATACTTGTAACTGGTGGCCAAGTGATCTTTTGTGCCACAGCAAGATAACAGAGGGATGGATTGACAGACGAGCTAATATAATGGTTTAAGACTTGTTAGCAACTTATCCATGATCAACAATCAACAGGACTGCTACGGCTCAAACATCCAATAAAAATGAATCCAGAAATGTAGTGAAGATTCAGATTACAAAGTAGAAAACTTCTGTTATTCTGGGATAACTGTGTGTCATATCAGGTGTTGACAACATAGACTGAAATGTGTAGAGAGCAGAAGAAGAACGCCAGTTTCACTTCCTGAATAACAGAGCGCTCTGTTCTCTTTTCTCCTCTGCAGCAGTGACCCATGATGGGGATGGGCCAGTTGTATACTTGAAGTCTTATCCCGAGGAGGTCACATTACTTTATAACCTTGCACCTTTGAATGCCGGCAGCCACTAAGATGGAGGAGCAACCTAGTCTCCCCAACGTCAGCATACCCTGCCACAACGAGCAGAGGGACAAGAAAAAGCGTTACACAGTGCGTACAAAAATTCTGTCCATCGCTCAATATACAAAAGTAATTCTAAAAAAAAAAAGGTCTTTAAATGTTATTTCCAGAGCATAAAATCACATGAACTGACCATATTAACATGTGATGCTACTAGTGTTTACATGGACTCCTTTTGCCCTTTTTTTTCAGGTTTACAAAGTAATAGTCAATGTTGGACAACAGGAATGGTTTGTCTTCAGGCGTTATGCTGAGTTCGATAAACTCCACAACACAGTGAGTGGTGGAATAATGCCATTTTGATTTTTACACCATAAGTGATACCTAATACATTACTATAATTCTGTTCACAAGTCTGATTTGCTGACTTCTGACATGCTGCTCACATTGACATTTAGAATAATTATATACTTGTGACCATAGATGTGTTGCTTTCATATCTTTTAATGCAGTTAAGGAAACAGTTTCCATCTATGAACTTGAAAATTCCTGCCAAGAGGATATTTGGGGACAATTTTGAACCTGGTAAGTGTTGACTTTAGGCTGATGTGTGACCTGTGCATCAAGACCGAATCCCAGTACAAAAAAAGAGCATTTTTTTTTTGCTTGATCCATGTTGTTTGATTGTATTTTTTTAAACACATTGTACGCATCTGCCCAATAGAGTTCATCAAGCAAAGAAGAGCAGGATTGCATGAGTTCATCAAGCGAATTGTCTCACATCCTCAGCTTTGCAACCAGTAAGTCATGACATTACATTGCTGATTTTATCGCAATGAGCGGCTTCAATGATCTGCATCCAGAAATCAAATGATTAAATTGGTTTGACTTCACACTTGCTGTGAATTAGATTACAAAAGATGAACAATGTTCTGCTTTGTCATGTTTTACTTGCTGATGTTAATTTATTTCACTGCTTGGTCCCTCTTAATCTTTACAGGCCAGACGTGAGGGCCTTTCTACTGATGGACAAAATGCAAAACTTTTCCGATGCCTCTGAGGACGAAGATGACAAAGTAAGTAACTGAGCAACCAATTCTGATGGCTCAATATCTGTATTTCTTTGTGTATATTTTTGTTTTCCCGCTAACTACATCTTCAGTTGATGAGTTGGATAGTCCAGATATAGTGGAGTAGTTAGGTCTTTCACGTCTGATAGTTTATCTACAGTAGACCAGAGTTATTATAGTGAACCAAAACTGAAATGAAAACGAAAATAAGCAGTGAGACCACCCCAAACTTCAAGTGATGAAGGTTGGGGTAGCCTAGTAGTACCAGCAAGAACTTCAATCTACTTTCACCCTTAATAAAAAACTTTTTCCGCTATATATTGAGAAAAACAAAAACTAAACTGAAATGATATTGGCTGGGAAAAAAAAACCAAAATTCATTTCAGTTTTAGTTTTCAGACGGTACTATGCCGCAATTACTTCTCTGAAGTAGTTTAAAGACATAAATATTTTGGCCATTCCAACCACGTACTTTGTATGTAACCTATACGTAGCTACATAGTTTTGAGACATTATATCTGACCCTACAAAAACTAAATATATAAAAACTAAACTAAAGCTTTATGAAAAAGTGATACGAAACTAAAACTAGCAAACACATTGGAAAACTATATTAAAATTAAACTGGAAAGCTAAAGCTAAAAACTAAACTTCTAAACTAGTATAACCTTGATCTAGGCTCAAAATAAATACAGATAGAAAACAAGTTTCCCTTTTGCTTTTGTAACACAGATAAAGGACTGAATTCTCAGGTCCATGAACTGTCCTTGTCCGCAAATCAATGTTGAGTGTGTCTCAGTTTGACGGCTAGTCTAGATAATGTTTTCTCTGCTGTTTAATAGAACAACTCTACCTCCAGAAACATTAACCTGGGACCCTCTGGAAATCCACAGTAAGTTCAGCCTGCTAATATTTTTTGACATTGTGTATATTTGGGATTTGTAACCTGAAATGTAATTTGAAATGTTATATTTGCATTCTTTCCAACTTTGTACTGCAACTGCTGCTCAACTGTCCCATGGGATTATTTAAGTTTCATCTTATCTTTTATTTTGTTAACCTTGCAATTATGAAATCAAATACAGTACATTTTTACATGTGCTGAAATTAATGTGCTGTACTTTTTATTTCAGTGCCAAGCCCACAGACTTTGACTTTTTAAAAGTCATAGGAAAGGGGAGTTTTGGAAAGGTATGTCAACAACACAATATTGGAAAGTACAGTTGAGTTTCTGTTCATCCCAGAGTGACACGGGTACAAGGTTATGTTCAGGGTTCCCGCAAGGCCTTAAAAAGTCCCAAAAAAGGCTAAATCCAATAACCCAAAGCCAAAATTCATTAATATTACTTTAATTTCAAAATCAATGCCTTATCTTGTTTTTCAATGTTTTGTTTTTTGAGCATGCCATAACAAAACTATGTCCAGACAGCATTTGGCGCTACACCAACACTAAAAGCTGAGGTGCTCTGGACTTTACACTCGGTAACAAATCAGTCATATAGCAGCAATGACGATATTGATGTTCCAGTTTTCTTTCATATCCTTAGCACTTTCTTGCCAGTATGGACGTGAAGTAGGTTTTAAATAGCATTCATAATAGTCTTAAATGGACGTGAAGTGGGTCTTAAATTGTAATCATTGCACTGATAGTGGTCTTAAAACTGTCTTAAAAAGGCTTAAATTTGACTTGTTGAGACCTGTAGATACCCTGTATGTTGACTGATAGAATTTGTCATACCTGAGTTACATTAGTTGTGTTTATAAATGTTTCTGTGCTGTATTTTTCTATTGGGGTAGCAACAAGTTTTAGTTCTGCATGTGTTGGTCTGTCCATGTAGGAAGTGAGAACCAGGTCAGGAATTATTCTGGTTTACACTGTTGATTTCTCTTCCTTGTGATTCAGGTTTTCCTTGCCAAACGAAAACATGATGAAAAGTATTATGCAGTCAAGGTTTTACAGAAAAAGGTCATTCTCAACAGAAAAGAGGTAACTTAACCATCAGATATGACCCTGACTTTATCCATATTTCAGACATGCGTTATGTGAATTATAATTCTTCTACTAAATTTTTCCTTCCAATCAGCAAAAACACATCATGGCGGAGCGCAACGTGCTGCTGAAGAACGTGAAACACCCTTTCCTGGTCGGGCTTCATTATTCCTTCCAGACCACAGACAAGTTATACTTTGTTTTAGACTTCGTCAATGGAGGAGAAGTGAGTCGTTTCAGTTTTATGAATAATGCGCTCACACAGAAATGAGTCACGAGTTCAAGAAGAGCTGAGAATGGTAGTAAGACAGGAAATTATGCATTAAATAGCTCATGAAATTCCTCAGAGCGGCACTGTTGCTTGTTAACACACCTCCACGTGTGAAATTCATATTAGAGATCACGACATCACTGACAGAACTCACAGTGTGTGACTTCCCCTTCAAGTGTGATCAGCCTTTTTAAAGCTGCCATGTGTGACTGAATGTGAGAGTGAGTAACTGCAATCTGTATCCCAGTAAGTCTGTCTCTTGCCCTTCTGAATAAGTTGACTACAACTACACCAGTAACGTGGGAATTAAATCATATAAACCAGATAAAGGGCTGGCAAAAGCACTGCTTTATCACATCATGGTTAATTATTTGTTATAATCATGGTGGTATATGCTCCTATAATACAGTTGCCATGTCATAATTTCCAGTAATCTAATGGAGCATTTTCATTTCAGCTTTTCTTCCATCTTCAAAAAGAGCGGACCTTTCCAGAGCCCAGAGCAAAATTCTACATCGCTGAAATGGCAAGTGCACTGGGGTATCTGCATTCTCTCAACATTGTTTACAGGTATGTTGGCCGTTTATTTCCGTGAGCACATGCTTAGTTTATTACATGCACTTGAGGCACAAGAAGTTGAAGGTGAGCCATCCAACAGTTTGGTGAGCGTCTGTGGACCTAGTTTTTCCTGGGTGTCCTGTATGGTCGGCTCTAGTCTGCCCGTGTCAGAGGTTTTTCGAACAATCTAGCATGTTGAAACGGCAGCGGCGCTCATTTGTGAGAGAAATAAGATAAGATAAGATGAACCCTTATTAATCCCCGGGGGGAAATTTGGCAAATCACCCATTGGCTGTTCAGCTTAAATGAATCAGTGCAGGAGTAAAGGACCAGATTAAAATATATCAGTTAATTAGTTAGTTGGGGCGGCAGTAGCTCAGTCTGTAAGGGCTTGGGTTAGGACGCGGAGGTCACTGGTTCAAGTCCGCCATGGACCCCCAACTGCTCTGGGCGCTTGTCAGGAGCAGCCCCCTCACTCTGACATCTCTCCATTGACATGTATATGTACTGTGTGAACAACAGTGTATAACTGAATTTCCCCACTGTGGGACTAATAAAGGAATATCTTTCTTTCTTTCTTTCTTAATCACATCTGCTGAACATAACTCAGGTCTAGAAAATGTGACAATATTTTAGTTGCCATTTATACACATTTACTAAATTAAACAGTGGGTCTCATGCAACAACATTCTTTCAAATGTCTTATATAACTCCAGATGCACTAAATGTTTTTAACCATCCAAATCTGCTCTTACCCTGGTGTGCTGAATGATGAATCACTTGAGCATTAATTGGAGGCGTGTGGCCGATTGTTTATTATACAGGCAACACCCTCTAAAAGGCCAAATGATGCCATGAAGTTTACAGTACAATTACGATAAATCACTTGAACTTGTGTGTGACATGTTGGCCACACCCACATGGTAATGTCTCCTCAGGGCGGTAGCTACCATTTTATTTTTGTTTTAGGGAATTTGGAGGCTTTATTGACCTGAAAACAAAAGTATATTCTACAGTTACACACAGCTTACACTTGGTATTTCTTTTTAAGGTAGATTCTGATATTATTAGAGCTCTCCACCAGACATTGTAGAGATGTATTTAAAGCAGCATTTCGATCTTCATGTACTGTAGGGAAATACAGTTTAGGGAAATTTATATTTCAGTAGTTTAATTATGATTTCTCAGGGATATGGGTTGTGTCTCATTTACTGAAATGTATTCATTTGTTAATTTTCTCCAGAGACTTGAAGCCAGAAAACATCCTCCTTGACCATGAAGTGAGTATTAAACCAGACACACTGCTTTAATCACTCTAGATGTTCAGGGGACCAAAGTGGTGAGAGAATTTGACATGAAGTAACCCAAATCAGGGAGAGAGGGTCAGTTGTGCTTCCCCTTTAACCTCATCAAGTGGTATAGCTGCATCAAATACACCAACATATAGCACGCATAGATCCATCCATCCATCGTCAACCGCTTT
The DNA here is from genome assembly GCA_947000775.1 of Pterois miles. Lineage (NCBI taxonomy): Eukaryota > Metazoa > Chordata > Actinopteri > Perciformes > Scorpaenidae > Pterois > Pterois miles. The sequence goes on from CAMQGK010000028.1 coordinate 14,579,567, forward strand.
TCCCGTTAGGGGTTGCGGGGGGGCTGGAGCCGATCCCAGCTGGCATTGGGCGAAGGCAGGGTACACCCTGGACAGGTCGCCAGTCCATCACAGGGCACATAGAGACAGACAACCACTCACACTCACATTCACACCTATGGGCAATTTAGAGTCATCAATTAACCTAAACAGCATGTCTTTGGACTGTGGGAGGAAGCCGGAGTACCCGGAGAAAACCTACGCTTACACGGGGAGAACATGCAAACTCCTCTTGCTGTGAGACGACAGCGCTAACCACTGCACCACCGTGCAGCCCTAGCACGCATAGATGCATAACATAAACTGCATTGCACATGCATTTACTCATATTATCACGCAAAGTCAAATAATACTTGAATAAAAATATATTCTAGCTAAACTAAATCTAGTCAAAGTGACCAAAGGCTTGGCATTATAAGAACAACTCACTCTAGAAGACGCACTTGCTGAAGGCTGAAGGATGAAGTGTATCAGGTATGGCTGATAGCAGGGACACAGATTGAGTGTTCAGATTGGGCTCACCTGTGCTGTTCAAAGGCAACTAGGCACAGGTGAGCCAGTGACTGCTCTCAGTGTGTTAGGAATGTATTGTCGGCAAACATGTTCTAACACTAGTGGTAACAACACTGAATATACCTGGATGACACAGCACCTACTGTCTTCAAGTGACAATACAATACTCACAAGTGTATGGGTGGAACTACAGTAGCAAAACACAGGCTGCAGATTAATTACATAAGGCTGTACAGAAACAAATTAAATTCTTTCCCAATCATATTTGTATCACCAGTGAACAACAGTGTCATTTCCAGTTCCCACTGAGCAGAATGTGTGTGATTGGATTAGGTCTTACTAATGATTTTCCTGTCCGGCCTTATTGAGAAAGTGAGGGAACGGTGAATGGGACTGACTGAGCGGTACTGCAGCCAACATTCCTGGGCAACAATAGAATCCTCAGTCTGTGGGGATAATGAGCTGCTTGTGTGGCACATGTTGTCTAAAAACGTCCCCGTGTCCTCTCTTTAAAGGGGCATATCATTTTGACGGACTTTGGATTGTGCAAGGAAGGCATTTCCCAGACAGATACCACCACTACGTTTTGCGGAACACCAGAGGTACGTCTAAATACTAGTATTGCGCCAGGGCGTTCCAAAGAAGTTTCACCTTCAGTGTCAAAAAGTCAAACATTAGCAGACTTTTTGGAATAAAGTGTGGTTAATGATTTAAATATGAGTGTATTCCTTCTTGAGGCTATAACCGCTGTGTGTGTACGGATATGAGTCACATTTTCCAGGGAGGAAAATAGGCTTTTATGAGCTAAATATATATTTGGATGGTGTAGTTTAAGCCATAAGCAAAATGTCAGTGTTATAGTATTATGTTTGTGTGCCCCTTCTGACCAGTACTTAGCTCCAGAAGTCCTGAGGAAGCAGCCATATGATAATACAGTGGACTGGTGGTGTCTGGGTTCAGTGCTGTATGAAATGCTCTTCGGCCTGGTGAGTTTTTAATTAGAGCCCACTTCTTCTCAAGTATCCCTTATGCATTAACAGTGATAATATTTTTCTTCTTTGGTAGGCAATCTTGCAGATAAAGCTTTTTGGTTTTAATGTAATTTACTGGTAAATTGCAGAAAATTGTCAGATTTTTTTGCTAAATGTCCAAGCACCTCATTGTACTATCACACTCACTCAACATGCCTCTACTTGTCTCTTTTTTTTTTCATATCCCAGCCACCGTTCTACAGCAGGGACACGCACGAAATGTATGACAACATCCTCCACAAGCCGTTGGTGATGCGTACTGGTGCGTCCGGCACAGCCTGGTCTATCCTCCAGGGCCTGCTGGAGAAAGACGGCACACACAGACTGGGGTCCAGGGACGACTTTGTGAGTGGGATTACTCAGTTTGCACTGTTCAGTTACAGACATTACATGTCTTACAGAATTCCCCATGTCTGGGCTCCTCCTGGTGGCCGACCTGTGTACATCATGTCATTGCTTGATGGCTTTTACTCAGCTACTAACTTTCTATAAATACAAAATATGTGTATTTATTTTACATTTTCAGAATGAGATCAAAGCACACAGCTTCTTCTCCTCCATAAACTGGGATGACCTCGAACGGAAGAAGATTCCTCCCCCGTTTACTCCAAGTGTGGTAAACATCTGTTTTTTTTTTTTTTATAGTAACATATGAATGTCTGCACCCCACACTGGAAACATCCATTATAACTCACATTGCTGTTGAAGATGTCCTTGTCTTGTTCATGCTGGCTGACAGGACGTAATGAATTTTATCAGTTACACCTGTGTTTACCCTGCTGTGGTGCTTTAAATAGGCCCTATTGTGTTTGATTGCACAAGTGTTTCTAATTAACAGTGAAGGTCTAATGCCTAATTAAGTACCATCTTTTAAGCTACCTCATAAAATGCATTTTTTAGACTTAATGTCATCTGATGTTTTGGAGTTTTCTCTTAATTCTTGTTTGTTGATAATTAGGTAACCTTTTTAAAACGTTTTCTCTTTTTAATGAGCTTTTATTTAACATATATTTAATTTTTGTGTATATAACGTGTCCGTCCTTGCATCCGCTGTACTTTCCAGAGCAGAACTCGAAAAATATTTTACTTTGGAACATCAGTTTGGGTATGATGGTTGACAGGGTGGTCTAGGTGTGCCTTTTGGAGATTATAAGTTAATCGTGCCCAAAATTTTTGACATTTTGGTCAAAAATATGTGATTTTTCTGGAGCAGTTTCTGGAGCACAACTCAAACTTTTTAACATAGGAACTTCAAATTTGTATGATGGTTGACAGTGTGGTGCAGTTTTGCCTTTTGGAAATTAGAAGTCCAGGGTGCCCACAACTTTTGAAATTTCAGTGAATTTTCAGTCAATTTCAGTTTTGTTTCTGGGGCAAAATATTGCAGCTTCACAATGTGGTCCATTTGTTCCTTTCTGAGGTTGGAATTCAATATTTTCAATTTATATTTCATATCCGGAGCTGAACTCGAAAACTATTTTACTTGGGAACTTCAAAGTTGGTATGATGGTTGACAGTGCTGTGGGTGCTGGGTGAGTGGGGGTATGCTCACTTCTGCCTTGTTTTATCCCATTTTAAAGCACTCTGTAAAATCAAGGTGTAACTGTATTGTTGTATTTTGCCATCAAATTATGTCCTTTTTATGAATACATACATGCAGTTTGTTTTGTATTTGTTCCATGAAGGCTAATGTTTTTATTCCCTCTTCCCCCAATGCCTTTACAGAGCTCTTTCTGTGACATCTCAAACTTCGATCCTGAGTTCACAGATGAGATGGTGCCCAACTCCATCTGCTGGTCTCAAGACCATTCCATAGTCAACGCCAGTGTAATGGAGGCCGACGATGCCTTTGTGGGCTTCTCTTACGCCCCAGCTTCTGATGACTCTTTCCTATGAAACATTCCCAATGAGGTTTTTGATTGCCTTAACCATCATAATTTCTGTTGACTAAAGGGAAGAATTTACACCTTGGATTAACTTGTTCTGTGAAGCCAAAGCAAGCAGCTGAGACGAAACAGCACTAAAAACGGATTTTGGTTGGAACAAAGTGTGCTAGAAAAGTCTTTATTTTTTACCAATTTGTATTTATATATATATATATATATATATATATATACAATATATATATACATAACAGATGATATTTTTAAGAATTAAGGACAGCCATCCTCTATTAATGTTATTTCTAGTGGTTTCTGAAATGAGCCTTTATAAAACCTTAAATTTGTCCCTTAAATGAAATCAATAAGCAGTTTTCTGAAAAACTTGAACAATTCACTGGACTTAAAGTCACACCATTTGATGGAAGTATGTTTGTCCATGTAATTACTGTAAAAATACACTTATGTATCATATTCATTTTAACAAAGCTGGAAATAGGGATTACTTGAGATCACTGAATAAAGCATTTTGGTTTATAGGTCACACACTTATTCAGTTACCTTTCAGTTTGTCTTTGAATATAGAGTGAATTGTTTTTTTTTATTACTGTATTGTTTGTTTATTTTTTCTATTCTTTGCTTTAACACTTAAATTCATAATTGCAGAAATCCACAATGCTTTGCTTCGCCTGGCAATTAAGTAGGCTTATACTCCTGCACAGTAATAAAAATATACAAGAAAAGTAGTCTGAAAGTGTCTGTGTATTTAACAATAATATTGCAGTTTTGTAATAACTTCATGGTTTTATTTTTATAAAACATTGTGATCAGACAGACATTCAGCATGATTTACATGAAATATGAAATAAGTAAATACATAGTAAAAAGAAATAAATAATATAAATCTAAATGTAATATTATATAGTTATTTTAACGTTTGGGAAGGGCTTATTTATGAAATTTACCAACTGTTTTTTGCAATAACTGATGAAATTATTACATTTAATCACATCCTGGTCCTTCTGCTGCTGAGTGGTCACCATGGCAACGGGGTTGAAGTAAGCTAGCGCGCCAGTGTAACCAAACGTCATCATGCTAGCTTATAGAAAACAGAAAACTAGTGCTTTCTTACCATTAAATTAAAAATGACTGACAAGTTGTCGCTGAAAGAGTCAGTTCTGGTCTATTTAGACAGAAGTGGTGGCCTTCAGAAACTGGCCGAAGATTGCAAACCATTCAACGGTAGGCCTCATGTGAGGAAAATAAAAAACGAGCAAGCTAATGTTAACTGTTAGCTAGCTAACGTCAATTGCTAACTAAGCTAGGAGCACTGGAAGCTAAAATCACTACTTAAACTACATTTAAGCTAGGATTTCGACTTTGTTAACTGTCGTCCCTCCTTCCCAGACTCTCAACAGGTTGAGGCAGTCTACAGGTTTTGTATCAGTGTGAATCCCTCTGATGTGATAGAGGTGGACCCTGTATTGGGTGACTGTGTCCTGTGTGATCCCCTCGGAGCAACAGCCTTGTTTCAGTCTGTAAGTGAAAACTGTGAGCAAGCTAGAAGTGAAATGTGAACTTCTACAGCAAGGTTAACTACATCTGCCTAATTCCTCATTCAGGTTTGCTTCCTGGCCATAAAGACACTTTCACTTGTTGAAAAAATACACACAGAGAGTCAGGTATGAATAACTGGTGTAGCTCTAGCTGTTTCTTCCCCACTGGTTCTGACTCAGTCCTGTAACAACATGTCCTCTAATTGCTGTCTTTGAGGTGAATGTAATTCTGAAGTTGACACATCTTCCTCCGTTCCCTGAGTACACATTGGACCTGTGTAGTTTTCCTCGTGGATATGGACCCATGAGGCTTGTCTCCATGGAGGGCCTGGTCATAGCCATGACAAGGGTCACGAAATACACCCAGGGGGCCCGGTTCCTCTGTATTAATGATGACTGTCCCTGCTCTACAGGTACTGCAGGGAAGACATATTGTCCCCTTTTAACCCTCATTTTTTTCTCTTAGCTTCTTTTAATTGTAAAGACAGATCACAGTCAGTTTGGTTTGTACACACAAAATGTTTGTCAACATTGACAAAGACATTCATACACTTAATATTGGATTTGATTTCATGTCATGGATGCTGACTCTAGGATTTCACCACATCCGTGTCCATGCACCCGGAGCCACAGAGTCAGCTACGGTGAGAAACGACTTCAGCTGCAAAATGTGCAGCTCCCCACTGAAAGAGGATGTGAAGTTTAGAGTGTTGGGAGGTGAGAGAGCGATGCCTCTGAATGTCAAGGGAGACATCTGAATTCGTTCACAAGATTAAAATACAACTTTGTGCATCGTTGTGATTAGTATGTTTGCAAATGTGTTTTTGTGGAGACAGACAAACAGCTTGTGGAGCTGATCCACGTCAAAGCATTGGATGCGCTACGTGCCCATCAGCAAAGTTCTCTCAGATACCAGTCTGTCACCCTGTTTCTCAGAGGTAGGTCTACATCAGACAAGTTTACAGATTTATTATATATAGCCTAAACAGCTCCACTCTATTATTACATAATAATGTCCCCTATTACAATGCCACCCTGCCAACAAAGGAGGGGGGGGGGGGGGTTACCGCACAGCAGCATGTATTACAGCACATCATTATCAACAACAATAGAGTAAAGCAAAAACATATCAAAGGTTCACATGAGAGTAACCTGATCTTAAAACAACAAAGCATACAAAATGATAGCATAAACAGTACAGGGTGTAACAAGTTCTTTATCACGTTCCCCTCTGATCTGTTCTTGCAAACAGGACTTGAATTTGTATTTTTTGGCATCTTCATGTCTCTTTTTAACCTGGAGAACAGCTGCAGAACTAAACAGCACAAAATCTCTGTCATGTAAGAGTCAGCAATATTTAATTTTACCCTTAACATACCTGTGAAATACTGTAGACACAACTTAGATTGCTTTAACCTTGAATCTTCTAAAGCTTTTGTTGTTAAGGGGTTAGAGACATAAATACCCCATTGATTATTTGATACATATTTGATGGGTTTGAGAGTATACTGTATGACAGCTAAAAGATGCAGCACAGTGACATTAACCAGTTTGTTTGCACAGTGTAGAACAAATTTGTATTTTATTGAACTGGGCTAAAACTTTCAGTTTTTATTGCAAGTCAAAGTCTTAAAGGAGATATTGTACAGTAGATTAATATCCTGAAAATTGAAAGGGTATTATTTGTTTGTAAAATCATATTCTCATTCATTATAGTCACTCCCAGTCCTGAATAATGTGGTTGTAACAGCTTATATTTACACACAGTCAGATGTCTTAAGATTTGTCATTAATTTTCTCTGGCTTTCTAAATGAGGCTCACTTTGAAACACAAACTTAGTAGGGGAGAGTTCAAATAAATAGATTTTTGTGCAGCCAGCGGCACACAGTGCCTCATGGTGGGATATTAAGTGTTTCTGTCCCCTTTAATAACATTGTCCAACCAGCACCCCTAGGAGCTGAGCAAATCTCAGCACCAGGATTAACATATTCTGTTGACCCAGTCCTGTAGAGGAATTCAATACACTGGGCTCCCGTTACTAAACATATATGTTAATAAGTGCAAGGAACACTCATTAGCTGGCTGTGCAATTCCCACACAGAGAAATCTTTGTTCCAAAGGCCTCGCTCTGTGTTTCTCTTGGCAGTGGTTTGTAGGTGGCATGCATGTTTCTTCAATAATCACCAGAACAAGCCCTTTGAGTGTTATTGCTTTGTTTCCCTTATTCGCACAGATGAGCTGTGTAACTCAATGAGAATCGGCCAACTCTACAGGGTGTTAGGCATTCCTGCGCATGTGCACCAGTGGCCCAGCATCACATGGAGTGTAGAGGCAAATAGCGTCCAACCGTGGGAGCCACAGTGTAAGGCAGCATACTGTATGATCTTATATTAAATCCTGCTTCAAAACCACAGCCAAATGCAAACTGATAACATGTAAATTGTGACATAGTCTATTCTGATTAATCTGAACAATTTTTTATGCAACATGGCGCATCGTTACCATATTGAAACATCTACCGTGTCTCACAACTCTACCTACAGGTCCCCATAAAGTCAGTGCCAGATTCCAGGAGCTGTTGAAGGCAACAACTGGTTCTCCCTGGAGGTTCTCAGCCATTGTAGCTCACTGCTTTGGGTTGGATGTGGCTCCTCCAGGCCTCTACAACACCTTGAAGCTGGGCTTGTTGCTCAGCTTGGTTCAGACTGGAGCAGATGCAAATGACACATTTCACAACTTGGATCTCCTAGTTGTCACCACTGACACTCTCATACAAGACAGGTAAAAGTGGTCTGCATGACCCACCTTTGCACATGCTAAGTGGACGCACACACTGCATGTGAAACCTGAGCTTTAGTCCTCATCATTAGCCCTTGTGTTTGTGCTAGATTAATGACATACAGCCTGAGTTTAGCGTGTCGTGGGGTCAGGCATCAGGCCTTGGAGGAGATGTTTGCATCTCTGTCCCGGGATGAACACGGAGCAGGCACTGCTAACATCCATGCTGGCTCTGCCCTGCTTGCCACCGGTGGCATCTGCATGTTGGGAGATCTGGGCTGTTACAAGAAGGACAAGCTGGATGCCATTCAGTCAGGTAGAGCAACAGAGTGACTGATAAGAAGAGGATTCTGTCAGCAATTCACATTATGGATAATTTCTTCTTCACGTAAAATGCCAGTGTCCTACTTGTGCAATGTTCTTTCCCCCCTTTGAAATTTTCCCAGTTCTGGAGAGCAGCACAGTGTCTTTGTTCATCCCGGGGAAGAAGTATGGTGAGGATGCTGACCAGCAGCTTTCATTCCCAGTCCACTGCAGCTTCTGGGCCCTCACAGACTCCACAGATACCTCACGGCGGTCTGGAAGTGCAGACTGTGCCATACTGGGAAAAGCAGTAGGTTCAATCACAACATGGTGTCGTATTACCTTTGTATAGCTCACTGAAAATGTTTTAATGTGCATTACCAGGTCTGCATAGAGAATTTTTGGAAAGTAAATAGTGCGTTATGTTAGTGGAACTTACAGTAAGCTTGTGTGATACAATACACCGACCTCAATGTCCCATTTCACTCAACTCAGATGTTGTTTGTACATAGTTCAGACAAAACAGGAAATTGAGACAATTTACTTTTCTTGAAGGAAGTGCCCTGCCCAGACAGTATTACATCACTGCAGAGCCCCTGAGGATAATTATTCCTTTGTTTTTTCTTTTGCATGGAGGGGACAGGTTGGACAATACACTGTATAACCAGTCAAATAGATACAGAAATATGGTTTAGATTGCAAGTAGCTTTCTGATTTAAAAAACGTTGTTTCGGTAGATTAACATTTTAAAAACAGCATGTTAGACAGTTTTCCAATGCCCGGTCTCTTTTTTTGTGAGCAGGAAATGGGCCCCATACCATTTCAGCTGGCAGATGCCTTTGGCCTGGTCATCCAGTGTAGGGACATAGTGGGAGAGCAGGCCCGACTTGCCCAGACTGTCCACACCCTCCAGCAGGCAGTGCAGCCTGGAAAACCCCTCTACCCGTCCTGCTGGGAGTTTTCTACGCACGACTACCAGGAGGTTAATACGCTGCCTTGATTGTAGTGTTATACACTGACCTTGAAGTGCACTTGCTGTCCTTAATTCTTTGCCTTCCAGCTGGTGGCTCATGCACAGAGTTTGCAAGTGGAGCTCAGCCCTGGAGCAGAGAAAATAATCCACGGTTACTACATGGCCAGCCGTAGAGTCCGAACACAGAGTCAAGGTGTCAAGATGTCTGTGGCCTCTGTCAAACTACTGTAAGTACTATACTGCAAAAGTACTACTTTAATATTCCATCTTGACTTTCTGATATCACAACCAGACTGAATGTAAAGATCACAAGTCATTGTCCAGTGTAATGTTACTATGATCCACTAGGTGGAGACCGGTCATCCAAACCATACTCTCAGATGACCATTTTTCATTTGGTTATGACAAATGTTTACAAACTTTTTTCAATGTGGTGACAAATTTCACATGGAACTAAAACTATGAAAATAAATTTTTAAACTGCAGGACAAAAATGTCACATTTAACTTTAACTTATTACATCAATTATCCGTTGCCATCTCCAACTTTTAGTTCATATTTATAAAAGAAAAAAAAAACTACTAAGGCTATGTTCACTTACACATTTTTTTTTCCATGTTTTGCTGAAGGATCTCACTGGCTGAGGCCCACTGCAAGTTATGTCTCAGAACACAGGTACTGGAAGAAGACGCTGTGATCGCTGTGCTCCTCTCCGAAAACTCCGTCACCCTCAAGCATGGTAGTTTTTTTTTTTTTTTTTTATTTATTTTTTTTAAATCACCAACCTCTCCTTAAGTACAAATACAGCACTTCATTTAATCAAATCTTAACTTGGTTGTCTTGTCCTGTGTATGAGCATGTTAATGCTCAAAGTCAATTACTGTAAAAAGCTTTAACATTTCTATAGTGTAGGTTTTATCCTGGCCTTGAGTGTTTGTTGCTGATAAGCACTATGGAGGGCTGTAAGTAGATTTAACAGGTTCAAGGTTTTTCTTCCTACAGGAGCCTCTGCGCTTGTTATTCCACCTGACGCAGTGTTTCCTTGCGACTTGGGAGATGTGGATGGTTTGCGCAGGAGAGACAAGACACTGGATGAGCTGCACCAGAATATCCTACGCTTCATCTACACCTATGCACCAGGAGCAGACACATACATCACAGAGGAATAACACCTCTCTCAAAATGTTAAAAAAAAAAACAGGTAGGCAGCACAAGATCACACTTCACACACCCTGTTCAGGTGATTAAAGTGGTGAGGGCTGGAGACCAGGTACATTTAGACAATGGATGTGAGGCAACCAGAATCAAGGGGAGAAAGCCAGGAAATTCAACCATAAAAGGAACTTCATTCAGATGAGTTTCCCCTCATCACATGGTTTATCTGAATTAAATATGCAAAGGATGCATGACATAACAGCACTAAACATGCATTTACTCAACGTCTTAATACTGTCCAAGTAAAGTCAAATATTTTAACACAAACATGTTCCAGCTAAACCTGTGACTCCAGTCATAAAGTGAACAATGGCATAAGAACTCACTCTAAAGGACTTGAAGGGGGTTTCATGTCGGGCTGGCAGCAGCGCAACAGAAATGTTCTCCCTCCTTCCCTCCTACCTATACAAACACTAAGTGTTCAGATTGGGCTCATCTGTGCCTTGTTGACAGAATAGCACAGGTGAGCCGGTGGCTCCTTTTAGAGCTCATCAGCTTAAAGGCGGAAATGAAACACTTTATAACACAACTGATGATGCAAGTATCCCACCCCCATTCAGTCCCTTCACAGATGTAGACGCAGATATAAAAAAAAAAACAACAACAACTTGAATTTAATGCAATTTTGGATTAAAAGTACTGGTGAGAGTTACAAGATACAGTACATGTTTAGAAGGATAACATCCAATATATAAATATATAGTTGTATATGAATTCAAAGTGTCAGACTTTTTAATCTCAAAGTTTTTAAATAAACTCCAGATTTCCTCCAACTGGTGGTGATCAATCAGCTCCATAAACTGTAAAAAAAAATAAATAAATAAACAGACAAAATCAAAAAGTGTCCATGTTAAAATGTGTGATATGTTTAAACAGCTAAAACATTAATTCAGTATCAATGAGGTTGGTGGGTTCACTACTTACCTTTCAAATGAGGCTACCCCAGACAGTGATGAGTCAACTGGTGCCATAACCTAGTCAATGAATAAGAAATGTATAATAAATTATAAGTGGAAAACGGTGATTTGTATAGTTTTACAACTTCAAGAATTTTAGTTCAGTTAGTCACATTCTCAGCAGCCCATTTTTGGTCTGATGGGTAAACGGCGAAAAGGTGAACTCATCACTACTCAATCAGGACATACAGTAAAGCAAGCAGGCCAGTCTTGATAAGCAAATAGAAAGCTAGTTCAGTACAGCCTTTACATACCACGAGATGATGCCGACATCCAGTGTGTTTTTGTTCCTCTACTGCTGTTCCCACTGCTCACCTGTAGGAGGATGTGGAAGATTGTAAAATTTGTCATCAATTCCATAAGTCAAGGAGATATTTCCTGTCGTACATCTGTACAGTACAGCAGACTGTCAAACTAAGGCTGCAGCTGGTAATTCAGTAGACACAATCTCACCATTCTGTTGTCTGATGGGTAAACGGCGAAAAGGTGATCTCATCACTATTCCAGCTACAAGAGTTGCCAGTGCTCGTTTAGAAAATTATAAGACTTAGCATAGCCATAGCCAACTTCTGCCACACAGCAAGTTTATGAAGCCAATTACCAGGGTTAGGAAATTATTTTTAACTAGGTAGGACTGATTTAAACTGTATTATTTTGAGAAACTCTGCATTATTTCTGCAGTTGCTCCATAAGTTTAAGCACCAATTGCATCTGGTGGGTAAACTGAGAATTTGACTGTGGCATAAACATGCAGAAGTAGAGCAACAAAATACTGTAGCATGGAGCTCACCCCCAATCAGCACAGGAGACATGTTACATTTGGTGCATCTCTGGTAACCACAGCACGACTTCTGGAGCAGCTGGAGGGGAAAACAGGACTGAGATGAACCTTCTAAAATCTACATGCTGCTATCCACATCAAATTTAACACCAGACCAGTCCAGACTGATCTTATGCTGCTGATTCAGTTAGTCACAGTTTCACCACCTTATTGTCTGATGGGTAAACGGCAAAATTGTGAAGTCATCACTATTCCAGCAGCAGGACCACAATATACCATAAAGCACATGAAAAATTACTCTTTATAGTGTGAAAGGTTGTCAAATACTTAAGGCTCACCTTATGCTCCACACCGTGAAAACCAGCATTTGGCCATCTGTCGGCAGTGGTGACTTCACATCTGAAATAAACACACAGATCCCATTCATCATTTGCAGTCCTCTCAAAGTCTGTTTTATATAATTTGACTGCAATCTGCAAAAATAGCACTGGTATAGAACTAATCTTACCTTATCAGGTGTACCAATCATAGGTCAAATTTGCCATCTTCATCTGCACATCTATGATAAACACAAAAGTCAAATATATCTGAAAGTTAGTGCACATTCAGTTTCAGTATTTTCCCACAAAACCTGTTAAAGTCTGTCACAGTAACTTCACCAAAGCTCACAAATAATTACTCTGGGGAGTGATCTATTGATTTTTAGCTTGCATGAATAAGATGTCATAAGAAATAGCCAATACTGCGAGGATAGATGACTGATCACCCGAAGGTCAAAGGGTAGCAGTGTAACACAGCTTGGGAGCATGGCTAACATAGCAGGTCTGAGGACGGGTTCAACAGCAGGTCACGACCTCTGCCATGATCTTACGTCCTCAGAGGGAGCTACGAGGACTTTCCCCAGAGAAATAACGGATAGAGGGCTATTCCCTGACCAGAAGCTCATCTGCTGACCCCTGGACGCAGCCAGATACGGTCAGAGATGTAAGCTGAGTGACACTGAGGGCGTTTTTTCCCTATTGAACTGTCTAAAATAATGATTTATTGCATTACTTCAGAGGCTGACTATGGAGGGACATCGAAACCGGTTTACTAGTAGGTATGACTATAAATGGCATTTTAACGCTGCATGAAAGTCATTAATTGGACTGTTAGTTGCCGCAGGATATAGACGTTTTGCATGATATATTAATATAACCAGGCCCTCAGCAGCTCAGCAGGCCCTGCGCCAATCCGCATCCACGTTACGTTTCTGCAGGGCTTCAAGACTACACGGGGACAAACTACCTGGCAACGTCAAACGTGTTGTATTCTAGGATTAATATCGGGTTATTTTAACTTGAGTGTTGCTTGGCTTATGTCGCGATGGCGACTCCTCCAGATCAACCGTTGAGCTGCGCTCTTTTCTCCCACGTGGCCGAGACGTGAGCTAGCTATTAGCTAACAAGCTAACACGCTGCGTTCAAGAGCTAACAGCTAATCCACCCAGAAATGCGTCTACGACATGCAAACATGCTGAGCCAGCTCACCGTTGCCTACCTTCGTAGTGAAGATTAAACATGATGAGTCTTCTTAGTTTTCAGATGAAGGGCAGGGCTGCTGCTCTCTCTGCTCATGGTTGTGTGTCTACGAAGCAAGAGGAGGGATTTCCGGATCCGACTGCTCTTAAATGCGCCGCAGAGTTGCGCATTGAGGCTTTTTTAAAGCGCAGCTGGGCAGTAATTTATTGTCAGCAGCAGCCACATCCTATTGAGATAACGTTCATATTTAAGATTGAAAAATGTCAAATTAATCTGATAAATGCACCAGGTTTGTGGCGAATTAGTGAGCTAGGATAGAAATGCAGATTATGTATTTTCTTCATGTTTGTAGATAAAACAGACACAAGTCTGTATACCTAATAATGTGTAAATCTACCTCACTCATTCCTCCCAGGCTGTGTACAAATCCCATACCCTGCCCTTTGTTTCCTCTTAAAGATGTTACACAGACATTCCTCAATAGTTTAAGGAGCTGCATCATATAATCAGATAAAAACAGCAAACGTGTCAAAAAGACTTCAGCATTTTTGCCAAGTGTTTTTAAATTATTAAATGTTAAGAGGCTAATTTGATTCATATTTGCGCATTTAATCTGTACAAATATTTATTAAATAATTATTGTATGCTTTCTTAAAAATGTCGACACAAAATACCACGATATGTATATATTTCTGATCGTTTAGCCCATTGGAATTATAACGTCAGCATAAACCTGTTCAGCTAGGTGCAGACATTTTGTTGCATGTATTATTATTATTATTATTATTATTATTATTATTATTATTATTATTATTATTAATGATGATATAATAACAATAATACGATTAATAACTATTCTTTTTATTATTATTATTATTATCATCATCATCATTATTATTAATGATGATAATAATAACAATAATACTAATAATAATTCTTCTTCTTCTTTTATTATTATTATTATTATTATTGCCTCCAGCACCATAATATAATAATAATCATAATAATGTTAATAAATGAACCGACGACGTCTATGTGAACTTTTAATTGTTATATTATTTTTATTTTATTTTATTAAATAGGCCCAGATTTAAAAAAAGATAAATAAAAAGGGCACTTTCATAGATTTCCTATCATCGTCAAAACTTGAGGAGGCGTCGTCTTCTTTCACTGAAGTCATTTATTCACAAACACATTTACAACCATGCATGTAGAAAATAAGCAGGAACATGAGACGGAGAGCCTCCATTGTTGACTCTCTGACAGACCACTTCACATGACAGATGTTAAGTTATTCACACATGCATTTAGTGCAAATGTCTCAACTGAAAGTGCACACCTCAAGCATGACGGACTCGTTAGCCCGCGGAATTTCTACAAATATCATACCTGGGACATGTACGGAGCTGCACGATGCAGGGCAAAATAACAACAGAGAAACTTAATTTCTCAAACATTATACAATAAAATTAATATATTAATTTACAAGTCTTCCTATTGGCAGGGCTTTAGTGGAAGTACAATCAGATCTACTGTTGCAGCAGCATAATGCGTTATGGTTGTAAACAGCATGAAGTCATGCCAGTATGAAATGGTTTCATACAAATGATTTATTACTGGGACGTGGACGATGATGGGCCCTGGTTCTCTGACTCTGAAGGATGTGTGGTGTTGAGGAACTGTCCGCTTGCTCCGACGTACAGTCTGGATCGCATGGGCCATTTCTGCAAAGACATTTCATCTGTGAATAAATCGTCTTGTACAATGGGCCCAAAGGCCATTGAGGCTGGCGTCGCGTGCTTTGAAATTGTCTTACATCGACTAAATTTAAGTGATCACTGTTTAAAAATATTTTGCATTGTAGATTTATGAAATGAGAATTTCACAATTAGATACTGAATCACAATTGACAACAAAAATATCATCATTAATTATTAATTATTACTATTATTACTATTATTATTATTATTATTATTATTATTATTATTACTGACCTTCACTGGGTGCAGGTAGCCATCACCTTTCAGTGAGTGTAACGCCTCTGTTTGTTTTGTGCTCTCTCCCTCCTCCGTGCCTTCTTCTTGCAGTGTTCGAGTCAAATGGGCGATATAGGTGGTGGCCAGTATCAACACGTCGAGTTTGGACAGCTTGGTGTCCGGAGGCACGGACGGCAAAGTCCTTTGTAGCTCCAGGAACGCGGTTCTCAGGGTCTGCACTCGGCTCCTCTCCCGCGCCGCGTTAGCCGCTGCCGGTCGTCCTCTGCCGCCGAGCCCGCCGGCCTGGAGCACCCTGGCCCGCTGGAGCTCCCGACGAGGACCATCCGGGCTGGGACTGGAGCTCGGGCTGGATGCGGGGCTGTCATCCACCGCCGCCCCGGAGCTATTACCGCTGTCCATTCGGAGCGACTGTCTTCCAGCCATCGGGGTGCACTTACAGACCTGAAGATTTATCAGATGGATTGACACTTTAGTAGTTGAACCTGGCCACTATATTGCACGTTTTATTGAGCTCAAGTTAGAGACAACTTATTATTTATTGTTGTCTATATGTCCTATTAACTTAAACTTTAATCTATATAGTTTAAGCTACTGCATTTGCATGTATTTATTAAACCATAATTTAAGTTGTCTACAGTCCATTATTGAAAATATCTGTTGACAAATTGCATGGTGCTGCAACACACAAGACATTCCAAGTCTAAAGCTCATCAAACAGGACTTGAAAAGGCCAAATGACAGGACAGACAGCTGCACTAAAGACTTTGTGCTCATTGCTCAGTGACATGTAGTGCAAATGAAGTCCCTGCCAGACATATTGCCGGTACAAACTCACTAGAGCAGTGTTTACCTCTGGTATCTCTCAAATGCGCTGTTTTGGACATGAAGGCAATCCAAAAAAAGGGCTTCGATAGGAGAATTAGCTCTTCAATGTAGAACAGCACCAGTCCACGTCCAGCTTATCCTTATAAAGTGGCGCATCTGCAGAAAAGGTGCGCAGCAGCAGCCCCTTTACGCGCATCCAACACTTCACCTGTGTGCGTAAAAGTCTCAGGAGCCCTTCATTTATTGGATACACAAAGCGGCGGACAAGTATTTCACTCCGACGTAATTAATCACTCCCTCGCAGTGGAGAAGACTGCTCTTTCCCTTTCCTAACTTATTTCTGTCTGAGGGCAGCAGAGGCTCGTTTTCAACGCCAGAGGCAGGGCTGTCTTTTCCTTTAACCCTGATATGTGCTAGGCCATAGCCCATTCTAATTGGCTAAGAACCTGACACTGTATTTTCTTTATGAGCCTATCAAAAAGTGTCAAAGGGAAGAAAGTTAGTCAAAATTACCTTAAAAAATGTGCTGAGAAATAAAGGTTAGTCTTTCAAATTGCTATTTGCAATGCACCATGAAGACAGGCTGACAAGTGTAAGGTGATATGCAAAACATTTGACTAATTGCAGCTAATAAATAAACTCCCAGCAATGCAATCAACAGGCAGCCATTGAGGAAATTCTTGTGAGACTCCTAAATTAATCACTCTGATTTCCAAGGCTCCCAAACGGAGATGTCGGCAAATTAATGAAAGGAATTATTCATAATATGCATATCCTCGGACTGTTCTTAATAAACATTGTTTTTGTAAGGATGGAGTAACAGTATTGCTCCAGGCTACTAATTATGAGGCAAAGTAAAGGAAGGTTAAGTAAGCTTGTTTCCCTAATGACCCCGCATCTTTCAGGGGTTACACACCCACGTGGCTTTGCATTCAAACATTTAGTGACAATAAATACATCCGTTTTGTTACTGTGTTCACTATTAAAGAGTCATTTATCACAGCTGTTTGAATAGAAGCATGTGTTGTTAGCTTTAGATAATTACAAATCCTTGTAAGGGATCATCTGGATTGTGCCACTCTGCATCACCTGGTTCACTTATTTGCTGAAATGCATGCAGAAAAAAAATGACACACTATAGAAAATGTAGCACTGACTAGTAGGTGGAGAGATTGTTTATATCCTCAGACCCCAAAAAATGTAATTAGAAATAAACCAGCTGTGAAAGTGAGGGAAAGAAAAGTGCACAAACCATTATTCATTGTTTTACTTTTTAATTTCTTTATTAATTTCTAACAATAGCAGATATTTCCAGTCTATTAATTAATCAATTTAGATAAATATAGTTTTAAGAGATCAATTCAAAACATTTGAAAATATGCTGTGAAAAAAGATTTGTAAAACACACAGCTATGGACATCACAGTGACTGTCTTTCTAAATATACGAGATCCACAGCTGTGATGACTAAGGCGCTTAAACAAGGCAGTAACAGCAGGGTTCGTCCTCCGTGTGTGGGGAAGGTGGAGAATTTAGCGGACTGTACGTTTATCTTAAGCATCCACATGACTGCAGATGGGTGAAGAGACAGCCACACGATTGACAAGTCCGTTCAGAGGAATCTTTAATTTTTGCGTCCTGTGATATCAGAGAAAAAGAAGCATTATCAGATGGGTCAGCTATCAAAGAAGACTTCTACAATTACTCTGTGGCCTAACATTTAGTGATCGTTCAGTAGAAATGGCAGCAGTATTACAGCGCTGCTAATCAAGAGACCAAAGAACCAAGCAAGAAGGAAGAATGAGAGAAATTAAAATAACAGATACTACTATATAAAAAAAATAATCTCAAAAAAATTCTTCTTGATTTTGGGGTGTAAGATGGATCAGGATGTGGGGTGAGTTGTTATCACATAATTTGTACATTTCTTTGTGAATGACAGCTGGTTGTAATATTGCTAATTTAATGTCTTCAGTGAATTAATTTACTAAGTAATGAAATGGAGAGAGGCAAAATGTGTCTCTTGCGTTAACTGAGATCTGTGTGAACTGTGATTGTGGACCTTAGAGACTGCTGCAGCTTCCACCCCTGCACGTTAGCGTGGCTGCAGATGTGACCAGGATGTGGACCCTGACCCATGTTAAAGTCATCTGGAATATAAACAAAGATCACACACACAAATTCAGATGTATAAAATCCCACCCAGCACAATAAAGTAATGAGAAATGGGATGAGTGAAATTAAAATGAACACTTTTCTGCGGTTTCAATATTTTACTGAAAAACTGTATGTAGCTACTGTATTTCTAGATATTATGGCACATTATCATGTTTCTAATATACCTGGCTAAATCAAAGATGTGACCATGCAAAAACAAGTGATGTTAAAATCTACCTGGTCCCATGAATTAAAATAAGGGGATAATTGTGGGAATGTGGGAAAAGGTGCTTCAGTAGATATAAAAATTAGAGATTTCAGTGACTTACTTGTTAAGGGATAGGGCATCAACGGTCCGGTCATCAAATGTTTGTTTTTTTTTTCTTCTTGGCCTCTTTGGATGCTTTCCAGTTAATAAGGAACTGTCTGGTTAATTCATTAATTTCCCTGCCATCGAGAACCTCTACAAAAATAAGGACATATATTAAACAAACTTTTAATTTGAAAGCGAACAGTGTATACTTTTACTTTTATCATTACATGGTGTCTTAATTATTAGAGATAAAGTGCTTTTTCATATTAGGATACCACTGAGAAAGAAAATGAATATCTTACCGAGGCTTCTGACCACAGTTATTAGGCGGTCTCTGTATTTTGGTACTTTACTCACAGGATTTCCACTCAGATCCATTTGAAGCAGCTGAGACCAGTGGCTGAACACACCCTCTAACTCCTGAAAATACACAAAAGAGATAGGTATATCTGTATTTTTAACTACTAATGATTCAAATTACAATAATGTGTCTTTACAGCTAAGCGCAGTGACTAAACGGGGACAACTTCCTTTTAAACAAATATGATGCATATTTCCTAATTATTAATCAGAGACAAACATCAGGGAACTTTTAAAGATGTGGTATGAGTGAATGGTAATGTGAAGTACAAGGGCCAATGGAAAGTGCATAAACAACACATCAGTCTATTTTAATAAACAGTGTCGCCGGTGTCATGTAACTACAAGTTTTCTCCTGGGGCAGTGTGAGGCTGGCTCCTCCAGCGAGTTGCCTGCAGTTGTATGTTTATCTAAAGGCACATTAATCCAAGCCTGGAAATATGAATACTCTCTGGACACGCTCTGATTGTTCATTGCCTTCCTGTCTTGGCCAAAGCGCTTCCACTTTTCCAGCTCGTGCTGCAATCAGTTCAGAGGGGACCCCTGAGCGCCGCGCGCTCCCAGGCTTTGATAAATGATCGTGTCAGGGCCGTCACTCAGAAGGCCCTCACCGACGAGCAGCCCAGCGCCAAATTGCCCCCCACGCGGGGGCGTGGAGAACAGCAGAGGCTGGATAGTCACTGAGCTTGGCCGGCTCTCTCGCCTGGACTAATGATGGGCCAGTTATGAACCTGTATTTGACCAGGGCTTCGATTCCCCTGTCCTCTCTGCCCTGCACACAGCTAACGGCCTCAGAAGATGCTCCCCATTTGTCACCCTAGCTGACTGCCTGTCATAATCTATTTTAAAAATCCATAATGTTTCCTCTGGATTCTGAGCAAATAGCACAGAAGAAGGGATTGATCCTTCGGAGGGCTGTCTTTGCAAGATCAATAGTGGCAGACGGGTTGTATAAATTATAGGAGATATCTGCTCAAAATGACACGTGTACAGCAATTACCTGCATCAATGTCCTCAAAAGAAAATCACTAGTGTTTAAAAAAGTAGCCTCGGCAATGTAGTCACTTATAAAGTGTCATCCTGGTGTTAACTGCCAGTAAGACAGAAGAATAAAGTCCTTTTAAATTATGTCATCAAGCTTTTCATTTAATATATCAGAAAGTAACAGCCATCAGAGTCTGAAAAACAAGCAGGTCTGCGAGGATAAATCCTATCTCTGCCTCCGATGAATCTCCCTTACCGTTAAGTACTGGTGGTTTAAGGTATCAAATAGAGGATTCTGAGGCAGAGAGGAAAAATCAGCCTCCCAAGGAAAAAGAGAAACTCGTGCTTGTTTAAAGCTGTCAGCGAGAAAAGCCTCAGGGGAATGGCTCGCTGATTTGTTGAATAATTCGGACCCTGTGCGAGTCATGGAGACTGGGAACCTATGGCGGGATTTGCAGGATTTGGTTCTTTAGAACCCTGTTCTCCATATCATTTCACACATCACTGCAGAGAGCTACAGAACAATGTTAATGCTGACCCGATCAACTAATAGCTGGTTTGTTGACTTTAATACACCAGAGTGCATAGTTGCTGTGCTGTGGTAATATTTACTTTGACTGCACAGCATATTACACTAAAGGAGAAGTCTTGAGCTGGTTTCACAGACACTTTTAGTTCTGTTAAAAGTTAAAAAAAAGTTAAAAAAAGAGCTATATTTACCTTCATATTGTGCAATCGATTGTCTGCGGCAGAAAAATGCTGGAGTTCCTTCAGCACTGTCAGGTCCCTGATGTCATCAATGTTGTTGTTACTGATATTCAGGACACACAGAGTTTCCTGTGTAAAGAATTGAGATTCATGAAGACAGAAGAGCTTAATTTACAGATAATATACAGATTATTACAAATAAATATTATATAGTGAACCCTAAAGGAGAAAACCCAGCACAAAAGAGACACATTTTTAATACACATTTTCATCTTTCTGTGCTTGTGATCCAGTTGGCTTAAGCATTTAGATGTGTTCTCTTTATATGCCGAACTACTAAGATCATGTCCAAATCAGACTCTCTAGATAGTCCTGTTGCTAAATATTCATCTTGGTTTGAAATTCTATAACGGCACATTTATTTAAAAAGAGCTGGAGCTCTTTAAATTTGCACAGCAATTTCTTTAATTATCCAAACAAACACGTGAGACTTTTGGTGTGTTTATCCATGGCCTGGGCAGTAAACGAAGAAGTCAACAGACCTAACTGATTTGTCAGACCAGAGAGAGCAACAGAGGTCTCTTTGACATCATCAAACCCGGCACAATACTGCTTTTACATGGATCACTGGCCGCGGAGGAATCTTTTAAACTTGATGTGATAACCTACCAGGTTTATACATCACACATATCCTTGCGTATAAAAAGAGAAAAGGAGGCTAAAAGAAATATCATTTTAAATGAAGAGTCCAAATTATGCAGGGAGTGTGGATCATCCGTCTTTTCTCAAACAAACTGCACTGAACAGAGTAAAAATAGGCCATACAGCCAGGGAGAGGAGAGTCATGGGGTCAAGGAGCAACTTTTCCCCTGGTGCCAGCCTCTGATTCTCCAGATGAAGCTCCTTGAGCTCACAGAGCATCTCTAAGCCCTCCACCACTGCAATCCTGTTACCACCCAGATACCTACAGAGCAGGAAAACCACACACACATTCAGACACACCTTAGACTTTAAATGATAACCACAGCACAAGAAAACAGTCAGTTATACTCACAGTTTGGAGAGCTTCTGCAGATTGAAGAGATTATCTATACGAGTGATGTCGTTGTTCTGCATGTACAAATGGGTGAGGTTGGAGGCGAAGTCAAGGTTACAAATGTGTGTGATGTGATTATCATACAGGTAGAGAACGGTGAGGTTTCTGCACATGGAGAGATCACCCTGAAAAAAAAAAACTAATTTAAAAGTGAGGCATATAATTGGAGGAAAATTAAATTTGATAAAGTCTACTTACAATATCTTCGATACTCTTGCTGAAAAAGTGGAGGTGTGTGAGCGTCTCGAGGTACTCTGGGAAGGAGAGGCCCCTTTTCTTTTTGAAGTGGTTTCTAGATTTAGCGATCAGATCTACGGTCAGGCGTACCATGATGGCTCGTCACAGACGCTGCTTTAGAGAGGATCCTTTTCAACTTCAGCGAAGCATTCAGCCCACAGCAGTGACTACATCTTCATGTTAAGGAGAAAAATGCACGTGAGCTGGAAAAGACTTTAGAAGGCAAACAAATGCTCCTCAGAATACAGTTTAGTTTACTTCAGCATTAGTAGTCACAAATGGCAGTCAAAGATTAACCTTGTACAGCACTTTAAATGGCCTAAAACCTAATTGTCAATTCACAATTAGGGATAATTGATGGAGAAAGAAAACATCACTCTTCTTCAGGAAACTTGCTAAGAGGCCAAAGGTTGGGTGACCACTCAATATATGTTGTAATTAGAGAAGTCAATTCTCCAAGCAGACTGAGCTTCTACTACTTCCTTTCATTTCGTACCCATGGGGCTTGTTTATTAGCTTGACCTGACATTGAGATATGACAATTTGTACTTTGATTTTACTTTGCAAATAGGCATTATTATACATGTCCTCTCTACCTGTTAATTGTACAGCAGTCAGTGTGTGTAGCTAAAACGTGATATAACAAGGCAGAGAGAGATGAGAAAGCAGGTATTTTCCACACTTGATCTCAAGGCATCAAGCTGAGCTTATAGGAGACGAGGACACTGATCGATACACCAGAGCTGGACAGAAGATAAAGGCTAACTGAGCTTAGGCCTCTCCTCTCCGGGGACTCGGGCACAGCAGTTTATCACTGTCACAAAAAGTGCGACACTCATAGATGTCCGGGTGTACGTGAAGGACAGGAAATATCCACTAAAGTGAACGCAGATAGCCGGTGAAAGGTGGGGATGCGGGTCACGCAGCTGGGGAAGGCCCGAAAATTGTCAGCGGGGTTTTATGAATTGATAATGGCCCCGGTTTATGTAGCTAGCGATGGCTAATTCATAGCTATCTTAAAAGCTATCGTAACACTGTTCGTCAGCGTATTAACATATTTAGCAAACATTTCCTATTACAGTGAATTTAGATAAGTGTAAAATATAAACTAAACATTCCTACCTCTCGAGGTCTTCAAAAAACGTGAAATGCGAGCTAGCTAAACTGTTTTAAAGAAGTTGCAGCTACAGAGCGAGCCGCCAGTCTTGTTTGAGAGTATCATGTTGCCAAGGAAACCACGGAAGCAACGCGTCAGGCACAGATTCTGATGGGGTGCAGAATTTGACCCTACACCGGTGAAGCGGAAGTAAACAGTGAACTACCCCTATTTGTGTGGCATTTGTTATCCGTATTGGGTTAAGCCAAACAGTCATAGATGTTATCGACATTTTGGGAAAATATCAGCTCTTGTTAAATTATAACTTGTTTTTTAATTAATTCATTATTTGCATTTTAATTGTATAATTGCAAGTAAAAGCCAGAAAATGGTTACAGATAAATTGTCGTTTTGACAAAAGAGAGTAATTCGCTAATTTTACTGTATTTTTCTACAGTGCAGTGATGGCTTAAAAATGAATGTTAGGAATAAAACAGAAATGTTAAAAACTACTTTGCAGTGCAAGTAGTATGTCTTACAATGTTATCAAACACCTTATAACACAGATCACATCCACCGACCTAAAAGTATGTTTACATCTTCTGACTTTACAGCTAAAATGACATTTATCCATCTTGCAAGGCCTCATACCAAATCAGGACCACAGCCCACTTCTCGCAGTGACCCCTGCAGTGTTAATCTATATCATGTCAAGACCCTGGTTTCCTGTAAGGGAGTGACTTGTCTCCACTTATGCAGGAGCACATGGCAGGGAGGAAGCGGAGCACCTCCAGCTTTGTGAGCCAGGATCAACTTCTTCACACACGGGGGCCATGCTTGTGGGGTCAGTTCCCCAGAGAGCCAAACTAAACATAACATCTCCAGATCTTAGTGGGGTCATTAGACCTATAGGGCCTAGATACTGTAGTAACCCATAGCTATTAATCATGATGCTTATCAATCTGCTGCTCTCATATCTATCAGTCATTCTTTATTGTTGAGTGGACAGCAAAGGAGAAGGCATTCCTCCGCAATCTGTGATTTTTTTTTTTTTTACATTAATGCGGAACATACTTTGGAATTAGAAAACTGCTAAATGTTAAAAGATTAAGGTAAAATAAATGGGTAACGGATTTTTGGCTGCCCACAATTTGACTTGATTAGAATTTACATAAATTTTCCTATTCCACCTTTAGTCATGCATACAAATGTCCATCTGGTGATAATCACAATATTTACATGTCCAACGAGTTCAATATGTTTCACTGATTCTAAATCACCATGGAAGACCAAACATTAGGTGAAACTATTTTAAAAGTACATAGTCTAAATACTTTCTCAGCACTGTGACAGTCATCCATGTAATACATTTAAATACCTGGCAAAAACATGAGCTATTCAGGAGACCGTGTGTGTGCAGAAAACCTATTGGACTACTTCAAATTCATATATTACATTAAATATAATTTAATAAGTTTCCTCTTCCTAAACCGCTATACTGAACACACTCCAATTTAGGTTGTGGGTTAAATAATGGTAAAAGAAAATCATTATAAGAAGTGGTGCCAAAGCTCATGCGCATGAGAAAAAACAGACACCTCTGCTGCCCCACTGGGATTGTCTCTCTGTGATACATGACATCAAAAATATACATTTAGCCATTACAATACCGTAAAAAAAAAAGACATGACACAAACCCAGGCCAAAGCGGCTGTCTGTAAAAAAAGGCAGACTTGGTGAGTGTCTGCTTCGATGGAGAGCAGACGCGTTGGGTGAATAGACTCCAGTGTGTACGGCTTCTGTTTCTGGGCTGCATCACTGCCACGCCACAACCCGTCGGAGCTGGCCACTCTGCCGGAGTGTGTACCACCGAGAGCCAAACTGAGCTGGGAAAGACTCCGCAGAGACATCCCACACATGGCAGCCGATTCCCTTTGAGTCTGTGCAGAAGCTTGGGTTTGTTGTTCCATTATGTAACGCAATGACAGGCTACACTTGAATGACTGACTGGTGCTAGGTTAGGCTGTGCGTTAAATGCAACCATGGCGTGCGCTCAAATGCTGGGCTGCAGAAGGACACATGCAAAAGGATTTTGTAGCAACAGCCAAAGCATGAAGGGAAACAACGCTGCAGTCATTGCCTCACGATGTAACAATACTGTATTTACAAAAAGACTCGATATGTGAAGATAAATGTCCACCTTATATACACCAGTGAAATTGTTCAATTACTCAGCTTTATGTTGCATAATATAGAAAATAAATCATGAAATATCAACAAACGGTACAGCTGTTGCAGTTTTTTATGTTTTATTTTGTAATTTTTTTGCATGAATCCTTGACTGTATAATCCTTAACTACTTCTAGGAAAAAGGAAGAAATTGAATAAAAAAGCACCCCCAAGAGAAATCAGATAATCCTACCCCGACAACTTAAACACAAACCAATAAGTGCTAGACATGCACACTCCCAGGTGAAATCCAAACCAGCTCGTAGGTCACGTTTTAATTGCCAGATGTGTTGATTTGATTGAAGAGTTTGTCCTTAATGACTTGAGACATCAGGCCATGAATTGCCTCTATGGTTGTCTTGCAGCTAAAACAAACCACAGTAAGATATAGAGATTAGTACGTTTACCCCAGCAAACAGACACAACATGCAAAGATGTAACATCTACACCAGTATGGGTCGACTATCTAGATCAATAAATAGTGACGGTGTTTGTAGTCATTTGTACTACTATGTCTCTATTTGTGTATCAGATATTACAGTTTAGTATTAATAAAGAGATTAGTAGGCTTAGATTTCATGCTCTTTTGGTTGGTTTGAAACACAAACATATTTATCTATTATTATAAAACAATGGAAAAATGTAATAGTGCTGCAGGTTTATATTTCTCTATTTGTTTTTAATCACACTACTTGTAAATAAGCAGGTTTGAAAACCCAATAAACTATAGATCAAGAAATGAGTTTAATTCTAAGTCAATAAATCAAATGACAGAAATTAAATCAGCAGCTATTTTGATAATCAATTAATCGTTTGAATCATTCTCTGTTTTATATCATTGCAAACTGAATCTCTTTGGGTTTTCCTACAATAATAAATAAAAAATAAATTATCTAATCTGCAGATTAATCAATAAAAATGTTGGTTGCCAACAGTGTCTATTTAAAAAAAAAATGATTTGTGCAAATGTGACAATAAATGAACAACACATCTTATTGAGGATTAAGGTTATTGTTAACATAACATAACAGACAATAATGTATTATCAACAAACAATTTGACAAATACTGAATATCACACAGCAACAAAATATTATAAAATGGATTAAAAGTATTTCCATCAACCACTTTCTTTTTTTCCGATGGATTATATACAGGAAGCAATGGGAAATACTGTAATTAAAGTTCCCAATATAAAGTAAGTTCACATTCAGGTTTTTTTTCGGTGAAAAAAGGTTTACCTATCTCGTGTTGCTTTGGCCAGTTTGTCCTCAGATTTCCTGTCATGTGTGTCCAACCCGAGCATGAAGCTGCCTCTGCCCAGCTGGGCCTCGGACTGCTCCAGCTTCTCTGACAGGTCAAACACCTGGCCCGTGGTGTAGTCTGAGTTCTGACCATCCAACAAACACAAACAAACACACAAATCAACTCATGCACAATTTGCCAACAAAAGCTAGATAACCACAAACCACACTTCCACAAATAAGAAGAATCTTTCAGAACGGCAACAAATCTGTCTAACAAGCTGTAGGAGCACTTTGTGTGATGCGGTGAATGAAGAGAAGCCAGTGAAAGGTTTGCTTAAGGTGAGGCTGTGTTTTTAGTGGAAAAGGTAATTAAAGCACAATGACACAGGGGCCCCTGACTAGGGCGACAGTGTAGCAACTGACAAAGCCTGTCACCCAATGAGCAACTCTTGATATCTAGTCAATTCATCTTCATCCAGAATGCCAAAGAGCTAACTGTTTGGATAAGCCTGATGTCTATTTAGACTGTTTAGTCAAGCTCGAGACAGAGTGACTGCATCCACAATGGGAATTCACATGAGGGGCTTTCAATATTTAGGGGGGAAAGCAGAGGATCTATGGCAAACCACGACAGCATCTGTATCACTTTAATACTTATCTCCCTTGTTAAAAAGTTTAAATTAAGCTTATTACTAAAATCAATAAACAGGGACTCTTGGCTACTAAGCAGCGATAAATCACAACATCACAAGTGGGTGACCACATGTCTCAATGAGTTATAGTGTAATAATTAACCATAAATCAAAATGTCAGACAATTAGCCAACATGTAGTTTTTTTAAGTTTCCTACATACCGTGAGGAGACTTGAGGAACTTAAGGTATTGACCCAATATTTGTTCCAAAGGAGTTCCAGGAGCTTTCTATCAAGGGAGGACTTAAAGTAAGTCACCTCCAAGGCGTAATACCTAAATATAACAAATCAAAAAAAAAACATGAGCCACATACAGAAAACAGTAAAGAGAACACTATGAAATTTAAAACATAATTTACATGATATGTATAAGTATTGTTATAAATATCTGTATCATGGTGACAACACTGTGATATGTATGAATACTCACTGTTTACAGTGAACACCGAAGTCTTCAATCTTGTTCAAGGGGATTGTCTGGTATTCTGAGGGTCCCTCATCAGGAGGTTTGTAACCCTGAAAATCCAAAAGAGGAAATGTTGAGAAATACCATAACCAGATAATTATTACACAAATATGGAATGAAGTAATAACACAGACAGGCAATTACAAGATCGTGAATTTGAGTTTACACAGAGTATATAATTAATGGCAAAATTATTTTGTTACTTTTAGAATTAGTCTCAGGAGAGCTGCTGCTATATACAGCCTTTACTTTACCTTTGGGTAGGTCCTGAAGGCGCCAAGGTTGACTTTCCCTGCTGAAATAGTCCGAGTGGGGTCGATCTGGAGGAAGCAAGATACAGTAGTACAGGAAAACAAAGTCAGGGGTCACACAAACCTCCAGGGAGCACTCAAATCCAGCCACCAGGAGCCTTTTACTGTGGCTGTCGGTGTGCTGAAAATACACACTCCATTACATGGCGCCCATGGCATTTGAGCACTGCTAAACCAAATGAAGTGTAAATAGCATATATGGTTGCAATAGCAAAATATTCATCAGTACAACATGGAAACCTACAACTCATACATCAATAATCCCCCCCCCCTTGTCAGTTATATGTACATTCACTTGTATGGTCATGGTTAGAAAGAAAAGGTTTTACCTCCCCAAATACCATGCTCATGTGGTGTGATTAGAAATCAAAGTAAACAAAGCATTTGACTTAAAACTAAAAATTATATTCTTTCCTCAGTCTTACCACAACAGCCACGAAAGGCTCCTGAAACTGTTGATTGAGCATCTGAGTACTGACATCGATGCCCGAGAGCCAGCATCCGTAGCCCGGGTGACTGTGGTACCAGCCAATAGCATTTTCCAGCCGGCCAACCTGAGAGAATATAGATAGATGTAGATTATTAATCAAGGAATGAAAATACACCATTATACAAGAATAGCACAGATAGTGGAAAATTAAGGATTGTATGAAAATGTAGATCAAAGAGTATTATTACAGTATTTGGTGCAGTGTATAATTGGCATTTATGTAATCTGCTTTTTTTTTTAAATGAACATGCCACTTCAAACAACTGTCAATTTGGCAACAGAATTATAAGGTATGTATGGTGTATTTTTAGTAACAGTATTGGACAATATGTAGGGAGATAGTGGTGGGATATAGTGGGATATAGATAACTAAGGCTGTCCCGAATACCATTTTTGGGGCTTTGAATCTTCGGTGAGAAATATTCAAAAGGATTCAAAGCTTTGGGACTGTGCCGCTGCAGCACTACTGTACACACACACAAACACACACACACACACACACACACACACACACACACACACACACACACACACCATAACAAACAACAATATCCGTCTGGGAATAATTAATAATAATTCATGCTGAATAGTGATAATGTTGTGGGATTATTACTTATTTTATCAACTATTTTGGGATTTATACATTATTGTATTGTTTTATATTATATATATATTAAAAAAACAACAAAAACAACGCATTGGAATACTGATTTGGAGGTTGATTACCATAGCAACAGTTAAAGCTTCGAACCATTTAGGTCAGCCCTATGGATAACAATCTGCTTTTACAGTATATGTAATTTCATACTGTGATATTGATATATAATTATATTAGTACATTTATAAATCAGTTGAGCAAGTTTATGTACACAACTAAACATGCAAATTAACTGCCCTACAGAATTATGTACTTTATTACATTGATGCATATAAAAATTATAAAACAAATTCCAACATTATCATACAGTACTCCTGCTTACTGTTTACAGTGTCCATAATGGAATACAATGAGAGGATAATAAGGATAATAAAGCAGTAGCTATCATAGTATTATCCATGGACAAATAGTATAATCTGACTGTATCTTCATATAGCCCAACCCTACAGTAAGAAAGAGCTTCGGGACTTTTGGTGTATGTACGGTATAGACCATATTATAAACATAACAGCATGTTTTCTTGAACAGTTGAATGAAATTTGGCCAAGTTTCAAAATAAAAAACATGGTTGCAATCAGTTTCATCTACAGAAAGTGATGATCTATAAATCAAAATAATGTAACTCTGTGAGATGCCCTTTAAGAAGACAGTGTCAGACCTGTTTGGCATTTTCAATGTAGGCAGCCATGTATTCATACGCTGCAGCCTGGGCGTTGACTCGAGTTTCTGTGCCCTCCACGGGCAAGGCAAAGCTGTCCATAATGATCATGGTTTCACCATCCACCTTCCCCAGCATGAGGCCCATCACCTCCAGGTTTCCTCCAGACCTGGCATGCATCACCATCTTCAACAGGGCCAAGGCTGAGATCTTGCAGTACTTGAAATAGTGGTGACTGGGTCAAAGAAAGAAACACATTCACCATCAGGGATATATAAGTTTATCGGGGACATAGTTAGTGTGGACATTTGCAAAGACAAACCACTGTTGACAAACAACCCAATGCTAGTTTGTAGCCAAGCTAACAAGGGTGGTCTAACAGTAAACTACCGTGATACAACATACGAAAAATTAGGTCACCCAACAACTTAAATTAAATACCATATTGCTGTTTTGTACTTACTCCTTCGTCCATGGCTTCGCAGCGAGGATTTCTTGCTGTTGCTTTTTGTCATATTTGTAAATTTCGTCTATGCTCTGAACTTCCTGCATGCTGTTAGATAGCTCCCATGTTTTCTGAGCCGTGCTGCTCCCCGCCATGATGAATTAAATGTCTAAGCAAAAAATGAGTCGTTAAAATCCCTATTTCTGTCAAAGAAGGCGAAGAAATGTTATATTTCTCCAAAGATTTCGGTACCGTAACAGGGCTAAACGTTCACTTGCTCAGGGAGCCATGACAGTGGATTATACCAACGTGCAGTCACAGGCGACGTTTGTCATAATGTTACACAAACATAACGTTGATATGTTTGTGTTGTATATGTTTTTTTAACATTATAACGTAAATACATATAAAAGTAACAATAATATTCCACCTGAAGCAATTTTACCGTCTCTATCACTCCTATTAAAGTACAGTCACCCCTCTGCCAGGGTGCATGGTTTAGTCCTGGGAGGACTCACAACTAGCTAACCGTCGGGGACTCACTGACATCTAGCGGCGCTTTTCAGAAAAGTAGTTTCCCCCGTGAAGGTTTTTCACTTTCAGTTCTTTGGCACTGTACTTTTAATGAGGGCTAAGGTCGCTGACGAATCGACAAAACCACAGCTAATGTTTATTAATAAAACTAAATTCGACAAGCCCCACAAGGAAAGCTCAAAGGACTCGCTAACGTTGCTAAGTGGCAAGTTGGTACCCGCTCTTGTTGTTAGGTCGACTAGCCAACATTAGTAAACTTAATTTCTGCTGGGGTTTATACTGTTAAAACCATTTCAGCAGCTAACGACATCAAAAATTCAGTTTAACAAATTAATGTAGCAACTAGCAGACAGCAGGTGTTATATTTTTATGCTTTAAAGGCTTGTATTAGTTAGCCTCTCCTAGGAGAACCGTTTGTGTCACTGTTGCCTATAGCAACAGAGCAATGATGCTCAGCGCCATGTTGACAATCTAGACGAGCATTTTGACACTTTGTGGTCTGTGAAGGCAAATATAAATTTCAATTTCATTTAATATTATATTATAATGCTACTATTACTTGTGTGGCTAGAGCGAAGCTTTGAAGTACATAGTAGTTAATGGAAAAAAGACGGGTCGTTTGTCGAGGAGTATGAGGGGGAAACACCCAAGGATATATCATCACTGAAGCCCAATATATGCAAATCGAGGTATGTGAAATATCAATGCTCTGATGATTGCCACGTTGTTTTAAAGAGCTAAAATAGCGAAAGTTTTAACTTTATGTGTTAACGTCCTCTATAGTTAAGGGCTGGTAATAGAAACAACACCGAGTGGCTATGCCTCCAGCATCAGCAGCACAACGATTATCCCCTAATCCAGACAGAGGTATTGTGCAAGTCTGATATTGAACAGATTGCATTCATTGGTTTATGTCATACACTTTATGTATTAAATATTTGATACTTTCCAGATTTTGGTTTAAGTTTGCTGTTGGGAAACGACTATGAAAGGAAGAAGAAGAAACTTCAGCAGGAGCGTCAACTGGACTACAAACATTATGCTGCCAAGGTGTGATGATGTATTTGAAAACCCTCCTTAAGGCTACTGTACAATGTGGCCTCTCTGTTGCATTTGCTGACTCCCCATCTTTTCTTTTATTGTCATGTTATTCCTCCAGAAAAAGGATCTGAACACTAGTGAACCTCATCCACAACCCCAGGGTCTCTCCCTACCTATTGATGAAAAGATATCAGTTCAGGTGTGTGTCTGTGTTTCTGTGTGCCTGTGTGGAGTCTATATTTGTGCATGTACATTTGTGTGTGTGTCCCCAGAGTGTGACATAACAAGAAACAGGAAACTCTCCATGGTTATCAAAGTGGGACTTTTTCCCATGGCATGACATAACTTGCTCACAATGTTTATGGAGTTGATATACTGCAGTGCACTGAACTGTTGATTGTACAGTGATTTGTGTCTCATGGCAACTGCTTTAGTTTACAAGTGCTTACAAGCTCATCTGGAGCTGGAGCTGAGCTGAAATAGTATAGATGTAGAATTAGTTCAGGTGACAGTCTATCAGTCATTAAAGGAAGGGCTCGTGGGTCGCTCCACAGCCTGGACAAATGTATCTTCCAAATGAATTTGTTAATTAAGTCATAAGAAATCCTGTTTCAGCGTTTCAACAATATTTAGCTTCATTGTTATATGTGAGTGTTGAGACTGTTTTACACAGCACTAACAATGTAGGTGGTGTGATCTGAATGCGATGACTGCTTCAGAGACGTGACCGTTTTTGTTTCTCTCACAGGAAAAACTAAGAGAGGAGAGAAATAAAGAATACAACCTCTTCCTACAGGAAAAAGCTCAAATTGGCAGGTTAAGGAGGGGAGCACCCCCCGTCACTTCAAAGGTAATACGAATAATAAACACAATGATCGTTACATTTTTGCAAAAATAATAGCAATTCACTTAAACAAAAATACATGGGTTGTAGAAAAAGACTTTTATGTGCCTTAAAACTTTTAAAGCACTGAGGTATAAAGTAAATGCTTTTCCCATTAGTGCATTTTCACTTTTAGCCTGGACAGGTTCAAGCTTCAGATGCTGTGCACATTTCTCCTCCATCTTCTCCTCTGCCCAACCTCAACACCTATACAAACACACACCCTCCGCCCAGGCAGCGCCCTCCATCCAGGAGAGATGCTGCCACTTTGACTGAGACAGTGGATAATAGAAAAATCACAGGGACTTGGCGTCCACGCCGTCGGGGACGAAGGCGTTGGCAAATCCGTAGGCAAAAAGAGCCCTATAGCTCTGAGGAGGAGCCAATCACAGACAAAGAGGATGAGCTGGAGTTCAGACACGGGAGGCAACAAGATAGACACACTCCGTACAAAGAGAAGAGAACCAGAGAATGCAGAGCCAACAGGTGTAGCTTTTTTTCCCTGTGCTGTTACATATATACCACAGACAGAAGAGCAGATATGATGATATAATTTCTCTTCACTTGTCTTGTCTGGCAGAGTTCCTCAGGGCACAAAGGAGGTGGATGCCCGTGGTGTTCATGATCAGAACAACAATGAATGGGTTTGGAAGTCAGAGTAAGCAATATTCATTTCTATGATCTGGCTGACTGCAACAATGAGACTTGTAATGCTGAACCAGAATTATCCTGGATAGCAGCAGTACTCACATGCAGAGCTGGACAGCCAATAACATTCTCCTAGAAAATCACATAAATTTTCTCAATCAATAAAAAAATCTGATTGATTGAGCCAGCACAGGGTAGCACAAGACAGGTATGGATCACTCTTGCCATATACAGTTATTGCTCTCCAGCACTTCTCTTGCATGTCGTTGCCTTTTCATTGTTTCCGTTCATCCCATTAAGTTGAACCACTCTTGGTAAGCTGTTAACGTGTGGGGCAGTGATGGAGGGTGAGCCTTGGCCCAGCTCCAGGCAAGCAATTACTCACCCCAGTTCTATCAGAGTAACTGGACTGATTGGAGAATGAGGCTTCACCCTGTCTCTGAGACCAGAAATCTCTGCAGGCAAACTACGAGGCAGTGTGTGATGTAAAAAGGTAGCTGGGTGTGGCTCAGACGGGAACTGATTTCTGTGCTGCTGCCCTTATATATTGTCAGTAATTGGATGGCTCTTCTTGAGTGTCTGGTTTTGTCTGTGTATCTGTGTTTAATAGTCTGCAAATGCCAGACAGCATGAGGATGGCTGCAAGATCTCAACCTGCTACCAGCAAGGATAAAGCAGAGTTTGCTACTGGACTAATGATTGGTAAATACCATTCTTATTGTATGATGCTTTTGGACACATATTGTCTTGTGGGATTATTGATGAGATTCGTCACTTGAAATCCTTTCTCAGCATCATAGGTGTATGTTTATGGCTGTTTGTTGTCATGCAGGAGCAACAGAAGAGAAGACAGCCTCTCAGATGAGGAAAGAACAATATAAGCAAGAGCTGCTGAAACAAATGGCTGAAAACCAGAGAAACAAGATCAGGTGATTGTTTATTCTCTAAATGAACATTTTCAATCAAGTTCTTTCAGCTGGCACATTCTTGTGAGTCAACAAAACACATAGGATAGGATGATTTTTTTCAGGGAGAAGAAACTTGAACTGAGGGTTGCTGCCACTGGAGCAACAGATCCCGAGAAACAGGTAGAGCATAATGAAAAGAACACGCTGAAACTTTATGAGGTTTCCTCAATATTTGTTGCCTGATTTCCTTTGATGCATCTCTTATATTTCATCTCTTCCAGTCTGACCGAATTATGCAGTTTGGGGCTGTAAATCGGCAATATGACATCAGGAGACGAGATGTCCTCTTCAAGCCGGGAATAGATCTGGAGGCCGTAGGGAAGGACCCAGATCAAAGGCCAAAAGATAAATCCACTGAGGACACCCCAGGAAAGTCCCATGCAGACCACAGTACAGGTCTCAGTCAGCCGACAGGGAAGATAGCACCTGGATCCAGAACGAGAGCATTGCAAGCTGTCCCCTCGCTGGACTACTTTGATGAGGACTACCACAGGGACTTCTCAAACATTCTAGGAGAGGTGGCCAACCCAAGGTAGCTCACGTTTGCTTTGTGTTCCTATGTGTGAATAACATTACTAACTCTGCTGTAAATTCATTGTAGTTTCTGTGATTTTGTTTCTTCAGGGTTGCTGGTGTTTGTCCTCCTGTTCCTCCCACTGTGACTAATAATTACCAGACTCCATATGATGCAGCATATTACTACTATGGAAGCAGGAATCCATTGGATCCTGATCTTCCTTACAATCAGAGTACAGTATTTCAGCCAGCTTCATGTTGTTTTTGCCTCTTTGCCATGTATATTCTGCATTACTGCAAGCCATTTTTGTTAGCAGGCTGTATTGTTTTTGAATTTTTATGTGTTTTCCCACCAGTCCAGACAGACACTGGTTCACTGTTCCACATCCATTTCACTGTATGAACAATGTCTGTCAAATTTACATATTCATTGTGTATAGAAGCGCATTATGGATCATTTACTGCATCTTAAGAAAGGTTCAATTCTCTGCAAGTTGATTTTCATATTTAATGAAAATGAAAGGAAACCAGTGGCAGCTTGGAGGCAAGGAAGACATAGAAAATCTAAAACAATACACAAGGCTTTGGAAGATGAAAATGGTCAGCAGTAACATAAAATAAAGAGTCATTGCTGTGTCTAGTGTCTGCACAGTCATAAAGTGGTTCGTGGTATCTGGCAGTTTCACCTTAGTAATTCACACTGGCTTAACTAAACTCCCAGGCCTCTCTGTAGACAGCTATTGCCATTTATTATAGAGTCACTTTATCACCATATCAGTGGCCAAGAGGACTTGGCATAGCAGTTCATCAGTTGCATTTTACAGCAGAACTGATTTTATTACCAAGGGGATATACGTATACAATTTATTGGATACGAGTTCAGCAGATCCAGATGAATTTTACTTCATCCAGCTGGTGTGTTTGGTTACGTTTATTTTCTTTCCAGTTTTTAATTTAGTAGCCAAATTTCGGTCCTGGTCTGAGCTCACAAACATTTTAATGTTGGAACAAAAAGCTGGTAGACTGTGGCAGCAGATTAATGAAGCTGTTAAATCTGTTTATATTTCTATTCTTGTGTTGTCTTCATTAGATGATCTGCCTGGAGGGGTGCAGCAGTCTGGGAATTTCCACAGTCCTCTTCAAAGACCACCTCCTCTCAGACCCAGTGGCAGCACTGAGTCAGTGTCCACTTTTTTCAATAGTAGTTCTTTACCCAGATGATAAATTCAGTGTACACAATTTTAAAAAAAAAAGGCAAAATGTTTGTAACTCGTTTTCTTGAAAATGAATTTGCATTTTTGAGTGTGAGAGCTTTTATATTAGTCGATGGTCATGAGACTTTGTTTTTCTTCCAGAAGAGGGCCCTCACTGCAAAAATCACTGTTAGTGCCACCTGTACACTTGCCTCATTTGTCACTCTGTCTGCTTCTAGAGCAACTGATCAGCATCAAGCGTCTCCTCTTAATTTTGGAGAGCTTCATGCAGATAAGTCCAAGCTGAGGAGAGAGAGTACACTGAGCTACAAAGAAGCACTCCAACAGCAGGTACGACATTAGATCTACAAGATATAATCTGATCGCCATAAAAAGACCCTCTGCTTTCATATATAACTGACTTCACAAGTTAGTGAAGATAGTTTATGACCAGGAAGTGTTTCTGCTGGTGTGTTTTTATCCCCACCCTCCAGTTCTGTTAGCTGGTAGCTGGATGTTTTTCAAGGCTGATGGAGCAGTACACTGACATTGAGTTAGAGACCAGGTCACGGTGGTGTCAGTGTTTCTGCATGGCCAAGAAATGTGTTGTAGCCAGATTAGCAGGCACACATAGACTTGCACTCTTCTAAAGTGGTCCTGTCTTGTGTCCAGATCAAAGAAAGAGAGGAGCGTAAAAGAAAGGAAAAAGAGGAGAAGGAGCGATATGATGCCAAAATAGAGGCCGAGCTGATGGCATACAACCCCTGGGGGAGAAGTGGAGGAGGAGCTCCAAATATAGACCAAAATGGCAACCTTGTTAGTAAGTTTCACTTTCTCCTTTAATGAGATCTGCTACACCAAAGTACATTTTATGATGAGTCACGAATACTGATAATGTTTTAGGTACTGTACTTATAAATGTTTCCATGCCCTCAGATGACCTGACACAAATGCACAGGATCAACGAGGAGACATATAGGAATCATGTGTGCAGGAGTAGTGGACTGATGCAGAGCTTTTTGATGAGGAATAAACATAATCCCAGAGTTGAAGCCAGGACTCCCCTTTCCCATCAACTGTCAGGTAGTGTTCAGTCTCTCTGGGTGATTGTGCCAAAGTTGTGACAAACTGGGTCTTGTCATCCAATGTATTTCAGTGTACTGAGCATTTAGGTGTGACCATGTACACATTGCTCTTGTTTATAGATGGATTACTTTCTGTCTGGCTTGTCCTTGCAGGTTTCAATGATCAGCCAACTCCACAGCAACTCTACAAGCAGGACAGATACAAAGAAGACCTGAAACAACAGGTAGGTCCTGGACCACATGCTTAAGTCTATCCAGGTAACTGCTTGGATGAGACACTCCTTTAAACAAATAAATTAATCCAAACAATTTTTCCTTTTTACAAATACTTCAGTGTTGCTGAGCACTTTCAAGAAGTTGTAAATGAACTATACATGTAATTTGTCATGATGAACAGATAGAGGAAAAGAAGCAAAAGCAGATAGAGGAGACAGAACGAAGGAGGACTGAAGACGAGAAAGAAGAGAAGAGGCTGGCAGAGGAAAGGGCTCGCATACTGTGGCAATATGAGCAGGAGGTGGAGCAAAGCAAGCAAAAGACTGACGTAAGGACTTTGTCTCTAATGAAAAGTGCTTCATCATTCCTCCTTTCTGACAGTTAAGAGGGTCTCCTCACACTGGGCTTGCCATTTAGAAACCATATTCTTTACTCTCTGCAGCATCAGCTGAGTAAACAAGATTGGATCTATGAACCTAAAACACAACACCAGGAGGAGGAAAAGATGAGACAGAAAGGACAGATTGAGAAGAAGGTACCTGAGAGTGCCAGGGACAGAAGGCAGAAAAAGGCACAAGTGATTTATGAGGTACAGTAAGCCTTAAAAGACTAGCTTTCGCTTTTATTGAACATCTTTGTCATGTAATGTGACTCTGCGCCTAAATTTGCAGAGAGAGCCGTCTCCTCCCATCCCAACTTTGCAGAGGATGCAGACAAATCCTGAGGCATCCAGACCTTTTTCTGTTGTCTCCACCAGGACTGTAAGTCACTCAGTAAACAGATGCAAATATGTTCACATCAAGGCTGTTTTCATGTAAATATAAAAATGCACACAATGTCCACAGCAGGATCGCTCTGTGTCAACACCACACTTGCGACCAGTCCCTGCTAAAATACCACATCAACAAGGTAAGACTGTCTTGAGTTATGTGTACCCCAACCCCAAAGGTTATTGAAAACTGTGTCCTGTTGTTCACTGTGTTTCAGTGCATTGTGCATTTATGTGTGCACACATTGCTCTTGTTTACAGATGTATTACTGTCTGTCTCGCTTGTCCTTGCAGGTTTCAATGATCAGCCAACTCCACAGCAACTCCACAAGCAGGACAGATACAAAGAAGACCTGAAACAACAGGTATGCCACAGGCTTCAGTCTATCCAGGTGACTGCTTCGATGCATGTGTTAAAGTGACCATAGTGGTGAGGGCTTGAGATTCTGGACATTTGAGTATTGGATATAAGGTAACCAGAATTTGGGAGATAGAGCCAGGAAATTCAACCAAAAAGAGACTTCATTTCAGATGAGTTTCTCTTTTAACCTCATCAAGTGGCAAATACACAATCAAAGGGAGATGCATCACATAAACTAGCATTGCATATGCATCTAATCAATCATCTCAATTATTAAAGCTAAGTCAGCTAATATTGGAACACAAACAATACTCCAATGACTCATGAGCAATCACAAAGTGAACAAAGGAACAACTCACTTTAAAACATGCTCTTGAGGCAGGGGATCAGGTGTGGCTGGTAGCAGGGAAAACCCCTCCTACGTATAGAAGCACTAACTGTGTGCTGATGGGGTTCACCTGTGCTGTTCAGCGTCAGCTCAGCACAGGTGAACCAGTGGCTGCTCTCGTAGCTCGTTAAAATCTTGGCTGACATGATGCAGTTTCGAACAGCGTGTGTGACTCCTTTAAAGAAATGACTATTATTTGAATACTTTTTACCAGCTGTGAAAGTGATGCTGGTATTGTTTTCACCTTGTGTGCATCACCTGTGTGTGCGTCATCATGACATAATGTGGTCCTGGAGACACCTACTGTGGCAGAAACTACCATAGAAGTGACTTTGAGTACTTTGCCAGGTGTTTATTTGTCTGTCTGACTGTGGACAGATGTTACCTGTTATTGTTACCTCAATAATGTTGCAACTGTCCAAGATGTAGTCACTAAACTTTACAGGTGTGAAGCTGACATCAAAGCGGAGGCGGAGTTTGAAGATGGGTGTGGTCCAAGTAAGGCCGTTGTTGGAAGTAGGAGGGGTAGAAAGGGCCATTGGCCCTCCACTCGATGCCACTGGCATGATTTAATGTTGCAGCTGGTGTGATCTCATCGCAAGATGGTCTCTAGTTTTTGATTATGAATACTCAAGTGTTCCTGTAGTTTTCAGTATTACTGAACATCTTTGTCAAGCAATGCTCATAAATTTGCAGAGAGAGTCATCTCCTCCCATCCCAACCTTGCAGAGGAAGCAGACAAATCTTGTGGTATCCAGACCTTCATCTGTTGAGAATCAACTCTCTGCCAGAAGTGTAAGTCACTCAGTAAACAGATGCAAATATGTTCACATCAAGGCTGTTCTGATGGAAATCTAAAGCATGAAAATGCACATAATTTCCACAACAGGATCGCTCTGTGTCAGCATCACATTCTCAATCAGTCCCTGTGAAAATACCCCAGCTACAAGGTAAGACTGTTTTGAGTTATCTGTACTCCACCCCCCCCCCCTAAAAAAAAGTCAAAAGAAAATCCAAAGTGTACCTGCTTGTAAATCTTAAATTGCCACTTAAACATTTATTGTTCCCATCCTGTCTACCTCACTCTACCTCTGCTCGCTTCAGATGGTCAGCAGGAAGTGATCAGAGAGCTGGCAGCCCTTCGAAGGTATCTGAGGAATGAGCAGAGACAACTGGAGGTTCAGCTGGGCCAGACAGATCGACATGAGAGTCACTACACTTTTCCCAACAGGTATTACAGTCAGACACCCCTGAACAGCAGGAGTAATTTGCTTCGGTGTATCGGCGTGCCCAGAATGAATAAGATTTCATTACTTTCTTCCTAACTAAAATGAGCCATTTAGAGAACCTATTAGATGTGCTCTACCCCTTCAGGTCCAATTTCACCTAATACACCCCCAGACACATTAAGGTGAGGACACAATACTAATTCTGTCTTGTTAAATGGCAATTTTGATTTGCTATTTGTATTTAAGGAGGCTGTCTTGTGCTCTGAGTTAATGAAGGTGACCCAGGTCAAATTGGCTATCTTCTTACTCCATTCAGATTTGTTTCAGGGACTCATTACTGCAGTAATGTAACGGTGTGATCCCAAAGGGAAATGTTCATTTCATCAGTGACCTTGCAAGATCAGCAGGGTCACCTGCAGTGGAGGATTTAATAGGGATTCAAAAAAACACACTTGACATAGTATGTGAGTAAATTCCACCTCCAAAAAGGATTGAATGTACTGCAAGCTACTTGTAAGGACTCTGCTTATATGCAAATAAGTTTACTGCAAATCATCAGAGAAATGTCTTTGAACTAGTGCCAGTTTCACAACTTTTACTTGGTTTCAGTATAAGCTGCTTACACAGAAAGCCCCATGCTTTAGGCCTTATAAAAGCATTTGGAAGTGTTTAACACATACAGACCAGGTGTTACATCCTTACTATTACTACAAGACTCATGCAACTTTTTTTGAATCCAGCATAATTTATGGGTGGCAATGTATCAAGTGGAAACGCATGCTGCAGTCACTGTACACAACTGGAAAGCAGTCAGGATAGTGAACTATGGGGACATTTTCAGCATGGCATTTGTGTGTTATTTGAGGTAACTGTCAAAGTGGGCTTTTCCCTCCTTTGCTCAGACCAAGAGGACGACCCAGAGGAGACACCATTGAATCAACGCACAAGCAAGTTGTCCATCCATCAACCAGGAGTCGCTCCTCTGGTGCTGCACGTGTTAATATGCAAAATATCAGGGAGTTCAACCGGTTGAAATACAGAGGTGATGACACTTTGACTTCTTGAACAATGGTTTCATTTCAGATCGCAAGTCAGTTTTCTGTGCAATCTGTTTGCCTCAAATGTGTCTTCTACATGACCCAGAGGTTGCAAGTAGTCATGACTGCAAGAAGAGGTCCCATAATGCACTTACAAACCGCAGTAAGACTTTTCATAGTGGTTACTGCTTTGTAAAAGTTAGTTGCTTTATTTTCCTTCTATCATTCAGATAATAGTGATGACAAATTAGCTCATCCCATTGAAATAAAACCATTTGGATACTGCTTGCTTTCCTTCTGCACTCTGCATCCTTTGTCTAACATTGAGAAAGTGATTGAAAAACCGTCCTCTGGTCTTGGTGTTGATGTGAGGACAAGAGACCAAGATCACCACGGCCCTTAACCAGCTGGGTATCGCCAGATGGTTTTGACTTTCCAGAGCCTCATCAGCCCTCTGTCTCCCTCGAGCCACTCTGAAACTTTAATCGCATGAGGTCATGGGAGGCGTCCATCAGTGACAGGCAGTTTGGCAGCACAAACAGAGAACATAATGCAGGCGACCAAGGAAATGGCTTTGGATGAGTTCCCAGAACGAGTTAATGCAAGGGTCTGAGACGCTCAGAGCTCCGACCTGAAAAACAAAAAAGAAATAGGAAGAAATGCTCGTCTGACCATATCACTTATCAAATTCCCAGATATGAATTAAGGATTTATGCCAACCTTACATCTGAAAGCTGCATCAGATCCATTCTCTACAGTCAAACCTTAGAGGGAAGGATGTAGCCAGGCTGGGGAGCTGTTGAGTCACAGCCAAGTTGCTGTTTAAAAGAGTGGAGGAAAAGGGAGACAGTGATATTGTTAGTTTGTCTTTCAATGTCAACAGTCATTCTGTACCTCCTGAACTTACAGTATCTTTCCTTATTCTACATTGTTAATGCAGCATCATTCAAAGAAAGCCACTTGATTGCTACTGTCAGACAGATATGGGACAATACTTTTCTTTTATTTGTCAGACACAGCGTCTCGTGAGGAGGTCTGTCACATGTACCCTGACCCTCCCATTGACGCACAAAGTCTGGACATCCAACAGCAGGCACTTCTTCATGAACAACAACGCAAAATCAGGCTTATGAAGAGAGAGGAAGAGCAGCACGGTCAATGAGTGCACACACACACACACTCAAATTACTCCGCAAACTGTTGTGCTCTTTTAACTCATTGCTCTGTTTGGTTTTAGACTTTTTGGACCAGAAGCTGAGCAACTATCATCCTGTGAGTGGTTACTACATTATAAATATGCATTTTCACTGAGACAGGCTAGTATAGTACATCTTGCAATGGTTTGCTCTTCTTTTTTTTTTTTTTTAATCTGTGCCTGCCTGTGTTTATTCCTTCTCTCAGAGGAACAAACCTGGACGCTTCATCCACAGAGACTCCATATTGCCATCTGAGTCTACTTTTATTGGTATGCCTGGTTGAATATAACTTGTTTGTAAAGAATGTCCCTGTTCCTCTATTCTTCTTCTTTCAAGTATGAAAAAAGTGTTTACATCAGTGAGGGGACACAATATGGTTTGGGATTTTTCTATGACTCCAGATATTTTCCATAAAGGTGACATGGTTCGGAAGGTCAGCTTCATGCATCCTCACAATGCCACACTACAACAGCCTCTGCGCCAGGATAATTTAGCTCTGTGTCCCTGTGCCAGGCTAATTGTGGCACATGCCAGCTCCTGTCTCTGTGTTGCAGCTGGTGCCAGCGCTGGGTGCAAGGCGCACATGCCAGCTGCAGGGTGGAGATAGCACAGTGCCAGCCATAGGGAAGGGGGGCAGTCGAGAAACTGTTTAAAAAGCCTGGTGCAAGAAGGGAGTTTTTTTTTTTTTTTTTTTTAAATAATTCCCCTGTTACCCTTTTCCATCTGAATCCCTTTCGGTAACAAGTTTTGCTGAATGGACTGATTTCATTATTTTGATATTACACATATCTGAGCTGAACGAACTTTTAGATCCCCAATCTCTATCCCGCTGTAATGAGGTTTGTGTGTACCGTGTAATGATGAATGGCTTTGTCAGATGTTTACAGTGATGGTGGTACATGTGAAGAGCGGGTTAATCACCAGAGATGCCGTCAGCCTTCAGCAGAGCGCCAGGAGAGGACAGCCCCACAGAGGAGACATGACTGTGATGTATGGTGCTGAGCAGTAAATGGATTCTTTTGTTTGCTTCGGGTCACTACAGTAACAGAGAAGTATCCCTTACTGATGTTTTTGATACTCAAGTCCCATTTTTTTGCTTTTACAACACTAAACAGATGTTAATTGTAGTCAAACTCTTCCTTCTGATCTCTTTTGAACAGGAGGTGGCTGTGTCCATCGATCAGGACCATAACATCCAGCCAGATGCTCAGTCTTTGCAGTCAGTGACTAGTTTGAACCTTGAATCTAAAGATGACACCCATAACCAGCTCTGCATTACAAGACAAGACACTAGTGGTCACAATGTCAGATCAGGTGAGAGGAAACACTTCACATAGAAGTATTTAATTAAATAATCTGGATGCTAATATAACAAAAGCATAACATGTTTGACAAGCAGGAGCGTGAAAGAATGTTGGCCATCTGAAAGACAGTGATGCCATCGTTCTGTGTACATCTTTCACTCGTAAATTAGCAGAAAAAATAGATAAAATAAAGTGCATGCAACTTTATATTTAAGGTTCATTTCTAACCAACTGTTGCCAGATTTCTGACACGTGCTTCAGTCTTTTACTAAAGCTTTGCCTTTGTCATCTTTTCAACAAAGATGAGAAAGTTAACTTTTAGAACAATCAAAAACAACCTTGACTCAGAATTTTAGATGTTGAACAAAAAAATTATGTATATGCCAAATTTTAAGC
This sequence comes from Pterois miles, assembly GCA_947000775.1. Taxonomy (NCBI): domain Eukaryota; kingdom Metazoa; phylum Chordata; class Actinopteri; order Perciformes; family Scorpaenidae; genus Pterois; species Pterois miles. Next base: position 14,623,823 of record CAMQGK010000028.1, read on the forward strand.
GTCCTTCATTTTCTGATAGCCTAACGAAATGTGTGATGGCCTGTGTGTTCTCCAGTGGGGCCTTCTGGTGATGAAGTGGATGTCTTGTCTCTGCGTTCTGCCCTGGAGAGGCGTGTCTCCATGGAGACTGTTGCCACAGAGGCCTGGCTGCGGCCCGGCACGTCGGATACTGTGAAACGCTCCAGCCATAGGGAGAGGCCAAAGAGTGGGATGGCTACTCCACCCTGGCTTAGCAGCTCTCCAAACAACTGAGTCTAGCTCCTCTTTTCTTTGGATGTCTCCCCTGAGAATGAACATCGTTGCTGTGTGATGCTTGACTCATTTTCTACTGACCAACACGTTAATTGTGGTTTGTTTGTTAGATTGTGTAGCTTCAAAAGCTTGTTAACACCAGAGTCTGCCTGTGAAATATTAATGTCTGTTAGTTTAGACAAGAACTATCTCACACGAGACTCTCGTAACAGATTTGTATGGCGTGTATCTGTGACTGTACCATAAACATATGTACGTGTTTACGTAGTTATTGTTGTTATAAATATACACCAGAAAGTTTATTTTGTAATAAAATGACATTTTAATGGTGTCCTGGATGATCATTAATGGAGAAAAATAAACAGCTAGCGGTTCTATCATTTAGAAGTCAGTGATTCAGCATTTCAAATCAACCAAGTTCAAAAACTTTATTGACCTAGAACCTGATTAGAATGCCGGATGATGTATTGTACAGAAAGTTGTACATAATCTTTTTTGCAACATAGAAAACTTTACATTGCTGTATCATATACATTTTGTTTTCTACATCCATGAGCAGGAATGCATCCCATTCATACTTAAAGCACAGCTAACGTTTGTCATTTTTCTCTATACATATACCATTCCCCCAAACCAAAGAAAGAAACATTAAATATATTATTAACTTTTGATTTTGTACACAAGAGTGAAAACTAAACTTAAACGTGAAAACAGACAAGTGACTCAAAAGCAGCTAGCATCAGGTTGCTCTCTTATCTTCCAGTTATCATCTATCTCTGATAAAAACCTAAGAACATATAAAATGGAATAATTTAACCCTTCACTTTCCGCTGTCATGTTCAATTACAAATCGTACTGTATAGGACAATCTGCAGGAGATGGTACAGTCAAATAAATTATCACAAAAGTAAAATCTCCAGTGCATTCAAAAAAGAGATCAAGTGCAGCAAATCCAGAGGAGGAAAAAAAATAAACAAAAATAAATGAAATCTAGTGTTATAAGATTATATTACATAGCGGCAGATCTGTACAACTAATTTCATCCAAGAGGCTACCAATACTAATGTTAGCCATCTGCGGTGCAGACAGAGAGATCATTATTATCAATGCGTGACAAATGTCACAGTTACTAAATATGTCTTTTTGCATGTTGTTGAACCCATTCATTCTTTGCTTTTTAAATATACAGTAAGAAGCACACATTTTTTGAAATATATTCCTTCTGAGCAGATCAGAGATATGGATAACTGTCAGCTGTTAATCAGTAGTTTTATCCAGTGGAGGCATCGCTACACCTTGTACAAGACATTACTGTTTTCATTGTGATATAAAGTACTCTGTCAGGGCTGTTTGTGTGTTATAGGCGTGTCTGTGTGTGTGGTGACAGGGTTAAGGGTGTGGGTGGGTGGTAGCAGATAGCTGATTGGTAATCAGCTGTTGAGCATAAACCACGTGGAGGGCCCTGAGGTGACACAGAGCCACGGTGAGCGCAGACCTGAGGCGAATGCCTCAGCAGAGCTCTGTGTTCCAGGCTGTCTGCTGTGCAGCATCACTGGGCCTCCTCCCCGGCCTCCTCCCCCAACTCTGCGTCTGCCTCCTGTTCAGCGTGTGCCGGCTGAGGTTCTGGTTCGGGCTCAGGCAGCTGCGCGATATGAAACACGAGGCCGATGCGCAAGTAAAACTTTCTTAGAACAGCCCGTAGCTCTGGGATCAGGTCGAACTGCATGATCTCACACAGCAGAGGGTAGTATCTGGATGCATGTGCCTTGAACTGTGGGATAGCACACAAAGAGAGAGACACCCATGTTTTGGTGCTACACAGAATAAAGAAACACTGCTAAGCACTTAAACCATATTTATATGCTGGTTATTTGGTACAAAATGGTACAATTCTCTACCGAGTAGACATACTATGTAATGTAGTGTGAAAGGGTGGTACTGGACTTTTTGTAGTATATCAGATTTATTAATCTAAATTTAAATGTTAAAACTGTCCCAATGTGATATTTTGCATGCAATCAGTCAATCATCATCAATCAAATGTTGTTTTTCTGATTCGTTGTCAGGGGCCAGTTGCATAAACTTAGTTAAAGACTAGTCTTAGACTGGTCTTAGATTGTCAGATTATACTAATCTAAGACTGTCCGTTGCATAAGATTGACTTAATTTGAGGTAGCTAGCAAAGTTGGCCACCTCTTCCTATGGTTAAGCCTGAGGTGAGAGCTTTGTTGCTATGGCAACAAATCTGTTAGAAGGTCAGTTAGCTATTTCAACTGTGTACCCATTACTTTTAGCAAATATTAGCTAACTATTTCAACTGTTTACAATTTGAATTTACCTTCTATTTTATGTGTGTATTAAGAGTGATACTACACTTGTGTTAAGATGGAGGAAATTACTGGTCCATCTGTTATTTTTGGATATCATACCTAGTTGTAAATGATCTTGTATGTGTCAGAAAAGGCATCGTCGAGTGTTTTGACTGCTTACCCTTTCATCACTGATCTTTAGCACCTTAGTGAGGAAGAGCAGCAGCAGGTTGGTCCAGGCCTCTCTGTGGCTTTCTGAGGTCAGAGCCAAGAAGTAGGCTACAGCCTCACTGCACACACTACATCACACAGACAAAGAGAGAAACATTTCAGACATCACAGGAAAGCAATATACTGAAAAAATACTGGATATTATGAAGGAAAAACTACTCAGAGCTGTGTTGTTCTGTAATGTTATAGCAAGAAAGCATAGTTTTTACTGCCTTACTTATTCATGACCTCTGACCTTTCTCCTTAAAACCCTGTAGTTTGTGTGACATCAGTGGCATCTGTTAGCCTCCACCACACACTCACAACTCTCTTGCACTTCAATGTCTGTAACCTAATTGCCTCCTAAATCTGCTTTGCACCTTGCAGTAATCATGCATGCATGCATGTGTGTGGTACATGTCCTCTGGTAAACTAAGATCTGTGTGTGAGAGAGATTTAAGAATAAATGTGCGTCTGTGTGCTTCTGGATGACAGGATGAGGTGTATTTAAGAAAGAGGGAAAGAAGATAAAATACATGCGTGATGATACAACAGTGTCTCCATGAATTAGGATTTCTGAGGCACTCGCACATACAGGCACCATCCTTCCTCCTCCTCCTCCTCCTCTCTTTATCATCATCTCTAATAATGAATGCAAGCAGGAGAGACAGGCGATGATTCTGCTTTATCTTAATATCATCATCAATTCGAGGGTGAGGCTGGGAGAGAAAGGGTGGTGACGGCTGTTTGTGAGGCACTGAATAAAGACGCAGCGATGACAGCGGTGCTGACTGAACAATGAAACATCAGTGAGCGTGCCGATTCCCTTGGATCTATACAGCATCCGTTACAGAGAACTGCCGAGCTGTGCACATGCTGTGCCTTTGCCGCGAGTAACTGACTGTAGATAGTGACATCAAAACACCCTTCCCTCCTCTCAGGGTCAGTGTCTTTTGATTTCTCTTTCCTCTGAGGAGGATTTTGACGTCTGCGCCCGGAGTAGTGTGATTTCTTTATGCCCTCATTGGAGCTAGTGATGGTGAATGTGTCAGAGACGTAGTAGGCTTTGACCGATGAAAAAGTCCACAGCTCAGAACATATGCATATGCTCAAACACAGACCAGGGGTGGAGCGAACGGATGACTCAGTCGATATTAATATTTCACAGATGTATTGGCAGCATCGCTGATATGGTGCCCATTGATTCTGCAGGAGTGATGTAAAAGGAGCGTCTTCAATAACTACAAACTGTCCATTTCAATATTATTAAAGTTATTCATTTTTTCTCAGATTGAACTTTTGAAATTATAAACATAATAACACAGAAAATCCCCATATCAATCCATCTAATGCATTTACCTAATTGAATAACTAAACCAGTTTATTCCAGCAGAGTTTTTGTAGAAAGATGTTCCACTGCAAACAACTAAACCTCCAATTAGTTTCTGAATTCTGTCAAATTGAGAGCATGTTTTTCGGGCATATGCACACAAAAATATATTGTTCGAGCTGTCCCTTCACAAGTTTGGCAGGAATAGTGCACTCTGTGCAGACAGCATCATTAGTGGGATGAAAACAAGCAGCACAACAACAGAAACCATCATAAAGATAAGTAGTTTAACATGTCAAGGGATATGTGGTGGTCACTGAGAAATGCATGTGCTCTTCAGTCATTTTCTGTGGGCAGATTGTGGTACAGTCACAGGGTTAACTGGAGAGCAGTTGCAGAGGTGATAAAGTGGACAATGAATGCATCGCACTGTTCCTTACTTGAGCAGTCGTCTCTGGACTTCCTCCCACGCGTCCTGGCGGCTCTCGTCTGTGTACATACGAAACAGGATGCGCAGGCCGCACGCCAGGCTGCTGGTCTCCTGCTTCAACAGGTTGGGCTTCGACTTTCCTTTGAAACCTTAAACACACACATATGGACACACACAGTTACAGTCACAGCCATTTAAAAGATGGTAATCATGATCATTATTATTATTTTTATTATTAGTATTATCCCCTGCGCCACAGCCTGAGGTACAGTGCTATTCACAGTGTAGATACAGACAGTGATTTCTTGCCCTACCTGCTTTCCACAGTAAGGTCCTCTGCTCATTGTTGGAATTGAACGCCTTGGCGAAGCCGTGGGACTCCAGCAGGCAGTCCAGCAGCTTGAAAAGCTGTTCTGAGGTCAGGTAGCGATACATGCCGTGGTCCTGGGTCTCCACTGGGACGTCTGCTGCATACGAGGCATCCCGCTTCAAAAAGACAAACACACGAAAGTTTATTATTGCCTTCAATCACATAGTGAAATATGGAATCAGTGATGAGAAATACTGTACGAGCGTTTGTACCTGAGCAGCAGCAAAGTTCTCAGCGTCTTCTTTCTTACTGGTGGCAGGAAAGAACACGATGTTATCGATAGTCTGGATCAGCTCCAGCTGCACCACACACTTTATCAGCAGAGCCGTGAATAAGCGCTGCTCCTGGACCTCTGTGGAACGTAGAGGGAGACTTCCATCAGAACACACATTCAGATAAACACACCAGCAGTCTTTGAGGGAAGAGACGGGCTTACTTATTGGGGTCCTGCTCCTGGAGCCGTCCTCACACATGCCCGAGGCTGAGCTGTACTGACTCTGCCGACGGCTCTCCATGGCAACCCTATCGGCACTGCTGATGGAATGTTGGTCGTCAGAGCGGGACTGAATATCCACTGATTTCTGGGAAATGGAGTCCTGAGAGCAAAGCGGGCAGAGTTACTGCAAGGCCTATACATGTATAGACACTAGGGTTATCACAATAGCAGATTTTCACCACACAATTATTGTGGATAACAATGACAGTATTACTGCGATATCTATAGAAAAAAATATAATAATGCTATCAGTCAAAATCATCTTTAACTTTTAAGGTACAATAAACTTTGTACATTACTAAACTTTGTTTATTGTACATTTTGTCTCTTTTTTGGCAAATTATTACAGTGTAGGCAACTGGAGAGAAAGTTTGTAACCATAACTGTGTATATGGAATGATCTAAGAGGTGCTGGATTATTTACACAATATCATCATATGTGTATCATTAACATATTAATATCTAATTATTAAATATCAAGGTTATTATCAATACCAGTACAGAGCGACAACCGTAATATATACAGCACTTAAAATTATACAAATAAATTATGTATAAGAAATGAAAACTGTGTGAAAGAATCAAGGAAAATACTTTCATAGTAGTCAGATTCTCAAAAATATATGCAAAAGATGTGGAAATAAACTTGAACAAATACATGAAAGAAAAATCTGAAGTTTTTCATTCATAGCAAAACAGAAGAATACTATATTTCCTTACCAGCTGTTTGTCTGACAGGCTCTGTGTTGTCAAGTGTTCTCCCTCTGCTCCTGCTGGTCTCCATGTTAACAGCCTGAAAACCCAGTTTACCCACTAAATCACATTCATTCTTGGACAGAACGACAAACTAACAAGTTCCAGGCTAGAAAATTAACTGAGCTAGAAAATCCATCAAGCTAAACGAAGTCTTAATTTGGTTGAAGTCTTACATCTCTTTTCTATTTCCATTTACCACTTTCATTTAGCAACAAATGTCCCCATTTCTAATTAGTCACTGCTAAATTTAAGACTGCAGTTTTAAATGTGACTTGTTTTCTAACTTTTGAAGAGATGCTGGTTTTATATTCAGCGCAGCAGCTTACGCGTGAGGGATGGTGGTCTTGAATATGTCCAGCATGCAGTTGCACGTCTTGTCCCAGGTCTCCGGGGAGAATTTCTCTCCATTCAGGATGACTACATTCTCCAGACAGTTGGTGCCTGAACGGGCGAGCTGCTCATTATCTACAGATGCACAAAATGAAGAGGAAGAGGAGGGGGTGGAGGAGGAGGAAGGGTTGGGCCGAGAGGAGGGAGTGACAAGGGAAGGGTAAATTAAAAAATACAGAGAAAAAAAGGTAAGAAAGTCTATACATATTTCTGCCTTTTTATTCCAATAAACAACCCAAAAATACTAAAGATGTTTATTAACTACTTGCTTAACATTCATCTTTTTATAAAATGGCAGACTAGCAATGATGCAGCCCAGTTCTGCCACTGCAGCCAAGCCCAGAAACGATTCTAATGACTCTTTTTACTCTGACCTGCTGCTTGAAGACAAGAGGACAACCTTGACCTAACGCAACGCACAAATTCCACTCTTTACTCGTGTAAAGATAAATATGGCAAGAAACAGAAAGGAGTTGCCGGGTGCTCACCTTGCTGCACACACCAGTAGAGCTGAGCCAGGATGTCGTCCAGCAGGACGTCGTTCAGGGACTCAAAGTATTGGGTGAAGACGTCACAGATGGCATAAAGTGCGTGGTTGCAGGTGGTGGTCATCCACTCTGCTTTCTGAGGGCGCAACACAGTTTCCTCCATCAGCATGAGAACAAAAGCTACATCCCAATACTGCAGCTCAGAGATGGTAATATTTGAGACATTTCAAACAGCTGTGGAGGATGAAAGACTTCCTCACGTACCTCGGTCTGTTGCTCAGGCAGCTTCATGTTGTCAAAGATCCTGAAGACAATTCTGAACAGGTCTTGCCACCAGTGTTTCTCAAAGGTGTGCCCATAGGTCTTCATCACTTCAAACATCACAGTCAGCCCCCTGGGAAATACAAGCACACACACACACACACACACACACACACACATTTGTCCTTTCCTTGATGCTATGGCTGACATTTGCTTTTTTTTTTTTTTTAGTTTTTTTTTTTTACAACATGCAATGCTTTGACGTGCAAACATTGGCGGCACTTTACACTCATTTGAAATCTAAAGCAATAGGTGTTCAAATATACAGTTTTATACTTTTAATGGCATCTGAATCCTCCACGTACCTGGTTCTGACATCCAGCTTACACCTGTTGATGATGCAGGAGAGCTCGAAGAGGATGGGGAACCACCCCCGCACCCACACACGGTCCTCAGGCGCTACATTCATGTCATCACTGGTGTAGTCTTTGAAAGCCTGCCAGAGAAATACGAGCCGTGTTCACCATTTCTGCCTCGGAGAGAGAATTAACCCTCCTGAACAAATTCACATTTCCATACATAGTTACGTCCCCTGATCTGCACTATAAGTCACTTTACTGTTGTACATTAACTGTAAATACACTTTTTTTCTATTATTTTATTACTGTAAATTTATTTTATCTTCAGTCATTTTCTGTTGTTGTTATTATTATTATTGTTATTATTATTTTCTCTTCCTCCACCCCTTTTTTTTTCTTGTGTGTGTTAAATGTAACTTCCCAGCAATAAGAATTTCACACGTTTGTACTTGTATAACCGGAGTGACAATAACATCTTGAATCTTGAATCTTGCACTCTCTTTCATGCTTTCCCTCTTTGTGACGTCAAGGGCGAGAAAATATTATAGTAAGCTGTACCAGTAAACATTTGCAAAAGGCACATTTTGATACACACTGGATGATACCACTGCACACATGCACATTAATTCATCCTGTACTGAGCGTCTTGTGATCAAAGCACAGCATACTTATGTTTTGTCAATCTTTAGATCAGTAAGAGGTTCACTTATATCTAATATTATGCTCATGTTGCATTATGTTAAATTAAAGGGGACTTATTATGCTTTTGTGCTTTTTCCTTTTCCTTTCATGTGTTATATAGTTTTTTGTGCATGTAAAAGGTCTGCAAAGTCTATGTCAAAGGGAGTTACTCTCCCCCACATAAACACTGCTCCTGAACTGCTTGAAATGCCTCACTTGATGCCCCGCCTTTTCTTCCGTAACGTGGTGATGTCACCAAGTAACACATTTGCATAATACCTGCCAGTCAGATTGGCACGCCCTCAAACAATGTCAGTTTAGCAGAGCTGTAGCATAGTCCGAAAAGTTTGGTTCAGCTGACCAATCACAACAGAGTGGGCCAGCTGACCAATCAGAGCAGACTGGGCTTTTCAGGAGGAGGAACTAGAAAAATCAAGTATTTACCAGAAAATACTTATTGTACTGTAGGTCCTCTTTCAAGCTACAGTGTCTGCATTATTCACAGTAAGGAATAAACCGTTCAGTATAAAGCACTGACCTGTGGCCTCTCTGAGACGTATTTGGCGCAGTGTCTGATGAGGCGGATGGCTTCCATGCTGGTGTCTGGGAAGGAGGCATTACAGGCGAACTCTGACAGACACTTAACGGCGTCCTGGAAGGAGTCGATGGTGGCCGCAAAGTGCTTTTCAAATACATTCGCTGGGGATGGGGGGAGATTAAGGCAAAATAATAGGGGATTAGATAAAGACAGATGAACAGAAAAGAGAGATGATGGCATTTAACAAAATAAGTTAAGAAGGTTTTCATATAAATTACTACATCCTTCTTAGGTGTGTGTGTGTGTGTGTGGAAGTACTGGACTTACTGACGATATGGCCAGTGGTCTGGAAGGCCAGCTCTACGATGCTCTCGTCCTGGTCAGACGCAGCCAGGTGGAAGACGGAGAAGATGTTCTTCCAGCCTGAGCGGATGTTTGCCGCCTGGGAGTTAACCATCTGGGCTATACAGCGCACCACCATGTCTCTGATGGTGGGAGACCTGGACAGGAAACAGTGGGTAAGAAGAGGGGATTGGAAGGACAAAAAAAAGAGGAAAAGAGTTGAGTAAGTAGTAGATAAGAAAGCAGGAATCATATGAGTCAATCATATAAAAAGAAGGAAACTTTTCTCTTCATTGATGTCAGTTATCTATAAAAGCTTTTGATTTCCCATTTTCAGGCAGCACCATTAATCCAGCACTGGCTAGTCTTAGCAGGACAGCAACTGTTGCCATAGTGAAGAGCATTCCTAATTGCTCAGTAGTTATGAATGAGAGAAGAGCTCTGCCTACACACACACATACACCAACACAGAGGGCAGCATGAGTGTGTCTAATGGACACACTGCGCTGCAGGGTTTACATGGGTGCCTGCCATCTCCTCTGTGCTGAAGGGCTCAGCCTGTTCAATCTGTGGGCGGATTCATACTTACACCGCTACTCCTCCTTCACATGAATGAAAAGTGCGCTGCAGTAAAAACAGCTTGCCTTTTTGACGTGTAGACAATTACAACGGCAAAAATTAAACTCATTTATAACTGATAGCTGTTAAAAAATCCATTCAAGACTTAAGGAAAAAACTAAGGCTTTTACATGAATTCACTGAAAGGGTAATGCAAACAGACTGAAATGGGTCATTCGCTCGCTGCTTTTTCTCTGTGCGAACAGTACGCTTACTCACTGCTGTAAGAAAGAGAGTAGAGACAGAGGAAGAAAGAGAATGAATAACAGACGAGGCAGAGAGCTGCTACAGAGGCTGAGGAGGGGGAGTGTGAGTCTGCAGCCACGTGAGAAACAGCCCAGAAATAATAACTACTCAAAGCCACAGTACTGGCCTTTACAGATTTACACGGACGCAGCAACGCAAGGGTTCCCGCTACAGATACTTTACCTGTTTTTTTTCATGATGTGCTCAAAAGGCCTCAGGAAGTCTTTCTGGAATCTGAAGTTGGCCAACTCCCCCTTCTCCAGAAACTTCATGGACAGCTGCCTGAGAGAGTCCACCGCAAAAATTGCCACGTCTTCATTGGAATTACAGCCAACCTGCGCGGAGGTAAAACATATTTCAGCAACATCAGACTATTTTCTTTTTATTGTTTTGAACCATTTTCTTAAATTCAACAAGTCAAGTGCAACGTTCCAGGAACAAACAGACTTGCAGCTGAACAACAAGCATGTAGCAGAAGAAACAATTCACCCTTAAAATCATCTTTCCAACATGATAAATGACTATTTTGAGGATTTGAGTTTACACTCAGTTTGCAGCCACTCAGTGAGGAGCAGAGCCTCAATGAGAGATGTGCCCTTGAATAACAAACTACCAGAAAGCTTTTCTAGCAGCACTTTGTTTATCAGTGACTGAAATCAGCTTTCTCTAAAACACACAGTGGGAGAGAAAGTCCTTTGCAGCTCACTTCCCAAATGAGGAAGTTTATCCTTCTGATTTTGCAAATTATCAGTGACACTATTTTTAGTTTCTTTCTATACAACAGTATACTGTATCCACATCTTAAAAATGTGCTTCACGATTTCCACCCCCGGAGGAGCTGATCCTCACCCACCTTGTTGAAGTGGTCTCCGATAACCTCCCAAATCCTGGACCACTGCAGCCGGATGCGGCCCATGTTGTAGTAGGAGATCTCGACTATCTTTTGCAGGCTGAACATACGTGGGTGTGTGGGCGAGGCCAGCTCATCCATGGACACAGCACACAGCCAGCGCACGAAATCAACTAAAGATAAAAAGATAGAAGATGTTGGCAATGAGAAAAAGAAAGGGCGCTTTGTGCAGCAAAGTGACGTGGCAATCAAAAATAGCTAGATTGTACCTGTCCTTGGAGCAATAAGAATAACAGGATGAAGCTAGACTCACCTATTGCGTTACCATCCAGTCTGGTAGAACCGGTGAATATCCTAAAGCAGAAAAAAAGTGACAGTTATTATTTAAAGGCCACATTGCATGGAAGGATTTGCATTTCCACCAAAAACATGATGGGATGTTTGCTCAAAACATACTGCTTACATTAATGCATAACCAGTTTAACTTCCATTCAGAGTGTTTTTAATCAGTTAATCAGTATTTTTCAGTTCAGTACCTGTCCACAGCCACAACCACACTCTGAGAGCTGGTTTCTCCGATGGACTCCTGAATGCTGGCGATCTGCTTACGGTCCACCGTCCCTCCAACTACAGAGCAAAGCACAGAGGATTATAAAATCAAAAAACAAATATCATTTATGAGCTTGTTTTACTTTACAAACAGGACAAGGCTGTGACGCTGGACTTGCTTAACAATATGTGTTTATGAGTTGGTGCTGACCTAGACCCAGGTACTCGTCATTGCTCTGCTCCTTCGTACTTGTAATGAAGCCCTCTTTGCCCCGCACCGTCCCTGAGATGTAGCGCGCCTTCACCCCGGTACCGATCAGCTGAGCCAGCTCCAGCTGACTGATGCACTTCATGATCTGAGGACACAAGACGGGGGCATATTTAGAGAAACAAACAAATACACAGGACAATGGACACAGGGTAAACTAGGACAGAATGGAAGATGGGAGGACTAGGAGATATGGTCAGCATCTATTTTATAAAGCTGTAGTTTAAATTTAGGGGCCCATCTTATAAAAAGGGAGATTTTTCATATCTTTTTTATTATATAATCAGGTTTAAGTGCTATATAAATACTGTGAAAGTATCGAAATGCTCAATCCATGTAGAAATACACACAGCCTGAATTAAAAACTTGTGCTTTTGAAACTGTCAGGATTTCTGTAATTTTGTGACGTCACAAATCTAAAAAATAAATACATTGTGTACGAAATTCGATACTAACATACTATTTAGTACGCTTCAACAGAATGTGAGATATTTTAGTAAATCCGAAACCTTAGTATGAAACCAATAGTATGCAAATAGCGTACTATTTCTGGTGAAATATCACAGTATTCAACGCTGGACACCATGGTGGGATAAATATCCCATAATGCAATGTGGTAGATACGACAAAGTTTGTAACGGATGTTGACGGAGAGCTCTATAACATCATAAACATTTCAATTTAACTGTTTAGTATAAGATTTCACTTCGCGAGGCGTAATATATACTTTAAATTAATTCCGATTTTGATTCTCACAAACCGTCTTTTGAGGTTGGCACAGGTTGCCATGGTTACACGTCTGCGACCTGCAAGGAGGCTCTCAGTAAGTGACGACGAAAATTACTGCTCAGTGCATTCAAAAAGATACACACTACTGTTTATTCACACAATAGTGTGTTGAACTATAGTACACATATTGGGTATGAATTGCATAGTATGTGATTTCGGACGAAGCCTATGTGAATGACAGGAAGTAAATGTGGACACAAGCTGTTGCCTAGCAACGCAGTTCTGTTGCAGTTCTGTTGAAATGTGCTAAAACTGAGCGTTTCAGACGGATGGTAAATACAGGCATACGCAGACAGACAGTATGAAAAAAATAAAGGCTGTTTTGAACATTACAGTATGTAAACATCCATCCATCCATCGTCAACCGCTTATCCCGTTAAGGGTCGCGGGGGGGCTGGAGCCGATCCCAGCTGGCATAGGGTGAAGGCGGGGTTCACCCTGGACAGGTCGCCAGTCCATCGCAGGGCACATAGAGACAGACAACATATAGACAGACAACCATTCACGCTCACATCCACACCTACAGGCAATTTAGAGTAATCAATTAACCTAAACAGCATGTCTTTGGATGGTGGGAGGAAGCCGGAGTACCCGGAGACAACCCACGCTTACACGGGGAGAACATGCAAACTCCACACAGAAGAGCCGCAACCTGGAATCGAACCTGCGACCCTCTTGCTGTGAGGCGACAGCGCTAACCACTACACCACCGTGCAGCCCACGTATGTAAACATGTTCTGGTAAAAACACAAAATACAAAAAGTATGAACCTGAAAATGTGCATATTTTGGGACCTTTAAAACATGTAGCCTACTGCTTGTCTGGAGAGCAACACATGTTAAATAGAATAAGCTGTATTTACTGAGATTTTTGCATTATTTAGTTTTTAATACAATGTTTAGACATCTTTTTGAAGTAATAAGCCACAAGAGGCTAATTCACTCTGTTTCATGTTGTGCATAGCAACGACTAAAATAAACACATCCATATCCCATTGAGAACTGAGGCCTATTTTGCTCGGTGCTTGAATCAGGGAGGAAAGATATGGGGGGAAAAATAAGGTGAGATGAGGAAATAAAGCGAAGTGAAAGTGAGATGAGAACGGCAAACCTCATGCCAGGAGTTGCCCAGATAGTTGCCGTCTGTGTGGGCCACAGTGATGAGGGTCTTGATGGTGTCAATGTTCTTCTGCTTCATTTCTGAGATGCCAGAGCTGGCGGTCAGCAGGGTGAATCTCGCCAGGGCCTGCACATACGCATCCCTCTCCAACTGAGGCAAAAAGACAAGGCAGTGTGTCAAAATACTGCAAGGTAAAAAAGATACAGACGCTAATCCTCCTCCAGAATGTGGTACCTGTATGCAGAAGATGCATGCTATCCTGATGGCACAGCGGATGCCCTCCAGACACAGCGAGGCCACCTCGGTGTCATCGCAGTCCTGAAGACCCACGCTGAACGCTGCCAGGAAGGGAGTCCACGCCAGCTAAGGAACAACACAAAGATGAGGTGTAAAATTTGTGTGTGAAACTGTGTTATGTGTATGTGTGTGTGTGTGTGTGTGTGTGTGTGTGTGTGTGTGTGTGTGTGTGTGTGTGTGTGTACGTACGTACCTTGAACATGGGCCTGACGTGCTCCAGATGTGTGGCGCTGGTGAAGGGAGCTTGGACGTGGCTGACGGCCTCCATCAGGGCTTTGGCCGTTTTGGCCATCTGCTCCATTTCCACGTTGTACAGCAGACGCCTCTGCTTCTCGCTGGCCACACCTGAGTGACACACACACACGCACACATGCGCACACACACACACACACACACACAGAGCTTTGTTTAACAACCAAACAAACTCAGCAAGGAAAACACCGCAGCTTTTCATCTTACAAGCTCTGCAAAGTGTCAAAAGGAGGCTGAACTACTGAAACAAAAAGCGACAATAGGTCTCTTCATGCCTTTTTATTATCATTTTAAACAGCTCATTTAAGTGTTTTTCACAGAATAATTGATGGCAAATATGAACAAGTGCTTGAACTATTGTATATTTTCATTATGCTTCAAAAAGAGTTCCAGCATTGCGTATAACTTTTCCATTAATTTTTTTTTTTTTTTGCAGTTTCTTTGCTTCTTGTGTCTTATTCAAAAGCATCAGAGCAACAAAGACATCCGGTAGCTCGGGATAATAACTAGAAAATTTATTACATCTTTGAGACACCCCATAGCAGTGAGACTCACTCTGTTTGTTGGATTTCATGGTGAGCTCTTTTGTCTCCTTCATGGCAATCTTTTTCCCCGCAATCTCGTCGTAGATGGCCGAGAGGTATTCCTCAGGCAGGTCTTTGCTGTCGTTGATGCCGCGATTCATCTTGATGTATTGCTCTTTTGTCATTTTATTTTTCACCTTTTGCAGACGACGACAAGGATACGGGTCAAAAAAAGCTGCTCGTGCAATCCTGATGATTTATGTTGCATTGATATCTGAGGGAATGACTGCTGCCATCCCCAAAGGGCTGCCGCCTCACTGAGGTGAAGCGCTTACCTGTGGACTGTGAAGGTCTGTTGTCAACATAATGATCGAGTAGGCCAGGACGTATGCGGTGTCAGCGCTGGCAAAGAGGGTTTGCCTGGAAAATTGGAGGAAAGAGGAGGGCAGGGAATAGACACAACTCATATTAATAGCAGCATCTTGTATGTGGGTCACGTTGAATCAAATACAGCTATTTTCATAGCGAGGATTTTCCAGCCAGAGATGTAAACTCACCCTTGATTGCATTCAAGATATCTCGCTGCAAATTTCTCCATGAGCCGGTCAATCTTCTGGGCCTCTCCGGGGAGCCGAAAGCCTTCCAGGAACATCCTTAGTGCAGATACAAAGTCTTTGCCCTGGAAGTCCATTTGATCCACGTAGGCGTACATCACCTCTTTATTGAAACGGTCATTATCCCCGAGGAATTCTCCCACTTGAGTCTTCGAGAACAAAACATAGACATCAGTTTTATTTAACATACTGCAGTGTAACATACAGAAAAGCCTGTCAAAAGAACCAGAGAGGCTGGGCTGTTACACCCCATGTGTCCAATTTGGTATGAACCGACTGAAAGCTCGACACACTAGAATTGCAGTAATTTGCTCTTCAACTCTCTCGTCGTAAGAGGGAAAAGCAGGCAAAGAAAATGTATTTCAACAATGTAAAAGAGCCTACCTTTCCACTAGTAAGTAGTAGCAGTAGTCAGTGTGGATTAGATAAATACATGTTCATGGTTATCCAGTCTGCTGTGGTGCCACTGCATCTAAGAGCCCTTGTGTCTAACCAGATGTTATGAGCGCTCTTTAATGCTGATTACTGCTATGCACAGACACCCTGGAAGCTGTCCAATCAAAGCGAGGGTGCTCCTCGTTGGAGTTATGCTGCTGGTGGACAGGGATTAGATTATTGTGTGGCTTGTTCTGTGTGCTTTGGCTGGCAGAAAGGGCTGTGTGTGTTGAGTTGCATGTAATTTTTTTGCCAAGCTGCTACTTCAGCTGGTGGACACTTTCTTAATGAACACTCTACACAAATCCAACGAAGGTGTTGGTGTTGAATGAGCTGTCTATTGTCCATCAGCTAGATCTGAGGTAACGGTGGAGATGACGTTGATATGAATTATATTTCACCACAATAGAGTGCTGCAGGGATGATATGTTTTTGTAGGCCATCCCGAAAGTTAGCATCGCCCTGGTTCCCCTGACAAAAAGCTAATGAGTGTTTTCCATTGGGTTTTGGATTATTGCAAAAAATAAGCTCTATGGAAAACACGTTTATGATACTTACACGTTTTGTTCAGCAACATAATCTCCACAAATGAACACCACATTTATGATTTCTGAAGTGTGAAAGCAATCACCAGAAGTACATGTGATGGCATTTAGTACTCTCATTTAGCCACTTGTTAGCAACCACCTTTTTTAAGACACATAAAACTTTCAAAATTAATTTTTCAAAAACATTTTTTCATGTCGTAGACCATAACGTTAAAATCTCTTCATCTTGTGATAACCAGACCTTATTTCAAGCCTCTAACTAAAAACCCATTCGAAAAAGAACCCCATTGACTTCCAGATGAGGGAACTGGAAGTGCTAAAATGCTAACTCATTTCTGAGTTTTAGAACTCGTTCATGCAGCACTCTGCTGAAATTCAGTACCGACATATCAAGAGTGCAGCTGAGCCTGTAATGATTTTAAAATTATTTGAATATCATGTTAAAAATCAAATCAAAGCACATTTTTGGGGGTAGAATGCATCACATCTGCACCTCAAAAACTGCCACAATTTGTCAAACAGTGACTTCTTACATGTTTTTGTTGAATATTGTGATCAGTTGTGTAGTTTGTGCAGCCTCATGTCTGTGATTTTGAAGATCTTGTGGCGCTGACAAATTTGAATGAAAACAGGGTGACTTGTTACCGAATCAAGCCTCTCTTCCTGGTGCAAGAACTGAGCAAGATCCTCTGGGGTTGTACCCAGCATGCCTTGCTCTTGAAGATACTGGATTCCTCTCTTTGGTTTCTTGTTGAACCTGTGTAGAAAGCACAGCGCATAATGTAGCTGATGCACAATAATGACAGGATAAAATTATAAATGTAACGTGCGTAGTGAAACTTACAGGTCAATGCCTTGCTCGATGATCTCCTTTTGCTGTTTGAGCACCTCAAACTGCTCGGGGTTGTCGGTGCCGGACATCTGGGTGCTGTAGCTGCCGATGCCAGACGAGGCTGTGGAGTCCAGAGAGTTAATGCTCCCATAGCGGTTTATGGTCTCCGGGGCCTTGGTCTCCGTGCTCTCCTGCTCTGATGGTTTCTCTTGACCTGAGGAGCGAAAAAAACATGAGATAAGATACGCCAAGAGGGAATGACAGACGAGTGGAAAGAAACCAAGTATTTATACCACAAAGGTGAGAGATTTTAATTGAAACTCCAGCACACAAACTCAGCCTGGAGGCTTATAAGATGAGTTAACTTAACGCTGGTACTGCGGGAAGAGAGACTTCAGTAATTGAAGGGGGAAACTGTAACACAGAGAACAAAATGACCCTGAGGCCTTCTTAGTGACTGTTCTTGCCAGGGAAGGTATGCACAGTGGTGTTATTCACACATGCACAAGACTGCAGTCTAACTAACTCCAGAAAACTTCTTCACACAGAGCAGGTGCAAGGCAGGGTTTGAGGGGAGGATATTATAAAAGGTGGGTTATCTAAAAAGCTCCAGGCAGTCAAAGAGGTAGCAGACAGAACTTAGAGGCCAGGAGAGGTGTTTTATTTTTTAATCCTGCTGCTGCTGCTGCTGCCGCTGGAGTGGGTCCACCCTGCAACCCTGAAATAGGGCCAGGCGTCTGATTACACATCGGAAACTCTTTAAAACATTCAAGACGGTGTCACAGTAATGTGAGCTGACATTGTGCTCCCCATTCTGGTGCAGAGAGAAGAGAGAATACCGAGGGAGGAGGAGAAAATTAACTGAAAGTAGGGCTGCAACTAACCATTGTTTTTATTGTTGATTGATCATTTTCTTTATTAATTGATTAGTTGTTTGGTCTATAAAATGTCAGAAAATGGTGAAAAATGCTTCCCAAAGCACAAGATGACGTCCTCACGTCTTGTTTTGTCCACAAGTCAAAGATATTCAGTTTACTGTCATAGAGGAGTAAAGACACCACAAAATATTCACATTTAAGAATCTGGGACCAGAGAATTTTGACTTTTTTCCCCATAAAAATTACTTTTAAGTTTAAGTTTAAGCTGTGTACTGGGGAAGTACTTTATAAAATATTCATGAACAAGCAGCATTTTCACCCATCGAGTTTAGAAAAAAGTGTTTCTACCATTAGTTTAATTAATCTATGGGACATAAGTGGGAAACCCTACAAACACAAGTTGTAGAGGACTAGCACAAAATCATCTAAATCTACAAACACAACGATCACAGCAACACATTCTCGGTATATTCCCCTAACATTACCTGCTCTTGCTTTGAAGACATAAAAAATGGGAGAAAATGACACAATAAGAGACAATTTAGAGTGAAGGTGATATATCTCACTGTAATGCTGGATAAGATCACACAATTTAATGCATTATAATCACAAATCTTATTGCATTTGGATTGTATGAGAAAGCATATAGTCTTCCCCAATTTAACATTCAAAACTCAAATTTTGACCCATGAGCTTCTGCCAGATTACTGACTTGTCATAAGTTTTGCTGAGATAACGTCCCTGCGAGTGAACACAGCTGCCTCTGCTGGTTAGCCTTGACAGGCTAAGCCCGAGGCTAGCCTGTGGATAGTTCCAGGGGCTTGTGGGATATCTTTTCCAGCCTTTTCACAAAATTGAACTTGCTCCACAGTTTGAACTCCTCCTTTTATATAAAAACAGAAATCCTTGTATGGCTGAAGACCCAGAGGCCAGTTTCATGTTCACGGCTCCAGGTATCGCTCTGTTTTAAAGTAAACCTTCTGGATTAGCCTGTCTGCGTCGGCCTATGGGCATAATCTCACTGCTTCCTCTGGCTGGAGCTCAGCTAATGAATGCTCACTCTCCTAGCCTCCCTGATGAATGCCAACTGTCAATCCTGCAACTGATTGCAGCTGAGCCGAAGGATGTGAGCTTTATCGCTAACCCTATTTAACCTCAAAGATGAACCGTTGCCAAAACCCGGGCTGATCGGGGGGAAAGTCTACTGTAGTTATAACCTTGGCAGTCTCCTCTCTGACACACACTTTCCACAGCACAAGTTCAATTCTCCACAGACCGCTGAGGAAAATCAACAATCTGGGTTTTTATGGGCAAGGCCAACAAAGCGGAAAATTGCAGGCACACAAACAAGTCCAGCATCTGTATTTAAGCTGTAAATTCTAACCATTTCTGATCAAGTCTTGATACAATAATAAGAAATACAGCAATAGTTCAGCAGTAATATCTGTGTTTCAGCTCTTATATTGACCCAGACTTAAATTCAAACATGAATGTGACTACTTCTGAGTCTATAGACTAAATATTTAGTCAGTTTGTAGAAACAGAATGAACAGAAAGGTTATATCTTGTTGATCAAATTCAGTCTGGGTTTGATCGCTCCCAGATATTCTTGATATATTACATTCATGTTCACCGTGTCTTACCAAGGCTGGTCTGGGAGTTGGGGTTGACGTACTGGTCTTTACTCCATTCTACCATACATTTCAGGATGGAGACTAGACATTCAAGGCCTTTCTTTCTCAGGGTCAGCTCCTAGAAAGGGACACAAACAGTATTAGAACTAACAAACAAGATACTAAACCTTTGTAGAACAGTAATACCAAATAAAGCAAAAAATATTTGTTAAAAAAGAAGAGAAAAAATATCACCTGTAGGGGTGTCGTGCCGAGCTCGTGGCCTCCGCGACCCTGCGCAATTTTCGAGAGGTCATTGACCAACCGCTCGAATATGTTAGCAGCATTCAAGTCACAGTCGTAGTTGACGTAAATGTCCACCACACTCTGGGCATCTGAGACACACAGATGAAGTTTAACAGTGAGAATCTACGATATAACACAGACTGTGTACACAAGCAAGCATGAATAATTATAGCTTCATTCCAATCATTAAATTAATTGAAACCTTTCAAAAACTGAGGATGTGATTAAACACATTTAGCTGAAAAAACATCATGTTTTTCCAGAGGCTTCTCTCATAAGCCTCCATTACAGTCTCATTATCAGACAAGACCAAACAATCAAATGGAATAAAATGAAAACAAACCTGCGCATATTCTAGTGAGGGTTTGTATGACCATCCACTTGTGGTCGTAGGAGCTTGTGGACGTCTCCAGAATATACAGGAAAATCTCCTTGAAGAACACCTGCGGACAAAAACACCATCAACTGCCTGCAAGTCCGACACACACAACACAAAATATTCTCCGGGAGTTCACATGAGCTTCCTTCACAGCAAATACAGCAGGTGGTTATGTGTTAAAAAACACTGAACCAACTCAAACAGAACAATAAACTGAGGGCAGCAGAGAGGAGGTCACAGTGCAACACTCAGTTGCACTGAGGTGGAGAAATGTTACAGTACTCTGTGAGAAACCACATCTCCCATACATCACTTGTGTCAGCTGCCTGCTGCATTAAGAAATGGAGTCAGGCTATGAGAGTATTGTGTTTGTGGTGTTCTTTGACGGAGAAACACTCAAAAAAGAAGTACACTGTAGGTAAAAGTTGATATTTAAATGGTCACTACAGTGCTGCATAGGGCTGGGCGATAATTCAGCTTAATACACGGCTTTGTTGAATACTCGACTCTGATTGGTCAATCATAGTTACAGTCTGTTATTTCTTTATAACAGACTGTAACGTTGCTATGTATAACAGACTGTTGCTATGGACGCAGTGCTGACGTCGGACTCCTGGAGGACTGTTTTTGTATCAAATTATTGATTTCTTAAGTAAGTAGCTGTGTAATAAGCAGGATAATGTACAGTACAGCTAGCAGGTCATTGTTGTGAAATACACCCCTTCAGCGCGATGCAATACCCCTCTGTACAATAACCAGCTGTACATTATCCCTTACATGATAATTTCTTGTCTTTCAGTGGAATCATGTTGTGATTAAATCATTAAACTGAATGAATAGAAACATTTTGAGGAAATATCATTTGAAGATTATGGAAATATATATATTTTTTTATAATTTCACTTGAAACTGTTATGTTAATTTTGCACGGAAGTTATGAATTAAATAAGAAAATACGGCATGCTTATCATTTGTTATCATTAATTATCTATATCTGGACAGAAGATTTTGGCCACATCGCCCAGCTCTAGTGCTGCTTTTGTAACTATAATCTGTTGTCATTCATATTTTTGCAATCTTAAGTCGCTCATTTCCAAGACAGACTGTCAGATGCCAGAGAAGGTGTGAAACTGTTGTTTCCCATCAAGAACTGGTGGGTGAATAATATATAAATATAGCTGCTGTAATGAGCCAACTGGTTCATCAGGTTTTTCCTGCATAATATGAATCTAAATACAGCTGGGAAAAAAAAATGAACACACGGAGAGCACACGGCTGAAAAATGAGAGCAGCAGGTAACAGCTGTCAGAAAGCAAGCCTGTGTGTTGGTAGTATTGACGGCCTTCGCTGCATCACTTTAAAAGCTTTCCAGTGAAGATAAGGAGTTGAACTACTTCAGGTGTTAAAGCCTGAAAAACCCTGAAAAATGTAGTGTCTCATCATCGTCGCATTAAGGTCTATTCAGGCTGTCAGCAGGGAAATTTTCTTTACACTTTCAGCCTGAGAAAGTGTCAACAAAACCTGAGATCTTCTTCATGAGCGCAGTGAACATGTTACCTCGATTTGCATCTTGAGGTGCGTCTTGAAGTGGGAGAGCAGAGTGAGGAAGATGGAGAGCGAGAGTTCGAAGACCTCAGGCACGGAGGACACGCCGTTCTTGGACAGGGCCACGCACAGGTACTGCTTGATGGCGTTGATGAACATCTCGTTGGTCTTGAAGATGGGCCCGGCGTTCTGCAGGATGGACAGGAGCAACTGGAGGGACAGGACCTTCGACCGCAACTCATGGGACCTGAGGAAGAGGAGGAAGTTCAAGCAGTGTTTCCACGGATGTAATACTTGGGTAAAGTCAGGAGAAAGTAAGTATAAGACAGTACTGGTATTATCATGAGGTCAGTCTGAATATTTCAACAGGGAAGGACATGATAATATATTGAAGAAATTAAAACACAATAACAGACTATGTGTATTTTTATGCAGAAAGTGCAGGTCTCTTATAATGTGTACCCTAACCCTTTGGGAATGAAGCTGGCTCCTGCATAAAGCAACTTTTCCAGCCATCTGCTTGAGGCTCCGAGAAAACATTGTCCATTCAGATGAGCATTAACATTTCAGACATACAATACATTCAGCGATAAAAAGAAAAAAAAAAAAGTCTCACTAAAACCAAGCACTTATAGGCAAATTATCTGTCCTTCAAGAAAAGTTACACCTCAAAGAAAACGGCGACATAACGCACACTGAGACCACATCACACTGCATTTCTCCATCTGAGAGTTAAAATCTTCAACAGCCATCAAAGAAACGCAAGGCCAACTAAATCAAAGCCTCTCTGCGTGTAGAGCCTCGGCTCGTCTGAACTGTTTTTCTGCGGCAGCAGCAGGACAGAAAAACTGGAGCTCAGAAAAACATACTTTCAGCTACTTTATATGCTGAGATTAGCTGCCTCAGTGCAATGTCTTCCATCTCTGGCAAGCAAAGTAGGATTTATGTGGCACAACAAAAATGTGTCTCTGCTGCTTCTGCAAGTGTCCAAAAATATGGACTTTTTTTTCCTTCCCTAAAAGGGACACTTCTGTCAATGCATACACATGCATTAGGGTCGCTTGATTATGGCACAAATAATAATCACAATTATTTTGGTCAATATTGAGATTATTTAACATGATTACTCACTGACTTTGGAAACATCATGCATTAACTGAACCCTTTTAACAGTGGATTTTCTTGAATTTGAATATAATACAGCTAAAAAAATAACAATTCAGGTGGGGAGCCAATCCCAGCTAACATTGGGCGAAGGCGGGGTACACTGGACAGGTCACCAGTCCATCACAGGGCACATAGAGACAGACAACCATTCACGCTCAAATTCACACCTACGGGCAATTTAGAGTCATCAATTGACCTGCATGTCTTTGGCCTGTGGGGGGAAGCCGGAGAACCTGAAGAAAACCCACACTAACACAAGGAGAACATCCCTGTAACCCTGATTCGAACCTGCGAACCTCTTGCTGTGAGGTGACAAGTGCTAACCACTGCACCACTGTGCACACAAAAAACAACTGAAACGAGATAAATACATAAAATAAATCATATATAATACATAAATATATATTTAAATAAATAACAAAATTAATAACAATAAATTGGATTAAAATAAATAGTAAATCATACATAAAGGAATATCTTATCTTATCTTACATAATAAATATGTATACATTTCAATAACAATAATTAAAAAAATAATTAATTGAGCTTGGGTGCACCGCTGTAAAGGAAAGGGGTGCCCTGGATTTATAAAACAAGACACAGAAAAAGCATCGCTGTAAAACAACATGCGGCACAATAATTGTTTTATCTCTGTCATCTTGTTTTCCTAATCGCTGGAAGCCAAAATTTGATTAAGCGCCCAGCCCTGCGTGTATTCTTGCGGTAAACTGTCTACAGAGCAAGCATATATCATGAGTTTCTGAGGAACTGTTACATGTAATACCATATATTATTACCTATATATTAAGTAACGGTAAAAGGATGCACAGATGGATTTAAATCCACTACTGCACCATAAAGTGTGTATAAATGACTACATTACCCATAATTCTACAGACTACTTTGTTGTTGCTTCAGTCAAACTAACCACTTGCGGGGCGTTATACAGGCTGTTCTAATAAGGACTCCAATCATTTCATTTTGAAAGTATTTTTTGAACTACAGTAACTTAAACAGAGTACTGTAAGGATTAAACAGAGAGAATAATGTGAGATGTGACAAAAGTCTGACTTTGCCACGGTCAAAAGGACATATAAATAATTAATACCATTGTTTGGAAAACAGTATGTTGGACATTTTGTCCTATTAATCATCATAGATGTCCCATAACAGGCACATAATAATCCATCTTGAGACCAGATGTGTTCCCTCTGATCCACCATGAAGATACAGAGTACTTGGTTCATCTCCAGCCTGTGTACAGACCCCTGGTACACAGAGAACCAGCCGTCTCCCGCAAGTGAGGACATGGTCCAAGGAAGCTGAGGAAGCTCTGCAGGACTGTTTCAACACAACAGTGTGGGAGGAACTCTGGGACTCTCATGGGGAGGATATAGACGGACTGACGGGCTGCATCACGGACTACATAAACTTCTGCGTGGAAAACACCTTACCAACCAGGACGGTAAGGTGTTTTTCCAATAACAAACCCTGGATTAATCCTGATATAAAGGCCCTCCTTAAGGAGAAGAAGAGGGCCTTTAGATCAGGAAATAAGGAGGAGCTGAAGGCTGTTCAGAGGGAGCTAAGGAGGAAAATCAGGGAGGGGAAGAACAGCTACAGGAGGAAGATGGAGGAACAGCTGCAGCAGAACAATATCAGTGGAGTCTGGAAAGGCCTAAAAACCATCTCAGGCCACAAGAAACCAGACTCCAAGGCTGTGGGAGACCTAAAGTGGGTGAATGATTTGAACCATTACTTTAACAGGTTCAATGAGTCACCTACACCTACCCCTCCCCCGGCCCAGTCCACCCTGCTGCAGTCCCCTCCATCTCCCACTTCAAGACAGTGCCCCTCCTCCTCCTCCTTCACCACCTTCAGCACAACAATAGCCCCCCCACTGACATCGACACCTACAGCTCTACCTATGGCTCCAGCAGACCCGTCACACAGACAACCCCCCTCTGCTCCACTACACAACTCTACCCCCACCCCCCTCCTCTGCCTCTGACACACAGCCCCCCTGCTCCAGTTTGTCCTTCACAACACTTCAGGTGAAGAACCAGTTCAAGAGGATGAACGTGAGGAAGGCTACGGGTCCAGATGGCATCAGCTCCAGGCTCCTGAAGTCCTGCGCAGATCAGCTGTGTGGGACTTTTGGACACCTATTCAACCTGAGCCTGAAGCTGAGGAAGGTACCACAACTGTGGAAGACATCCTGCGTGGTACCTGTGCCCAAGACCCCACACCCCAAGGACCCCAGCAGCTTCAGGCCGGTGGCACTAACATCGCACCTGATGAAGGCCCTGGAGCGCCTGGTCCTCCAACATCTCCGCCCTGTGGTGAGTCCATCCATGGACCCACTACAGTTTGCCTATCAACCTGGCATTGGGGTGGATGATGCCGTCATCTTCCTTGTGGACCGAGCTCTGTCTCACCTGGAGAAGCCTGGGAGCACTGTGAGGATCATGTTCTTTGATTTCTCCAGTGCTTTCAACACCATCCAGCCGACACTTCTGGGGGACAAACTGGAGACTGCAGGGGTAGATCAACATCTTACATCCTGGATACTGGACTACCTCACAAACCGCCCACAGTTTGTGAGGACACAGGACTTCATTTCAGACACGGTGGTCTGCAGTGTGGGGGCCCCGCAGGGAACGGTTCTGGCTCCGTTCCTCTTCACGCTCTACACTGCAGACTTCACTTACAACTCACCAACCTGTCACCTGCAGAAGTTCTCTGATGACTCTGCTATCGTCGGCCTCATCACTGATGGGGACGACGCGGAGTACAGAGAACTTTCCCAGGACTCGTGGACTGGTGCCTGCGGAACCACCTCCAGATCAACGCGGGGAAAACTAAAGAGCTGGTGGTGGATTTCCGCAGGCAAACTCATCCCCCTCCAACACCGGTGAACATCCAGGGATCAGACATTGAGATAGTGACATCTTATAAATACCTGGGTGTTCACCTGAACAATAAACTGGACTGGACAACAAACTCCTCTGCACTCCATAAAAAAGGCCAGAGCAGGCTGTATCTGCTCAGGAGACTGAGGTCTTTTGGAGTGCAGGGGACACTCCTGAAAACTTTTTATGACACCGTGGTGGCATCAGCCATATTTTATGGAGTGGTTTGCTGGGGCAGCAGCATCACAGCTGCAGACAGGAAGAGGCTGGATAAGATTATTAAAAGGGCCAGCTCTGTCCTGGGATGCTCTCTGGACTCAGTGCAGGTGGTGGGAGAGAGGAGGATGACGGCTAAGCTGTCATCCATGATGGAGAAGGACTCCCACCCCATGAGAGACACCATCAGAGCTCTGGAGAGCTCCTTCAGTGACAGGCTGCTACACCCTAAGTGTACGAAGGAGCGTTACAGAAGGTCCTTCCTGCCTGCAGCTGTTAGACTCCACAACCAGCACTGCTCCCAGTAAACCACATACACATTCACAACAAACTCACCGGACATACGTGCAATAAGGACTTTATGTACAATTATATCATTGATATGATGGACACATTTTTTCTGTCTTTACTTTTTTCTTCTATTTTCTATTATGTATATACTAATTTATTTTATTTGTATTGCTGCTGTAACGTGTAAATTTCCCCACTGTGGGACTAATAAAGGAATATCTTATCTTATCTTATCTTATATCTTTCTGATAATAATAATAATGCAGCTTTTCAGCCCGTGTGTTGTGTGTGTGTGACGGAGAGTGAAACATCAGGCGGAGGGAGCAGCGTTGTTGGAGAGGTAAAAGGTTTCTGTCTGCCAGTGACACGGCACATCAGTGCTGAGGTTATTGACGTGGCCTTCATCAGACACACAAACACACACCGCTCCCTCGCATTTCCACCACATTCATTTTCCAACGCTATTCAAGAATTGAAAAAGATTGATTAAATTAAAAAAAGTAACCAAACAAAAATCAAAGTCATCTCACAGACGCTGTGTGAATTGAGTTATACACAGAAACCAGACGCAGGAAGTCCTGTTTCACAAAAAGCTATCAGGACGAGCCAATCACATGCTTCTGTTTGGTCAGAAGTAATATTGAATGATGGCAAAAAAATCTGATTATTTTTTCCCTTTCTGGAGCTTTGACAAAGGGGAAACAGTTAAAAAGGGATTTATGAAAGCAGGAAGTGATTCAGAAAATGCTGAGCGATGCCTCATTATCTCCTTCATCACCATTTTATCAAAACACTACCGTAATCACTGGAGCAACCCTCATTTTAAACCATGACTAAGATCTATTATTATAATACACAGTAATAACTGAGGGACAGAGGCTTTATTAAGTAACATATTACTAATCTCAAAATTCATCAGCCATCATTGAGATTTTCAGAGCAGAACATGACCTTCAGCTACTGGTTTATGAGCAAAAACTGGAAAATATGTACAGTAGAACAAAGACTGTGACTGAGGTTATTTCTAAGTCAGACTTCTACACCTTCTTATCATGAATACGCCGTTGTGTTAAAGTATATCACTCACTTTTTGTGCTCAAAAATATTTCACTTGGCTGAGATCCTAAACAAAAATGACAAAGTAAATAATCCCATTGTTGCACACTGCACAGGAATATGAATTCTTACTTGGGATCAGGAGGGCCGTCTGACAGCGGTTTCATTGACAGCTTGCAGAGTGAGCGAAAGACAAGAAAGGCGTCTTTCTGGAGGATGTGGGAGAACTTTGCACCTGGCGGCTGGCCCGGCGCTGCTCCCGACTCCTACAGAGGAGCAGAAACAGTGTCAGCAACATCTTCTGTCACTGAATGATTAAAAGCCTCCAGGTCTGTTAGGTTTAGTGCAATCAACCAGACTTCATATACAACTGAAAAGAAGGGCGCTGACAGAAAATATATTCACCGTAGTTAAAGAAACTGGATTTTCTTTTTCATTATTTTGTCTTTTGATTAAATCAAGTTGACTCTCAGCACTTCGGCAGGGGCAAAATGTTATATCGTAAACATGAACTCCAGCTAACAATCATAACACATAAATATGAAGCACATTAAAATTTCTGCTGTTTCTCACTTACTTTACAGAGAAAAACGCCCCAGGCAAAAACATTACCTCTCATGCACTAAACAATTTTGAGATTTGGGGTTATTTTCCTTCCATAACATGTCTTCTTTCAGACAAGTGAGGGTTTATTTTACCACTTTGTCTATTTACATCTGTAGATTTCTCCTAAACTCATCAAAAGTTAGCATTACATAATGCCTCGTTTGCATTTTTAGACATAACATTTCAGACAACTTGTAATATAGACAACATATAATATAAAAAAATAATTGTAAATTGTAAAATTAATCAACTGGGGTTTCATTGTGATATTTATTAGTTACATTTTCTGTACCTGGACCTGTAGTGTCAAAATATAACATATTTTATTTTACATTAGTTCTTTAAGGCTTTAAGGCTGTTTTCTCTCAGACTCCAGAGCCAGAAATCTTCACTTCAGCAGCAAACACAGACACCAAACTTTGCAGTTTCATTCCCATCTATATTCTGAAGGTTTTTACAGTGTTCATATATCATTCATAGCTTTATCAATAAAATATTTTATTCCTAAAAACATGGGGAAAATGTTTTTTTTTTTTTATAGCTGTTGGTGTGATAACAAGAGACATACAAAACTCCCACTGTAAAAATATTTAGATCTCACATGAAAAACGAATTTTGAACCTGACTTCATCAAATGTACAGATTTCTGCTCTGGTAATTATGCAAATCAGCACAGATATTGCATAATTTGCATATTTAAATCTAACATTTCAGAAAACTTGTCGAACAAAAAGTATTGTCTTCATGTAAATAATCAGCTAGGTAAGTTTCATGGTGATATGTATTAAAATTTTTTTACCCTATTCACCTTGCTTTGACTTTTAATAAAAATGTAATAACTCTGATCCGTCCTTC
This sequence comes from Pterois miles, assembly GCA_947000775.1. Taxonomy (NCBI): domain Eukaryota; kingdom Metazoa; phylum Chordata; class Actinopteri; order Perciformes; family Scorpaenidae; genus Pterois; species Pterois miles. Next base: position 14,652,800 of record CAMQGK010000028.1, read on the forward strand.
ACCTGCGTGTCATTGGACGAGAGAGACAGTCTGTCATCAGGCAGCGAGGGGGTGAAGCTGGCAGAGATAGGCGTGCCGGGGATGCCGTTGGCGTGGACGTGCTCGCTGTCGCTACCCAGCGTGCCCTCGTCCTCCAGGGAGCTTTGGGTGCCCTCTGTCGCCGCTTCAGTCGGCTCCGACTCCGCCGGCTCGCCCTCGCCGCCGGACTCTTTGGTGTCGGAGCAAAGGTTGGTGGGGTCCAAGCAGTGGCCTGTGGTGACGACAGAGCGGGGAGGAGTTAGATTGACAGGGGTGACACATCGACCTCTAGTCTCAATAAAGAAAGCACCTTGAAACATCCTCCACCAGGACCAGCAAGGCAACATTAAACTATCAGATCTTACTCTGGAGTTTGACATGATGTCCTGGTCAAGTATAGAGAGAGAAAATGACAGCAGCACATTAGTAAACAGCATGTTCAAAGAGAACTTTCAGGTTAAGAGAGGACACTAGAGTGCATTTCTGCTCAGTGTTCTTCCCGGCCATTAAAGCCTGTTTGTCAAATTACTGCTCAAGGGTAAAAGTGTATTTGAAAAGGGAAGCCAAAGCACTATTCTTTTGTGTGTACAATTTAATGACGTAGCCATAGAAAAAAAAAAAATAGAGACTTCTTTTAGTGCTTTGCCTTCTTTTCGTCAGCATCTAAGGGAACTTCAGGGAGCTTGACATGACCTAAAATTATAGCATAGCTTCCCAAGAACGTAGGTTGTTATTGCTCAGCAGATGGCCGGGTTTAGAGACTTTTGCATCTCCTTTCAGACATGTGTTGTACCCAGAGAGGTGCTTGTTATCTATCAAGGGGCAGTTCCCTTGAGGTGCAGCTTGTTTGATCAGTAAAGTGCACCTCTTCTATTTCCATATGCATTTAAGACAGGAATGTGCAAATAATCCGAGGATAAACTAAACGTGTGGCTGGATCACTACGTTTGCAAAGGTCAGTTTTGCATTAAAAAAAATCTCAAACTCACAGAAGCAGGAGGTACAAATTTGCACAGGTATTTAGTGAGGAAGTGCAAATTCAAATTATGCTACAGCAAACAAAGGGTGAGCAAACTGAAAAGGGCTCATAGGAGCTGCACTAATCAAAAAACAGACGGTAGTTGTGGCTGAACTTGCTGTTCATTAAACTGCTGCTAATACACCAAAACAAATACACCCACTTGACATATATATAAATATATGTATTTATTGCATACATATGACGTCTCACCTCCAGCAACAGTATTGACCACCTCCTGCAGAATACTCTGGACAATTTCCTGGGCTTTTTCCTCATAGTTTGGTGTCTCCTCGTCCTCCTCCTCTCCTGCCTCTGGATGCTGCTGGGCTGCTGCATCTGAACAACACGCACAGTTTAAGAAAACACACCCTTTAAAAAGGTGCAGAGGGCAATAAACACATCCATTCTGCCATAAATATAGTGCTCTCATCCATTAAGCTACAATGTCATTGACAGACCACATTTAATGCTCTTCATATTCCACACCAGCTCCTCTCTCAGTGAATGAGCCATTGTAGCGCCGAATGTGGTATCAAATGTTTGCAAAAGTAACCACTGGTTTCTGACATCCTTCTTTTCATTGGATGAAATTGCACAGAACGTCAAGAACGAGGTTTTTATTGAGAATATTCAGGGCTACACTAGAAGTTTTCATCAGCAAACACACCAGCCCAAAATGCAGATATAGAGTCAGATATGAAATGTTTAAAATATGTAATATTAAACACTCCTGTGGCTGTTTATCAAGTGTGTGTGTGTGGAGCACGGCAATGGAAATTTTAAATTTCTTTTGGTGGAAGTGTTCTCTGGGCTAGCCTAAGCACAAATGTGAAGAAGTGTTCAAAATCAGTCAAACCATTGGCTGAAAAGTGATCATACAAGTATCATTATATCTAGTCTTTGGGCACATGGGACTACTGTTTGCCCAAATACCAGATATACTGTAGTATGATAAGAAAATGACAAACCTCAGAAACTACAAGGAGCACAATCACGTATTTGTTTAGTAAAAATTTCAAAGTTATACTGTTAGATACTTGTCCAAAGTATGTCCGTACCAAATTTCAAGACTTCTGACATTGACTGATCAGTGGGTTACACAGCATTTTAAAACAGCATTTGTCATTAGGCTTCTGAATATTACATTTTTTACTTGTTAAAACAGGATATTGGGGCAGAAGAATCAAAATTGCAAACCAAAGGGGTCATTATACTACTACTACTTTTGTCTTTGGAAAATAATTAAGGAAAGTCAGGATACAGAATATGAAAAGATAGAAAGACAATTTTAATTTTAATATTTCAAATAAATCTTACTCTGTGCTGCTGCGGTGGCTTGATCTGCCTCAGTCTGCTCATTTTCAGCCACGCAGAAATCAGAGCCATTTTCTGGATCTGGGCTCTCGTAGACGGGCTCCTGCTCCTCTTGGTCCCTCTGCTCCTCCCCAGAGACAGACCTGCTGCCGCTGCCCTCCGGGGCCGGTGTCGAGGGGGTGGACGGGGTGGATGGGATGGTGATGCTGGGGGTCGTAGGGGTGACGGGCCCGTTGGCCTCCTGGGACAGACCCTTGGCCGGCAAGTGGATGTGATCCTGGAGCTGAAGGGAGTCTGGCTCCGTGTGCTGGGTGACCGGGGAGTGCTGCCGGTGCCGCTCTCGCTCCAGCTGCTTCGCTTCCTGCAGCTGTAGGGCGGGAGTGGGTGGACACACACGCATATAGAAAACAATAAAAAGACAAAACACATACGCAGACAGAACAGCATTCATAAAACAGGCACATTCAACACACACATACGCACACAGAAAAAGATAGGTTAAGACTATTTAATGAACTCAAAACAGCAATTACAAGTGGGAACAACCTGTCTAGATCCTCTGAGGGCTCACTGAACCCAAAGCCACAACAGATGTCAAAGCAGAAAACAACAGATTGCTTTAAAAGATTTTCTAACATCTAGAGTGTGCCAGCAAACATTAGATGTGTGTGTTCTAATGGAGATGTATATGAGAAGTAGGACATGCTACTGAAACAGCGATGAGACAAACTTCGTGGAATCGATTCATGCTGGCTCGTGTGAACCGGGTCTATTTCAGTCGGCTGGTGGCAGAAGGTATTTCTGATGGAAAATGGCTCACACAACCATGTCCTGGCTGATGCGTCATGGCTGACATGTGTTACACCGATATGGAAAGTGTTGCTACGGTTTAGCTTGGTAGGTCAGGAGCTAAAAGTGGGTCACAAGACATTTGCACACGACTGTGATGTGAATGACGTGACGTTAGTGACTATTGTGTTATTTCAAGTTTGGTATCTCTACTGCTGATCACAGAGAGGAAAAAAGCAGTGACATAAGCACAGTTACACACTTACACTATTTCATAGCAAACACCGATACAACTTCCAAAAAAAGATTGCAAACAATTACAAGCAGTGGACGTTCTCTCAGCCAAGCTAAATCAACAACAGCCCATGGTGCATTTTCAATCCAAGTGCATTTGTAGTATTGTCGGGCATAAATGTAAAAAAAACAAAACAAATGATAGACGTGAGTGACTGGAAGAGAAAAAGCACAGCAAGTAAAGAGAGGTATGGTTTACAGATGGAAATATAAACAGCGTGACACTTTTACAAAACAGTGGTGATGGATGGCGATCCTTCTATTTGCAGCAGACGAGCTGTTCAATTAATAAATGTAATTAACAGAAGAAATCTACCGAAAGCAGGGACGCTGGTGTCATTCTCGTCTCCCTTTCTAGCCACAATTATGCTGTCGTCTTCACAGAAAGCCAAACCAAAAACTGCATTTCACATTTACTTCATACACAAACTCCTTTTATTATTATTATTCATTATGTCTTGTTTTTAAAACCACTCTTCCAGAAGCTGTTTGCCTCTAATTAAACGAGCCTGCCGCCGCTTTTGTCAAATTTAAATGTGAGCAACTCAATTCAATGACGCAACATTCGGAGTGAAACAATTAGTATTGAATGTGAGCAACGGTAACGAGGCCAGACAACGCACCTCGGCTGGAGGGGACAGCGCAAACAAACTAAGCTCATTATTTAAATGCCACCTCAGTCGGATAGTGAAGGCTGTGTGTGAGACTGTGAGCCAGACAAACACTGTGTGTGTGTGTGTGTGTGTGTGTGTGTGTGTGTGTGTGTGTGTGTGTGTGTGTGTGTGTGTGTGTGTGAGATCATAACATGCTGAGCTGCAGTCAAGAGGATACACACAAACACAGAGTGGATCTCCCTGTGCAGCAGCAGCAGCACAACACTACACAGGCAGTGACAACACAATAATAGGCCTCTGCCTCAAAGTGGGCCTTGTCTCTCTATCTCTACCCCTGACTGCCTCTTTATATTTCTCCGTCTGTGTCTGACTCAATACCAGTCGCTCGTTGTTCTAAGAGAACTGCCTTTGGAGGAACACAACATAACAAAAAAAAAGCTGTCGGGAACGATACAGGCAGAGCTGACCTGCGCTAAAGCATTTACCACGCTCAGGTGTGAACTAAAATGTAAATTGGTGCAGGAAAGCGATGATTTTGTAGGCAAGAAGTCAACAAAAAGCCACGGCAAGCATGTGGTGGAAGAAGTAACACAGCATACCCGTTCCTGTGTGGTGTCGGAGCAAACGGAAAGATGAGTGCATGAACGGATGAGGGGGGGAAAAAAAGCGCAAACACAGACACACAGAGAAGAAGAAGTTTGAGAGTTCTGATCAGGCAAGTCACGGCAGTCCTGCACGCTTTTACCTGGCGGTCACGCTTTCTGGAGGCCAGAGACCAAGATAGCTTGTGATTTGTAAGCTATGTGTCCAAAAGGAAGGGAGGGAGGCAGGTGAGGAGGGGGGAAAAGTGTCATTCAAAAAGAAAAAGATGACATTAGAGCAAGCTTTTTTTTTCTAAAATGTCCCTCTGGACACAAAGCAAACAGTAAGACTTTAATGAAATCAGGAATAGGTGGTTTGAGTAAACCACCAAGCAGAAAGCTTCCCACAGAATATTACCAGTTTATTATATTACAATCCAATCTGACACCATGCCAAAATAGTTTGTCATACTTCTAACATGTTGCAGCATTTTTAAACTGCAACCTCGTAGATTTTGGAGTCTAATAAATCGGCTTTTGTTAGTGTCCGATCTCATCAATGGAGGAGCTGCCCTCTCTCTCACTTTTGTGCGTCTTTCTACATAAACAGCATCATGTGTTATAAGTGAATGGTTCCAGACGGCTTAGACATACTGCTTGGTTCTCCATGCGCGCGAAGATGACGTTGAGCATCTGCGTGAGCGTGGCCTTGGCCGTTGTCTGGTTGATGAGGTTCTTGCTGGCCAGGTAGATGTTGTAACAGGTGCGGACGGCCTGCAGCACAGTGCCCTCATGGATTTCTATGTGCTGGGAGGTCACCGCTGTCAACAGAGCCTGGAGGAAAGAAGGGGAGGCGGGAGGCGTCAGGGTCAGGGTGAACACCAAGCCGATACTTGAGGTAAAAAACAAGTATATTGTACAAGGACATTCTACCATCTATACAACAGAAATTTAGATTTTACCATGCAATTGTCAGTTTTTTGTGGCTTACTTTACATATATGTTTTATTATGACGATTATTATTATTATTATTATTACTATTACGTTTTTTAGCGGCCTGGGGGAAATTTTAACGTGACCTCACCATTTGTCAAATGTCTCTAAACTGTGTCCAAAAGAGCACAGTATGCACTACATACTCAATACTGTATGTGTACTATCGATCGGCACACATGAATAAACAGTAGTGTGAATCTTTTTGGATGTACTGAACTTCCTGAGATCCTCTGTCGATTGGAGATGTGTAACCATGGTAACCCACACCAATGTCATGTGACCAAATGATGATTTGTGAAAATCATACAGTCTGGACTAATTTGAAAATATATTACACCTAGCAACTGAAGCGTTATTGATGCTACAGAGCTGTCCGTCTTTGATGAACTACGTTGTTGCTACTACATTGCATTGTGGGATATTTATGCTGGCATAGTGTCTGGTGTTTTGCATATTGTAATATTTCACCAGAAACAGTATATAATACTACTACTGGCTTTATACTAAGGTTTCGAACATACTGTTTTGGTGAACTAAATAGCAAGTTAGTATGGAATTTCAGATGCAACCATTATGTCTTTCAGGCCTTTTTCACACATGTGCTTCACTCCATAAATGCTCTGGAAATGTTACATGTCAGTGTCATGTTCAGAAACTGCCCTGAATGTTTTGCCGTGTCCTGCTACTAGTTAACCCGCTCACGATATAGCATATTTTACAATAAATGTTTCTTTGCCCCACAGTGCAGCACCACAAAAGACCACAGTCAAGATCATCAGTCATTCATACCAAGTTCTTACAGGACAAAAATCCAACAAAGCCGGTTTAGCAACAGATTAAAATAAATAGGAACTTCTTCAAAAATGGTGGCTCAGACACTTGCATACTGTGAAAGTTGCAGCAGTATTACATTTCATATGGGGGCTTCTACTCAAAAATGCTGATGGCCAGGAATCAAGCTCTGGTGATAAACAGCAACATAAAATCTAAAATCTATCATTCAGGCTCTTATAGCTTGGGGGCAACATTTACCAACTATCTGCCTGAAGTGACAAAAAAAAAAAAAAAAAATCAATCTAGAGGAATGTTTTTTTTGTGCCACACTTTAATACCGGTCACAAATACTACAAATGCAACAACTGCAAATATAATTACACTCTTTATATTGGTGTGGAGGATGAGCAAAATGTCTAGAGTACTACAACTCCATTTCACACTTTAATTGCCTGGTTACAGCTTGTTTTCCAATAAATAATCACATTTCTAACATAATTACACACCAACTAAATTAGTCTTTTCAAATGACATATTGATCCATAAGGTAAAACAATGTTTGTCTTAAAAAGCATCTACTTAAATGAATGAATTTAACTATAATCTATAAAAATAGTGATCTGCTTTTTGAGAAACATTATTATTTTGACCGCAAACTGAAGCATTTTAAAGCTTAAGCTAAGTATGCGTGTAATGAACTGTGATGTTTCAGAAGATGAGGACGGTAGCACACCTTAATTATCTGCAGCTGCACGCCCTCATCAGTCTGCGGCCCTTGGAAACAAGCGCAGATGGTCTCGATGATCCGGTCGATGAGTTTCTTGCCCGGGGCAGTGTTGTCCGGGGCGCTGCCCGTCAGGTGGCCGTACGCTATCAGCTTCTACAAGGTGGAAACATATGCAAACACACACACTTACAAAGACAAAAATGATTTGCTAGCCTTTATTGTCATGGCACTTTCTGCACCTTATTGAAAATACTTCAGCTTTAATGGACATTTTTTTGTCGTCTCCTCAACATGACTTGTCTGAGGTAGGCATAAGACCTTAGAGCAAACATTTGTGGGTCTGCGGTCCAACGTGTCCTGCCACTGACCTGTAAACAGTCGAGCGAGGTGATGACAATGCGGGGACATTTGGACTGACATGCCAGCTCAAACGGCAAGAAGTACTTGTCGGCTTCAATGAAGTTGGTCTTTGATTTGATTGGCGGTAAAGTGCTGGAACCCGATTTGCCATCTCCACTGGGCGGACTAGGAAGGAACAATAAAAAAAGAGATGGAGACGGTGAGATCACATGGCCCGGTCTGTCAACTGGAGTCACTAGAAAAGAAGCAGGGCTCCAAAATCATCCTGACAAGCTCCCCTTGACATCCAGGAACGACTAACGGTGCATGAAAAACTGGCATGTTTCACTGCGGACAACCTCTAACGTCTTCTTCCTCTGGGAAAATGCAGAGTAACAAAATCTTTATTACACTGAATTCAATGTAGTGCCTGACTGGTTCAACTGCTTCACTTGATCTCTCTTAGGGAGAGGTGCTAATCCCAGAGGTTTGCTATTCATGTGTTCATGCTGACAAAGCATCTCCTGGCCTTAAATCAAACGATACAGGGATTTTTTTCCTGAATTTTTTAAGACCAGAGACATAAAATATGGACCACTGCTTTCAGTAGCCATGTGTCTACAGCTTCCCCGAGCACAACCACCACACCCAGACTGCACTGGCTGGAATAAGAGACAGAGAAAGGGAGGGAGGGAGGGAGATAGAGGAGGAGGGGTCGCATTGTTTATGTCCTGGCAATGAAAAAGGATGACTTCAGCTCTTTTATAGAGGGACGACCTCACTGAGTATAGCAGGCCCCAATCATAGAAGAAGATAGGAGAGATGGAGTGCCTTTAAAAGGAGGTATCGGAACAAAAAAGAGGAAACAGGCATGGAGTAGCACGATTTAAAGAGGAATCAAAGCGAGATCAAGAGATCGTAGGGAGAAGGGAGAGACGCTTAGTAAAGGAACAAAAAATATTATAAGCGAGCTATCTGAAAACAAAAGAGGAAACACGCAGAAATTAAAGAGGAATTAAAGAGGTAATAAGCTACTGTGCAAATATATAGACACACATTCTATATTACAGCCTTCTCATCATTTTCAAAAACCTTCAGATCAAAGTGAAGCTGTGATTCAGCAAAGAGCATCCGCTCAGGCTGTCTCGTCTGTGTGGTCTGACCCAGCCTCTCCATCTCTGCTGTGAGTCTGCATCGAGCTCCTCTCCTCTGGCTTATCCCTGGACTCCCTGCTTAATGTCAGCCGGCCTGCTCGCTCCCCTATAATCAGCCCGACGTCACACTTAGCCTGCTTATAAAATATAATATGGCCATTAGCTGGGTTTTAGTCACACAGCGAGGTCTACATCTACGAGGATGAAGCTTAGCGGCATGTATTTTGTCTGATTTGTTTACCATTAAATCAATATAATATCAATATCATGATACGTCACCTGGTATTTTTTTTTTTATAGTAATACTGACGTATCTTGAGGCTTCATCCTTTACCTTGGAGGTGACAGACACTGTCTCCACTCAAGGTCTTTTACTACACTGCTCTGGAGCCTTCAACAGTACAGTTGCTCAGCTGGAACTGTTACTGTTGGAGGAATAGTTGAACATTTTGGGATATATGCTTATTTGCTCTCCTCACAAGAGTAAGATGAGAAGATCAATTACCAACTGTCTCCTCTGGTTACCAGGCAACCTCACGCTGACGATAAGATAAGACTCAGACAGGAAGTTACCGCGCCTGGCAACAGTCCAGCACATAACAACACTGCGTTAGTGTCGTCGTTTTGCATGGATTACATGAAGATAAAATGTGTTAATTACTGAACTCTGGAGGTGCTGGTAACCGGATCGTGTACTTTTTGACAGAGCTATTTACCCGTTTTTTACAGTTATGGTGCTAAGCTAACCATCTGCTGGCTGTAGATTCATATTTAGCAGATATGATGCGTCAATCTCATTTAACTCTTGGCAAGAAAGTGATTTCCCCAACATGAGTAAGTCTGAAGATGTAAGATAGGGCTGTAAGATATGAGGAAAATGCGATATGCAATAATAACGTTGAACATTATGATATTACTGTCAATAAATAAACAGATAATAAAGTGTATTAAGTTCTGCTGCTTTCAGTATTCTGCTAAAATACAACAAACTGAAAGGAAATTATTTCCATAAACCTTTTAATGAACAAACTGAACATTGAACTGAAGACATTTTAAAGTGCTGCTTTCTCAAAAAAGCCCTGAGTTCAATATCGCACGCTTTCACGATGTGTTTATCGTAGTAGTATCGTATTAGTCCACAACTCAAAGATATTCAGTTTACTGTCATAGAAGAGTAAAGAAACCAGAAAATATTCACAATTAAGAAGCTGGAATCAGAAAATTTAGACTTTTCTTTTAAAAAAAAAACTCAAACTGATTAATTTATTATTGAAATAGTTGGTGATTCATTTCATAGCAGACAGCTAATCAATTCATCTTTGCAGCTATATTAAATTGCAAATATGTGCTAATTGCCATCTGGTCATTTTATCTACTATATAAATGGTTTCTAAATTGAATTTACAATTTATGATCTGAAGCTGTATGTTTCTAGAGATATAAAGTTATTTAGACTGCGATACAGATGGCCCGCCCTGCTGAGATTTTAAAGATGTCCTTGTGTGCGACACAAAGGGAAACAAGTCAAATGAGGACTGCATGCTCACACACAAAAAAATATCTGTATTCCTGAGTAGAACTGCGAGACAATTGCATCTATATAACATGACAAATAGCGGAGAGTTGTAAAGCGCCTCAGATGAATCCAAAAGCAGCAGAGCTGGGTGTGGCTGCTACAGCTTCTACATCCATCCATCCATCTTTGATGTGGCAGTCCTAACCTTAAGGGTAAAATCTGGATGAAGTTGGTTACTGCCTGGTAATGTGGAGAGAATGGAAATGCTGGAAAGAGATAATGGGCGGCGGATATGGAGGGAGGAACAGTGGGAGAGAGAGGGAAATAAAAATGAAACGGCAGGAGGAGGAAAGGATGGCGAAGAGGAGAGGTGGCACTCATGCTACGTTTCATTCCAAGCCCACGTTATTTGGCAGCCCGTAGGTGTGCACAACAAACGTGAGCGCACACACGCACACACACACACACACACACACACACACACACACACACACACACACACTCTCAAAAACAAGTTCAGCATTAGGCAGGGGTTCGTGAAGAACGCCATTAATAAGAAGACAAGGGGCTGCTGGGAACAGGCCAAGTAGAGAGACACAAACAAAAACATACGCACACACACACACACACACACACACACACCTAATCCCCTTTACTAGTCTGAACACAGGAGAAAACAACAGAGAGGCTTGCAGTTGAGCCATGACCATGAATTTTACAGCGACTGAACAAGCAGAAAGAGACGCAAAAACGTGAAATGAAATGTCCCTCGCTGTCGTATTATAGTATGTAATTAATCAATAGCTTACCTTAATTTTTCTGATTCCTCCTTGATTTCCTCTGAAACAGAAAAAAAAGAAAGTATGAGCCTTGGGGGAATATAAATCCTGCAGTATTTTACTGCACTAATGACACGATAGGGAGTAGAGCACATATCAGGCTTGGCAGCACAGAGGACTGGACGTATCTATGAGGTTTTTTAGAGGAAAATCTCCTGAATGCACAACTTAAGTGTTTGCCCACCAGATCAGATGATGTTTTTTAGAGTGTGTGAGCAACCATCACTTTCCCTCCCAGAGGATTAGGCTAAATACTGTACAGTACGTACTGTGCTGACACTCATAACTGCACATATTGGACATGTTATACGCTCTGGATGCAAGAATACAGCGAGTTCTCAGACACACTTCAGATAGTATTCAAGCAGAGTTTCATTGTGTCGTCACGGTGATGGTCTTGTTGACGTCCCACCGCCGTGCAGAAAGGAGCCTGGTTAATGTATTGCCTCAGCACCCAAAAGATGTAATCATTATTCACTCTGCTGCCGTGTCCGTGAGCCGGGCCAACATTTGTGTTTATTTCACAGGTCTCCAGGCATGAAAGCAGTTGTATGAACTTGCTGAGCACTGGCACAGAAGAGCGGGAAACACAGACACAGAGGGAGGGATGAGTGAGACAGTGAGACAGAAATAGAGGGAAAGAGAGGCCAATTGGTACTAGACATTAAAAGGGGGCCATCAATGAGGAAGCTTTTTGAAAACACAGCGGCAATCGGCAAAGTCCTCACAGAATTGCACCAGCCTGTGATGGTTGGGAAAAACCCCAGTAATGCAATGACAGCCCAATTATTTCACTGCTGGAAGGCTAGCAGTCCTCTCAAAGAAATCCACTTGGCAAGAATATTTAGCACTTAACACTCCCTGGAATTAAATTAAGACTGGTTTCAAACATGCTTTACTGTACTAGCCATGTGGGGAAACAGTTGTGAGGAGAAGAAGCGAAGCAAAGTGTCGTTTGTGGGTTGGAACCGTCTGACGCCAATCTATACATCCGTTACGTACATGCGGTCCCTATGGATCCACATCTGACACAAGATCTGAGCTTTTATGATCTTGTCATCTTTTTATGTCATTAATCTAACACATATCTGAGTAGGATCACCGAGCTATGACCCAAGTCCCCCCCCCCATGAGGCCATGGAAGTTCAGTTTTCGGTGCCTAATAAGTGAATATATTGTAATTTTAGTCATATATTGTTTTTCTTTATGTTGATATTCCCATCGTCTTCATCTTTCTCCTTTGCCTTTATGTCTTTACATTTCCTGTATTATGTTACCAACTTGCTAGCTTGCTTAACTGTTAGCCTCTGTGGCTCCTAGACTCGGACAGTAACGTTAATATTGCCGATGCCATGTTGTAAACATGAGCTCACAAGTTTCATATGAAGGCATCATCACTTACTAATCAGTCTGTTGATTCTTTATAAAATGTCCCAGAACCGAAGGTGACATCCTTTAACTGTTCAATTATCCAGAATCCAAATACATAAATATCCTCAGATTTTACAAGCTGCAAATATTTGGTATGTTTCTTGATATAAAATTAATCAATTAACAGTAGGGCTGCAACTAATGAGTGTTTTCATTACTGATTAATATTTGAAGATGGCGTAAATGGATGGGCAACGTTCGGTCTGAAATGATGGAGGTTCTGGCTCAAGCCGACAGACTGAACCGAACAGCAACAACACAAAAACAGAAAGATGAAACAGATGGAGAGATATAGAAGTAGATGGGAGATACCAGGTACTGCCAATTAACTTGTTATAATGATGATAACTCTCCCACATTAGCTTTGACCTCTTGGTTTTTATTGCAGGGACGCTTTTGGAAAACCTCTCATTATATCAAGTTTGTTTTATGTGTTTTCCTCTTGATCACACTGCAATATTACTGCAGATTTTTCTGCAGTCGAAATCTAACACTCGAAGCCTTAATTGCTGAAGTTTTGAACAAGTTTTGGCTCCTAAGTGAGAGGTTTTGACTTAAATGTTAAATGTATTAACTACTAAATGTATTAACGACTAATACTGCTTGTTCTTCTGACCGATGCCAAATACAACGCTTGAAGTCAGTGGTTTTATCAATGCAAAATGACATTTCTAATAGTGATTAAACTGTGACGGCTTTGTCATTATTCCATAAAATGTCAAGAAATACTGAAAGATTCCCAGAACCCCAAAATGACATCTTCAAATTGCTTGTTTTGTCTGACCAAGAGTACAACCAGTATTTATTTTACAATGGCACAAAATAGGGCTGTCACAATATCGGATGTTCATTACACGATTATCCAAGGCCAAAATAATAATCATAATAATCAGTGTCATAATCAGTCAAATTCATCTTTAACTTCATTTGTGTGTTTTTATTTTTGTCAAATCAGTGTAGGGCGGTGGAGCAAGAGTCTGTAACCATAACTGTACACACAATATATTATCATATCTGTATTCACAAGATATCGATATTTCATTTTTTAAATATCATAGCTATCGTCAATACCTGTTTTGCATGATGCTCCCAATACAAAACAGAGAAAAGCTGTGAAATTTCATATCTGAGAAGCTGGAACCAGCACGTTTTGTGTTTTTGCTTAAAATGTTACCACAAGGGTTAATCAGTCATTATCTGGACTGTTGTTGATTAATTTTCTGCTGATCACTAATCCATTAATAGACTTGTTTAAGAATTAATTATCATTATCATGAATACTGCATCATGATACCATGAATATTCATCAATATAATCTTCTCGTTCTGTGTATTCCCTTCAAACTTTGAGAGGTTTTTTTCCACCAAACTGAATAATCAGCACAGTCCGATCTTTTATCTCCCCCAGCAGTTCCCCTTTCACTTTAGCTATAGAGCACTAGACGAAGCCTGACATCATAGAGCTGGACCCGAGAGAAAACTGGAGCAATATCACACCGTGCTGCACGCCACAGTGAAAGAAAACGCCGTACGCCTGCCTCCTGCTCTGCTCTGTAATCCATAATATAAAAGTTACAGCTGGACTCCAGAGGTCTCTTTTTCCGGGATGTGTGAAATTACAAACACGCACTGACCCTAGGCTATTCCTCTTTAATATCAGCTTCACGTCAAACGATCTCTGAAGCACAGGGTTATCAGATTTATGCAAACACACACAAGTCAAAACAAGAAGACGGGCAGGTAGGCGCACACACAAGCAGCCAGTTTGATGGGAGGGGTGGGGGTTGTCATATTGTCTGTGTAAGTAACCGTCAGATAATTAGCTTGGTGTGTCAGGAGGAGTGTTGATGAGGAGGAATTGTCACCCAAGGATTTGAACGGTGAAACCATGGCAACGGTGGGTGGTGTTGGTGATGAGGAAGAACAGATATATATGTGCTGGATACTCCTGGGACTGGGCAGACGCGAGCCGCAAATTAAAGCCGTGGAATCACAACCGATCTGGCAGCTACCGGTCTCAAAACAAACACACACCGAGTGCAGACATATGCCAAGAGGCGAGGACGGGCAGCCGAGTGGGACTAAAACACACACACATGCAGAACTAAACAGTTATTTAGTAGCCGTGATATAAAAGAATAAATGCTGCAACGAATGAACCCAGTAGCCAAGTTTTTCAGTGTGCATTTGCCTCGTAGCAGACAGGAAGCGACATCGCAAAATGTCTCATTAGGTGTCCCAAAATAACCCAAACACTGGACACTTCATAAGCACAATTTACTGACAGAAGAAGTTTAAAGAGGATCTACTGCGCTCATATTCAGATGCATATTTGTATTTCAGGTTTCTACTAGAACATGTTTACATGCTTTAACGTTCAAAAAAATGCTTTATTTTTTCATACCGGCTGACTGGTCAACTGAACAAAACTCTTCAGTCTCTAATTAGATTATGCAGGTATTATGCAAATGTGTTACTTGGTGACATCACCACGTCCAAAAGAAACCATATAACACACTAAAGGAAAGGGAAAACGCAAAAGTAATATAGATCCTCTTTAATTGCCTAAAGCAGCTTGTGTAGACAGGAAATATCTCCAAAGTCCTCAAATATTTATTTAGAGTTCTGTGGTGTTTCAGTTTGATATTTCTTCAGTATGGGCTATGAGCCCAGAAATGGCAGCTTTTTGTTACTTACTAACCCAACCCCCCTCTCCCGCTACCCTCAGCTCTGCAGCAGTCATGCTAAACACTGGTGACCTTGAAGACGCCGTGTCCCTGGTTTGTAGGACAAGAAGAAAGAAGAACAGCAGCAGCAGCAGTAGTAGTTCAGCGTAGTGGCTAAAACCTCCTCCACGCTACTGTTACACAAGACTACAGTGATGCAGATGATGTCTCACCACTTTTCAGTCCATATGAAAAAGACCAGCTGCTTTTGTGAATCAACTAGTGAAACACTGAAAATGTGAAAGTGAAGCGCTGACTCGCTGATTCATCGCAAAAATGTCTGTCTCCACACATCCCCGAGGTGTAACGATCCAATATCAAGGATGCAAAGTGAAAACATCGATACAAATCATCATCTTTAAGATGCTCCTGCGTCCAAGCGCACCTCGTACCAACAGAGCCCAGCAGTAAAATTGTCAAATCACATTTGACTCGAAATAACTGTGACTAACTATTAAATGGACATAAGATAATGTCTCATATCAATCACAGACCCCTGAATTCAATCAAACTCACATCATGGCAGACTGACAGACAGCAAATATTATATTGTTGTCAAAGGAATCAATATAATATCATAATGCAGTGAAATTTAATGTGGTAGAAAAAAACACTGTAAAAATAAAGATAAAATTAGGTCAATCGCTCCACTTGTCTGAACTAACTCCAATAAAATATCGAAACAAACACTGATTTCTGTGACTGATTAATCAGAATATGTTATATAGACTGAATTACAGGCCTGATATTGCTGAATCATCGCCATCATTGCTGTGCTGATGTATTGAGAGTGAGTGAGTGAGAATAAGACTTCTACCCCTCATGATGTTCGCCTTAAAACAAACACTGAGGCTGAAACAGTGCTTTTACCAACCCCCATACATAATACACCTATTTCACTGACCAGATACATTAGAGCGAGCCGTCCTGCTCTGCTGTGAGCTACAGCCCAGAGAGACCAGACGTCAACACAAAGCCTATGACAGCTCCATAATGTATGAGAGCAGCCGGCTAAGCCCTCAATCACCTCCACCATTTCGCTCATCTTTTCCCCTCTTACCCTGACTTTGACCCAGATCCTTACAGGAGATGACATTAAATGAGCATTAATGCCAGACCTTTGAGAGAGACTCATTTTAGGCCTATATTTAAATTTTATTTCATCATCAAGATACATGTTGAATTTTCTTATTACTCTGATATGTTATTGCATTGATCCACTGCAGCCGGTGCTTGAGCAGCAGTGTCAGCAGCAAAGCCCAGTTAACCAATCCAGTCCTGACCACATACTGTGCAAGAGTGAGCCTTTTACTCTGGTTTGACAATCCCATATCATCTACTCAAGGGCCCCCAAAAGCTGCCTCTAAGCTGGGGGAGAAGGCCAGTCAAAAGCTGGCTAATCATTTCTCCACTCTGCACTGGAGTGACTGCAGTTTCTTCAAGCCTGGATAAAGACCAGAGTGGGCAGAGGGAGATTTCTGAGAGCTGGCAACTAAGTGCACAAAATAGACATGCATGAATGCAGCCGGGTACAGGCACACACACACACACACACACACACACAGTCCATTCAGGTACTTCTCCAAATGGCTGGCTATAGCAGCACCAACAGTATTAATATGAGGAAATATAACACTTCCTGAATTTCAGAAAACATCCAGCCCTCAACTTCTGTTTTGATACCATGACACACAAAGCTGCTGAGTTAATGCTGCCAACCATTACGACATGATTAATTCATATCCTCCATGGAACTGTATTTATTATTGGATTAGATACCGCCATGTCGGGTGAAGACAACGCTGCACAAACATCCCTGCAGATCAGCCTTAGTCTGATATCCGACACCGACACGACAGGGCCCTCGGTGAAAAATACATGAGATGATGGCGACATCGGGACAAAAGCGTCAGCACCTGGACACAGAGTCAGCTCACGCAAAACGACCAAATGCCACCACTGTCGGCGACAACGCTGGAAAATTTTTTTTTGCATGGTTCACGTTGTGATCAGCACCATGGAACATATGACAGCTACTGAAATCTTACGGGAAGGATAGCTGTTATTTTGGAGAGAGAAAGGCACAGCAACCTCGCAGCTTCAGGTGACAGTGTCGGACTGAGATGCCACGATAAACACAGCCTGATCTCGCTGAACTTGACAGTGAGCAGAGACAGGTTTCTGCAGTGCTTTTATATAATACACGTTTCAGAGGGGCTTATCAGTGATCCCTTCAATCACACTTACACAGCAGCAAGCTGATCATGGCTTAGATATCAAGTACACAATGGTGCAGTCAGCCTCTTAGAATGCAAATGTGCAGCTGTAGTAGATAAAGCTGATGAATCAGCATAGGAAGTATTTGGGGAACCCTGCTGTGCCAAAGGTTAGAAGCAGGATTGTAACAGGGTTACCACTTCAATTCCTGAGAAGATCTAGAGGAACATGTGAGCCGCCCTAATGCAGCAACTATTACCAAAATCCCTGAAGCACTTTACACCCGATTGCTCCAAATGTGAGTTTATTTACACATCTGGATGAAAGTGTTAAAAGATGCACATGAATATTCATTCAACCTCCAGTGAAATAAACACTATAACGAGGCTAAAACTCTACCGCATTTGCTATGGGGCTGAAGCTACAACACATGATGATGCATTTTGGAAAGCACAACATCCATTAACACACGCAAGAAGAATGGCAGTCTGCTTTCACGATAGATCACATCAAAGTCCGACCGCGTCCCGAGGCAGCGTGACACAACAACTCGCTCCCCGTCAAGAGCTGCTCCAGTCTTCTTCCTGGCCAGGCCATCCCGCCTTAGTGGCATGACAAAGCATTCCTGAGCCCAGCAGCTGCAGCCACGGAGACGGCTGCTCGCCGGGACCATTAACGCTGGAATCACAGGTCCGATCCCCTCCCATGTGTGTTGTCAAGTAACGTGCGCTTGTGCAACATGAGACATTTTTAAATTTGCTGATTTATTTGCCATCATAATATAATACAGGAGACTACTAGCTAAAAATGTAATTAAAAATATGTACTTATTGGTGTACTAATAGAGTATAATATTAATGTAATATTTTTTGGCAAAGTAACAGTATTTTTAGTTATATGTATTCTGAACCTCTATCAGTGCTGAAATGACACCGTTACTTTTTTCTTGCTGACTGCAAGTGGCCACTACACAATTACTCACAATAACAATTGCTCTCCAATTAAGGCTTCCCTGTGGTGATATTTCACATCTAGTAGCACTATGAAGTTGTGTTTCTATGAATCGGGTTCTCATTTTGTTTATCTCTTGCATGACACGAGGACGCACAAGGTCATGTGATGTGATACGGTGGTTTCATACTATTCCACTGATCGACAGGTGGCAGTTACACGCCGCTGCAATGCATCAATAACGGCAGGGAAGCAAGTACACATACAGTGCATTCCAATACCCATACTACCATACTATTTAGTAAGCTAGAAAAAGATTCAGTATGTCCTAATTCATAATATGTTAAATCCAGTATGCCAAAATACCAGGATGTCCTACTACATCTGGTCACATTTTGTAGTATGCAAGTCAGCATGCTTTCTGGCTATTCTGACCCACAATCCTTCACACAGCAGATAAATAAGCAGGGGGGTCAAAGGTCAAGGCATAATGTTTTGAAGTATTTCCCAATTACATGCGTACTGAATTCAACAGTACTTACTTTATAAGGGCAGATGCAGCATAGACTTAAAGTAAAAAGTCTGAGATTTGGAACGTACCCATGGATGCACGATTTGAAATAAAACAAAAAAAACAGCTTTGCAAATGTTTTTAGAGGAAGGAAATGCTTTCAACACATTTCTTGGCCATGTGGTTTTGTGAGTAACATTTAATGTAAACATAACTTTGGCTTGTTTACAGGAAAACCCCACAGGGTACCTTAAATGTAGTTTTTTAGATATGCAAAGTTGTGAGTTTGCTCACACTGAGCACCAAGTTTAAAGGCGAATGCTGCATCCATCCTTTTTCTCATATAACACCGGTCTATAATACAGGTGCACACTGCCTCCGTAGCCTATAGTAAGGCTACATTATATTTGTAAACCAATCAAATGTTGTTATGCTTGATCGTTCAAACTGCCATTAGAAAATGTATCCACCATCACAACGTTCCTATAGTGTCTCTTAATTTTTTTGCTGTAATACCTGCAGAGAGTGAAGTGTCAGTGTGAATCTGTTGTGAAAGACGATTTGGATGAGATTTGCATTTTCATCCCGAGCATAAACAAACAGAGAAGTCCAAATGCAGTTTTTCAACCGGCAGTAGCTCATCCGAAGTGCAGTACATCTGCAGAATGATGTGTAAATAGAGGCAAAGCAGCCATTATTTCAACCCAAGGGGGCTCTACTGCTCGCTGACGCATGCTGTCAATGTGGAGACTTTATTCAAAATACCCGGCTGCTGTTTGTTGGTGCTGCCCTGCAGTTCTCTCGCAAAGCTGTGTGTCAGGAATACGTTATTGGATTTTTAAAAGTGGACAAAAAGAGATGGTGGACCTGGACTGCAACGGACTACAATAATTAAATATTACTTTAAAATGCCTTGATCAACCCTGACATCAGTTAAAAGGAAAACAAGAAGAGATATACTGGACTCCTAGGCTCATATGAAATCATCATTTAGAGTAGAAATCAACGGTGTGTGAAGCAGGTAGAGCTTTGCAATGACAGGCCTGGAAGGCTGCACACACCTGGGCAAGTATTCTTGCTGACTAAAGCTGTTGGATCAACACTAATTCAATAAGTAGACTTTCTGCCAGCAAGATGTTCACACACAGAACCACAATCCAACAAGCACAGATACAGTACGCACGCACACAGCAAAAATCTCACGAGAGCTCTAACATTTCATCAATTAAGACGCAGCAGAGGCTGCTCCTCTGGCGGGAGGGACCGAGATAAACAGACAGCTCTCTGGAGACGCTCTGCAGTACGTCACGAGACCAGCAGCAAGAAAACAGCCTCGCCGGGAGAGGACGGCGGCGGCGAGGAGAGAAAAAGGGGAGAAAGCGAGAGAAAGCAGGGACAAGGACGAGGGCTGGCTTCCAAAACAAATCCGCTATGTAAACCTGTCTCTCGCCAACTCCGTGGTTTGTGTCCATGTGCTGTAGGAGTGTGTGTGTTCTCATATTACAAGGCTACCAGAGGGGAACAGCATGCTAGGTTTCATTTTAACACCGTAGTGAGACGTGTTTTGGTTATTTCTGCGTGGCCTTTTACATTAAAAGCCTGTACCACAGAAGGAATAGAAGATATAAAGAGAGAACTAAAAGTAGAATAGAGGTCGACTGATTGTGTTTTAAAAGTCAATATCTTAATGATAGTTTGGAGCAGGAAAAGAAATGATTTGATGGATTTGTGGAAGAGGAATGAACTGAAAAGTGAGTGTATTGTTTTGTATTTCATGTGTTACAACTGAAAAATGTTGAGAGTTATTGAAGTTATTGAGCTATTAAATGAACTGAATAAAGTTTGACTTATCTGACCGTTTTGTTTCGCTTGATGCGCCTCATAATCCGGTGCGCCTTATAGTGCGAAAAAGTACTTTAGTAGGGTTGATTTGGTGAATGAAATTGTTGGAAAATTTATTTGCAATGGCTGACGCGCTGTTCTGTTGCTTACAGTGCGACCGGCCAGGATTACTTTGGTTGTGCGACTCGTACGTTGTTAAATGCCACTCTTGCAAACCATTCATGTTCATGCATATTCCCGGGGTAAGGAGGATCCTAAAGCGTGCAATTTCATTTCATGAATGGATGGTTACGTGGCTGGATTATTGAGAGTAGAGAACGCCAAATTGGTAAGTCAGTTAAGGTAACAGTGAATGATTTCTTTCCGTCCCTGTCTGCCTGTCTTGTATTGTGGACAAAGAGCTGATAGTGCTGCATTCAAAAAAAAAAAAAAAAAAAAAAAAAAATCGAGATAACTTTTTTCTCCACCTCCAGCCTGACTTTGTGTATGGAGGCACAGGAGTGATGAACTGTACGTAGTGGCTGTGCAGCCATCAGCCACTACCAGAGCCCAGTTCCTATGACAACAGGACGTCCTATCAGCACCGATTAATCGTCCAAACGATTAATCATTCTACGTCTACATCCTAATCCCTTCCTGCTCTTCCTGGGGGCGGCAGTAGCTCAGTCTGTAAGGACTTGGGTTAGGACGCGGACGTCACGGGTTCAACACCCCCATGGACCAAGACCAACTGGTTGCTGGAGAGGTGCCAGTTTACCTCTTGGGCACTGCCGAGGTGCCCCTGAGCAAGGCACCGAACCCCCAACTGCTCTGGGCGCTTGTCAGGAGCAGCCCCCTCACTCTGACATCTCTCCATTGACATGTATATGTACTGTGTGAACAACAGAGTGTAAAACTGAATTTCCCCACTGTGGGACTAATAAAGGAATATCTTTCTTTTCTTTCTTTCTTTGGGTGGGTCAAAAATCTGCAGTATGACAACAGAATCCTTCCTAATGGGCTTCTAACTATCTTTACACTCACACAGAAACAGAGGAGAGGTCAGAGGTCACTTCCTGACTCAGTTGAGCGAGGAGCTGGAGACTGAGAAAGAGCCTCCCGCCTCATGCGATATCATTTCCATTTCAAAGAGCTTAGAGCCCATCTGCATCTGGCATGGATCCCATGGTCGGCTCTAACCGCTCCGTATGCAGCAATCAGCTAAAATTCAATCCGGTGCCCGGTTGCTTTCACCTCGGTAAAACACTGTGGTCACGGTGAATGTGTGTCTCTAGAAAAATGGACCACTGGCTGTGCTCAAACAGGTAAAGAGAAACTGTGAGAGTGGCTGGATGGGATACGAGAAACAAGCTGAGGAGACAAGAAAAGGACCCTCAGGACTCACATGGACATAAACTGGCTTTATGATAGTGTGCGATGTAAAAAGTACAGTTTTATCTCCATTCAGTGACCCCATTATCCAGGCCGTGAACATTATTACATCTCTGGTGTATTTATTAATCAAGCAACGGCATTTCGAGAACAGTTTGTAATAAGACAATGTCCACAGGCATAATAACAACAAAGACTACCCTGTAGCTTTGCGCCGCTAAGATCGGCTAATCTGCAGATGAATCTACGCGTAGGTGTGCACGTCTACCTCCTACCAAACATAGATAAGCACGGGGCAGCTGCGACCACCGCGGAGAGCCTGAGAAAGATCAGGCCCCTGACATTTCTATTGTGCAGGCTGAAAGGAAAGGTTGCACAGCGGTAATTACATTTGGAGGGGAAGAAGGAAACACTGTCAGAGGTTGTCTGGGCTACCTAATCGTGTGTGCGCTCATGTGCGTGCGCATGCATGTATGTGTGAGTTACGTCCAACCCCCTCAATCGCACTTGCATAAGCCTGTGTCTAATCACTGGTCTCGCTCCCATGGCTGAAGCAAGGCTCTCCCGTTTTAGCCAGAAAGTCACAGAACTCGGCCTCCACAAGGCCTCGATTACTCAGCCGTTGGCTTTGTTGTTGGAGTGGATTCATCTTTAATAACTCCGCTGCTGATACATGATTTGGCACTTTTCTGCTCCAACGCCGTCCCCTGAAATGGGGTTATTGTTATTGTGCAGGAGTGTGCTGCACAAGCTGGAGATAATAGCCGGTCAATGGAAGATAAATATGTGTACTGAGTACTGCATCTACCTCAGCTCATTCAGCCAAAGTGCCCTTTCTCATCCAACCTGCCCTCTTTAAGGTCCCAGCATGCTCAGCGGCAAGCTATGATGGAGTAAAAACTTCACAGAGGTGCTTTATGTGAGACAAACCTTTACAACCTTTATTGTATCGCACAATAACCATCAGGTCAATACTAGATAGTCTCTCTGGCCCGGAAAAACATCTCCAAAAAATGTTTCATTACCTCTGTGATCATCACCCTGAAAAAGATGAAACAGGCTCGGTATCCTGACCTGTTAGCACTCTTCTTGGCAACCTTAGTTTTAACAGTTTTAGTCGTATTGTGTGCTGTTTGTTTGAGGTCGATCCCTGTCAAAAGGGAATATCTGTCGCTTTGTGACAGACAACTAAAGTTTATCTACATCATATTTTAACATTTGTTTGGACATATATGTGGAAACACCTTCAAAATGTCATTAACTTATGTCTGTAGATCTTTTTCCACAAGCCAACATTAGCAATGGCTTTGTATCATTTAGCAATTTAAATCTGCCCCTTTAAAACATTCAACAGTTCGGAGAAACCACCATGCTGTTAAACTGGTAGTCCCCTAGCTAGATACCGGGGCGGATATCAGACCAATACTGACTCAAACAGCTGGACAATGGGGCCGATCTATTCAATTCAATTCTACGTTTATATACATTATATACTGGAATTTAATTGCTGTTTAAGTTTTGACCAATGTGTGGCTGCATTAAAACGGTTTCCATTTGAATTGTAATTCCCGTCAATTTAGATTTTTTTTTACCAAGGTGTAGATGTATGATTTATTATTTTAATAATAAATAACAATTCACCAAATTCATATGTCATCTATGTACTAATTTGTTCAATTTTGTTTAAATCAAGCCTGTTTCCTTACACATAAAGGAATGATCCTAGTCATTTAAACACAGTGAGGCATACAGCTGATAAATTTAACACTGGTATCAGATCGCTACTCAGTATCGGCTGATACCCAAAGTTCGGGTATCGGTCAGGGTATTGGGACTGCAAAATTCTGATCAGTGCATCCTCATTCCACTTGGGAAGTTGAGGCCAGTTTATTTTTAAGACCAGCTGAGTCAGCAGCACTCATTTTAATGTGAAAGAAAATAACGAGACTGTCAAAACTCAATAACTCCCGCCCACAGGAGAGTTTGACCACGTACACAAATCAAAAACAAAACACCAAGAATAAATACACTGATTTAGTAGCATTTTTTTTTTTTTTAAAGATCCTAATTTCTTCTGCGTAACCTCCTTACTTACACCTTCATTTGAACTGCCTCTTCCTCCCTCAGTAGAGGTGATGCATTATTTGCTTGGTACCGACTTTCGTTGGATGAATACAGATGATAGATCAAGACGAGACAGATACTACAGATAAATACAAGCAACACAAGAAGAAACAGGAGCAGAGAGGAAGAGAGAGAAATGGGAGGGTTTCTCTTCATTCCTCTCATCTGTTTGCCGTATAATTAATTTATCACCTGTCCCGGGACTGACGGAGGAATTGGAGAAACAATGCATTATGAATGGAGGTATCACTGTTAGAAAATAAATTAAAAAACAGAGTCTTCCATCTCAATTCTAAACTGTCTCGTCCATATAGGTGAAAGGATTATTTATAGCTTTCAGAGGGAGCGCTGGCCCTGCCATGTCGACTACTCCGCTGCTCATTATGTGAATACCAGTCAACCTTTGGGGTTACAAGCAGCTTAAGTGTCTGCACTTAGTCCAGAGGGGAGAGACGAGACAGAATCAACCAGGCACGAGGCTGCCTCACCCTTTCTCATGTCTCCCTTTCATTCAAGGTGATGGAGCACATAGTCTGATTATGAGCAAATGATTGCAACACATTTACTCGACTTTTTAATGGAGGTGTAAGAAAATATCAATACACGAGTATCACAATATTGTCTGGTGCAATACTGTATTCTCCAAAACACCACCGATTTTTAATTAACCTCTTATTCGGAGGTTGTAGCAGGCTCAGGTTTAAATCTAGAGTGCAGTTAACACTCCAAAGTTGGGCTAAATTTTGGCGAGGTAAAAAACACAGCTTTACGCAGGATGCCTTGACCTCTGGTCTCAAGATATGTGAATGGATACCTACGAATCTCCCCTTCACAGACATGCCCACTCTATGATAAGCACAAGCAGTTTGAGGCACAAACCAGCGCCATTTTTTGCATGCAGCATAAATGTGTTACTAGTGCCTGTTGTAAAATGGTTCATTTATACTATCACAGTTCTCCTAAAATTTAATTTAAAAAAAAAAATTCAATATATTTCTTTGCTTACAGTATCGCAGTATATTGAATCGTTACCCCTTTATCATGATATGTATCGTATCACCAGATTCTTACTCGTACAAACCCCTATTTAGCATGTTCAAAATACAGGTAAGACCTCTTGCCCTGTGGAGTGAGAACTTTATCACTACTTTCTCAAATTTGAATAATCAATTGAATGACAAATAAGGCAAATAATCATCAGAGTTTAGAGTCTATTCTGGTCTCCATTTCTTTGTAGCTCCACTGTGGAAGAAGACATGGATGTCTTTTACTCTATTAAGAAGAAAACTGAAGGGCACATACATGCACATATATCTGATTCCAGTTAAAGTCAACGACTGGAACATTTAGTGGCATTTACAGCACCCTGACAAACATTAAAATGCAGTCAACAGCTGCCATCTCTTCCCTCATTTACACTCGTCTCCAGCGATGCCTGCCGGTTTCATCAGCGGGTTACCTGGTGTGCCTCCGATGCATGGAAATCAGAATGAAACTGCCTGATTTTAACAAATGTCTGTCAGGAATATGAAGGATGCTGGTTAAAAAAAAAAGAAAGCTTGTCAGGTTCACAAATCAGAGTAGCTTTTGTTATTCAGTGAGAGTGCAAAACATCCAAGGCCCTGACAGCATTGGGAAGGCTGTGTGGGTAAAAACCTTAATTAATAATCTGGATCATTTATAGCCTGGTGCTTATCATGGGTGAGCATGTGGTGACTATGGTGCAGCTTATCATGGAGGAGCATGTGTTCACCATCTTTAATGATCAGAGGTACGTTTGTCCCGTTGGCTTCCCTGCCAGGCAAAGAAAGGGTGGTCTGTGCAGGCAGCGGCCTTGAGTTTGGTGCAAAACAGCGGCATGAAAAGTCCCGTTGATTTCTGCGTTTACAGCTTTATTCAAAGGTTCTTTTGACCTTGAATGTGAAAAAGTTTTGCCACAAAAGTACTGGCGTTAGTTGAACCAGCCAAATAACATTGTTTGGTCGAAATAAATCTTACAGTAAAGAACCAAACATCCCATGTATGAGCAGGAAACACTTCTTACTCATGAAAAGCCTTTGATTTTTAATGATTACTGACCATAATGTGGCACAAAATCAATTAAGGAGCTTGCATAAAATCTGCAGCATCTCCATTTCAGAGCTTTCTTGGCGAAAACAGCTGACTCACAGGTATCTTTGAGACGTCTTTGCACAGGAAAAACACATTAACAGAGGGAACACTATAGTTCAGATCTTCTGAATTAAAGTGATGAAACAAACTGATATATAAATGTATAAAATGGAGTGAACCTTTAGTGTCACCCCAAAGCTTGAAAAGCTATGATAACAAAACACCCAACAACATCGCCAACTTTTAAGAGCATTTTAGTTGATGAATGTTGATGAAATTAGAGGAGATGAATAACTTTAAGGAGACAAACACTACCATCAGTCTGTGGACCACGTCAATATAGCCACTAGCTCTTGGTTTATTGTAAGTTTCTTTTCTCATATCCACACCATGTTGCAAGACATTCAGATTTAATGAATGTCAAACCCCTCAGACCAGCAGGAACAAGCCACAGGCACTCAGACTGTCAATATCTCAGCTGACAAGCCAACTGACAACGATGACGTTTGCTCACACGACACAGCTTTCTGGCATAAAATCCGCTCCTATATTCGACCACATAAAACCAAATGCAGGCTTTTCCAGCAATTAAGCCCACTGTAGCTTATACCTGCGCAGTGTGATACAGCTGAAGTAAATGACAGAGGGAAATCGAGCATTTAGAAAGCCACAAGAGCTTGATGGTTTATTCGAGAGTTGGTGGACCAAACCAAGAACAAAAAAACAAACAACAACACTGAATAATGGATTTCGTCAGATGGCATTAAAGATGGATCTAATGTTGCTCTGTGTCGGCTTGATGCATTAGTAGGTTAATATTCTAGCAATGCTAATTAACATCTATCACCCCATATTCATTTTGTCCGCACTACAACGTATTGACCACTAAATTTAATGATGCTTTCAAATGGGGTCATGTTTACCTTGTTATGAGCTGAGTCTACATGAACGCCCCCCTCATGTCGTTTCCACGATCTTAGAAGTGGAAATTTTCTGAAAGCTCAGCGTTCACGACTTGTGACGTGTTTGTTGACGTTGTGAGAAACTGTGGAGTCCGTGGAAGTTCATTCATTGATGCATTATAGGTTAATATTGTACAGTAGATTGTCATTTTAGTCATATATTGTTTTTCTTGGTAATTTTATAATACGTCTGAGGAAAATGTTGATATTCTCAATAACCTCATCTTTCTCCTCCGTCATTGGTCTTTGCATTTCCTGCGTTATTTTACCCACTTGTGACTTCTAGATTCATACAGTAACGTTAATATTACCGTTGCTTAGCAGCAGTGTTTTTCACAACTTAACCACTTGAATGCAACACATATCATGTTCAGGACTTCCTATCTCGTAAACATGAGTTTACGAGTTTCATATGAAGGCGCCATAAGCTTCATCTATTAGCGACAGATGATACATAACTAGCCCAATAAAGTATCATCCAATAAAGAGAAATTTGTATTACTATGTATTACAACAAGAACACAAAACCAAATTGCTTTAGCCTTTCTTACCCTCAGGTGTATATAAACTACAGGTAATGAACTACTTTTTAAAATTTTTTTAAAAAGTGAAATTATTGGTCATCTTATCAATATCGACAATGAGAAGCAGGTAATTATTGGTTACTGGTTTGGGCAGAAAAAAAAATCCACATCAGGCATCAATAACTTCAATGTATTGAGGAAATAATTTAGTGATCAGTGACAAGAAAAACAAACAAAAACAAAGATATACTGAGCATACAACACAGCTTCAGACATAGTGGAGTTCCCTTTGCGGTGGCTGCCTCCAGAACCTGAACAGAACCTGCATCTGCAGGTAACAAAAACTGAATTAAGAATGCTTCGTTTCCAGGTTGCGGGTGACCCTCTGATCAGACACCCTAAGGTGAGAGATAATGAGCAATGTGCTCAGCAGGACTCGACTCTTTAAGTAGTCTGGATACAAGTTGTCAGTCCTCTTAGCGTGGTAGCTTGTACAGGGTCCCCTTATTTAGCATCAGTAGGACTGTTTATGCAGCAGCAGTGAAGCCATGTGAACTTTTAAAGTCAGAGAGGACAGGTTGGGTTTAAGAACAATGAAACCAGCATCACGTGAAGCTGGCAACGACAATGAACCGAATCCTCTATGTTCGCCTCTGACAGATGATAGGCAGCTACAGACAGAGGGTCTCTGATATTGTGAGTTACCCTCTGTCTGTTTCTTACTGCCAGACAGCTCCTCTCAAAGAAGCAGACGGTGCGATCCAAAGATAACAGGACCCAACACCGCTACAGTTTAGAGCGTGTGAGAAATTGAGATGGTATTATTTTTGAGAAACTGCTGGAGCGACATTTTGATCATCTAAGAGAAAGGTCAGCTTTGGGAGTGAGGAGGATGGACTGTGGCAATGGTAGCCTCGCCACAGCTTTAAAACCCTGCAGTGATGAACACTCTGAATCTATACGGCGAGTATGTTCAAACAGGGAATGAAAAGCTAAATAAAAATACCATCTTGTGTGGAAATATTCAAGCCATACCTCGCTTTGCACAGTGAATAACGGGAGAACTTTCAGTGACAGCAAAGAGGAGAGGCACTCTCTGAGACGTCTCAGCCCCAAGAGCTGGAGGGATTATGTAAGACACTCAGTATACTGGGTCACCCAGTCGTTTTTGATACTACTGTACCACTGCTACGCTCATTACAGACTCCCATTTTGTGTATTTGTAGTGTATGGCTGAGCCTCTGTGTGACATTAAAATCAGTTAATTATGACAAGATTTTATACTACTTCTTTTTTTTTTTGTACTGTACTATCACACAGGGGTTAGTCAGGGTTTTATCTGTTTACCAGGTGCATTTTCTGACCTGAGGAGCCCCTTACAATGTGACTAAATGCTGCTTTTTAAAGGGACAGTACACCCTTAAATAGAATCCATTGTTATCAAGTGGATTTTAATCAGCAGCATAGAGACAGAGTGTGGTGGTGATGTCATCTGGAGGAAAAATATGGAGCTGCTCCTTAATCAATGAACAACTGCTCAGCTATATGACAGTCAGCAGCCATGATGTTTTTTATTGGTTTATGGTAACGCCAAAATCTTCTAGCGATAATAAGATGTTAATGCAAATTTGTTTTAACACAACTAATTTCTTTAATGCATTAACACAACTTTCCATTGGTACCAATCATATCATACAAGCTTATCATGAAGGAGTCATGGCCATTTTCAAAGAAGTCCCTTGACCTCTGACCTCAAGATATGTGAATGAAAATGGGTTCTGACAATTTTATTTTTAACACCACTAATTTCTTTAACGAATCAATGCAAATTGCGATTTTTGGGTTGTGAAGGTCTCCGTTTTAAAGCTAGAGTGAAGATAACTGGCATCATATAACAAATCCATTGGTACCTTACTAGCTTGTTGCGAAGGCGGCTAATTAACGTTCTAAACTTGTGCTAAATTTTGGTGAGGAAAAACTGGCACTGCCATTTTCTAAGGGGTCCCTTGACCTCTGACCTCTAGATATGTGGATGTAAATGGGTTCTATGGGTACCCACCAGTCTCCCCTTTACAGACATGCCCACTTTATAATAATCACATGCAGTTTGGGGCAAGTCATAGTCAAGTCAGCACACTGACAGCTGTTGTTGCCTGACCACTCCCATGTTGATAAGAATATTAGATACTTGACAACTCTCCCTTTAAGGTGCAGTTTGAACAGACAAAAAATGTGTGATTAATTTGCAATTACTGTATTTTTCGCACTATATGGCGCACTTAAACTCGCCAAACTGTTAAACTCAGACACTGATGATGAAGGATTCGCTGTATTTCTGGAAGAGGAATGAACTCAAAAGTGAGAGTGTTGCTTTGTATTTCATGTGTTACACCTGAAAGATGTTGAGTTATTGAGTTATTAAATGAAATGAATAAAGTTTGACTTATCTGACCGTTTTGTTTCACTGAATGCGCCTTATAATCCGGTGCGCCTTATAGTGCGAAAAATACGCTAATCACAATTAACTATGGACAATGAGGTGATTAACCGTGATTAAATATTCTAATCAATTGATGATTGATTTCATCTCTCGATAATGCTATTTATCAAGATACAGCATGTTTTCTCTCAGTTCAATAAAGAAATAGTCTGTATTAATTAATAACCACGTGGTTAAGCCTATTTTTTGTATAATCCTGTGTAAAATAAATACTTGACAAATGAGCAGTGCTGATTATTTTCTCATTTAATTGAGAAAGTTTGTGCAATATTAACAGTTTCAAGTGAAATTATGAAGAAAAAAAAATCTTTCCATATATACACATTTGGGGCTGCACGGTGGTGTAGTGGTTAGCGCTGTCGCCTCACAGCAAGAGGGTCGCAGGTTCGATTCCGGCTTGGGACTCTTCTGTGTGGAGTTTAGGTTAATTGATGACTCTAAATTGCCCGTAGGTGTGGATGTGAGCGTGAATGGTTGTCTGTCTATATGTTGTCTGTCTCTATGTGCCCTGCGATGGACTGGCGACCTGTCCAGGGTGAACCCTGCCTTCGCCCAATGCCAGCTGGGATCGGCTCCAGCCCCCCGCGACCCCTAACGGGATAAGCGGTTGACGATGAATGAATGAATATACACATTTGTTAATCACTTTGAATTGTGTGATGTAAAAACAAAACCGCAACCCTGAAATGACATTCTCTCAAAATTTCTCACATCACTGGAAAATTTGTGTATCATGATATCTCAAGATAGATGATTTTATCATGATAGGATTCCATCGAAAGACAATGGTTTATGGATGTTTTCTGACTGGTGGGCCTACTTTTCAATAAAAGCCATATAGGATGACTAATTTACTTACAATGGCCAACGAGTGACACCTGATGACATCATCTATTCAAGTGTTTATGCTCTGATTCCCAAGTAAAGAGACAATACTGAGTCTGACTACTGCTAGACAGAGCCTCACTCTTTCCTCTTGTTACTCAACACACAATCAAGTGGGGGAATGAATATATAATCTGTGTGTAGGTGGGTCGGTTTTACAAAATATCAGAGCAAGCCTAGACAAACACGATCCGTGTATTTAGGCTCCAAGGCCATTTCAAAACCCTTCATGAGCTGAAGTAAAGGCAGCAACTGGTCAGGACAGGTTGGCTGCTAACACAACGTGGACTCATTGTTTCTGTGGTAGTGTCATATTACTCCCTTTGCAGAACAAAACCTGGTTTGTTCCAACTCAGAGCAGATTAAAAAAAGTCTGGCATGTGAAAATAACATTTCTATTGAGAAGGGAAAATATTAGCTTCTCTAAAACGTGTCTAAATCTATTTATAAATGTATATTTATTATTAATAGTCACCCCAAGGACGTGTTTCGGTAAATACACCTGCTAACAAATAGTTTCATAAAGCTATCGCATATAGTTTAATTAAAACCGGACGTTAAGTAATGTTGACTTCACAATAAAAGCACCGTCACCGTGACAACAGCTTGCGTAGATATTATGAATTAATTATTTCATATTAACTATTTCTTACATTTCATCGTCTTCCTTTTTTACTATTTATTTATTTGTTTGTCTTATAATCGGTATCACGTGTATTTAAATTGTAATTTTATTTTAGCTCAGACCGGAAATGGTAACTTATTATGACCATTAGCTTGATATTGTTCTAGCATAGCGGTGCTACTGACAGCTGGCACCTTCTGCTTTCTCTGCCCCGACTTTACATGTAGTTTCACGACATAATAATGAAGAAGAGCGCCCAGAGTATTAAACGATTAAACTGTTTATTGCATGAAATGTGTGATAAAAGGACAAATATGTCTTCATCGCTCCCCGATCTCGACGGGCACGGCTACGTCTCCTGTGTACCAGGAAGAGACACAAACATCCCACCGTTATGAGCTTAAACACATGAAATAAAACAGTTCAGATCGATGCAGTTAACACTCGCTGGGTGTAGACAGTGTAGATGTTGGTTAGCTTGATACTGAAGGAGGACACCACCGATAACAACTTTGTTTTGTGTCCAGATCTCGGCCTGTTCTCACATCGCTACTAGTTTCGCAGCATCGGTTCAGTGTGGCAAACACCCACCCCTCCTGCTGCACCATTTCCGTGTTTTATACGGAATCATTTCCACGGAGCCCCTGCCACGTCTATTAAATGCGCAGGTTTTGATCAATAACACCGCTAGACAATAGCAGACAGCCTTTAATGAATGCAAATCACACTGTGTTGCCAAACACTGCGACATCGCAGGATAACCGGTTAATAAGTGAGAGGGTGCATGACGTGTCTAAATCAATGAGTCCAAGACAGGGACAAATGTGGAGCTAAAACAACACAACTTACCAAGTGCCACCTCGCAGGCTTTGCGCAATTGTGAATGGTGAGCCTTTTTCACCTCCTTGTCGGCCAGGATCTTTTCCAAAGCTCGTGTAAGGAACATGTTTTTCGTCTTTTTGCCCTCAAACATGTCGCACCGGAATTTGGGGCGAGGTGTGCCTGGTCCCAAGAGAGGGGGTGCAGCCGCCTCGAGTAGAGATGTAGTCCTTTACAGATGTCAGCCGCAGAGCCCCTAACAGACAAACATAAATAAACACAGAAGGTGGGGTAAATCCCTCAGATTTCCATTAACGACCTGCCTCCTGCGCCATGTTGGAGAGAGGAAACGACGTCACGTACGTTTGAGATCGGCCGCAGTGAGGCAGCAGGGAGAGAGAGAGAGAGAGGGAGAGAGAGAGAGAGAGAGAGAGTGAGAGAGAGAGGGAGAGAGAGAGGTGTCATGAGTGTAGTCTTACAGCTAAGCTTTAGTACATAAGCTTATATAGGCTTATTAAAGTCTGTCACATGTAAAATAACTGTCATTAATATATGCATGATGTGAATTAAACCAAGCAGCTTCAGCGTGTGCAGGATTTCTATTTTTTTCCGAATAAAACAAGTATTTTTTTCACTTGCATACAATATTTGTCAAGTCAATTTTATTTGTATAGCCGAAAATCACAAATTTGCCTCAGAGGATGTTGGGGGTGGATGTCATGAGTACAAGGTATCAACATAATGAAAATACAACATAGATAAGCCATATGACAAAAATTAATACATATCATAATGTGAACATATGGGAAAAGGTGGATCCAGGAGGATGTCAGGCAGCTTCCAGGCATCTTCAAACACAGAGACAGAGCAACACAACCTCCTCTCCATGCCACATAGATAGAGACAAAGCAACACAACCTCCTCTCCACAGCAAATAGATAGAGACAGAGCAACACAACCTCCTCTCCACGGCAAATAGATAGAGACAGAGCAACACAACCTCCTCTCCATGCCACATAGATAGAGTCAGAGCAACACAACCTCCTCTCCATGCCACATAGATACAGACAGAGCAACACAACCTCCTCTCCATGCCACATAGATAGAGACAGAGCAACACAACCTCCTCTCCACAGCAAATAGATAGAGACAGAGCAACACAACCTCCTCTCCACGGCAAATAGATAGAGACAGAGCAACACAACCTCCTCTCCACGGCAAATAGATAGAGACAGAGCAACACAACCTCCTCTCCATGCCACATAGATAGAGTCAGAGCAACACAACCTCCTCTCCATGCCACATAGATACAGACAGAGCAACACAACCTCCTCTCCACGGCAAATAGATAGAGACAGAGCAACACAACCTCCTCTCCATGCCACATAGATAGAGACAGAGCAACACAACCTCCTCTCCATGCCGCATAGATAGAGACAGAGCAACACAACCTCCTCTCCATGCCACATAGATACAGACAGAGCAACACAACCTCCTCTCCATGCCACATAGATAGAGACAGAGCAACACAACCTCCTCTCCATGCCACATAGATAGAGACAGAGCAACACAACCTCCTCTCCATGCCATATAGACAGAGCAAAAACAGAGCAAAGGATCACTCTGTATGTGGACTCTATTAGCGGAAATAGAATTTGATATTCAAACTATGTTTTCATTATTGTATAATCACTTTAAAATACAAATCATGTTTGAGTTAGCTTAGAATGAGCCCAGAACGGACAAAGCAAGCACTGGCTCGAGAAAGAGCATTTCACGTTTATATGTTACCTGAAAGCCACCGTAGTTCTCCAACACGCCTGTGAAACTGTGGTATCATGAGCTGCAGAGTACAAAACCTTTGCTACCATGGTGGAGCGAGGCGAACGGTGTTACCATGGATTTGCACTCAGTGGTTCGCGTTACCGCAGTCTTGGAAAAGGAGGAGTGAGTGAAGGGGTGCTCAGTTGGTTGCAGTCTGCATCCACACCATGAGATGGTGTCAAATCCTTCACACTGTTGTTTTAATGGGCGTTTTTTTTCCATTTGAGAGTCTTTAATTGAATGTTTAATGTCACTCCAATCCATAGATGTAGATTTTCCCTCTATAATATAATCATAAAAAACCTTAAACATATTCTTAAAACATTGATGACTCAGATTAAGTTGTTGCAAATATATATATTTGTTCATCCTCCTATCACTTTGCTTACTGCTTCACCTCATCTATGGCTGTTTACATGTTTAGTATTTGCTGTACTGCCTTTTACGGCCTTGAGCAGCATTTAGCAAAGTCTGACAGCAAAGACATCCAGGAAATCTGGCAATTTGACAACACAGATTTGGCAGTTGTGGGTGGTGGAGTTCATTTTGCACTTTGCGATGCCTTGCGTGTCAGTTCCACCATTTCTGAATCCATAAATAAGAGCAGGGACCAGAGATGAAGAGTGGAAAAGAAAAAGAAGAGGATGTTTAAAAGGGAGAAAGATTGATTTTAAGTGTAGTGCTTAACCAAGCTATCAAAGGTCAGTGAGTTTATTATACTGAAATTCATGCAACTAAAATAGTGAATATTATCAACCATCCCTACCAACATGTGTACAAAACATGTACAAAACACAAACATGGGCTACAAATGTGACATTTGGCTGTTTTCAATGTGACAATATTTACTGTGTTATATAACAACATTTATTCCAGTCAGATATTTATTACAATCTCACATTAAGCACATAAGCTGTCAAAAGTAAACATGTCTGACATTGTCATTGATCCATACCTGAGTAGTGACACAGTAAGCTGCTGAGGTGACAGGTCATTCAATTCAAATTACAGCCTGACCCAAATAAAAACTAACAAAAAAAATCTCAATTTAAACCCAAGATTGTCAGGTGATAGCATATTATGTACACCAACAACATTGCAGTAATAAAGGCATTAATACATTAACATCAAGGTACTGGCACTTGGTAGGACTAATTTCAAAATGAAACCAGAATAAAAATAGAGATTATTAAAAACAGTTCATGTGAAACACATTTTTGGAAGACATTAGCTGTTTCGTTTTGTTTTTCTTTAAAGTGCTATTGTATCGTGACAAGTGCTCACACGACCACCATTCAGCTTATAGCACGCAAAAGTCTGCATTAGTAGCATTTTTGTTAGAGGAGAGCAATTTGGGGAAGAAAGAGAGGATTACATGCTAGAAAGTCAGTACATTGGATTTGCATGGGAAACGTAACTGATCCAGGATGCTCTCTGACACCATATGTGTCATCTTATTGTGTGTAAACAGGCTGGTCACTCATAGGATTCATAGTTATTCGCACAAAAAACGGCACCATTAGTTCATATCTCAACAGAAAGGAAAAATAAGGTGAACAACCTCAAACACATGAAAAGCTGATTACAATTCCTGCTTTACTGGTCCTTCTTCTTCACCTGATAATAATCTGGGAGGAATATGAAATCTCAGGCGAATATGAGGTGTGGAGATAAGTAACTGTGAAGGTGGAGCTCTGGGGACCTCATATATATGGAAATCTGTCCCTGTCTGTTTCACACTTCTTCAGCAGCCCTGATGCAATGGCCTTCACTGCCCTCATAGTCTCCGTGCAGGTCGGGTTGATCAGGGACTCGGGCAGCAGGAAGCCGAAGTATCCCGTATCCCTCAACTCAAAGGCGAACGCATACGGGATCCCATTCCTGTAGGCCCAGTCTATAGAGCTGCCTGAGCTCACATCTGTGAAAACAAACAATAATAAAAGCTTAGCACAGTATTTTGTTATACAAGCTTTCAGAAATGTGGTGAACATTCACTTAAGTAACATTGTCAATACAAGGCTTTTACTTATAAGTGCTACTTTTACTTAACTGAATGATTTGAATATTTCTTTCACCGCTGCTGACAACAAATTGATTCAATTTTAGGTAAAAGCATTTCATTATTATAGATGCTAAAGCTACATCTTTGCATTTTACGTCTCTCAAGGGGCGCACACAGAGTGCAACATTAAATTGACTGTGTATTTATAGAAAACTGGCACTTTTCCCTGCTTCATAACATGAGTGTGGATCTATTTTCTGTGTTGGCAAAAGAAAGAAACAGGTTAAAAGGAAAACAGCAGGTACCGCATGGTAAATAAAACTAAACTTGGAAGACGCAGTGAAGAGAAAGAAGAGTACCCACACAGGGTTGTGGAGGCAGGTCCATATCTGTACCTCACTCCATAGGCAGAGTACAGGGCTGTCACCGCATTATGAGCTGCTGACTCCTGGATGGTGAAAGCAGAGGGCCAGTTCATTAGTGAGCATATATAAGTCTGTATAGCGAGATTTATGCAATATCGAGACACTACTGGAAGCTGGTGGATAATAATAGACTTGTTGAATATTGGTTCATTATCAAGCAATGGACGTCTTACCACGCAGTTGAAGTTGGGGATAGTGGCGTACTTGTACGAGTACGGGTAAAGTAGCATTTGGGCGTAGGCATGGATGGATATATACGCTTTGACGCGTTTCTTGTGCTTGCGCAAGAACTTGGCGACGGCCTTGACTTCAGGTTCAGACTCTGGGAAGGGACCACAGTAGGTGTCGTCACAGGGATGAGAGGAGGCGCCTTCCTCTGGGAGATGAAAGGAGGAAAAAAGGCCATTATGTTAATCATACCAGAATGCATTAAAGGGACAGTGAGTAGCATTTAGTGGCATCACCCTTCCCTTTCACAGGCATGTCGGAGAACTATGGTGGCCTTTGGTTTATCTGTTCAGGGCTACTGTAGAGACATGGCGGAGCAACATGGTTTATACACTAATGAAAACACTGTTATTATTAATATAATATTACATTTCTGCTAAGAGATCACACACACCTTTAAGGGAGAATTTGGAAGCACAAATCCAAATTTTGATCATAGTCCATTCAAATTTTCAAACTAAATCTAAAAAACTGGTGCTGTGATCTAGATTATTTATATGTTGTGACTATGAAGGCAGGGTAGAGAGATGGAGGGTGATATTGTTGGGGAAAACTAATGCAGATGAAATCACGAAAGTTACATTATAATGCCAAAGATACCAGTCCCAAACAACACAAGCTGCATTGATATTTGCATATGAAAGTCCACTAGAAATACTGTAAGTAAGAAGCGAGTGGTGGTGAATATTATAGATAATTAGCATGGATTTCAGAAAGGCAACTCTGCAGCAGTCATTACAGATGTACACTATAAACCAAGGTCTTTTCCAATCCACCTTTCATATGTGTAAATTCATACGTATCATATGCTGCGTGGCTATACATAAACATTTCACTGACAGCTTTTAAATGACGTTGCCAAATAGCCAATTTGTGAGGAACTATTCCTTTGAGAGGGCAAAATTGGTTCCACAATTTCCCTGTTTTTCAAGTCACATCACATCTCCATATGTTAAACATCTCTGTTATATTCTTGGAGCGCTCCCAGAGTGATGATGATTCAGCAGAACCCCCTCAACCCCGACCCGCCTCCCACCCAGCGACAAAATGACATCAAACACAGACTGTTGTCACCGTACAAATATTTTACTCACAGCTTACACTGATTAATAGTCAGCATAGACTACATCAGTAACAGACTACAAGGAGTGCCTTGCCAAGCTCTAGTGTCTCCGTGTGCTGAGTGCGTGACAGAGATTCAGTTGTTTTTCCTCACATTTCAGCTGAAGTTGAACTCACCACACCATTTCACTTTCCAGTTCCTGTTAGCGTCCACTCCTCTGCAGTGGAACCTGTGATTTTTGGACCGTGTTTTCCTCCAGAACCGATCCTGCACACGGAAAACAAAGTCAGTGTATGTCCGCTGACTGGCTGTCACACTCATGGAACAAATGGAGCGTCCTGCCATCTCCAAAATAATCCATCTGTCACTCATTCAGCTCTGGTTGGTCTATTATGCTCACAGATATGTCGACAGTAGCTGAGGATCATTTCTCACTGAAGTATAGATACTTGTACAGAGATAAGGGCTGCATAATAATAAAAAGGTTTTAGGGTGTTAGTTTTGCAATTACTGTATAAATTCTGATCCTCTTGGATGCAAAATATTCAGTATAATGCCTTGAAAAATATTCAAAACCTGTGGGCAGGAGTGATCTGTTAGCAGTTATTATTCTGAATACATGCACCTGAATAAAATAAAGGTGTTTCAGTATTTTGCAAAGTATCTAAATACTTCAGAATAATGTCTACACACAGGACAAAAAGACTCATGGTGTTTGAAAGTCATCTACAGCGAGATATTATTCTACGGTACCTTGGTCCAGCTGAAGTGATATCCATCCACGTTGAAGACAGGCATGATGTAGAAGTTGAGCTGGTTAAGCAGTCGTCTTATCACAGAGTCATACTGGTAGGAGTTGACCGCCTTGAATTATAATATGAAAACATTAGAATTATAGAGCTCATGTCTAAAATGTGGTCTAATAATACATGTAATTACTACAGTGTGCCAGCAGCTCCCAATCTTTTCCCTCCTTTCTCCTTATCATTGAGTAAACTGACGACCCCTGACTAACTGATATGTTTCATATTATATTAAATTCATAACAACTAGTAAACTGTACAATTTTCCCAAATAGTGCAAAAACTGCATGTAAAATGCGTAATTTGGATGAATTTTGAGCAGCTTATTTCCTTCCTGTGAATTTGACATCAGAGATGAGTTTTCCTGTTATTTTTGGGGACTTTTAGTACAATTCTCTGTATTGTGTGTTTTTTTTTTTATTCTTAACAAACAGTCATACTAAATAAGCTTCTTTTTTGACAAATTCAGTGTTTTCTTCTCCCTGATGCCATTGTTCTAATAGCTCTTTGGTTATTTTAACTATGTACTTTTCTAATGCAGGATGAGGCTGTTTAGCAGAGGGGAGGCTCTGTGAATATAGTGGGACCGTTTATCCTGTTTGTATCCTAAATAATAATAATGTATGTGTGTGTGTGTGTGTGTGTGTGTGTGTGTGTGTGTGTGTGTGTGTGTGTGTGTGTTGGGACCCGGTGCAGTGTGCTATGTTTTCTGTCTATGTTTGCTATCATGGTTCTTTAAATGCACAGCTACAGTAGGTTAATACTCAGGTGACCACTGGGCTAATACTGCTTATGCCTGCACTTTAATCAGACTCAGACCAAGGTTATTATAATTTAAGTCTTAAACAAAGATGGCACCCTGACCTCCAGTGGCCAACCTTAGTTACTACATGCCAGTGGATTCACATTTTAGGGCACAGATACGGTACATCTGAGCCAAGTGGTGCATCTTCCACTGTTTTCCTATGTTGAACATTTTCTCTTGTTCTTTTTTTTCTTCTTCCCGCCTTCAGTCTGTTTCTGATTTCCTGCTGCTGCTATCTGTCTTTTCCCTCCCTTATTAACTCACTTTCTGCTCCTACTTTAACCTTCTTTGAAGAACTCCCCGCTGAACTTGTGTCTGTGTAATGGCCTCAGGTGAATTAGTCAAACATTTAGTTCAAACCACCCTTTTGGAGGCCATTTCAAGAAGTGTGTGCGAACACAATGACTGTAGAGCACAAGACACTGTTTTGTAAACGGTATGATCTACTGAACATCAGTCAAGGTCATCTTTGAAATGTGCATGTGCTGCTTTATAGCGTCAAAGTTATTTTCTCCTCAACATCAGCTTGTTTTTGGAAATACTTCCTAACATTCGTTTAGCCTTTTTTCAAGTACCTGTCAGCTGAGGTCTATCATGCAAGGATCCCTTAAAAAAAAGGCTGTGACTCAGCGCTCTGCTTCGATTTTCTTTGACTTTTTCTTTAATTAATCTTAACACTCTGGCACTGCGTAGCTAATCCCACTCATCTGGCATCTAAGTAATAGAAAACAAGCTATTACAGGGTTCTTGCTGTTAATGTCTGGGTCTGATCTGGTACCGTCCTCACTTCAGAGGGTTGTGACTAAGACGTTTTAAGGGTGTGATGGAACTTGTGTGCGCGTCTGGGTTGTGTTCAACATCTGAACAATAAAGGGTATTCTTCAGCATTTGCATAACTGCGTATGACGAACGAACAGATGTTCACATTTTGTCGATGACACAAGAGAGCGAACATCACGGGCTGCTTGCTACAGGCTATCATTTAGATATGAGACACTGTTGAAACATGTTCAAACAGTGTTTCAATATTTAAATTTGCAGACTGGAAAACAAGAGTACCTCCTTGACAAACCACTGGCAGAAAGCAGGCCCTATCCACTCTCTGGCATGGACGCCACAGTCGATCCACACAGATTTCTTCTGATGACGACTTCTCTTTCCTATCTGACAGGAGACAAGCACTGTCAGTTTTATAGAGTAGCACCGGTGTGCATGTCTTTACGTGTGTGTCTCATGCTTTCTCTCCTACCTGAAGCACGTAAAGCGGCCTTCCCTCGTACGACTTCCCAATGGAGAACATGTCAATCAGGTCCGACTGGGTTCTGTTCATGTCAAACATCCAGCTCTGGATCTTCAAGACAGAGAATAAAATGTAGAGTTAATGTTATTCAGGGGTTTGTTTCCAAAGGTTTATTGTGCATTTAATTTTTCAGACTCAGAATTAAAAGTAATTTCAAAGCTGGAGTGAAAACCACCTTGTGTCTTTGTCTGCACAACGTGTCTGCACACACACATGCATGTGTAAGTGTGTGTTTTACAGCAAAGGAGAGAATCAGAGCTCAGTACTAAAGATCTGTGTAGACTCTCAGGATCTGTGTGTGGCATTCACGCTGCTTCTTCACAGGACCTGACAGAGTCGTGAACCAGGAGCCTGATTGACCTGGGAAAATACTCCACGGCTGTGAAGTGTCTGAAGTAGAGTGTCTCTGTGTGAGAGAGCACAGAGAGGCTGTGGGAGAGAGACCTGTGGGATGGCGTAATTGGGAGTTTGAGAGCAGCTCAGTGAGGATGTTTGTTTACTCTGTGTGTGTGAATTAGATCAGAGAGCAGAGGAAAGACAGGCAGGCAGGTACATGGTGGGCTTCACATCTACCTCTTCCAAAGAGTGGTAAACCTCGTAGTCATACTGAGACTCTGACCTCCGCTTGCGAGAGGAGCGATGCTCTGTCTGCTTTTCAATTTCCTTCTGCAGATTGGAGATAAACACCCTGTGGATGGAAGAGAGGAAGTTACACAATCACGATAGACTTTATACACAACGACCATCACCAATAATCAACAATACTCATAGATAATATTGTTTTAAATATTTCTGCTTTTGTACA
This sequence comes from Pterois miles, assembly GCA_947000775.1. Taxonomy (NCBI): domain Eukaryota; kingdom Metazoa; phylum Chordata; class Actinopteri; order Perciformes; family Scorpaenidae; genus Pterois; species Pterois miles. The sequence continues at coordinate 14,694,631 of CAMQGK010000028.1, forward strand.
CAATTGGTACCACTTTCTTGCTTGTTTGGGTAGCTGCTGTTTATCCAACTCTTGCGCTTCTTTTTAAGTGAGTGAGTGATTAAGCCATTAAGAAAGTCAATAAGAAAAGCCTGATGTCATATTAAGCCAACAGGCCTGAAGTTTCTGTGTTAGTTGGGTGTTCAGTGTTAGTTCATCATTAAAAAATGAGTGTTTCACTAAAATAATCCAGGAGGTCTGTAGTTACCGTAATTAATTTGTTTATGACTATTCAAAAAGTCCAATAACTGTAAATAAGAGTAATATTAAAGCTTATAGAAATATGTGCATATAATAAAAGGCATATTTAGTTAAAAAGCTAGATAAAAAGAGAAATTTGCAATTACAAATATGTAACTAGGGCTGTTGACTTATCTGTAAATTATTTTTAGCGCTTGTCTATAAAATAATTAATTTTTTAAACTTTTTTTAAACCCATCACAACTTCAAATATCTTTTTTTAGATCAACAAAAAGTTCAAAACCTGAAAATAGTCAGTTTAAAACTAAATATTTGGCAAGAAAACTGCAAATCTTCACATCTGAAAAGCTGGAAGTGCGAATGTTTGGGACCTTTTCCACTACTTTTGCTTTAAAAATGGCCCTAACGATTACTCTATTATCAAAGTAGTGGCCGATTATTTTCCATCTGATCACTCTAATCGATTAATCGACCAATCCGTAAGTTTATACCACGAAAATAACCTCTAATAAGGGTAAGATTATTTGGTTTTCCCATCTGCAGTAACTATTTTTGTCCAGCAGAGGGAAGTGGTGGCGCTGTACAGAAATACCAGCAACAGCGCCTCCAGTGAGAGAGAGTAGAACAAGACGGCAGGCGGACAGCTAGCTAAAATGTAAAAGCAGACAGGAAACAAACCACACAGAGTAGAATGTATGAACGCAGCGTAAAAGTTAATTTTAAGTTTCTTCTGAATGATATCCGTCCGAAAATGTGCCACAACGGGTCGAAGTTGTGCAGAGGATTTAATGCTATCTGGTGAGTGTTTCATATTTAAGCTTAGCTACCATTCAGTGCTAGCTAACATAGCTAACGCTAAGTCTGCTCATAGAGTGAGAAGTTCTCTTGATTAAAATTCATTAATTGTGTTTTATAGATAACACATGTACTAAAAAACAATCACAGTATGATTTTAGTTGAATAAATTAAAGCACAACTGGAAGGAATGAAATGACGTTGCTGTTGTTATGCTAGGGCCACTATGTTCAGTGAATAATATTTGTAATAATCTTGAAGGTAGCATTGCTTTTATGTTGTTTATACTTTAATATTTGTGTGGTTCATTTCCTTTCTGCTTGCTATTGTTCTAATGTCTCCTTCTACTCCAACCTTGTTATTTTTACATGTGCAGCGCCACCACTGCCCCGCAAAAATAGCTATTGCAGATGGGAAAAGACTGGAAGTTAACTCACACTATTAGAGTATAGGATATTTTGAGTGGATCACAGACAGTTACATATATTTATTACATGGCTTAGTTGAATACTCAATTGTGATTGGTCAATCACGTCTGTTATTTCTTTATAACAGACCGTTGCTTTGGAAAACTAATCAACCACTACTTTGATAGTCAATTAATCGTTTACTCATTAATTTGGATTTTAAGTGATATTAGCTCCAGATCTGGTAATTTCCTGGTGATTAGTGAGCAAATTGATAATGGACATACACCAGACTAGAGAACGTACGGCAGATTAACTCACCCTATACATTTACCTACACAGTGGGTCACAGACATTACATTTATTTATTTATTTCACAGCTTTTATTGAATACTCAATTTTTGATTGGTCAATCACAACGTTCTACGGTCTGTTATTTCTTTATAACAGACCGTTGCTATGAATAACAGACCGTTGCTATGGGCTCAGTTCTGATGTCGGTCTATGGAGGATCGTTTCTGTATCAAATTATTGATTTCTTAGGAAAGTAGCCATGTAATAAGCAGGATAATGTACAGCTAGCTGGTCATTGTTGTAAAAGACAGTAGGAAAAGTGTGTCATTGCCCTGTCAGGGTTTCTTTCACAACAATGACTGGCTTGCTGTACATTATCCTGCTTATTACACGATTTATGCATTAATTTAGATTTTTGAGTGATATTAGTTCCAGATCTGGTAATATTTTAATTTAATGAATTTTTATCCTGTTTATGCTGGTTGTTTCATGGTGATTTGTGAGTAAACCGCTGATGGACATACACCAGACTAAAGGACGTACGGCGGAAGAGGCAATGACGCTCAGAGGATGTGTGGAGGAACATCTCACCAGGAGGACTAATTCACTCCACAGTCTTCCTCACATGGTGCAGGTAAGCAGAACGATTACACCATCCTCCAGGAGAAAAAAAAACACATCTCCCCGCTTTTATTTGAATTGGTTTGTTATTTTCTCAGAACTCTGTTTATTTTTCTCCTCAGCCTGAGTGGGTTGAAGCAGCAAGGAAAAGACAATGAGGACAGAATAAAGGAAAAAAATCTGTACAATGTTTAGTATTACTTTTAAATCGGCTAGGTGTTTAAGTAATCTGAGCAGGTGTTCTGGTGTTTTCATTCCTCTACTCCTCCTTGAAAAGTACCTAACTTAAGCGCTTGTGCATATATCATTCCATAGTGTGCCAAGGATATGCTTACATAATAAAATAAACTAACTTACTTCTTAGTAGCTTTCTAAGCTTTCCATTGCATCTCATGGTCTTCAGTCATAGAATAGCTGCATGCAGGTCACAACCTGGCAACCTAAATGTTATTGTTCCTATTGTTCCATATAGCTACTGTAAAACATAAAATAGCATGTAAAATTACTGCAGATTTAATAATTTGTTACACTAGGTCCCTGTTTGACTGTAGTGTTAATGCATTGTAATAGGCTGTCGAAGGCTGGTGTGAAGTGGTGGATCAGGGGTCCTGAATGTATTGTTGACTCATTCCTAACACTAATTATGCAACTGCTCTCATCACCTATCTTCTTTTCCGACGTTCAAATCAGTTTTCTACATCAGTACTCGCCCTGTTTGTTAGATGATATGTATGACACTGCTGTCTATCTGTAAGTGAAATGTGTTGTAGATGAGCCAAAACTATAATTAACACCGTCATTATGGGTTTATAGACTGTTCTTATGTCTGATCAGACTCTATGCCTCTTCACTTCCCACTCCAACCTAAAACAGATGATGTGTTCTGTTTTTGTAGCAGCTATGCGGGCAGCCAGACTCTCCTAAAATACACTTCCTAATCAAGTCCTTATATATACATTTGTATCCATAACTACTTCAGTAACACTGTAAAAGATGACTTAGTTCTCCACGAGTTAAATGAGATCTTTGACGTCTCACTCCCTCAAAGCCCAAACCGCTCTACCAAAAACTGTCCCCCGCAGTGTAAACCAATTTCCTCAGTCAGTCAACACAGAGTAGAAAAAAAAAACAGCTCATCCTCAGATCTGCAATTCCTCCCTTAGGACAGCGATGACAATGGGATTCTTTCTAGCTGCGGCGGCTTTGATAAAACTCCATCATTTCAACGTTAATTTTGATGAGGGATGGGGCGGGGAGATGAAAAGGCTGCTTTTTGGAGCAGATCGGGAGGGGAGCTCTGATGTAGGCCTGCTGTATGTGTGTGTCCCAGCTTTGAGGAAGCTTTTTTTGCATGCAAAGTATGGCCGACTCTGCATGTGCAAATCATATATTCTGGCTGGGGAAGGATGGGTAATTGCAACGCCCCTCAGAGAGCAGATGTGTCTCTCCGACGTGTAGACACTCGGTTGACAAGATTACCAAATGTGTGAGAGTACACAAGCCAACGTGCATGTGTACTGTTATATGTATCTGTATTCAATGCTGGTAGTCTTTCAAGTCTTACCGATAATCAATATGTTCCTGCTTTAAGCGTGCACGTAAACCCCACGTGTCACTGCGTTTCACGTGGACATCCACTGTGGCGTTTTGACAGATTAGATTCGCACTGTTGGGCTGCCAGAAGTCCACCTAAAGGAACAGGACAAATATATTAGATCAGTCGTTACAGAGACAAGGATTTCATAATGCGGAGTATATGTATGGTCATTTTCTAATATCAGTATACTGTATATTGTGATGTAATATCAGGAAATATCATGGACAAAAATTATCTGACAGGAATGTTTGTTTAGAGGGAATCCAGCAAATTTACCTATTTTCCCACCTAGAGACATTAACGGTGTTGCTACCACAGTGTAAGCAGTGTGGCAAGTTTATATTGTCTCATAGTAAGCTGTATACTTTTATATCACCCAATTAGAGGGTTTTGGGTATCGCCAATCGCTAAGATTCTGCCTATCGCCACATGGACTCAGTAGGATGTACCAATTACGGCTGCAACTTTTCATTATTTTTGATGATTTTCATTCTCGATTAATCTGACGATTATTTCCTCGATTAATCGATTTGATGTGAAACCACGTGAGGTATATCTCTCCTTAATGTGATTCACAAAACATGGTTACATTTGAAAAATGTTCAGACCAAAATAACCATTATTTTCTTTGTCCATTAATCTGTTGATTAGTTTCTCGATTAACTGAATAGTTGTTTGGTCTTTAAAATGTCACAAAATAGTGAAAAATCTCTGTTTCCCAAAGCCCAAGATGACGTCCTGAAATGTCTCGTTTTGTCCACAACTCAAAGATAATCAGTTTACTGTTACAGAGGAGTAAAGAAACCAGAAAAGTCACATTTAAGAAGCTGAAATTAAAGAATTTGTACTTTTTTCTTAAAAAAATTACTCAAACCGGTTAATCAGTTATCAAAATAGTTGTCGATTAATTTAATAGTTTACAAGTAATTCATTGTTGTAGCTCTAGTAGCAATTCAACCAACTCTGACAGGTCAAATCTGGGTTTCTGCCAAAACTGAGCACCAATCCAATACCACGACTCTCTTTCTTTTTCTGCAAAGAAAGAATAATTTTTAAGTGAGGGAACATGAGCTGAGGGTACTGTGGCACTAAAAAGTGAGTCTGTATCCAGCAGCTGTGACGGTTAATTTAACTGTGGAAACACTGAATAATGACAAGAATCTATATTCAGTGTGGATCTGTTGCGTTTTGGCTGATGCCCGCTGATCCAAGGTATTGGCACGGATACCGATCCGGCTAAAAAACTAAAGTTAAGGATTAAAGAGCTGACCTGAAGAAAGACCTTATTATCTCATCTGCTGGAAACATTTGATGGTAACGACCAAATTGTTTTGTTTAGATCTGGGCAGCCTAACATTCCTCTAGTCTCCTTCAAGTGACAAACTAAATCAGGGACATGTTGACGACCCTACAGAGTTAATTGGGCAAAACACACTCTGATGTGTCCCATTAACAACCTGCAGTGAATGACTTTCCTGACCCCGTATTAGCAACAAAAATCCTGTCTTTCAGCGCCTGTTATCAGGCCGTGACAGTCAGATCTGTTAGCTTTAGCTGAAACGGCTAGCCAGCCGTATAAACACAGACGTCATGTGGTAACTGATAAAATAACAGAGAGAGCTGACCTACAAATGATACACACAGTAGCAGAGAACGCTGTATATTCAGTGTTTCTGCAGATGTGTGTGAACATCCTCAGCTGGCTTTCATTGGCACATGGGGGCAGAGACATGCAGACTGGCACACATGCTTGTTAATGTGTCAATTGGTTTAATGGTTTACAGAATGCATACCAGGTTAATTCAACTTTGTTTGGAGCCAGAGGGGAAGAAAATCCTCAGCTGGAATGTTTGGTAACCTGGAGAAGAAACCGCTCTCTACTGCTGCTCTTTTATGGCGTTTCCAAATGGTTAAGTACCCCAAATGTTTCAGCTCCACCGTTACCCAAACAAACCCAAAACACACATGCCTTTAAGGCACTTAAATGTCCCTGATCAGATAACACAACTCCTCACAAACAACTCCGTCAGTTTACAGTTTTATAGCTGTATTTATGAGCTTTAAAGATGCATTCTTTATACATCTTTTTCCTCTTTTTCACGTGTGTCTGTGTATACAGGGAAGCTATAAATTGATTGTGTGTTGTTTTGGTTGATGTAACACAGGCATGGACAGAACAAGAAAGAAAAAGTTATAGTTCAATAAAGAGCTGGCTGTCCTTACAGCAGACGCTATGAGTCAAGTAAAACAAAACAAGTCCCCAAATGTAAAACAGTTTGTTTAGTGAATATGTATTATAACCAAAACACCAGCTGTTTGACATGCTTCAAAGCTTGATGTTGGATATAAAAAAGGAATACTTGAACGTTTTATTCACTTTCATGCTGAGAGTTAGATGAGAAGATCAGTGTACAGCAAATATGAAGCTATACAGCCTGCAGCTGGTTAGCTTAGCTTAGCATAAAGAGTGGAAACGGGGGGAAATAGCTAGCCAAGCTCTGTCCAAAGGTAACAAAATCCACCTTCCAACTCCTCTAAATCTCACTAATTAACAGTTTAGAGCTTGTTTGTTTTATCTATTCACGCGCCGGATTATTTCTTGTCCGAGCACAGTGTTTGGTCCTCTAGTGTGGTTCGTCAACGTGAGGTTGCCATGACGGCGGAGACCCCCAGGAAGTTGATTCCCCTCGTTTCCAGTCCTCAAGCTAACTAGCTTCATATTTACTGTATTTCATTTATCTAACTCTCAGCAAGAGAGAGAAATTACTCCCCCCCCAACAGCAGGACAATGATGATGCTCCATAAACAGTGAATAATGGAAGCATTGACAGCAGCCGCACTGATTGATGATACATCTGTTTAACAGATTTAATCCCTGGAACTTCTCAAACAAATCTTCTCTGATCCAGGAAAGAGACTCACTCATTGTGTGTCATCGCTCCCCTCGAACAACATGGGGCCTCTGGAGATTTCTACTTTAGAGCTGCAACGATTAACTGAGTAGTTTTCAACTATCAAATTCGTTGGTGACTATTTTGATGATCGTTTTGAGTATTTTTTTTTTTTAAGAAAAAAAGTGAAAATGATCTGATTCCATTTTCTTAGATGTGAATATTTTCTGGTATCGTTGCTCCTGTATGACAATAAAATCTTTGAGTTGTGGACAAAACAAGACATTTTCTGACATTTTATAGACCAAATAGCTAATCCATTAATTGAGAAAATAATCAACAGATTAATCAACAGTGAAAATTAATTTTAGTTTAGTCTCAACATTTAGCTGATTAATCGATCCGTTGAACAGAATCAGCAACTATTATTTTGCTAATTAATTTTCAGTCACTTGTCAAGTAAATATAATAAATAATTTGTTAAACATAATAAATAATTGTAGCTTCTCTACTTTGTTTTGTGCAATAATAAACTGACCATGTGGGTTTGGTTAGTGTTTGTCAGACAGAGCCATCACTTTGGGTTTTAGGAAAGTATTGATCTAATTAAATTATACATGAAATAATTAATTGACAACATACTCAGATTATGCACATTAATTGATAATGATTATACGGTTTTATAGTAATACTGTTGTAGTAGAGTAACAGTCAGTATCTCTTGTCCCATTTCAGGAACCAACCCAGTCTCACAGGAAGGCGTATAAATAGCACGACTGTACAACGACTTTCTGCGTGTCATGATGGCACATTTTAGGCTTTTAGCGTCTCAACAAAAAGGAAATGTTGGGTTAGGCAACAAAACCATTTAGTTAGGTTTAAGAAAAATACTATGGTTGAGCTATATGATAAAATATATCAGCTTAATAATAACAAATGATACACAAAATTTCTCAACTTCAGTAAACATTTATTGAACAACACCTATGGTCTGTCTCTCCAAATAATGTATAATCTATATATTGAATACATGAAACAGGTAATCAATAAAACTTTTGGATGAAAAAATAAAGTTTTAGTGCACTTAGCAGCATTTATGCACCCGCTTGATAATCAGCTTAATATGCTCAGACATCAGCTGATGCCGATGATGAGAAAAATAAAAAAAAAAAAGTAAAATAATTGGCCTTCCTGCATCCAGTTAATTGGTCAACCTCTAGCTACAATGTGAACTAAGTAAAATATGTACGGAAACAACGTAACAGAAGTATGAAAAACACGTCACCAACAATACTAAAAAACACGTCACCAGCAAAACTTATTACTTAGAAAACAAAACACCCTTCGCCTGATTAGCTCCTGCATTAGCTCTGAGCGTGGCATATTTACACAGATGCACTTACACTGCAGTTAGCACAGACTACATAGCACACAAGTGACACGCCAAAAGCAAGAAAGGCATCTCCTAGCATGCTAAATGCCTTGCGTGTTATAATGTCATACATTTGCCTTTCCCTGCGAACAGCCTGCAGGTACAGGAATAAACGTGTTCTCCAGGAGCTGAAGTGAAGTAATTATTAACTTTTTGTTGTAGAAATATCTTATCTTTTCAATGCATAGTTTTGGTGAAGGTATTTGCTCTACTGGGTGCATTCAGGAGCTGTTGTGTTTCTTCTCCAGGCTGCCCAGAGGTCACCTGTCAGGTTTACTTAAATTTGTTTCACCTATTAATGCAGACAGATTCGGTAGATCAGACTCGGTTCAATCATGCTAGCTACCATTTAAGTGTCCTCAGTGTATCCTAGACTTCGGTTGATGCTTTTAGAAACATGGATTCTTGTGTACCAGAAGATTTTTCTTGGAAATGACCAACTCACCACCAGGTGTTTGGAAAAAGCAAAGGTAAAATCAGATATAGGCTCCGTGTAATGTCAATCAGCCAAACGATAATCTTGGATAATTTGCTATTTTGTTGATGATGGATCTGATTCTTGATTTTCTGGCGTTCTGTGGTGTCCTGTAGCTGTTTATTCTTTGACCTCATGGCAAGCCTGAAGATGAAAAGTTTGACTCTGGCACTGGAGGCATGGCAGTGTGGCTAAGCTACTGAAAACACAGCTGTCCAAACAGTGGCTGCCGCTGCCTCAGCCGGCCTTGGAGCGCCGTGTCCGCTGCCCTTACATACATAAACCTTCAGCCAGGTCCTGACCAGCACCCTGGCTCTCTCCTAGTGTCCCTCACTACAAATCATAAACATTTACTGAATCCTCTTTCTTGTCCTGTTCTGTTCTTCCCCCGCTTTATTGGTTCTGGACCACTAAACAAAAGTCTGACCTGAACCCCAACAGATGTTTTTCAAAACTCTTGGTGGACCCAAGTGGACCAAACCAGACTGGAGAAACAGACCATACTGCCACGGGGCTGTAGGCAGATCAAAATTTCTGCTGCAAAGATTCCCAATGCTCATATTTAATTTAGTCAATTAGCTGTTCAATTACGTTGTCTGCAAGTTTTATTTGACCGGAGCAGTTCTTTCAAGGAAATCGTTCTGAACATGACCTACATATAAACTCAACAAACCCTAAGTGAAATTTTTTTTTACACAGCCTTTTCCTCAATTTTCCCTATAATTAGTACCAGACTTCATAGTCCTTCCCAGGAAACTTCCTAGAAATTGAGGAAACGCCCATAAAATAATGTGTGATATAGTAATAAAAATAAAACAGACCATGAGATGCAGTTGCAAGCTCTGAGAAAGCTCGTAATAGTGTAGAGATTAAAGTATTACCGTTTTATTTCAACAAAAAAAAATGTAAATCCTGTTACAAAGCCCTCTTCACACCGCGGTTAATACAATTCAGGTGGAGAAATGTTGAATTCTGCTAAAACCTGGAGTTTGAAAATACTGGGATCAGATTAAAAATGTTTTTAACTGTAGGATGAAAATATTGGTGGACCAAATTTGGAGAAGGAGCCAAATTGGACCAATTTGGTAAAGCTACGGCCCTTTCTGCCCACCATTTTATTATATATAGTTTTCCATTAGGGTTTAGTACTGAGGGTAAGTTAAGAGATTTACAGATAAAATCAATGAATCATTTCCATTTCTCAAATATTTGTGATCACTTTTCAGTAACATTTTTCCAGAATTAAACACACCATAGTACTGTTTTCCAAACACTGATCGATCTATTGACGTAGACTAAGTATGACATAAGGCTGCTGTGTCTTGCTGCACCTGATTTGACTGTTTTCAGGCCATTAAATAGGCTTTATCAGTCACTATAAGCACCATAGATGTGGGTCAGTAGGGGCCTACTATGTTGTAAAGGTAAAAGTGAAACTTAAAGCCACAGGTTACACCCAAACAAAAAGACTTATTTAGGTTTAGGAACCAATTTACAGCATGTTTAGGTTTAGGTAACAAAAACACTTAATTTTAGGGGAAACATCATATTTTTCCTTAAAATAACTACATTTCAAAAGTGAGAATGAAACTTGGTTTCACATGGGATGCGATCCCCGGTCTCCCAGGTGAAACTCTGTGTTTTATGTCCCAGTGATGTCCCACCTCCGACCACCACCTAATATGGAGTTTCATGCTGTATAAACCACGATGCCTGACTTCCTCGTCTGCTCCTGTCATTACTACGGTCACTAGATGTCACTGTTGTGTTCGTTTATACCTCCTTTTTGGGATCTACCATGTGAATGGATGATAAAACCTAATATTGGGTGTAGAAGGCCCCTTTTGAGCTACATCTATGGTTCTTATAGTGACTGATAATGCTTGATAACTGTCATAGAAACCTTTATGCAATCACAGTTTTTTTGTTGTCTTTGATCTATTATTCATTGTTATTATTGGAAAATGATCATCAGCATCACACCAATAATAATAAATATGCTGCAGAGGGATAATATTACTAGAAACCCTGAGTTTCAGTTAAATCACCTGCTCAGTCAGTAATTCAAAGAAATTCTTTGACTATTTCTGCACAGTGATGTCTATAATTGCATTGTGTTTTCTATGCCAAGTTTTGCTTTGTATTTGCAAACTAAAACAACGTGCATAAGGAAGGTTATCCATGCTCCTCCTGAGGGTTAAATTACTTCCAAATGAGTTTGGGAAAAGAGGCGAGGCCTTCGTGTCCTTCAGGGTTTCCCCTTTGGTATCGTTGAAACACATGTTCATACGGTTTGTTACTGAAAGAGATCCAAACATTCAGATGTCATTATGAAGACAGCTTTTGCAGCCTATTTTTTACCCCCCATTCTTCCCTTAGGGTTCCTCCTATCAACAGTATCTCGGTCTTTCAGACAGGGAATATGTCCTGACTGTGACGGATAACCACACTCGGCTGCTCGTTGTCACATCACCCCGCCTATAACACCAGCGTCGCGCCTCACTCTGTCTGTGGCTGCTGTTCAAGTGTCACAGAAAAGACCACTGGGGGAGTACAGGCTGGTGTGAGCAGAATAATAACAGATATAACACTTTTAATATAGCATTATTTCAGAAAACAGACATTTTTAAGTGAAATGACTTAAAATTAAGCCTGATGGGGATCATATAGGTATAAATAGAAGTCAGAAAAGTGAGCATGGTGCACTAACCTTCATGTGTCCCAGAATTTTCTTAAGCGCTCCGACCTCCTCGTCATTACTCGGATTTATCCTGAAGACTTGATCACTGCAAAAAAAACAGAGCTCTTCTAAGTGCCCCAAAAGGTATCCACGGTACCAGGTCTTAGATCCATTTTCGCTAAGTGCACATTATTTCAAAAACATCTGGGCGCCTGTGGAGTCACACAGGTAATGCTACCTGCTTTTGTGCTGATTGAAGGTGACACTTATAATAGCAGATGTTTGATGGTGGAATGGGTGGCTCCTCTTTTAGAGCCCTATAGATGACAGGGTCAAAACCCCAGTCAAACAATCGGTGTGAGACATCATTAAAGGATTATATGTCATCGTTTCCAGCTCTGCAGGTAGCACCTGGGACGGTAGCAGCAGCCGTTTCACATTTCTATGCCGTACATACATCAATCATACACTGATATGATACACTGGTACATAGATGTGGAAAACACCTTATTAATGTGTGGAGTTTATACAGAGAAAATAATAAATCATTCATGAATATAATACAGTGATGTGAAGGCCAAGACACCGCACAATGTGTTTGGTTGGTTCAAAGCACAGATACAGTAGGTGGTCCACCATTATTTTGTCAGACTTCACAAACGAGACGAGGCTTGAAATAAAGCTTGTGTCACATACTCCTCCTCATTATGCAGGAAGGGCAGCTGAAACATCGGCCACTGAACAATTATGTACCATACCTGTACAATAGTACCTTTCATTATCAAGTACTATATTACCTTTTATTACTTTTTCAATGCTATCACCAATATTACTCTCAATAACATGCACAATATTACTTTTTTACACTAGTTTATTTCATTAAATGTATCCTACTTTTATGGGTGTGTTACTTCTTATACACTTTATATTTCGACTAGTTTTTATTCTTATGTTGTATTTATTTTTCTATTTTAGGTTACCTTATTCGAGTAGACATTAATGTATTTTTGTGTTTAAGTATTTTGGTTAACTTATTTTACTAATCTATCTTACTTTTGTTGTTCTATTAGCCACTGGTGTTAGTAATACTTCATATGCACTTTATATTTATTAGTGTTGTATTTTTTTATTCTTATGTTGTTGTCATTTTTGAGCACAAGAATTTGCTTTGGGATTAATAAAGCTCTGTGATATTATTATACTGTATTGAAATGTCTGTCGCCACATTTAAACAACAGTGTTGCTCTTGCTTATTTCAAGTATTTGATTACATTTTTTAATCAAGAAAGATTTCACCGAGTCAGCTGCAGAAAAAAAGCTAATTTGTTATAGAATACATTAGTGAAATTAGTTATAATTCAATCGTTACACAGTAATATTAGTCTTCACATGTTGGTGTTGGCAGATGACTGAAACAAACATGAAGTTTGGAGCCTTTCTCACTCTAACCACATCTTTCATCTGAAAACAAAGATCCTCTTTATCCTCATCGTGAATCTCTTACATAGTGTTGCTTTCACTCCCCAGATCACAGTTCCTGGGTTTGACCTTTAAGCCAACATGCTGCCAATAATTTATTACAGGCTCGTAATTACAGACTCTGTGTCTGTTACCTGTCTGTGTGCCAGGTTGTATATGTGTCCACTTTCATGTCTCATGTTTTTAACCTCTTTCTTCCTCTCTCATGTTTCGCTTATTTCAAAGAGCTTTTTTACAATGTGTTATACAGGAAGTCCCCCCCCCCCAACCAAGGGGGTGGTTGGCCACGCTGAGGTTGGAGGAACAAAAGGGGTGTCCGGGTGTCCCCCGTTTCAGAGACCGCAACACCGCCCCAAAAACACCCCGTTTCCATGGCAACGGCGGTGCTAAAAGATGGACTTCAAAGCGAACAGGCAGTAGCGCTCGGAGGTAAGAATACTGTTTAGCTGTGATAGAAATGTCGGGAAACTGACAGATTTCAAACATCAAAAACAAGCTTGTAGTATAAAATATTCTCTCTGTCTGAAACATCAGAGAAATATGTGTTTTCCACAACTTCAATAAACCCTCACTGATGTACGTTAGATATAGGACTAGTTTTTTTGTTTTCACCAGTGCATACAGCACCACCAGAGCTCTGCTGAGGTCCAAACTGAACCATTTCTTCATCTTGTAGTGATTCTGAAGGATGACAGACTGTTTTTGTTGCAGCGTTGGCCTGGTAGAGGCCTTTTGCTTCGGATGGACCAGCTGCAGGGCTCTCTGAGCTAAAGCTGTCAGTCTGCTTAATCCCACGGCGGTACTCTCTCTGGGATGGAAGCAATTAGTTTTAAACCAAGGAGCTGACTCTCAACTGTACAATCTGCGTTTCTTCATGTTCAATAATTCAGTTTCTGAATGATATGAATTATTTTGACAATGACAGTTTTCTTTTTTGGACTCATTGTGAGGCTGGGATGACTTTTGCGTCAAACCAGAGGTGGTGTGAAGTACGCAGTGTTTGGATTATATCCAAAATATATGTTGTTTGAGGCAGACGAGGAGGGGGTTTCCAGCAGTGGTGGTCTCCCTAAATTACATCAAGTGCTCATTTGAAAAAACATCATAAATCCTAACATGTCCCAGTCATGCCTTCTACATGTTTACCCATATAACTCTATGAATCCTGCTCCAGGTGGACCCATTGGAGACCCAGCAGCTACCTTTAGGGTCTAGGTGGGGTGTGTGCCCCACATTCAGCCTCATACACATGCAGACAGATATGTCAGGCGGACTTTTGACAAAAATGACTGTTTAGTCAAATGTCTTCACTCTTGTGATTATAGAAACACGTGGCTACATGAAGAGAGCTGGGAGCTGCTGCTGATCTTACAGCTATAATTTGTGAAATGAGTACTTGGAGCAGTTTGACAGGCCACTGTTGCTGCAAGCATCCCCAGTGTCATCATGTGCAATCTGAATGCCTCTGTGCAGCACAACACAACCGCTCCAAATGCCATCAGACATCAAGATCAGTCTAATTATATTATGTCTCAAACAGGAGACGATGAAGAAGATTTGCGCACTCCTTCTACTCTTAACATCAGATAAAGCCCGTGTCTTTGTGTGCAGTGTCTCTGCAGGAAACTTGCAGCCTTTCCTGCAGGACGAGAGAGGCTCCCGTGAGCCCCAGAAATGAATGGGGGGTCTTTACTCACCCTGCGTAGCGGTTGTTGTACAGATAGGCAGCGACGGGACATAGCACGTTACTGCAGATTATCACACAAGCCAGTAAAACGGAGGCGCGAAATGCGCTCCAGTGGTCCAGTGCCATCCTCGGCCGGCAGATGAAAAACACGCTACTACTTTGCAGGATGCAACTTATCATAGAAGAAATGTGGCCGACTCGGTCCAGCAGCATCCGCCAAGTCACTTTTCTGTCGCGGTGCGCTCTCCAGTAGTTATCCCTCTGACACAGAAGGTGCAAGAGGTGCTAAAGTCGGTCATCTGTTACTCTTTTGAAGCTCTGGGGGGAATTGCAGGGTAGCAGCTCTTTTTAAAAATGAGGAGGACCTGAGTCACGTGGCCCGGTGTCGGCGAAGTTGGTAACTGGATCCCTGATCTCTGGTGCGCGCTGCGTGCGCGCACAGGGGGATGTAATCTATAGTGAGCCGCATTCACAAAATGTGAGTTTTAAAATGGAAAATGACGTCTCTCTTAGCATTTTAAGTGATGCGTAAAGTTTGTGTGGAGACATGAACCGTATCAAGTAGCTCATCGTTATCGCTGCAGAACAACAGGCTTATTCTTCTAGTGCGCTCAGCTCAGGTCCTTTGAAGAAGACACTCGGCTCTTTTCTTGTGTAAATGTTGCACATCTAGACGCTCACAAAGTAGCTGTCATCTGCAGATCCGTAATGTATATATCTGATGTATTTCTGTCAGAAATTGACCCTGTAGAATAGCAGGACGCCTCAGTGAGTATCCTGTTATAGTGGGATCATACTGTCCACCTTTTGGTGGAAACCAAACTTGACCAGTATGCTGCCAAAGAAATGTATGAGAAGTAAAGCCAATGAAACTTGCATTCTTCTTTCATTCATTCTCTCTATTAGCCAACAGGGGGCGACTCCTATGGTTGCAAAAAAAGTCAGATTATATAGAAGTCTATGAGAAAATGAGCCTGCTTCCCAGTTTATTCTTGATCTAACATGAGTTTATGATCTCAGTAGCTAGTTTCAGGTTTTCTTCAATACAGCATGACGTTCATTTAGTAAATTATGGTCCCATTTAGGGTCAAATAGACCTTAAAGGAGGGTAGGCTTTATGGCATGGCTACCTTGAGAATGACAGGTTGCTACAACAGCGTTGTCGGGTCTGAGTTGTCTGTGTTTTTTTCTTACAACTTTAACACTTTCACAATATGTTTACAGTTCATGAAAGTTAATTATAACGCTTTTCGTTGTCTGAAAATTACTTATTCAGTGTTCGGTTGCACTTAGTTCCACCCTTTTGTGTCAATTCTGGTTGCAAAAAAACAACATGGCGATGGCCAAATCCCAAGATTGCAATGACCAAAATGACAAACTCATGGCTTTAAAACGGCAATGAACCAGTGGGTGACGTCACAGTGACTACATCCACTTCTTAAATATAGTTTATGATCCCAAGTGGACAGGAAGAACATAATGGACCCAGAAAACAATAAGGGAGCATTGTTCATTCAGACATTAAAGAGGATGTATTGTGTTTTTTTTCTCCCTTTTCTGTAGTGTGTTGTTTAGTTTTTTTGTGCATGAAAAAGGTCTGCAGGTTTACTCTCGCTTGAAGTCCTGCTTTTTCTTCTGTAACATGGTGATGTCACCTAGTAGTACATTTGCATAACACCCGCCTGGCAGCTAGTTTGGCCCGCCCTCAAACAAAGCTAGTTTGAGCGGAGCTGGAGTCCGAAGGGTTTAGTTCAGTTGACTAATCACAACAGAGTGGGCCAGCTGACCAATCAGAGGTGCTCAAACAGAGCGTTTCAGACAGAGAGTGAAAAGAAGTGCAGCAGCACAGCTGGTATGGGAACTGGTATGGCCGGTATGGCATTTTTTTTTTTTTTTTTTACATTAAAGCACGTAAACCTGTTCTAGTAGACACCCAAAATACAAGCATGCACCTGAAAATGAGCAAATGAGCATAATAAGTCCTCTTAAAGAGCCCACTGAGCTCCTGAATCCTCAGCGTCCTGTTCACTTATACCTCTATAACTCAAAGCCAGCTACCAGCTCTGTCAGTGCCTTGGCCCGGCTCCACCAGCAATCCCTCTGTGGAGCTTTAGGTGGCTCTCCTCTGTTATTCTACGCTTTCCGTGCCTCTGTTTGATCCTCTACTTATCACCCAACACAGTGATTAAATGTCTAAGTCAACTGCCAGCCTTTTCCTTTTGTGATTGCATGGCAGCAGCACATTTTTCACATGCTTCTCTCCCGTGTCAACAGCGCGCCACCTGTTTTACACCCAATTACTGTACAACAGAGCCCAAACACTCCCTGCTCCCTCCAAAGCCTCCGTAGATGTTACAGCAGTCAGGACAGGAGTGCTGTTTTTGACAACACCCACTTCAGTGCACAAGAGATGTAGAAAAGGGTCTTAATTAAAGATAATGTTATTCACCGAACACAAGTGCTCAAAACAGCATAGCAATAAATAGCTTGATGAGTTGAGGATGGAGTTTAAGTAACACAGGACTCATCGTCTCTTACATTTATTTTTATACTCAGAGTAACTCAGTCTCAAACTTGAGACTATGATACTATTTACTATGATTTAAGACATAATAGTAGATAACCAGCCTCCTATATAAACCCACTGTGAGTCTTCTTACACTCTTTGACATAACAGAGTCAAGATTTAATTTGCAGTTATTTTCCATTTACTCAAAAAACAGACTTGATACTGTTTTATTGCCTTGATACTAAAATTCTTTTCCTATGTTAATGAGAATTAAACATGATTACAAACTGATGACATTTTTTAGAAGTCTACTACATAAAATGGATTATTTCTGCTTGGCTTTAAAGGTCCAGTGTGTAGGGTTTGGCGGCATCTTGTGCTGGAGTTGCAGGTTACAACCAACTGAAACTTCCCCCGTGTGCCAAGCGTATAAAACCACGCTGGCCAGTATTGAAATGTGAATGCGTTTGGTTTGTCCATTCTGGACTACTGTAGAAACATGATGGCCGCCTCCGTGAAGAGATCCTGCTCCCTATGTAGATATAAACGGCTCATTGAGAGGTAATAAAAACACAACGATTCATATTTTCAGGTGATTGTACACTAAAGAAAACAAACTTATTGATATCATATTCTATTCCTGCCAATAGATCCCCTAAATGCTACACTGTTCATTTAAAAGCTTGGTTAAATTAGGTGTTTGTTAGTACTGTATGTGCAGCACTACTCAATCCAAATCCCAAATATTATCTATTTGGATTTCTGTAACTGGAGTTTAATAAATAAAATTTAAGAGGGAATAAAACTGTTATGGGATCTACAACATGAAACACAAGTATCGTGACTTTGTGGAATAACATACTGTATATTTCTTTGTCTGTGGATGACTTTTTGACTAACAAAAGGAATATGTTTGTTTATGCGTAGCCCACAAATAAAACATCAGATATTTCCCTATTTGGTGTAATAATGCATTACAGTCATTTCTGTATTTTGACACCTTCATCAAATGTGTTACACAAAAAAAAGGAAAAACTTTTGGTCAGTTTTGCATTTTTTATCAATATTATTTGTACATATATGGCAGCGTGGTCTGTGGGACCCCAAACAACAAAGAAGGAAAGTCGATGTCGACAAACTCAAGGGTTAAAGTGATATAGTTTCCTATTTACTCTACATCTGTGAAGAGCACTTTATAAGAATATCAAAGATGATTCAGAGAGTAAATACATCTCTGGTTTAAACCATAAAAATCTACATCTTTATTGGAAAATGTCGTCAAAACTTTAATTGAATGTGGTTTAAAGAGGGGTTTCCTGGCTGTGCTATTTTTCAAAAATAACATAAACCCAGAAAGTGTTTTTGAGCGCCGCGACAGCTGCACACAGGAGCATATTCATGAAATGCTTGCTTTGCGTTCCGTGTGTATCATGTTCGGGGATTTGTGGGGCGAGTGAAAACGCTTGCATGTAAAGGCTGTCAGGTTGGCTGCTCATTTAAGCGTGACGCGTTGGGCACGGAGACGCTGGCTGAGGGCGACGCCGGGAGCCGGTGCGATGGTCTTGTGTTGTTTTTAACACACAGGAACGTGGAACCTGGGCGTGTGGCACTACTTTGGGCTGTGGTCTGCGGGAAGGTGAAGAACCAAGCATCTTTCTTAGAGCTAAGTCTAAAACGCTGTACAATCTTAGACTGGCACAGAGGTCCAATAAATCACCATGTTGCTCTCTGAGTCTCAGACTGCGCTGAGGGGTGTGAATGAGCTCTTTGATAAGCATGCCGTCTGAGCTTGCGCTGGTTGTGGTGGGGATGAGGGGGCCTCTGGTGAAATTGTGGGGCTAACTGCAGCTCTTTGTGATGCCTTCAGGGCTTCTGCAGGATCTGAGAGATCCCAGCTGACCCTGAGCAGGGCTGTGAGTGCACATCTATGACCTTTTGACCCTGAGGGTAGAAAAGGAGTTAAAGATGGTGCACAGTTTGGGAGGCAGCACAAAGTAGAGCATTTGGCAGTCACTCTCATAGTGAATGCAGAATTTGGGGGAAGATACTGTAATCTCAATGACAAGATCTTAAGTTTGCACTCATCCATCATCTAGAGACAAAAGATGAAACATGAGTTACACTAAGCTTTGCTCAGACATCTGCAGCCTGCAGACTACCATCTGCTGGATTACAAAGCACAAAGACTCACTTATAGTAATTGAAATCAGTGAAGTTGGGACTGGGAGGCTAAATGAAGAACAGGGGGCCTTGGCAGCAGACTATAGTGGTTAGAGATTGAGAAAGGATGTCAAGGAATTACCAGGCTAATATCATGTGTCGGTGATTCCCAACCTTTCTGGCTTTTTGGCCTTTTAAAATAAGGGATTTTTTAAATCCAAATTGATTATTTGAATATTTTTAGAGGACTATAAAGGTTAAACTATTCAGTAAGTCACAAGGAAAAAGGAAACCAATACCAAACCTGAGTGGAAAGTTACATCTAAATAGATGTAACTTTCCACTCAGGTTTGGTATAGTTGTTTAGATGGTAATACATGTGTTTGTTGTTTTCTTTAAGTCTAAGTAAAATGCAGTGATGTAGTGTAACGAAGTACTCAGGTATTTACTCAGGTACTTGTGCTTGAGCGTTTCTGATACTTAATACTTTACTCTATTACATCTCAGAGGGAAATATTGTGCTTTTTACTGTGCTACATTTATCTGACAGCTTTAGTTTCTTTACACATAGACAGTATCTTTTGTAATATTAATCTACAGTATGTCAAATTTACTGCACCATAACCAGGTGCAATATTAATGTGATGTATACAGTAATGCAGAGTAATTACAACCCAATGATATAACATATATTATTCCGAAATTGGCCATTTTGCATAATAATAAGTACTTTTAATTTTGATACCTTAAAGCTGCAGTAGGTGACAATTTTTTGGCTAATTTAACATAAAATCCCTAATAACCTTTCAGCATATTGTAATTCAAGTGTGTCAAGTTCTCTAGACGTCTCCTCCTCATGGCTCTGACGTCAGACGTTCTAGCCCGTGATGGGAGACTTGGACCAATTGCAGGTCATTTCAGAGAGAGAGCGTTCCTATTGGCTGTGCTCCGATCTCAGCTGATCTCAACATGGCTGTCGGGTCACAAACTTTCTCATTTTACAGCTAAACCGTGCACTACAAGATGATTCTGAAGGTGAGAAATAGGCAGTAACATAACATAATTATTCGTGTTTGATCAGCGCTGCCTAGTTTGACCGTTTGGTCGGAGCGATTGACTCGTGGCTCTCAACTGACAACAACTGACCTCAGATCAGCTCTGACTGGTTGTTTTCCTCCAGTCTTTGAAATCCTGCAGATGTCATTAGGACACATTTGTCAGGTTCCCTGTTTCATTTTCTGCTGTCAGGATGTAGTGACCGTTTTATAAAAATAACTTTAAAATCACATTTTCTCATGTTGCCTATTGCAGCTTTAAGTATATTAAAGCCTCGAGGACTTCCACAACTGGTAAAGTGTAAAGCTGTTTGGGAGTAGGACGCAACAGTCTCACTTGCTGTTGCGGACTGTGGCCACAAGGTGGCAGCATTGAGGCATATTTTGGTTAACCCGCCAAATGCATCATGGTTTTTCTTCCTGTTTACCTGGAGATCAGCAGGGTGGACAATGCTGTTATCCTGTCAGTGGGTAAATACACACATATCTTGTAAAATATTCCAGTACAGATAGGCAAAAGATGTTATTTGTCCTTATTTTTAATGGCATGGTTTGATTTAGGTGCTGCTGGAATGCACGTCGTGGAACGTTGGGCGCCAGAGGACGACTTTGATCGCTGTGTTGTCATGGTAACATGGTAAGCTAATGTTAGCGTGCATAAAGCCTGCTATTGTTCTTTGTTACTAGACCAGTAGTACAGGTTTTACATTCATTTCTATATTTGTAGGTGGAAGACAGTCACACAATCTCCTGGAAGTTCAACCAAATTTTGGTGAAACTTGTTGGAATATGTGTCCTTTTTATAATTTGAAATTTATATTGTAGGCTACATCCCCAGGTTATTTTTGTGGGCTTATGGTTGTTATTTATATATATATATGTATTTAGCTAACCTTTAACAGGTTTTATTTCCTGTCTTTTTTGGCTTCTGTAAGTAATTTTGCTGTAAAAATGGCCACAAACTAAAAGCACAAGTTCAGCTCAGTAACTACTAACTCACTGTTAAAACGACCTGATGCAAATGTGGTCAACTACAGAGTGCTCCAGGGATGACGTATTTTTGTAGGCCAACCAGGAAGTCAGCATCGGCCTGTTTTACATTCATTTAACTTCACTAAGTTCAGCTAGGTTTGGTGAAACTTGTTAACATGTAAGTGTCCTTTCTATAATTG
Organism: Pterois miles; assembly: GCA_947000775.1. NCBI lineage: Eukaryota > Metazoa > Chordata > Actinopteri > Perciformes > Scorpaenidae > Pterois > Pterois miles. Next base: position 14,716,104 of record CAMQGK010000028.1, read on the forward strand.
TAATGTTATATTGTGGGCTACATTCCCAGCTTAGTTTTGTTGGCCGATGGGGTATTTAACTTTGAACAGGTCTTATTTTCTGTTTTCTGTGTCTATAATTAATAGCCCACTGCCATATTTTGTGTTCATTGTTTTTCTTATTTGAAGTCATGTTGCTGTTAAAAATGGCCACAAACTCCCAACAAAAGTTATTCTTTAAAACACTTTGTCACTTTGTCCACATTTATCTCCTCAACTGTAGTTGACAGATATAGAATAGTGGTCTTAATCATATTTAACAACTAAAATCTTTTCAGACGGAGGTCCCTGAAGCAAAATCTTTTCAAATCTGTGACCTGGTATGTGCCAGTTTAGGGGTCCTTGACAAAGAAGGTAGAGAACCATTGCTTTTAAAATAACTCAGTTAAAATGACCTGTTGCAAATGTGGTCAACAATAAAATTAAAGTTACAAGAATCCCTGAATTAATCGTGTCCTTTGTGGCTCCTAATTCTTTTAATTGTGATTTTGAGTTGTAAAATGTTTCAAAATCCAAACTTGCAACCCTCCAAATCATCATGCGAAAGGTTAAATTCAGATTTATAGGTCCCTTTGTAAATATTACGGAGAAAAAGCGCAGTATGAACGTTTATAGAGCGCTGGAAAATGTATAAATTGTTTCTGAAATACCCTCCTCAAAAGATTTAATCACAGGACAAGACCAAACACAAAGTACAAAGGAGGCTGTGTGTAACTTAGATTTAGTGCACACTGGGGAGAGCTTGAAATTGGATTTGCTTAACGTCGAGGGTGTAATAAAAGTCTATAAAATTTGATGAAAAATGAAAAAAAAGTGTCACATAGCCAGTTACAAGTAAACACAGAGTTAACTGAATTTACTCCAATCGTCCCCATTTAGTTCATTTTCCAAATATCTCTTCCAAAGGGATTTAGTGAGAGTAGAAAGTTATTAAACCTGAACATTAAGTGATTATTACCTCCCCCAGTTTTTTTTAACAAACATTCCTCTACATTGCAGACGGCGCATAATTCTGGAAATTTGGACATTATGAAACTGTGGATTTGAAGAAGAGCAGGAAAGTGAGATTAATAAATAAAATATGGTTCAAATCAGATTAAATTTTATATTTTCTTGCAGCAAATCATTGATAATTCTAATGTTTTTATTATACCAATAATTAAACATTATGCCTGGTACAAATCGGTCATTTCTCAGTAGAGAGAAGCCTTGTTATTTCTACCACAGCCTCTCAGTATCATGCTGGGAATCAGATACAGTAATATGACTTATTGAATTGTGATTAATAGCTGCAGGGATGTAAGTAATAGCCATAGTAAAGGGGGGGTAATCCCTCCTTTTTATTCACGAGTCACTTGGAAAACAGAAAGTTGGCAGAAAGAGGGGAAAAACAGGTGAGCTCCAGGACTTTAAGAATAATATATACGTGCATTAGCAACACGCCAGGACTTTATTAAAGGGTTTATCTTGACTGCAATATGAACTAGTGCAAATTAACCTCAATGTAGAGATTGTTACTTTCTATGACCTGAAGCTGGGTATGAATGGCCTTTTTGTAATATACATTTGCCAACTCAAAGCTGATGTGCTGCCACTGAATAACACAGAATGACTTTTCTTGGCAAATATCTTGTTTTTCTTTTCTTAACTGTTATATGTAGCTGTTGTACAGGCTTTAACATCTGCCAGGAAAAGGTTTTATCTGATTAGTGTAAAGATACATGTTTTCCTTCTCTAAAGCCCTACATACTGTACTGTACTGTATGGTACTGTACTGTACTGTACTGTATGGTACTGTACTGTACTGTACTGTACTGTACGGTATCACCCCTGTACAAGAATAAATCAGAGCAAAGGACAACAAAACAAAAGACAATACCTTACTTGACTGCAGAGATGTGGGAATGTTGGCTTTGGCTGCCATAAACTGATTTACTGAAAGGCAAATGGGTGTAAATAATGGCTAACATGCCCATATGAGTGTGAATAAACACTGTTATCACCACTCATGTTTGATGTTAAGTGCGAATAATCAGAAAAAGGCAGCTCATATCAGTGTGACACTCCTTTTCCAACAGGCAGCACAGAACACTTCCTGGCAGCGCTCGGCGAGGCACCAGCAGCACTAAACCACCAATAGAAGTTAATTTCACAGACCAAAGTCATGGACAATAAAAGCTGAAGGTCTGGAAATTTACCTGCACTGGAATGGCTAACATATAAAACCGTAATTAAGTTGGTCTACCGCAAATGTTGTCAAGGTTTTTCAACTTTTTGTCAGACTGAAACCCAAATTTAGCACATTAGGTGTCGGACTTGGGCCCAGGCCCGTTCAGACTTTCAAGGGCTTTGTCAATAAATCGACTCATTATGAGACTACAGCTCTGTTTGATGGGAAACCTCCTGATTCATAGCAGGATCAGTATTAAATCAAAGCAACAGCGCTCTCTGGTGGCACCATAGAAACAGTACTGTACATAACTTTTTCAGAGGTGGTTGTACCTCAAAGGGTAGAGCCAGTATTCCTGCACTAGAGGAGGCTGCAGTTTCAGGACCACATTTCTAGGACCCTACATTGTTCCAACCAAATACTGCTTTGTGTTCTGCAGCGTGATCTCACAGATATGGCCTACCTGAAATAACTATGACTGTATTATGTAATGGTGGCATGTAACGTGTTAAATTATGTGCAGCCGCCACAGAAACAATTTAGGTTTAGGCAACAGTTAAAGATTATAGTTTGGGTTAAAGCTTCAGTAGGCAGAAAGTTTTTGGCATCAAAAATTATTGTAATTCAAGTGTTCTGAGAGAAAACTAGACTTCTGCACCTCCTCATGGCTCTGTTGTCAGGCTTTAATATCTAGCCTGTGACGGGAGACTTTGACCAATCACAGGTCATTTCAGGGAGAGCATTCCTATTGGCTGAGCTCCAGCTGGTGGGCGGTGCTTGGTATTTCTTGAACTGATCTTAACATGGCTGCCGGGTCACAAATTTTCTCATTTTACAGCTAAACAGTAACTACAAGAACCGATACTTAGGAACAAAGTCGATGCCTAAATTCTGAAAACCAACTAACGGCATCTAAAATCTAACAGTAAATTCACTATTTACTTGTCCAGGGGACGCACCCTATATTTTCCCTGATAATCAGGGTCTGAAATTAGCACCCGCCACCCACCAAATGTGGGTAAATTGTTGGCAGTGGTGGATGAAATCATAAAGACATCCACCCCTTTGACATACAGGGAAGATAGTCGTCTGCTTTCTGGGCATGTCATAATTCTGTGACTATCGATTCCTCTTATAATTGCCGACAATTAGACATGCACAGTGGCGCATATGCACACTATATCGTTCAGTTTGTTTTGAACCGGAGACATGGCGGAGAGGAAAAAAGCACTGTAAAGCGTGGCGCCACTACTACCACACCTGAGGTTACGCACCCTGTTTTTCCCTGATAATGTGACATTATGAACAATGTTGAAATCAACAGGAGAGTTAATAATGTTACCTGTTAGCAGCAGGTGGGCAGCACAGTCCTGCTTGGCACAGGGGTGCCATTGACTTATTCTGAGACGTTCACGGCCTGCTCAGTAAAATGACCATTGGGTGAAATTATAACGTTATCATGACGTTTTTTGGCAAGAAATAAATGAATCCAGTTGTTTGACGGAGATGTTTTCACATCAATATGAAATAGATATTAGAGAGGGAATTATGACCTGTTTAACTTTCTAACATGAGCTCAGAGTGTTTATTGTTTTGTTTTTTTACTGCAGTACCAAAGTGGTATCGAGAATCGTGGAATTTCACTGGTGTTTGTATCGACTACTATATTTCTGGTATCGTGACATCCTATGCAAGATGTTTCTGAAAACATCAGAGGCGAAAAGTAGGCAGTACAGTAACAGGGTACTGATTCATATTTGATCAGTTTGACTGTTTGATCAGAGTGATTGACAGCTGCTCAGAGGTGGCTTGGCTCTGACTGGTTTTCCTCTAAAAATAACTTATTTTTAATCATATTTTCTCGATCTCTACCCACTGCAACTTTAAAATATGTAACTTAAATATAACTTAATCTTAACTTTGCAAACTGCCTCCCTGTTTGTGAAGGATGACAGAACCCATAAAGGTCTCAAGAAGAAAGAAAGCAAGAAAACCGAATAGAAATAACATTTTATTGACCTTTGACAGACTGATTAACATGTGTTGTGGGGGTAAACAGGCGGCCAACACAGTTTAATTATTAAGATTGTTTAAACTCAGTTAAAATGGTAAAACAATGAGTATTAAACAGGCATTTACACTGAAAAACTAAGGTCCTAGATGTGCAATCCTAGGTCTGCGGTCTGGAAACTGCAGACTATTGCAGGAACATGCTACTCGGTAGAGCAGGTCTTCCTTTAACCACAACGTTGGCGGTTCCTTGAGAGAGAGCTGAACCAAGTTGTCTCCAGGTGCTTCACAGCAGCTCACTCCTCCTAAAATGTTTAGGATAATTTGAATGCATACATTTCATGTACGTACATGTATGTATGTATATGACAAATGTAATACATTTTTTTTAATCTACGTGAAAGACAGCCAAAGCATGCAGTACCACATTTACCCACCAGAGTATACTACATATCAAGATTTACTCAACCTTAAGAGCCATGGCCTCATCACATCTCACAAAACTGACACTAACCTGTAAATGAGACATAAAATATCTCCATAAAATAAATACTCCCTCTGGTGCTGATAAATTAGGGCAGCTGAGATCCCTTTTTCTCCTTTGGTGAATGTACTTTTATAGACAGACTACACTCCAGAATAAGCCGAGATACACAGAAAAGTAGATGTCACGGAATAAAGTGCATGAATTTGCTTGCAGAAGGGAGTTAAGTGAAACCCTACCTGTTGAAATGTTAATCCTTAAATCATTGTTGTGGGCTGCAAATGGCTTCGGTAAAATCCCCTGAAAGGACTGTCAGGCTTGTGAAATTAAAGCTGGTTGTAGTGTTGATTGTGCTGCTATTTACCCAGGCGCTACATGACTCTGACTGTGTCTAATTCAATATACAAACACTTAACCAGCTTCTCAAGTGCCTGTTCCTGCACTGCAGGGTTAGCGGAGAGCGGGAAGGGACTGTGAACGTAGCTTTCACCTCCCGAGAGTGGAAATTCTGTCCTAATTAAACACACTCTGACTGATTACTGTTTGCATGTTTGTACGTCTTTATGTGTCTGAGCTTTTTAGTTTTATGGGGTTTTTTTCTGCATTTTCCACACAAGAAATTAAATTTCCAAGCAAAATATTAACTGCAGTATGAGACATTGATATCGTCTACAAGGGTTGCAATTGGACGGGATTCATACATTAGCAGCTTGTAAAGATGAGCTGTGGCGCAAGAGCATCTGCTTGCTTAATTAAGAGAAAGTTGATTTTATATATATGCATGATATATATATTTTTTTAAACAGGTGGAGGTCTGTTGCTGCAGATGTAACAGGGAAATACCTGCAAGACATTTTCTTAGGTCGCACACTGTGGTTGTCTTTTTATTTTCCAGTTTGTCTGTTAGAAAGGCCCAAAAGTTATAAGTTAAATTAATCGCCATCTATTTTGATAATAGATTAATCAGTTTGTGTCATTGTCTTTAAATAAAGGTTTTCTTTGTGTTTCTGGTCTCATTTTTAAGGCAGAACCCTCAATTTGATAGTCCAGTTCATTGTTAAGGTAAATTATCTGGCAAAAATGCAAAACATTAACTAGTTCCAGCTTCTCAAATGTGAGGATTCGCCGTTTTTTCGTTAAATTGAATAGGGCTGCAACGAATAATCGATTAGTTGTCAATTATTAAATTAATCGCCAACTATGTTGAAAGTCAAAAAGGCAAATTCTCTAATTCCAGCTTCTTAAATGTGAGTATTTCTAGTTTCTTTACTCCTCTGTGACAGTAAACTGAATGTCTTTGAGTTGCAGACTAAAGAGTTAATTAAAAACATAACTGACATAGATTCATTAGTTGCAGCTGCAGTCTGAATGTATTTCAGATGCAATCCTGTCTTATCAGTCGCATAAAGGAGAGGCCGCTTGATATCTAAGCTCTGGCTGGTGCAGAGTCCCAGACCCTCACAGTCTGCTATCCGTGTATGAAAAGCGTTTTTAAAACTGTGTGCAAGCACAAACAGGGAAACTAAAGTCAAGCAACAGTCTATTGAGAGAGGAGAAGGTCTTTAAGGTCTGATGCAATGCAGGCCCGTCTCTCTCCTTTATGCTCACTCATTGTGTGTTGTTATCTGAAGAACTGATGCCGTTGCAAAGTGTACAACTGGGTTCACTAAACAAAGATATTAGCGATTAACTTATTTGCAGCTTAATGATCTAAGCGGAGGTTTTATGACTGTGTTTCAGTACTTCATTAAGTGACTGCTGAGCTTTATTGTGACAAAGCGATTAAAGTAATGTAACATAATTCTCTTGTATGGTTATCTTTTGCAGTGACACTGATGGTTTCTGCTTGGTCTTAGCAGAACCTCGGGTTCTTGACAGGGGGTTCTCAAACAAGAGGGGAACACTTTATTTTTCCCATTATTTCCTGCCATACGTTTCAGCTGAGTGAGTGAAACGGTATGCTGTGCTGCTCTGCTGTCTTTGCTTTTTATCCTTGTATCTTTACAGAAATAAACTGTGTAATTTTCCACCAAGTGATCCTCTCTTTATGTTTTATGATCTAACTAAATGTGTCAGTAGTCTGTGTGGTTATAGCACCGGTTGTACAAGTCCTGCATTCAAAACCTTACTTGAGTACAAAAGTATTAGAATTGGGTGACTTTTTCAGTCCTGATACTGATACCTGGGCTTTGGATATTGATCCGGAGAATCTGATACCAGTGTTTAATTAAAAAACTGTAAGCCCCACTGTGTGACAGCGCCTGGGATCATTCCTTTATGTGTAAGACAACATCAGGCTTGACTTAAATATTGCTTTTATAACTTTGTAAAACAAAACTGTAACAAAGAAATACTACAAATTTACTGAATTGTTGTTTATTGATTAAATAACAGATCATAAACCAGCAACTTGGTACAAATATCTTAAAAATAAAGTGTAAACCTTTTTAATGCAGCAATAAATTGGTTAAAACTTTAACAGGAATTAAAATTACAGTATATAATGTATATAGTATAGAAATATAGAATTGATTTGAATAGATCGACCCTGCTGTCACCGATACCTGATCCAGCTATTTGAGTCAGTATCGGCCTGATATCCGATCCAGTATCAGTATCTGTGCATCCCTAATTAGAATAAAAATATACCAAAAGTACCACGAGTAAAAGTACTTATTGATCTTCTGAATGATATTTATTAAATTATTGGATTGTAATTATTTCTGCATAACTATATGCATCACTTTAATATTGTAACAGTTATGGTGCAGTAAATTATGAATACTGAACTGCAGGGCAGTTTAATCTACAATAAGATATCATAAAATGATTAGTTTAGTTTATTAAGTCAAAATAATATGTAAAGTAACTAAAGCTGTCAGATAAGTGTAGTGCAGTAGAGTACAATTTGTGGTGTAGTAAACTAGTGGTATAAGTAGTAGTAGTAGTAGTATAAAGTAGCATATAATGGAAGTACCTCAGAACTGTACTAAAGTACAGTACTTAGTTACATTACATACCTGTATAGGACATAATATAGTTTAACATTTTCCTGTCCTCCAGGATTCAGGAGTGTCAAGTTAACCAGAGATAATCCCAAAAGTTCCGTAATTATTCCTTCAAATTAAAAGGATAAATTAAAAAATAAGTATTAAAAAGCATTAATTCAGCCAGTGTGCCTTTGCTTTTTGCATATAGTTATCACTGGTAATTATAGTCGGCAAAAAATGTCTGTATAACGATGAAAACAACTTGGTTAAATGTGTAAACAAGTGTTTATTTTATAAACCTGTTACTGTAGTTTTATAGTGAAAACGGCAGCCGGAAGTTGGAGCGTGCACTGTGGCTATCTGTGGCTAACTTGACAGTGGTCCTCCTCTTGTATTGAAGGCTGTTGGGAGGCTGGATTAGGATGAAGATTTTAGGAGTCACATGGACTCAACTTTCTAAACTGGTGTCCACTTGTTGGCCACTCTCCGGTCACGCTCCGTGGGAAGCTGTCTGTGTCATTTCCATATTTGTTTTTATATTTCATCTTTAAACTTGCTTTTTTTTTTTTTTTAAAGCGTCTTCATCCCGCATTGTGTTTGCCTACTTTTCGTGGACTTCCAGCGCACACCGGCTGCGCCTTCACTGCTCACCATGCTGCAAACCATTGCCACTGAGACCTGTTTTGCGGTGTGAAACTTTGAATCGAAGGAAATAAGTTTTCGCATTTCTTCACCCACCATGACAGAGGAGAGCAGAAGCGAGCACAGAGCCGAAAGCGGGAAGGACTTGGAGAAACAGCTGCGGCTACGAGTGTGCGTCCTAAATGAACTCCTGAAGACTGAACGGGATTATGTCGGGACACTAGAGTTTCTCTCGGTGAGTTGTGGGAACCGTTCCAACAACAAACAACAGTGCGCATTTTACTCAAGTAAATGAAACCCCAAAGCAAGCAAGCAAACAGAAACAGCCAGCCTGTTTAGTATGCAGGGTGCATCAGGCTGCAGAGCAGCACTAAGTGTTTCTAACCTGTGCAAACTCCGCTTTATACTACTGCTACTTTAAACAGTGTCAACAGGATGTCTAACATAAAGATCTCTGAACCCGTCCCTTTGATGGAGATATTAACTTTTCACATTGCAAGTGTGAAATTGGGAAAGCAGGCATAAAGAGGCATGGCACAGCTTTGGTTCTTGCACAGCCAGTGGTGATGTTTAATCCTTTCCCAGTCTGCCCATAGGCTGTTAGAGGCTCATACTGGTTTGTCTGATTGGAAACTATTGAAAGTAGTTTGGGCGCTAGGAAAGAAAAAAAAGCACAAATCACATTATTTTTAGACATTTTTTCTTTTTTAAATGGCCATATTCTCATATCATATCTCATATGCATCAGTCCAAGTTGTTATAAGCACTTTTACAATCATCCTGATTTGGAAGGAAACTGTTACTCTGAGGGAAACTTGTATAGTGACATCTGTATTTCTGCTCACCTCGTCTTTGTCTCACTCTGGCTTCATAACTTGTGCTGTACATATGATTACCCCACTTCTCAGTCAGCATTGAAAATACAGTATGAGTGCATTTTGCTGCTTCCTCTGCCAACTCCTGATCAAATCCAGAAGTGCGGGGGGAGTTCTGCCAAGGACGGCACAGGTGGACTCAAATGAAAACCACCGGAACTGGCGCTCAGCTGGCAACACATCTCCAGCTGCACACTCAGTGTAACATTTGGGTGCGGGAATGATGAGCTGTCAGCTTAATAAAATGACATCTAACCTCAAAGACAGGAGGGAAGGGAAACATTGGAAATGTCCCCAGAAAGCGTGAAAACTTGTCATAGTGTACTGTTGCTAATCAAGTCCTATTTGACAAAGAAGTGATCTGGACTGTGGGGTTTGGACTGTGGGTTTGGATAGCTTCCACCGTATTTTCTCAGCAGTTTCAGCTTCTTAGTGTGATGGGAACTTTGCAGGCAAGTCAGGTCGAAGGGGCGCCTTGTTTTGTGTCATTAAAAGTGCTATTTCCCAGACCACATGTATGAATGTGTACACTCTGACCTCCCTCCCACTACCCAGATGTTTCCAATGGAGGACAGAGGGACCAGGGAGGGGATGGAGCAGCTCTATCTTAGCCTTTCTTAGAAGTGGCATCACTGGAGAAACGGAGGAGGCGATTACATGAGGGAATGTGTCCTCTGTCCTGGTGGTGGGGGTTTGGGGAATGCAGCCACCCCTCCTTTATCTCTCCTGTGGTGCTGGAACTGGGATTCATTTCAGAAAGTGACTGATCCTTACAAGGCAACTTTGTTTTGGCCCGGTAATGTCGGGATGGATGCGTCAGCTTGAGATATGACAGTGAAAGATTGTTGGTTTAGTGCTGTGTAGCTGATGGGAGCTGGGTGATGGAGATAATAAAGAAGCTAGAAAGTGAGAGAAAAAGACAAAAGGGTCACTATTATCTACTGTCTTATCATCTGGGAGGTCCTTGGGCGTATTGTGGAAGATACTCAGGATGATTAAAGACAGCCCCACTGAGGAGAGGGGTCATAACAGAGACTTTCATCTGATCACACACGGTTACCTCCCCCGCTTCCTCTGCTGCCATCCTAGAATCAGTTACGAACCACACAAGTTTCTGTGTGTCTAGAGGTCCGAATGGGGGACGACCCGGCCCCCGTCTGTGTGACTCCCTGGTGGGATAATACCAGCAGAGAGAGGGTTGGACGGGATATTGCTGGAGGGGAGAGGGGAAAAGGGTAGAGCTGATCACGCAGTAGATACTGCCAGGAGGGTGAAGGGTAGCGGGGGGAGTCTCCGCTAGTGGCTGGGCTTGGTGCCTCCTCTTGTAAACCATATTTCCTGGAGGAGGAATTCCTCCGAGGTTAGGAAATGCTGGGGAACAATGAGGCTCCGGTCAGTAGCCAAAGTTGAACTGTAGAGCAGAGATCGTTGCTGCTGATCCGTGGAACCCAAACACAATGCACCTTGTGCGTACCTTTACTATTAAGGTAGTGGAAAACAACATGGATGATTAGAGCAGTTTGTCCCAGGAGAGCCTATTGTGTAACTGTACCTAACCTCTCGTGGGAAAATATGCAGATTACATCTTGAAGGTGTCAATACTGGAAAGTCTAAATTTGACTTTCTCTGAATTAAAGCACTACTTTTTAAACTGCATGTACTAAACTTCCACAGTAGTTGGACAGTGAGAGGAAGGCTCCAGGGAAGCTGTTTGAAATATCTCAGGCCTGTCTTACATAATGAACAATTATAACTAGATATAGAGGGCGGCGGTGGACACTGGTGTTTATCTTGGACGGCTACGAGCCAATAAAACGACAGTCATTCTTAGAAATGTCTCAATGAGGGGAACAAATCAGGATATAATGTAAACAATCATTTTAATGAGGCCTCCGCTTTTCTGCGGTTTTTGTTTTAGAAATACTTTACATAGACATTGTTCACTGTTGATGGAAACCCTGAAATCTATTTGCTTGCATGATAAGCACTTTCGGAGGGAGAATTGAAGAAGGGACAAAAGAGGAGATCCTTCATGTCCTGCTTCTGGAGGGAGATCTGAGCCACAAGTTAACTTAATGTATTCCAAAGAGCTTTGCAGTGCATTAAGTGGTCCCTCAGCTGCTCCTTTCCTCCCCCCAAAAAAGCCTGTTGAACTCTGAAGCAACCACAGAGTGTGATTTTTGAAACATTTTTAGTCCTTTGCATAAATTCAAATTAAATAAATGTGGTTTGAGATGTTGTAATGCTGTGGAATCTCATTACACTCTTTGCCTTTCTCTTAAAAAACCTGCTAATCATCAAGGGATGAAAATTTAGGAATTATTGCATGTGTATTTTCACATCTTTTAAAGACAGCTGGATGCAATTATCCCGGGTTTTATGTGGAGAGGTTATTGGTCAGCAAACATGTTGGTGGTCACTTTAAGTCAGTAGTGTCTTTTCAGTGAAAATGTCTGCAGGAAGTCGAGGAATCATAATGGGGAAAGCAGCAGCTAAGCAGGATAATTTACTGGCTCTTAGAAACCCAGGTGGTCAAGTGAACCCTGAGTGTATTTGTATATACAGGTTTCACATTGCTCTCTTGCAGGCTTTGGATTTGTTTACATCTTTGCCAGGGCGGTCAGATTTGCCTAACAGCGGCCCCAGACGATTTCTTTTTTGCTCGTAACATATGACGAGTGGGCAGTCTTGAAGGAGGTCAGGTCAACGGTCAGGGGGGCACGACGAGAGGGTACATATACTCCGGACAGACAGCTGATGACCCCAAAGGTCATGACCTCTTGTTCCTGTTTCCCCTCCTGTCTGTTAATCCGTAGGCTTCATGACAACATCCAACTCCCTCCTACGTTCTGATGGAAACAGGAGCAGGAGATGCTGATGGTCAGCGCGTCCTGATTTGATGAAAACACACAAACAAAAAGTGTGTAAACATAAAAGCTTTCCAGTATGGATGCACGTTGTATTTATGTCGGAAGCAAAAATAAGCTATTGTACTAAATTAACCGGGATGAGTTGAACTATAAATGTTTACTACGAAGTATTTGTACTCGCAGTAAAAGCTAAATCATTCATGTTTTAGGGGTCAGAAGCCAGAAATGTTGAGAGCGGTTGTCTGGATCTGTTGGAGGAGGAGTAGGAGGATCTGCTGGGTCAAAGAGGGCAATAGCAGAAGTTGTTTATGTTAGCGTAATGAGACTGACACCACGTGATATAGCCCCTTGTACAGATTCTACTAAGCTATTTAAATAGCTTTTTTAAGTGACAGATCAGATAAGATTCAGCATGTGTGCTCACATGATGCTGGTGTGTTTGGATTGGGTGGTTTTGAGCGCTTAGAGCCCGCCAGTGGCCATTTACTGTTGCTTACATTAGTTAGTCTCCATAATGGGCTGCATTTGGTGATAAGAGGTTCCACAGGGAGCAGTGTGTTCGCACAGGCTGCTGTTTCTGCCCTGATTACTCTTGTCTTTATCCCCTAATTACTTCCTTTATTCATCTATGATCGCCCCATCATGCTGTTACTCGTTATGCTTTCATATACCTCAAATTTCTGCTGTTTTTCCCAGAGGGAGTGGCATCTGCATACGGTCCATCCATTATTTTGGATGCTGCATTGACAAAAAGTGCATTTTTAAAAATTTTTTTATATGTGAAGGTTTATTATGATCCCTGTTAGGCTAGGGCTGAATGTTTCCTCATCACTGGCCATTATTTATTCTGCGTGCATGGACACGACTGTTGTTTATGTGTGTTTTTGAGAAGCAGATGAAAGAAATGGAGGCAGAGACAGAGAGGTGAAATGTTTTTCTCCTTGACTCCTTTAAATTGGATTCGGTCAGTCTCCGCTCTCTGAGAATAGACACTTTCTCTCTCGCGTCTGTCCCCAGTGTTTAGGCCCCTGAACGGATGATGTGGCTCACTTGCATTTCAATTTCACAAAACATGCTACTACACAAGCAACCTGCCTGATTATAAGTCTAAGTGCATTCGTTGTCTGTTTGGTCATAATGTATGTTTAATTTCGTAGGCCTATGAGTATCAGTAGATGCATTAAGAAGAAGAAGAAGAAGATAGTCCTTTATTAGTCCCACAAGGGGAAATTCAATTTTTTCACTCTGTTGTTAACTTATACACTGTACATGCAGACCCGAACACACACATGCACAAACATGCAACAATGGAGAGGTGTCAGAGTGAGGGGGCTGCTCCTGACAAGCCCCCCGAGCAGTTGGGGGTTTGGTGCCTTGCTCAGGGGCACCTCGGCAGTGCCCAAGAGGTAAACTGTCACCTCTCCAGCTACCAGTTCACACTCAGTTCTTGGTCCATGTGCGTAAACCTGTTCAGCACCCCCATCTTAAAGATAAATCTGTGTTTAACCAGCCTGAAGATGAATGATTAGTGAGGATTAGCTCAGCTACAATAGAGCCCTCTCTTGCAGAGTTTTGCATTAACCAAATGTGGTTGCCATTGGGAATATTCATTCAGTAACATGCATGCCTATATTATGTTATTCCTACAAATAAGATGGGGAATTACTAGAAATATTGAATATGGTAATGTTCGGAGGGATGTGTGATTGTGGAAGTTTATGTGATTTGATTTAAAGGGTTGTTGCTGCTAATGTTCTTGACCTGTATGGGGCTTGGTGTTGAACCTCAATCATTTACGTTGACCAAAATGTAGAGTGAGAGCCAAATGTCAAAATCAACTTTAACTGGGGTAAAGTTCCTGTAATGCTGCTTTTGTTTAGACAACATTTGACCTTAAATGTTCTATGTCACAGAAAACCACTGTTGGCTATAAAGATTTAGAGGAATAATGTCTACCTGAGCAGAGAATGAAGTCATGCTCCCTCTGTGAGCTCCTGGCTTTGTTGACAGAGCTGGTCTGGCCACGTGTGCATTATAGTGCATGTGAGTCTCTGTGTCTGCCACTCTGCACTGCGCTCATACAGGGTGGTGTCTAGAAGGTAACCCACAATTTGGGAAACTTTTGCGAGACGGTTAAGGTTAGGAGAGGTTGTCGGGCAGCCAGTCTCATGCAAGCTTTTTGCATGCTTTGCAATTTAGGGGTTACCTCCTAGACACAACCCTCAGACGGCATCCCGAACCACGGCACTGTTGTGGAAACATAGTGCCCACCCTCTGGTTCCCCGCCAGGCAAGCACTGTTAGCTCGCTGTTGTTGTTGTTTGCTGTGTTCATGGTGTTGGTGCCAGTAGGTATTGAGTATCTTTCATAAATTTGGCTTCCTGTGTTAATATTTCTTCAATGCTTTGCGAAATATGCTTATTCACTGTCTTACAGCGAGATCAGAGGACAGATACCATGTTCACGTCTGTACAGTAAATATGACTTTGCTGCTGTTTAGCTGCTGCAGCTAGAAATTCAGTACTTGAGAAAAACAAACTTTGCATTTGTTATTTATTATCTACTGTCTTTTACACTTTCTTTCTGTCATTGTAATATATGTTCAAGTCCCTCAAGAAGGTTCTTGCACTGTAGAGAGTTCTTTTGCTTTTGTCTCAGAGGCCATTTTTCAAGCAGGATTTCCTTCCTTCCTGGCCCTCCCCGTCTTTACATTGTGCTGCACATTTCCTGCTCCAGCATGCACACACTCACACACTTCCCCCACTGTCTCCACTAGGCCAGGGAAAGGAGAGCTTTGCCGCAGATGCCCACTTGGCAACAGGGGAGCTCCATTACACAGGCGATAGGAGCTGAGAGGACCCCTGCGTTGAATCCATGGAGTGGGTTTAGCCCAGGAGGCAGAGGTGGTGCTGTCCTGCTGCACAGAGGAGAAGGCGGCCTTTGATTTGGCCAGTGCCAGCTGCCTGGTCACATGGTGCTTACGTGCGACGAGTAGAAAGAGTGGCGGGACTACGGTAGACACTTGTCAGGACGTTCATGGAGTGTGAAGGGGTCATCATCACAAGGGGGCCTGTGTTTTAGCTGGCATGCTCTGCCGCAGGGAACACACACACACACACACACACACACACACACACACACACACACACACACACACACACACACACACACACACACACACACACACACTTGTTCAGATCAGTATGCCTGCAGCGTCTGTGTAGAGCTCTCAAACCCTCCTCAGCATTGCCATGATTCTGCATGACACTGAAAAAAATGACACCATGTTTGCGAAAATGAATTACTGTCTCCACATTTTCAAATCTGACAGTTTTGATGAATTGTACCCAGAATATGTTTAGGCAGGTTTGCATGTTCTCTCTCTCTCTGTCCTTTAAACTCACACTTTCCATGCCATTCATATCTCTGTCCATCCAGCATTTCTGGGCTCTGAATCCATAAACACCCAGAGCTGCCTGCCCGGCCAGACATTATGGGAAATTCCACTTCACTCCAAATTATTTAATTAAGCACTTGAATGGGATTTGCTATAGAAGGTCTCAGAGTTAGACAAGTGTCTCTCTGTCTCAAAGCATGCCTTGTCCACAGACATCCTTTTCATGTCTGTCTGTATTCTTTCTGTCTGCTTCCATTTCATCGTCAGCCCCTGACCTGAAACTATTTGTCCCTAGACAACGCGTAAGCTTCTACTTTCCACTTTTAAGCCTTAAACTGGCCTTTCACATTCCTTTCTTAGCCACGGTGTGTGTGCAGTTAATTTAGTTTCACACGAAAAGGGATAACTTCATAGCTGAAAAATTACCATGAATATTAGGTTTAATGTCTGACTCTCTAATTCAGACACTAATTGAATATCGTGTGCTTTTGAATACGATATCTTTGGGAGGAAAGCTGCCACCATATCATGATAAACTTTGAGGAGAAAATCTGACATTGGGAATGTTGTTGGGTAGGTTTGCTAATATCTGGAGGTCAGATGAGTTTAAGTTAGGGCTGCCAATTGATTGAAATATTTAATCACAAATCATGAACTGTATGATTGTCCATGGCGTGATTAATCACACATTTTTAATGTATCTTAGAGGGAGATTTATAAACTATTTAATACTCCTATCAACATGGATGGGGGCAAATATGCTTGCTTTAGGCCAAGGTATGTGCAACAACACAAAACAATGCCAAATATTGTCCAGAAACCCTCACAAGTACTGCATTTAGCATAAAAATATATGCTGTCAAATCATAACTTGGTAAACTCAACAGGCAACAACAGCTGCCAGTGTGTCAGTGTGATTATCATAAAGTGGGCATGTCTGTAAAGGGGATACTGGTGAGTACCCATAGAACCCATTTTCATTTACATATCTTGAGTAGCCTGTCCGATCTTTAAGAGCTTAATTAAAAGTTGTGTTAATGCGTTAAAGAAATTAGTGGCATTAAAACAAATTTGTGTTAATGTGTTATTATCGTATTACTTTATTGCATGAATATGTGAAGTTAGTTTTTGGCTGCTTTGGGGCAGCAGTTACTGAAACTTATAACCAAAAAAGGAAATTAACAACTATAGAACAGTATGTGTAAACTAAAACAACTACTCAATTACAATAAAAGGAGTGAATGTACCGTAACTAGTGCTTTCTGTTCTTGGTTATTTGAAAGAATAAGTGGACTACATCCAGCTGAGGTCTATACTGTTGTGATGCAGCCATGTTGGCGTGGTGCCTCCTGCTCTGTCCATTCACTGACAAAAAGAAGGCATGATGAGCAGAACCCTGGCAGGAGGGGGTATTTGTAGGGGTTGGCTTGCTCTCAGCAGTTGTGCTTGGGGAGAAACTGGCAAGGCAGTTGTTCAATTCTCCATTGACAGCGTCTGGTTCGAAGTGTGAGAGAGGCTGACGCTGCAAGTTTCCTTTTCTCTTGCCAGTCCTGCTGAGATGGATTGCAGCGGGGGGGCTCCATCGGACGACCTGGAAGCCTGAAGGAGCAATCAAATGAACAATCTGGGTGTGTGATAGTCGTGCTTGGGAGTGCACCACAGATTGGGTAGACTGATGATTCTGCTTAGTCACCTTGCAGATCAATAGAGGGTGCTGCTGTGTGGCTCTGAAGGGAATTGCCAGCTATCAGTGGGTAATGGTTTGCTTGGCTGCACATGGAGATTGGGGAAGCATGGCAGGTTAGGTCCCTAAAGAATAACTCTCATCTACTGGAGCCGGTCTCACTGCTTCATGTCCAATTGCATTCAAGCCAAAAGATCTTCCTAATATGCAGAAGATGCCCAGCACCATTTACAGCCCTGCGATGGGTGAAATTGCACAGGCCCACAGCCCGTCCGTTATCCACTTTAACGGACATGACCTCGAGCATCATTTCATGCTTGTGTTCATTTCACTCCAGTGCGAGCGGCTCACCAGGAGCCGGGCGCAGACATTGGACACAGACATATTCATTAGATGAATTGCTTCATCCCAGCTGTTTATGTATTGCCTTAGGTGCCAGGGTCACTGAAAGGACAAGAATAACATCTAAGAGAAGATTTATATCCTTCACAAACAATATTGAGCTCTTGGAGGTGCCTTGGAGCACAATGTTGGTCTTCACTTTTCCTTTACAAGCCAGATTTTCCCGCATTTTCCACAAAACTATAAATTTTCGCATAATATTCAAATAACTACCCCTTTTGTCTTAAAAGACAAATGAGCTTTTGTTCACTCGATGAACCTGTAAGACGAATACACACTATGTTCTCCGTTGTTAATTAAAACCAGAGAGCTGTGCAGATGAGCCCTAATATCCACTCCCTAGATAGCCATATTAACATTCCCTGCTACATTAACAGTGTCTGTTTCCTGTATACATTCCCGGTGGAGAGAAGCAGGCCTGTTTGGGAAGACTAGCCAGAGGTCTAACGAGACGGGAAGCCCAGGATGACTCCTGGAGGTGTCACCGGGACCTGTTGAAGACAGGAGGGGCCTGGCTTATAGGAGAGAATCACTACAAAGAGCCTTTTCTCTCTTTTCGGATGTTCCCCTGTGTGCTCTCAGCGTCGGAGGCTGACTCTGTTTGTCTCTGGTCAGGACTTTTTGGCGGAAGCTCAGTTATTGCTTGCCAGGAATTTGGTGTGTGTGTGTATATATAGGTGTGGGAGATTTAACCCTGTAATGCCGAATTCCGGTTTAAAAGCAGTTCCTCTGTGCAGGAAATATGGTAAAGCACCATATCCTCCCTACAGGGTTGCCGTGTGAAGAAGGCCAAACAAGGCTCTCTTTTTCCCCTTCCCTCTCTACTTCCTCTCTGTCTTGTTTTAGGTTTGCCTCGTCTCTTTCTGTCTCTGCTGCGCTCTCATTTTAACACCAGCACACACACAAATAACAAAACCCAGAGGCTCAGGTGTTTTTCGAGAGCTTTGCCTGAGGGTGCCGAGCTGCTAGCGCACCTGTTACATGGCGTCCTTAAACTGTTATCACAGTGCTTTACTTTTTCATCTGCCATCGTGGGGGACAGATGTATAGACAGGCTGAGAAACACACACACATACTGCAAAAGACTGTTAATGAGCATACCTTCACAGTCTAGTGCTTCACTACAGTGGAAGCCGTTGTTTGTGTCTCCATCTCTGGCGTCATATGGCCTTCGCCTCCTCTTTTTATTTGTTAACAAGAGAGGATTCTCTCACAGATGGCGGATTAATAAAACACGGAAATACCTGTATGTGTGTGTTGTAGTATTCCTATGACTTTTTTCTATCCACTAAATATAAATCATAGTGGAGAAATTGAGAAAACACAGGATGTTTGTGTGTGTGTGTTTGTTTGCCAGCTCTTCAATCAGGACAACAAAGCACATCAGTGAATCATCAGCGGACAAAAGAGGCAGTTTGTCCAGTAGACTCTGAAAAAGGCCTGTTCATTCTTGCAGAGTTTATACTGGTGGCCAGTGCCAATGAACTCAGATTGGACCTATTTCAATTGTTAGCCGTGGATCCCACATCACCGCAAAAGCAATCGAACTTAACAGAAGAAGTTTTAAAACTGTGCTGACGTTGCACTGTTTCTGCTCTTTTTAATATAGCTGCTTCAGTACTTTTAATTTCAAGGAGAGCACAGTGTTCAACGGTTGAAGCAATCGATCCACAGGGACTTAAAATAGTTGTATTGCATGTAATACATCAAACAGGCCCTGTGTGCCTCCATGCTCCTCCAATCGTTTTAACTTGAATGCATTAGCAGATGTTAGGGGCTAGCTTTGTACTTGATTCAAACTAATTTCTGTAGCATGGGAGCAGCTAGATAGCATTTTTTGTTTTTGTTTAATTAAAGCAATTTGCAGCATCATTTTGCTCTTTTGGCTCTGTTTAGTGCTCTTTTCCTGCCTGGGTTGGATTCGTATTTCCATCACAGCCCCGTTCTGCTGGCTCCCTTTGCAATTTCTTCTTTCTGTTTTCCAATCACTTTACATTCGCTTTAGCACTTTTTTATTTGACCCAAGCCCATGCTTTGGTTTGGCATCATGCTTTATTTTAAAGTGCAAGAATATCCACCGCCTCTTGTTATGTCATTGTTAGTTTTGCATGTTTGAGGAAGTAAATGACTAAACCCCTCTGGTGTGTTTCTCCTGTTTCATGGACTCAGAGGTCAACATATACATTAGGACTGGCTAGCCTTGTGCTGATTGTATCTGTCCAATCTGGTGGAGAGATGTGGGGATGTAGGGGGGGCGGCTACAACATTACATAATGTCCATTCACAAAGGTCCCCTACTAGGTTGGCTCAGCCCACAATCTGTCGGCAGGGAAACAGCCCTCCAGCCAGTCTGTCCTCTCTATGTGACACTGAAGTCCAGGTGTAATTAGGGCTGTTGATGTGAGTGAATTTCCCCTACTTGCTTAATTTATCCTGATTTTAGTTAGGGATGCACCAGTCCAACATTTTTCAGTCCCGACAGCGATAACTGGTCTTTGGGCATCGGCTGAGACCGAGCACCAATCCGATACCAGTGTTAAATTAATAAGCTGTATGCCTCACTGTGTGGAAGTGACTGGGATCATTAATTTATGTTTAAGGCAACATCAGGCTCCTTAAACTTTCTAAAATTTGTAAAACACAATGTGACAAATAAATTTTATTGGATTGTTGTTTATCATTAAAATAATAAATCATACACCAGCAACTTTGTAAAAAATCTTCAAAATTAACAGGAATTACAAATCAAGTTTATAATGTACATAGTATATGAACGTAGAGCTGAACTGAATAGATCGGCCCCATTGTCACCGATATCTGATCCAGCTATTTGAGTCAGTATCAGCCCGATATCTGATCTGTCATTGGCGGTTATTGATGTATAAATATGCTTTGTTAGGCTATTATTACTTATATTGTTTAATAAATGACAAAGATGACAATTTTAAAACTAACTAAATACTTTTTTATTGTTTATTGTCAAATGTAGAACACAGAAGGGCAATGGGGGGCGTTTCAGCTGAGACGCTTTGGTTGTGTCTGGTTGCTATGATCTGCAATATCTGCAGAAGTAAAAATGTCCGAGTACTTGCTCTGGATGAAGCCAAGCCTGAAGCTCGTAGAGGGGACGGACCCACCAGTCTATGTGTATTAATTTCTCCTAGTTCAGCTCTTGTAGTCTACATGTAGGACGTGACAGTTGGTCTTGATGGTATTTGTCCCACCCCTCCTCCACTGTGATTGGACGGCTGGCTAAAAGTGACTGTGACGAGCACAGCGTTTTACCCAAATCTGAACACTTTTCAACTGCAACCAGAAAAAAAAAAAACACCAAATGTGCTGACAGCCCGATGTGTAATATCAACCACCCTGAGCAAAAAGCCTTCAAACTTAAGTTATTGAGCGAGCTGTCACTCATAGATTGAGGCAGTTTTACTCTCTATCCAGTCATAGTAGGTCGATGATGGAAAGGTCTATGATGTGGCCTGCAACTGAGACTGATTTCAGTCAGATCAGTTTTTAGTGTGACAGTAAAGCTCAGGTTGTTATCGTATCGAAGCATTACTGCGTCAGGCTGCACGTCCGTGATTTCCACCGCCACGGCTTTGTTGCCCACAGCATGTGAGCCTGTATTGATTAATGGCAGCTAGGGCCACACGCAGTGGTTGGACCAATCTATTCATCACACTCATCTGCGCTGTGCAATAATGAAAACTTTAATGGGATTTTAATGTGTTGTCCCCCCTCAGCCATCGGAGTGACAATCCAGGTGATTATACCTGGGCCCCAGGGAACAAAATTACTGGCTGATACATGATAAAAGGATGTAAAATGCATGTAGTGTGTGTCCAATGAGTAGAAAGAAAAAGGTCTGATGCGGGAAAGGACAGCTACTGTTTAAAAAAAATAATCTGTGGCTTAGGGCGGCCCTGCCTTCATCGTTTAGTCAAATAATCAGCTTTTTTGGTCTTAGTCGACCAAGATTTAAGTTATCCAAGTTATCATTATAATATTATATCATATCAAGATCGTGAATCCAATATTGTGATCATATTGTGAGCTGAGTGTATCGTCACACCCCTTTTAATTAGTCATTTTTTTTGTCTTTTTTCATGCTAAATGATTTATTTCCATGAAAAACAAATACAAGCTTTAAAATGGTGTTTTTTTGTGATTCTTTGTGGAGAAACTCAGTTTTACAGATCTGTTGATTAGAGCTGTTTATTGATTGTCAACTATTAAATTATCACCAGCTATTTTGATAATCGATGAATCGGTTTGAGTATTTAAAGAAAAGAATTCTCTGATTCCAGCTTCATAAATGTGAATATTTTCTGGTTTCTTTACTCCTCTATGACACTAAACTGAATATCTTTGAGTTGTGAACAAAACGGGGCATTCAAGGACGTCATCTTGGGCTGTGCAAAACGACGACTGACATTTTTCACCATTTTCTGACATTTCATAGACCAACTGACTAATCGAGAATGTAACTGACAGTGAAAGTAATCATTAGTTACAGCCCTACTGTCAATTAAATCAGCTAATTGATTAGTCGACAAAATAGCGACAGTGAATTTCTTTGGACCTACTGTGGCTACTTGCGAGTATCTTGGTGTGCTTGTGAGGGTGTGGTTGTCTTTTCAGAGATGATTCCAGCTTTCCCTGAATGACCAGTGGAAAGAGCACCGTAACAAAATCACTGCTGTTGTCCTGTCACTGTCTGAGCTGATCTAAACCTCAAAGAATATTCATAAACTCACATTGGTGGAGTGAAAACTATGACTTGTTCAGTATTTTCTGCTCGGTCCATCTCTGGTTACGGAAAGCGTGACATGGATCACGAACAGCTCCTATTGAGCTTTAAAATGCAATGAAGACTACTTGTGATTCAGTAGTGGCCCGTGTCCAGGCACGGTGGATTCCTGCTAGAAAGCACATCCAGTCCTAGGGAACAAAATGTGTCCCTCTGGAATCCTATTGGTCGTTGCTGAGTATGACAAAGATAGCAGCTGTGGTGGACCATACTGGAAATGTCATGGCTTCTTCAGCAGTTCCTCAGCTGCTGCAAAATCCATCCCTTAAATTTAATCAGTTCCTAGTTTGTAATTATTGTCATCCTAGACTATTGCATGCATGTCTTTACGCAGATGCTCTGCTCTGTGATGGAATGAAGAGACAAATCTTTTTCACTGACACTCATGCAATATTAGATACAACACATTTCTCCTTTTGTGAAATGAGCCATGTCTTTATGTACTGCAGCGCTGTCAGGTACTGTACAAACCTGGAAATGGGCTTATATTCACGGTCACCCTGGGTACTGTTACTGTGTCTATAAATCCAGACAGTCAGTCAGCTTCCCAGTCATTGTCTGTGGAGCTGTTCCAGGATAAGTCTCTTAACGACATCAACAAGGCTGTCTTGGCCGTCTCCTCGGAAGAGACATGTTCGTTTCCACAAATTAAATCCAGTCTGAACTGTCCACAGTTCTAGGAATAACACCAACAGTGTCTCTCGCACATAAACTGCTCAGACTTTTTTGTGGCCGAGCTTGTTTTCTGTGCGGTACACCCGTCTGGAAAACTACATGAAAGATGTTTTCAATTTCTGTGCGACAAAAACAAACACTCTTATCTTCTGGGTGATAACACAATTTATTATCTCCGTCCAATCAGATTTAGAGTTCCTGCACTCCATTATGACGTGTCTTTTTTTTTTCTCATGTTGTTTACTTCTGATAAGCATCTGCAGTGTGGCTGCTGATGTTTTGCTGCCCCCCCATAGCTGTACTGTATAATTAGTGCTTTGCAGATATAGTGATTATCTTCTCTTGAATAGACTCTTCATTATTAAAACTCTGATAGACTCCCTAATGAGCCCATGTTTGATGTTACGCAATACCGATAGGAAGCAGGTATTTGATGCAAATTATCACTACTTTTGCTCAGCTAAGGCCTTGTACTGTACGCCCTGTCATGCCTGTCGAAGTCAGCTCCGTGTTTGTACTTATTAGACTTGCTAATCAGATGCTAATGATTGTGAGTGGCAGAGTTGCGAGGCAAGGCGGCTACGGAATGGTAATCAGCTTGGAGTTGGCCTCCAACAAAGAGGCTGATTATTTAATCGCCTTTTTTTCCAACCGCAAGATTCAAACACTTATACAGTGAGGAGTTGCTTGACGTCAATACAGTATGATTAAGATTATTTCAGTAAGTGCTTTATGTCACTGGCATTGTACGACGGAGCATTAGCCACATTGAGGGGAAAAAAAATCAGAGATTTCAAGAATAAAGTCAATAGTAAGGTTAAAAAAAAGTGGAAATTTAATGAGAATAAAGTCATACTATTTAAAAAAAAGAAGCCATAATATTACAAGAATAAAGTAATAACTTTATGAGAAAAAAAGTTGTGCTATTAAAAAGTCGGAATATTTTGAAAATAAAGTCATAACTTTTATGAGAAAAAGTTGTAATATTTTGAGAATAAAGTCATAACTTTCCTTGAAAAACAGTCGTAATATTTTGAGAATAAAGTCACAACATAACAAGAAAATAGTCATTTCCTCCTCCACACGGTCCGTGTGGTCCCTTTTTCGGAATAAACACATTTTCTTGCACAATCTTTTAGAAGAAGATGAAGAAGATGTCCTTTTTGTCCCGCTAGGGGAAATTAATTTTTTCACTCTGTTAACTAATACACACACATGCAAAACAGGTCCATATACATGCAACAATTGGAGAGATGTCAGAGTGAGGGGGCTGCTCCTGACAGCGCCCCGAGCAGTTGGGGGTTTGGTGCCTTGCTCAGGGGCACCTCGGCAGTGCCCAAGAGGTAAACTGGCACCTCTCCAGCTCCAGTTCACACTCAGTTTTTGGTCCATGTCGGGACTTGAACCGGTGACCCTCCGGTTCCCAAGCCAACTCCCTACAGACTGAGCTACTGCCGCCCCCACTGAGCTACTGCCGCCCCCTCGTGATACTATTGATAATGTGGTGCCAAAAGATGAATTATTTAATTATTCATGAAACCTGCTCTAAAGTATAACTCCACAAGATGCTCCATATTCCTCATTTTCACACAGGCGGCTTGCTGCTCTATTTCCCC
Organism: Pterois miles; assembly: GCA_947000775.1. Lineage (NCBI taxonomy): Eukaryota > Metazoa > Chordata > Actinopteri > Perciformes > Scorpaenidae > Pterois > Pterois miles. The sequence goes on from CAMQGK010000028.1 coordinate 14,740,752, forward strand.
TCTAAAATAACGTGTAAAATTTCTACTTTAGAATATTATGAATTTATTCTCATAACATTAAAACTTTTTTCTTGTAAACTTATGACTTCTCAAAATTTCAGATTTATTTATTTGTCCTGAATGTGGCCGTCTCACTCTGTGGTAGCTTTGTAATTAGTTAGAAATGGAGCCATTATTTAGCCCGACCACCTTTCCATCTGTCCCGACCACTCACTTAGATCTTGGTGTCATGGAATAATTCTTGGCTTGTCTGCTCATTAAAGTGAGCCATTTACATGCTCTGTGGTTGTATTATGTTAGCTCGCTCAGGTCAGGGTGCCTGCTGTGTGGCTGCACTGGACGACAGATGGCATCGTGGCCCTCGGTGGGTCGGTAAAGGGACGCCCGTGGTTAGGGTCAACTGCAAAGACAGATGTAGCTTCTTACTGCGCTCACGGTCGCACACTGCCTTTCAGTGTGGAGCTTGATCGTGTGTTTGTGGTGGGTTTTTGTCACGCCGTACCATGAAATGAAGCTTTGTGGTGCTGAAGTGTTTTTCTGTGTCAGAATGTGTGTGAATCTCTTCTCTGCCTGTTTTGTTTGTCATGTTGCATCAGTGACACGCCGTTGGTTAAAGGGATAGTTCGGGTGTTTTGAAGTGGGTTTGTAGAAGGTACTTATCCATAGTAGGTAGGGGTGTGACGATTCACTCAGCTCATGATACAATACATGATACTGGGTTCGTGATCTCCATACAATATTATAACAATAATTTAACAATAGTTGAATAATGAGAATATATGATGGAAAAGTAGCCTTTTATTCTCTGTCCGTCTCACATCCGCCGGCAATTACCAGGGTCTCTTCCAAGTCAGTAGCCCCTTGCTCATGACATTTAGCTCTGGGTCGAGTCCTGCCAAGAATCTGTGGTATTTTCCTCTCGCTGAGCTGTATCACCGTAGTCTGGGAACACTTCTTGAACTAACTTGCTTAATTCTGCTGCAGACACTTAAACCCTCACCTGGATCATGGGACGGGTGGAGAGGTTCACTCTGAAACAGTCCTCTTTGGCCAAAAGCCTCCAGTAGTTTTTCTTTCACTATAGAATAATCAGCCTGCACTGAGGGAAAGCAGCCGCAGTTGTAAAATGGTAACGGGTCTCTCCCGGCGTCTAAAGTCTAGCGGGTCCTTGTCGTATTTCCACATTTTAGTTATCATTTTTTTTTTCCTTTTCAATTCAACGCTGTTCGTTGCTGTACGTCTTCTCCCACACGTCCTTCCTTTTAGCTTTCGACGACGGGCCTTCCATCGGGGGAAAATCCCACCACTGCCACCAGTGTAACGAGGCATTCTGGGGTTCGCCTAACTGTGTAAACTTAATGAAATAATAAATGGACAGGAGACCAGAGCTCGTCGGCTAGCAACCGATCTGAGCTCTCAAACCAGAAGTTCCCAATTACTTCCTGCCCTACAGCAACCCAGACGGATACACAAAATCATCGTCTCGACGATGCATATTGTCATGTTTTTATATTGCGATATATTGCGGGACAATATATCGTCACACCCCTAAGAGTAAGTGTATTACTCACAGTAAATCATGGTCGACACAGCCCCGGCATCAAGAAACAAACAGGAGCATCAACACCGGAGCAAAGTAATACAGTGCTGTGGACAGGACTGGCAGAAAAATATATCTGTCAATATCTGTTGTAGTGTACGCTATATTTAGAATATTTTATGACGGCAAACTTAACCGAAAGTGAAACTTATCTACACTGTTGTCATCTGGGCCTGCTGGCTTTGGCGAGAGCAAGGATAAATTTCACTTTCAGTTCACTTCCCCGTCAGAAAGGGCTTTCTAACAGTAAGATAAACTGGTGAAAATATTGATTTATTTCAATGAGCCTTTCTTTTAGGTGGCTAAAATGCATTTTTTCTGCCATCCCTGTCCACAGCTTTACCATTGTCACTTTACCTTTATTTACCTTTATATAATTTATATACTGTTTTACAAACTGTTACACTTGTGTATATACATATACATATTATTTTTCTCTCTCCATCTATCTATCTCTCTACATACTACATTCCTGCCTACATACATATATATAATATATATATATATATACAGTATATATATATCTATATCTATCTATATATATATATTTATATATATATATAGATATATATAGATATACTATACTGTATATTTTAATACTTTTCATTATTACATACTACATCCTGTTTACATTCAGTTTTCCAATCTGAAATACTGTCATCAAGTAAATTACAAATTTGCTTTTACATTTTATATTAGATGCACTATTTTATGCCTTAGTTTATTGTTTACATTGTGATTTCCTCACTTTAATGACTGTTTTGCTGGAATTGACTTAAGATAAATGGAGAACAATGTCTGTACTCACTACTATACCTACTATGGATAAGTAGCTCATACAACTCCACAGAGTTTGGGTTTGGTCAGCTCTGCTGCATTCTCTGTTTGCTGTTTTTTAAATAGTGTTATGACAGAAATAGTTGGGATCAAGCTGTTGGTTAAAGTTTATTTTTTTGCCTCTTTTTTCTTTCATTTGGTGAATTTATATTCAACATAATGAGTCCTTCCACAGCATTTTAGCAGGCAGGTTTGGCATAATAAAGTCCAAGTACACACTACTTAGAGATCTCATCTTTGCTTTTATCTTGCTAAGTTACTGCCTTATTTAGAGGATAAATAAAGTTCGATGTGTGACATGGGAAATGAAAACAAATGTCAGTGAGACAGAACCCAAATCAAACAAGTGTTTTTGTGATGTTGTGCCAAGGACGTTTCTTCTTCTGCTGCTTAACTTGCTCTCATTCAAATTTGACAGCACTATATGAACATCAAGGGCCATTGTTGCTCAACATCAAGTCTGATATGGCTAACAAATCAAGAGATTGAATGTAATTTCTTTATATTTCATGAAAGTTTCGATTTTCAAGCCTTGCTGTGGAGTTCCTCATAGCTTCCCTCAAAGTGAAATGCATTACAGGTGTCAATCAAAATCAAAGTGTGATGCGCGGCAATTTATTTTCCCCGCAGCTTTCTACTGAAGATAGGTTCCTGTCTGCTGAACTGTATTCCACATACGCATAAAGATTCATGTCTGGTACTTGTTGATGGATGATTTTAAAAAGCTCTCCCTCAGGCGGAGTTCAGAAAACGACTAACTCCTCCTTAGTCACATTTTAAGAATACATTCGAAGCACACCTTAATTTGCCATTCTCAGAAAGTGCCCCGAAGCATTAAATGGGTTGTTGAGGGCGTGTGCAGTGAAGCAGCCTGGGAGCCGGCGTCCTCGGGGACTGAAGAAAGTAGGAGCACTTCCCATCCATCTCAATTCACACACTATTGGCCTCTTGTGCTCCCATCCCCAGCCACTTAACATCGCCTTTGAAATACCATGCACTGCAATTATTACATTTTTTTTTCCATCCAGAGCAAAGATTGTGTTTCATGTGTATCAGGTGTCCATTATGATGGTGGCGACCAATTTGCTGTGGCAGCCAAGTGTTGCAGCGGCACACAAAGCATCAAATTTAGTCTTCGTTAAAGGTGCAAGCGATCAGATGTAATTTAATCCCGGGGTCAGTTCAAAAGTGTTAACTGTCGCTTTCCTTTTCTGCTCTGCTTCAGGTGTTCCTACATCGTCTCAACCAGTACGCAGCCACCAAAATCGACAAGAACATCACAGAGGAGACTGTTAAGGTGAGGGTCAATCTGTGAGGTAATTAAGATTGACATTTATACTGCACACAGACCTTATTTTCATACAGTAACCTGATCCATGAAAAGGCCGGAAATTGCATTGGAAACTAAATAAAATGGGTCCCTTGTTTGGGGTGCTCTTTCAACCTAAAAAAGCCAAGTTCTGAATGGAGAAAGAAGTAGTGGGCGATCCAGGAAGCAGCTGTAAATATAGTCTATTTATAAGTGATTCCGGCTGGAGGATAATAAAGGATGCTCTCTCACAGTGGGAGTGCGACTGTTTCAGTGGGCTTGCTTACTCTTGGAGGTAAATACACATTCAGTGGATATTTACTGCATGCTCCATGTTTTGGAAAACGTCTATCCGTGCTACGTTATGTTTAGGAACACGCTGTACAAGGCGGTTTGGATAGCGGGGGTCATCACGGGGTTGGGCTGTGACGTCACCCAGCAACTGAATGACATCCAGTCCTTTTTTGGGAGCAGAAATGCTATTTATTTGCTGTTGTTAGTGCCACTAAAGACTATTTCTGCCTCTCAACGCCCATAAAAAGACTCCTCTGGTTTTCTTGCTTTGATTTTGTTTCACTAGCTTCTTCCTCCATCCAGAGTCAGCATTGTTTCGTCCTTTAACGTCACCACAAAAAGGACATAAAAGGGGGCAGAAGTCAACACCACATGAAGGCAGTTTCCATACAACAGATCTTAAAAAATGTGCTCCCTTTTTAGCTTCTCTGCTGAAATATCTCTAATATTGTTTGAAATTCGAATATCAAAGACCTCTAAAGCCAAGATGCCCATTTCAAAGTAACCCCACTCTATATTGTGTGACCTCAGAAATATCCTCGCCAAGTGCCACATGGCCACAAAAAAGCACTATATGTCAAAGTATTGATTCAGGCAATCTAAGCAACACCACTGGAGGAAAAAGCAGACACACACTGTACAGTATGTCCCTTTTCTCTCTCAGGTTTTATTCTCCAACATCGAGGAGATCCTGGCCGTACACAAAGACTTCCTGTCCATGGTGGAAGAGCTGCTTCAGCCTGACCCTCATGCTCACCATGAAATCGGGCGCTGCTTCTTGCACTTTGTAAGTAACACATGGGACCGCCATTACGTAACGCTTCCTCTATTGCAGCCTTTGTTTATCATGTCACCATCTTGTCCAAACTCTTATGGTTCCACATGATTCATCCTTTCCAAGCTCCCCTCTCATTGTCGATGTAAGCAGCAGTGCGATGCATCCTGGTAGCATAGCGTTGCATATCGAATGGGTTGTGTCTAGAAGGTAACTTGCAAATTGTGAAATCTGATCTAAAATGCAAAATCTCTCTCTGAGGACTCACTGCCCGATGATATATCCTAACCTTAACTATTCAAAATCAATGCCTAACCTTAACCATCTCGCAAAGAGTTTCCTCAACTCATGCTTTCCCTTCTGGACACAACCATTCAAGATGTTGGCCGCTCCTCATTTGCATTAAGTTGAGGTCTGGGCCCCTATGCAAATCAGGGCCTCTGTGAAACTAACCGTTGTTGATCTAAAATGAAGACAAATTCAGCAACTACATGGTTTATTCCTAAATGTTTTCAGAAACACATTTCTGTGAAATACTTTTGTAATATACAAGAAAAAAGTTTCCAAACGAGTCGCCATGTTGGTCCCGGTTTGAAAGCTGGGAGTAGTGGCCCACGAGTGAAAGCGTTCGTCCAATCAGATGCCTCGTGCCTAGTGGCAGCCCATCAAGCGTCCAAAGCTGGGAAACAAGGCGACCCCTGTGGACACGTCCCATTACAGTTGCATCAATACGAGCTTTCTCCTTTGTTCATCTAAAGACTTTCTCTCCTACTTTACTATCAGAGCTCAAATGCAGTTATGAGTGCTGCTGAAAATGATCAGATACACCACCTGCTGTCAGTTCATCCTGGATTATCTGTGATGAGAGAGTGCACATGTGTGATATGCTTGATACGGCTCTGACGTACTGCTCACCCCTGCTATATATCACATTTATTTGATGCAAAGCCTAGATGCACACTGGCATATAATAGGTTTTAAAGTCTAATAAATCTTACCATCTTTCTGTTGGGATGAAGACGGCGTCTCTGCCAGTGGGGCGCTGATGAAACAGGTGAAAGAAAGAGAGAGATGACCTCATTGAGAAAATAGGGTATAATTTACAGCATAACCGAAAACTCATGACCATAATTCAGTCACGAGTGACCATGTGAGTCTATTGAGATGAGACTTGGATAAATTGTCTTTTTCTCTCCTTATTATTATTTATTTCCCTTATTCTGCAGTTAATTTTTCCTCAAATTTTCCTCTCAGTAGTGATGTGTTATTCCAAGAAAGAGTTACACAATGTCACTGTAGTACAGAAACACTAATAGGTAAGTAAGCCAGCTGGACGGTGGACTGCTTAAATGAAAATCCTCTGTGATTCAGGCCTGACTTAAGGCTCCACTCCTCCCTTTTGGACAACAGTAAAATCATTTCCCAGGGCCAAAAAAATGCCCTTTTTGTAGGTTCATAAACCGAACTCTTAGAAAACATGATTCAACAAGAATCACAAAGTGTTGTTATGACCGCTACGTCTCTCCACATCACCAGCTTTGTCTTCTGAGGCAGAGCCGCACGGCTGAAGACCGTGTACTATTTTCGCTGCTCTGCAGTGACTTTGTGGTGCGTGATTTAAAGGCTGTGTGGTCTGGTCCCACTGCTGCCGCTCAAACACAATGGAGTATGAATGTCATGAGAAGTGCTGTGGTGGAAAGTTGTTGGTTCGCTGCAAGACAGATGCCAGCATATGATTTTGAGCCCCACACAGACGAAATACATTATTTATTTCATGATGGAGAGGAGAGTGTGGGGAAGAATACATACCTACTCAGAATCCTATAAATCACTGGTCTGCTCTGTGGTCTGTTTTTGCCTTGTTTTCTCTCATTTTTCTGTGTTTCTGTCTTCCATACTGGCTTAATTTATTTCTTTACACTCTCCTCTCTTTTTCTCATTTTCTCTGACTTTGTTGCCCTTTTCTGTTTCTTTCTTTCTTTCTTTCATTTGCTCCTTTTCCTCATGAGTTTTTTTCACCTTGTCTCTTGCAGAGGAGCCGTTTCCAGATTTATGATGAATACTGTGGGAATCATGAGAAGGCCCAGAGGCTGCTGCTGGAACTCAATAAGATCAGGAGCGTCCGGACGTGTTTACTGGTGAGAAGGGGGCTGTAAAGGTGCACGTAATTTGTAACATACATGCAACCAATTAAAGTCTCAGACGATCTGTACTTATGCACAAGTCGGGCTGACTGTTTTCAATCCATGCTAACACACAGAGCGCATATGACTTCCTGAAATATAGCTGATTTCTTAGAGTCAGTATTCAAGTCCAAGTGGGGTCATGTGTAATCAAAACTGCACTTGAGAACTGCTCACATGTGAAAACACACCGCCTCATTCTCTTAGACATACAAACACACAGTCACCCACACACGGCAGCGTAAAACCCTGTACTTAATGTTCCAGTGTGTCTGACAGCTGATGTGACTCTGCCCCTTGTGTGGGCGGACTCCCGCTTCCTGTCCCGACACTGAGAGATTTCACTTCCACAGGGGAGCATCATGTTGCTAGAACAAAAAATGACTACATCCTCACCGCTGGCTAGCTAAACTGTGTGTGTGAGGTCAAAATGTTTTCTTTTCCATTGCCTCTCACAGCTCTTCTCTTGATGCACTCCAGGTTTTTGTCCTCCTGTTCATCATTTCACTTTTTACTCACTTTTTGTAGCGCTTGTCGTCCTTGCTGCTTTGCCTCAGAGTGACGCAGTACCACTACACGCCGTCACCCCTTGTGTTTTAAGACTTCCATAAAAACAGAGCACTTTGAAATCGAGATCTACAGCACAGATACACACCCAGAAGTGTATGACCACAGACTTTGGCGTATTGATTGGCCGGTTCTTTGGAGAAACGTATGACCTTTTCTCAAGACTGTAATTGATGGAGTGAGAAATGAAGCACACACATGCACACATTATACACACCATCAGAGAGTTCTGTGTCTGATTTACTGTTCATGAGTGTCTTTAACGTAGGAAGCCAGAGGAGGTAAAGATATTAATTGACTTTGATTTAATGAGGTCTTTATAGTCTTGACCTTTCAGTGACCTAACCTTCCATCAGGGCTGTATGGGGCTCATGTTACCGTTCAACCTACACTTAACTATGGACTTACATACCTCAGGTCACCTCCTCAGCCTTTCAGTGACCAAGGTGGTGATATCCGCTAACCTCCACTAAACCTTTGGCCTACTGGCTGCTATAAAGCCTGGTTTATTGTTTACACTGTGAGAGTGAATATTAGCAGCTGACCTCATAACCTGCAACCTACCACATGTAGGTAAGGGTCACTTTGATCGACTGAAGGCAAAGTTTGTCTCTTAGCTTATGCTAAATCTAAATTTAGGGATGGTGATACCACTGATATTTCAGCAGTTGTTGGCTGGAAATTCACGGTAACCAGAGGATAAATCCTACTGACATTGGTGTGCCCCTGACTTTTCCTGTAGTGCATTTAGCTGGTCAAAATTTCAGTCCAATAGTTTGGTGTATGACCAAATACCTGCAAGACGAATAACATTCCCATCAGCCTCAGCGGGGCTCAACCGACTTTCACAGGAGACTTACATTTTTCATTCTATTCCTCCCATTTCTCCCGGTTTATGGCAAATTTTCACACCTTTTCTTCCTTTCTGTTATCTCAAACTGTTTCTGCCGTTGTACAGCGTGTACAAGCCGACTGTTTCCACACTACAGCTACAACAAATGTTGTTTCCCAGCGGACGTGTCATTGTTACGTTGTGTCTGAAAGGGCCTTTGGTGAGTGAGAGACAGAAAGAGACATGGAGATTAAAGAAATATTTAGCAGGGACAAAAAATAATGAATGAATAAAAACGGAAAAATATTAGTTTTTGCCAGAGATTCACTCAAGTTCACACCAGAAGGGCAAATTATTCAGTTTTCCTTCCTGAGAATTAAAAGTAAAATTAAAAGTAGGCCTGATTGCAACATTAAAATGCTGCTGCAATGTATGTTTAAAAGTCACCAGACTTCAGGAAACTAAGTCTCAGATTTTTTTCTGGAGGGGAGGAACACCAGACCCCTGCTTTGGTTTTGAAATCCTCCCAGTTTTTGAGGCCTCAAGGTATGGCTGTACTTGTTGCAAATGTTAGCAATGCTAACATATTAAGATGTTAACGGGAAAAAATGTAAACGAAAACACGTTTGAATTGTACATGACCACAAGTAACAACCACTACTACACATTTTATTACCACTTCATGCCTAAATGTTAAATATAGGTCTTTAGCTAGATATAGGCCAATCATAAAACCTCAAAAAAAAAAAGCTGCTTACACCATCCTGATGCACAAAAACTATGAAATGCTGCTGATACTACTGGTAAACTCTTCTGCTATATTCTGCCAAAGACCTTTAGTCCAACACCACTCTCAACAGTTACTTCACCATGATTCCTATAATCAAGAACAAATGCTGGATCTCAACTTGTGTCTAGCGAGCAGATTGTTTTTTCTTTACAATGAGCTGTTACAGCCTCACAGGGCTGCTAGCGTTAGCCTTGTTAAACCTCCTCTCCTCTCCTCTCCTCTAGAACTGCATGTTGCTGGGAGGCAGAAAAAACACAGAGGTCCCACTGGAGGGCTACCTGGTAGCTCCTATTCAGAGGATCTGCAAGTACCCATTGCTGCTCAGAGTGAGTATGGCCTTGTTCATGCAAACCATGTATTATGAATATACCACAGCCTTGTGCCATCTTTTGTAGGGCACCTTCTACTCCTGTTTTCATCCACCGCCACCTAGTCATTAGTTAGGGCTGTCCTGTCCTATTCACATCAACCTCTCCCTCGCTAATGAAACACTGGGCTCATATTCTGACACATCTCTGTTTTAGTTCCCCGGCACAACCACATCGTAGGAATAACACAAGACCTATCATCACCTCCCCTGCCCAGCTGCGCGTTCACACACTTTGACTGGGCTCATTCATACCTGCACTCTCAGTTGTTAGCTTTGAAATTTCCATTTCCCGACGTGAAACGTGAGCGAAATTAAATCCACTTTCAAAGGCTTGTTTGAGTCGGGTGATCTGAGCTGTCCCGTCTCATTTGTCTGCTTATGATCTATTAATTCACCCAGGCTGTTCTCTAAACAGCCACCAGCACGGGCACGGAGATGTAGTAGTAATAATAAGGGGGGTAATCTGATGCTCTGCCATTTGAAGTCTTCCAGCTGCCAGGGCCTCCTTCTCTGAAATGACACAGATAGCCATCACCGGCTGCAGATATATCCAGAACAGTGTAAATCAGCCCTATAGTAGCTTGCATGCTGAAAGACAGTGTTTAGACTGTAGACACAGAGATTGCCATCGCTTTTGCTAGATCGTGGCATGCAGTAGCAAGGGTTTTTAATGGGAAGGTAAGCAAATGTGGGAAGTTAACTTATTTTGCTTTCATGCTTTTCATTTGTCAATTATGATTCAGGGATAGATTTGCCACAAATTTGATGTGAAAGTAGTTTAAGATGAATGTTTGCCTCTATTATCATGTAATCATGTTTCTGTGCGTGGTTTTGTGCGTGGTATTTGCATACGCAGGAGCTGCTGAAAAGGACGCCTAAGAAGCACAATGACTACGCCCAGGTGCAGGAGTCTCTGCAGGTGATGAAGGCTGTGTGCTCCAGCATCAACGAAGCCAAGAGGCAGATGGAGAAGTTGGAGATTTTGGAGGAATGGCAGTCCCACATCGAGGGCTGGGAGGTGGGCCTGAACTCAAACTGTGTACACTGCGTTGAATGATTTAATCCAAACCCAGTAAGTTCAATTTAAGTGGCTGCATTGACTTCTCGCTGTGTTGTCAGAGCTGACTCGTGGGTATTTCATATATTAAAACACAACTGATCTTTGCCCCGAGTCAAAGCTCGAAGTCATGACTTATTTAAAGTCACTTAGCCGTACGCCAGGAATGCAACAAGAATTCCAAGTGGCGTGACTTTTGTCAGCCTTTTAAGCTTTCTTGTTCTCTCTGGAAACAATGACTCGTATTCACAATGCTCAAATTCTTTCCGCCCGGATAAGCTTGTAGTCAAAGCCGCCATGCTTTAGGGTCACTGATCCAATCATCATCAGGTGCTTCTTGGCCCTGGAGGGTTGCCTTTAGATTAGTTTTCTTCCTGATGCCTTAATAAGGGGTCAGCAGGCCTAGTGGTGGTTGGAAAGAGAAAATAGTGGAGGTAATTGTTTGGCAAGAGGCTGGGATGCTCATGTAGTTGACCTGGCTTCATGTAGAGAGGTGGCCAGTGGCAGCCATGATGCATCCAGGGTGACAGCACAGTGGCTGCTGTTTTGGATCGGTGAAGAAGAATTGATTTCTGGTTAAAGATGATTTTTATCTGGGTTAATTAAATTCGGTTTCGGATCGGTGCATAAACTGGCATACTCGCCAATACCCGATTCTGAATTTTGGGCACTGTCGGACATATATCCGACACTGGTATCAGGTGTAGGTAGTGACAGATTTTTGAATTTGAGATGAGATATAGCAGAGCCTGATTAGATGTTTAAGTTTCTGTGAATGTGTTTTAGTCTTAGCACAGCATTTATAAAGCCTTTTACTATGTTTCTTTGCTGCATAGTAAAATATACTGCAGAAACAGAAATAGTTGGGCAGTGTTTATGACGAAAACATCTTGAATCCATTATTAAATATGCAGACCAAAAACATCCAAGGCTTCATATGGCTTTAGATGGATTTATTAGGATTATATAGTATATAATCTATATATTCGGTTGCACACTTACTGAAGATAATCTCTAGGTCATAAAATAAATGCTGCTAGGTGTACATACACAGAAAGAGTTCAAAATCTAAGAATAGTGTGATCAGAATGAAAGTTGGTGTTGGGTGTGGTGACAGATCTTGCACTCGACATGGTCCTGGCTGTAGCTACTCTGCGGTTTCCCCTCAGCGCTTTTTATTATTTGTAAACATTAGCTCATTCTGGAGCAGGATCCTCTGGCCGCTGCACGCCAGGCTAAAAGAGAGGCAACTAAAAAGATGGGAGGAGAGAGGTAGGAAGGGGAAAAAGCAGAGTGATGGTTGCATTTTGCATTTCTGTGTGGGCGTCTGAGGAATGATGGAGGGATGAGGAGCGATTGTGAGAGCCGCTGTTTTTCCGTTCCTGCTCCTCCGCCCGGGCTGATTGCTTGTTAGCGCTGACCTGCTCCGCAGCTGGCCGCCCTCGGGGCATCCTGGCAGGTTCACCTCGCGTGGGAGAGACAGGGCGATGGCCTGCAAGCGGTCACCATGGTGATGACTGCCAGCATTTGTCAGGGCGGTGATTAGCATTGGTTAGTTGGTTAGTGCTGTTAGTGTCTGTGTTTTGTCACAGTGTACCATAGAAATATGTTAATTTTAGAGCTGCAGCGGGTAGAAGTTTCCAGTTGTTTTTCCCTTCACATTCTGTTCTCTTGTTTAAGTTTAATTAGAGTTCTTAAAACCTACTTGAGTTGCTTGATTTGGCTTCGTTAGTTTATAGAATATCATTACAATTTTCTCATCTCTCCATCCAATTGACAAATGCCACTTCAGAGTTCAACACAAACTTTTCCACCATATTTTTCTGTAATTGATGGCATATCCTGCTTTCTCCTTCCTAATTTTTTATCCATTTCCACAGTTGTTATGTCTGGCTGTTGTCTGGCTATAAAAATAGAGGGTTGAAATTTAGATGAAACAGATGACTGAGGATTTAAAGTGTTGTTTAATTTTCTGAGTACACCCTCTGTGGATCTTTGGCTTGGAACGGGATTAATCTGAAGAGTGATAGAAAAGTGCTGCAGAGTAAAAGAGAATCTAAAGAAGGCTACACCAAAAGCAGGAAATGGACAGGGGCTTCTGTTAAAACTGCTTGAAATACAAAGGGGAAGTGTCGGTTCTTCCATTTAGGAAATGCAGGTCCATAGTCTGGACCAGTGTGGTGTTGCTATTGGCCCCTTCAAGTGACTAAGACAAGTTGGCCTTTCCATGTCTGGTGTGCACACATTCACCAGCTGCAAATTAGTTTAACATCTGGTCATGGGCTGGGGAGTTAAAAGGCCCCAGAAAGCATTTGAGACTGAAAAAAAAGTGTGGAGGAAGGAATGAAAGAGATAGAGGAATAGACTGGGGAATCAAGAGGAGGGGAGGGATGATCGGCAGAAGGGAAGGGAGGAGGATAAAAAGGGCGAGGAGAGAAAGAAGGAAAAAGCGGGATAGGTTTTGGCCCGTTGATGTCTCCAGCAGGAGGAAATGCTTAGCACATTTTCCGGCTCTGCGCGCAAGAGAGTTATTTTTAGCTCCGAAGGGCCGATCAAACGTGTTACATAAATTCCCAGAGCAGGCAAGGTAAGGGAAAAGACAGCACACTTTATCACTTGCAGCAGGAGCCCCAACTAATATGGTGACCATGCGCGACAATGCAACACATGGTTTGACTGGACGGGATGTTATTCTATGGAGGCTATTAACGGCTGTGCATTTGAAAGTCCCATAGCAATCTGCTCTGAGGAAGCAGGGAGTGTTTTTACAGACCCCTGAGAGAGGGAACAGGAAAGGCTGGGCTTTGTAATCCCTCCTCCTGTTCAGACATGATGTGTGAACATTGAATGGTATTGAAATAATTTGTTGAAACTTTCCCTTTCAGATAAAAAAAAAACAAACAATTTACATTAAAATGATGTGCTAGTTTGAATTTTTTGCATTCCTGTGTGTCAACCTATGTCAAAGCATTTGTTTCACTCTCCATCCGTCTGACCTTTTGCTCACATATCCGTTCGCAGGGCTCCAATATCACAGATACATGCACGGAGATGCTCATGCACGGCGTCCTCCTGAAGATTTCCGCTGGAAACATACAAGAGAGGATTTTCTTCCTGTTTGACAAACTTCTGGTCTACTGCAAGAAGAAAAACAGGTGTCTTGACCCTCTTTTATTCATTACTCTGCTGACAAAATCCACAAAGCAGGAGACAAATTTAAATTCTCATTACAGTGTGTATTTTAGACAGAATAAAAATATTGTTTATGGTAATTTTAAATTTCACTCCCTCTCTGTACTCCTGCAGAACATTTAGAGCATGGACTTTATAAATAATTCACTGCGCAAGTTTCTTTACTTTGTTAAAGAAAAGAGAGCAGTGCACTGTGGGAAGCATTTTTGTGAGGAGTTGAAAGAAGTTATGCAGTAGAGGAGACACGTGAGAGAAGGATTTTTTTTTTAACTTGGGGAAATGGGGACATGTGATTAGTCTAGGTTGGGATATTAACCTCTTTTTTTCTGGTAGATTTATCTTTCAAGGTATTTTCTGAGGAAATACATTAAATATTGCGACATTTATTATGATCAGTGCAATTTTAGTCAGGAAACTCTTGCTGATTGCCGACCATTGTTGTGCTTCTTTACTTGCCAGATCCGTGCCGCTCACACTGAGCTACTGATGCAGCTGATAACAATGCTGCTACATCCATTGTATGGGTTTTTTCTGGCAGGCTTTGTTTACCCGCCACCAACCAAGCTGCCACCTGCTTCGATTTGCTTTTACTATATATGCAGTGTACAGTGCAGTGTCTGCAGGTAGCACATAAAAGCAGATCCATTCATGACAAAAGAAAGAAAAGAAAGTGTTGCTCTGACCTTAAATTCAATAACTTGGATGCATTTTCCTCCCTTAATGTGGTTAGTACACTTGGAGAGACATCAGATTATTATAATTAGTTTCTTAAATGAACTGTGAGTGATACTAATTACCCAATAAGCAATAACATGATATGATTAAACCTTATTTTCTCTATTCAAGGCGTTTAAAAAACAGCAAGACGTCCACAGAAGGTCCTCGCTACCTGTTCAGAGGGAGAATCAACACGGAGGTGATGGAGGTAGAAAACGTGGATGATGGCACGGGTGAGTGGTCCTGTAAAAAGATGATGATTTTGGACAAATACATGCTTTTTGTTTCAGCACTCATGTGGCTTTGAAATATGCCATACTAACCCACACAGGAACGTTGACATGTGATTTTTATACTTGGATCACCAATGGAAAAATAAGATCTACCTATAAACATTTTTTATCCATCTATAGTTACATATTCTTGGGACTGTGCTGCTGGTGAACTTGAGCGCTTGTGTCTCTTGGCCTCACATAGCCACTGATTATCATTTATATTTGTAGAAGCCATCATTTCCTCTCCAGCGGACCTAGATGGGCCATAATATTCGGTGTTTTTGGTGAGAGATGGATGGGTTTGGGTCTGGAGAGCGAGGATAAACACGTGAGGCAGGCGGCGGGGCAGTAACTCTTGGGTGTTCTGTACCACAGGCGGGAGATCGCAATCTGAAATCCAGGGCAACAGGAGTATTTTAGCTTGGATTCCTACGTAATGAAAGTGCCGCGACTTTTTTTCCCAGGCACACACTTGCTGCCTGAGGTTGAAAAACGCCCTCGAGGCGAACCATATAAAGGACACCACACTGTAGATGCTTTTAGACGTGATTGTAATTGATGATTGTAATGGTTTGCTTTTTGTTACACCCTCGGAGGGAGAGAGGTCAGCCGATGAAGCATTTGAAATGTTCCCTAAGATGGAAATAATGACGGAGATTCAACTTACAGTCAAGAGTTCATTTCCAGTTGCTTTTCTTTAGTCTTAACATCTATATTTGAGCATATAGGTGGTGAATCAGATGTAGTCATTGTCTCTGTGGGACTATTCTGAATACTCAGTAGTAAATAATGCTGATGGATGGTTCTTCTTCTGCATGTGTGTCCCCTCATTTATCTCATTAAAGGAGAAGAGCGATAATCAATGAAGCGCTCAATAGAGAGGCTATGAGAGCAGGCACTAGAGCTGAGTCCACAGCAGTGTTTGCACCAAGAGAGAGGACTTTATTCTCAATACTTTTATGATGGATGTTGTTTTTGGAAAAAAGACCACATCTTACTGTATAAGAAACGTGTTGTCTGTTCTGGCCTGTGTCCTCTTCTTGTAGCTATCACATTATTGTACTTCGTTTTCTATGAAGTCGTTGGAGTTGTGCCTCGTGTTATTGCTGCGTTTTATGTGGCAACCCCTGTTTGCTGTTAACCCGACTTCCCAACAGAACCTCTTACAGTGTCACGATCAGTGATGGATGGCCCTCCCCTCCTTCAAGATACTCAGAGCCTAAATGAGTCAAAAACAAGTGAATTTGTGGCGTTCCACCCCTCTGCGTGGAGAAGACTTCATAAAACTAGTGAAGTCAAACTCGTGTCTGTGTGTTACAGCTGACTACCACAGCAGCGGGAACATCGTAAACAACGGCTGGAAGATCCACAACACGGCCAAGAACAAGTGGTTCGTCTGCATGGCCAAGACCCCGGAGGAGAAGCATGAGTGGCTGGAGGCCATCATGAAAGAGAGGGAGCGGAGGAAAAGTAAGATTGTATCAGTATCAGGGTGGGGGTCGGCCAGTGAGGGAAACTCATTCCCCCTTTCTATTTTTTCTTCTCGACATCTGTCTTGAATCAAATAGCTGGAAATATATGCTGTGTTTGGGAAAATCAGTACAGAACATTTTAACCTGAGTAATGAAACAAGGGCGTAAATCTCAGCCCCGATTAGCTGTGTGATCTGCATCTAAGAGTGAAAGAAAGCGACTGATATAGTGTGTGTCTTTGCTCACACATTTTAAGGGTGTTAAAACTGATTAGCAGGTTGTCACTTGCTCTATTTTACCCATTTTGTGATTGTGTACATGATAATCTCTTTATAGTGGCAGTCATGAAAGACTGTTAGCACAGACGCTGCTAATTATCTTATGAAATTTGGAGGCATTAACCTTCTCCAGCTAGTAATTGATGTCACACCTAGTCTAAGAGTGCAAAGATTATTAATGCCATGATGTTGACAGGCTTTTATGCATCCTCCCTCCCTCCGTCCTCTGCTGCGTAGGTCTGAGGCTCGGCATGGAGCAGGATACGTGGGTGATGGTGTCAGAGAAGGGAGAGAAGCTCTACCACCTCATGACCAAGGGTAACCTCATTAAGGACCGCAAACGCAAGCTCACCACCTTCCCAAAATGCTTCCTGGGAAGGTAAGATTTTCGCCGCTAACCTCGACACTTTGGTTTCGTCCGGTGAGGAGTCTGCCGACTGTTCAGCCCTTGTGGTTTCCTCTGTGTCACATCAGTGTGAGCTCTGTCACTATGAGGGAGTGAGTGTCAAAGTGGATGACTGTGCCGTGAGATAAACCAAAATGAATAACTCTGTGTATTTTCAGATGTACAGGTCTTTACATATGATGAAGTATGTCTTTGTACGTTCTAAGGTCAGTACTATTAGCACCTACAGCAGATGGTAATAACTTAAAAGCAGATTACACAAAACACTTTTGTAACATAGGTTTCTTCATCCCTACTTTCATTTTTAAAATTGGCAAGAAGTTTCTAAAGACAGCAGCTGGGAAGATGAAAGCATCGGCTCTTTTTGTTCAGGAAGGCTGTGTGTTATGTATATCTGTGGTCTCAGTCATGGGAAAATCAAATCCAGCCAGATTTAGCCCATGAATCTTATTTAAGGATTATTGGTGTGGTGTCTGGGGACGGATCGGCCATTGAATACCAGTCGTAAATCACAAGGAGATATCCCTGCGCCGCTCAGCTGACTGCCTCGCCCATGTTAGATTACAATAAGCTCTCTGCTGAGGAATCCATGAGGTAACTGCAGTAGAGGGCCTCTTATGCCAAAGGGCGGCTGTGTGTATGCGTAACATCGTTTCTTTGTGTCCTCAAGTTTCTACACCTACCGTATGCCGGTGCACTTTCCTTCCATGTTTATTTTTAATTCATTTAAGTCTAAATATTCCTATCTATCTTCCACTTGCTGATAGGTGAGAATAGTCACAGTAAAGGGTGCTTCACTCAAAATCCTGTCCTTGAGCTATTTTAAGCATACATGAGTTGATGCCCCCATTTCGGCATTTTGCTTTCATCGTAAAAGACATCTACATTTTATGATGAGATGTAGATGTCTAACTGTCACATCGGCTTGCCAGAATTTCATGCGAATAAATGAAAAGTTGTTTGGAAGTGAGTTTCATCCTGTCCAGAAAAACTCATAAAATTTTGAATTTAAAGGAACAGTGTGCAATAATTTGGGGATCTGCTGGAAGAAATGTGATATAATATTATTAATTATGTTTTCTTTAGTGTATAATCAGCTGAAACTAACAGTTGCTGTGTTTTCGTTGCCATAGAATGAGTCCGTTTATATCTACTGTACATACGGAGCAGGTCCTCTCTTCACTGAGCTGGCCGCCATGTTTCTACAGTAGCTCACAATGGACAAACCAAACACTGTGTTTAACTTTTCCCACTTGGGCTGGAGTCGATCGGCGTCTGCTGTCACGCCACCCAGCTGCTGGGAAACAAGACACAGGAAACCTCTGTTGGTCTTAAGGAGCATTTATTTTTGCACAGACTGGATCTTCCACTGAACTCAGCTAAACTCTCTTCTGCTCCGCTACCTCCCTTCGTGGCTAATACACATTCTCCACCTCTCTCTCTCTTGCTTCACCACTCAGTTCCCACGCAGCCACAGACTTTTCATTGGTCATGCATCGGCCTCCATAGTTCTACACGCTTGGCACATGCGAGAGGTTACAATCTGCAACCTCACCTCTAGATGAACCTCTAAAGCCTACACACTGTTCCTTTAAATACTTGAAAGTTCAATTTTTATGGGGCACAGACTGTAACTCCAGTCACTGATGTATGTGAGAACCAGAACCATGTGATAATGACGTTCCTGTCATTGAGCTGAAAGCTTTGTACAGGAAACCTTGATGGGATATCACACCTCTTTTTCTCCTGAACTGGGAAAGCGCAAAAAACCTGTAACCTCATTTTTTAAGTCCGTTCCTCCCACACTGCAGGGCCTTTGGGGGCGACGCACTCATTGTAAGACTTAGAGGGTGACAAAGCTGGATCAGGATAATAAAATCTCCAAACATCTGGCTGCAGAAGAAGAGCTCTCCATGTTTGAAAATCAAATTTGTATGCAACGGCCTTTTTATAGAGTGACGACACTATGCAATGTAAAAGGGTTTGGGAATGAAAAAATAAAACACTTTCACGAGACAGTCTTGGTGGGATGTAATTTCAACTGAGCTCTTATCATGACTCTTGAAATCCCATAACAAATTTGCCTTGTAAACGCAGCACTAGTTTTCAGAATGACCCATGTTTTCTATTTGTTTAAAATTTTTACAGAGATGTTTTGACTGGTAATAATCAAACTGAAAATCACCCGAGCTTAAACAGCCAGTTCAAAATCTCTGTTATTTTTAAAAGCATGGAGAGAGAGAAAAAAAACAACCAAAAAGTCCAATTGGGCATAGTTGTGGCCATGTTACATCGCATGGTGGTTTGGAATGAGGAGTTACTTTCTCCTTTTGGTCCACGCAGACACCAGATCCCTTGCGGTCTGGAGGAGGAATGGATCTGTCAGCTAAAAAGATTAAACGGATCAAACGTTGGTCATATGTGGGCACGTCGTTGAGTCGAAGGAGATCATATGGTGAGAAAGCAGCTCAGGGAAACCTTTCCCTTTATGTACAACTTGGCCTACACCTGGATGACCACTTGAGGGTGAAAAGATATCTCTAGCCCCTCTGTACTTCCCCTGTCTGAGATGATTATGGAGATGATTACATGTAGGCGTAATTGGTGAATTGGATCCAGCATGGTATGTCTCTGATGAAAGCCACATTGCCTATGGCTTCAACTTCAACCCACTCCCTCCATTGTGAAATGCTTTATTCTCTCTCCACGCCTCCTCTTTCTCTTTTTGATTTTTTTTTTTTCAGGCCCAAGGCTATTTTTGGGTCTTGCGCTCCTCCCCTTTAAGTGGTACAATCGCATTTGTGGTTTGCTTCCTGTGACAGTGTAATTCGTCAAAGAAAATGTGTGTGACAGCCACCTAGCTTGCAGTTGTCGTACAATTCAAAACCTAAAATAAACAGAAAAAAACAAAAAGAGGTTCAAAGTGTGTCTTTTCTGCACATGGCAGACAGGAGTGTCTGCTTGTTGTGATAAATGTTGATGAAAAGCCCTTTAAGAGCTCAATGAAAAGGTTAGACCTCCTTGCAAGAAATGCCCTTTGTCTTTGTCAGCCTCTGCTCTTTCTTTCTGACAGTACTTGGAATACGCCTTTTGCTCGATTGGCACACATGAATGATGCACTTAAGCAGCTGCATGTGGATGTAGACACCATTATGTACATAGAGCAGCTAATACAGTGTACAGATATTTCAAAGTATGTGCTGTTTTTGATTATTTTAATGTCGTGGCATGGAGGAATCTAAAGGTACAGTGTGTAGGATTTGGCGGCATCTAAGTGGTGCGGTTGCAGATTGCAACTAACCCTCTGCTCACGCTTCCCTTTCCAAGACTGCGATAACGCGAGTCGTGGAGCACAAAACCGTGGTAACACTGTTCCTCTCGCTCAGAGGCCATCCTTACCATGATAACACTACTGTAGGAACAACTGAAGTCAGACGGCCGCTGACAGTACCACGGTTTTGCAACTGTGTCTACAACGTAAAACACAAATTGAGAAATCTGGTTAAAAACTCTTGTGAAGCTCGCCCGATGATCTATGCTATCCTTAGCTATTCAAGATCGCCTCACCGTACCCATCTCGTGAGAGTTTCCCAGCTTGAGGGTTACCTTCTAGACATGACACGACCTGGTTTTGCACTCTGCAGCTCACATTACTACAGTTTAACAAGTGTGTTGGAGAACTATAGTGGCCTGCAGGTAACATAATAACGTGAAAGGCTCTCACTAGAGCCACTGTTTGATTTGTCTATGTTTAGTTTCACAAAAACATAGTGATGGATATTATATCCCATTTGTGCTAATAGATCCCACATAACGTTAAACACTGTTTCCTGTGCTTATTTGCTTTTTTGCAAAGACTTGGATGAAGATTGATACCACTCTCATGTTCAAGTGGTATTGATCTACTCATCTAACTATAAATAACCCAAACTTTTCTAAGTTTGGCATCCATGTAGAGTTCAACTGTTTATGGCATATGTGACCCTGATCTGCTCAAGGCCATGAGAACTTCATAGTCCAGACGTTGGGGTGTTTTTCCTTCCATGGTTAAGGTAAAGAGGTTGACAAATTGACGTTGTTATAGACTTGTGTTTTTCCCCTGTGGTCTGTTGCCGAGAGAAAGGACGCCAAAGATGAGTGGTTGAAGAGTGACGGAGGTGGGGCGTTTGGTCAGTTGTTTCTCTGAAAATGTTTGTAATTGCCCCGGTCGGCTCGGCGCTCACACCCGACCACCTCCGTCATGGCGTGGAAGTGAAATCCACAGGATTCCAGTGGTGCTGCTGGCCGTGTTTGTTTGTCTTTTGGGGGAGACAGGACATCGAGGACGAAATCGGATAGGCTGCTGCCACTCTGCCTGTCCTCAACCCTTTTTCTCTTTCTTCATTTTGTCCTCTTGCTCTCTTTTGAGTCGCTGAATTACGGAGAATCATCCTGTTTAGGCTCATTTGGGTCGTCAGAATATGTTGTGTTTGTTGTTCTGGCTTCCCAGTTGTAAATGATGCCGAGAAAAACATATTTTGCTTTTTCCATCATGAACTTCCCAAGATTCAATTAAATTGTTCAGATTTCATTGTTACTTCGTATGTCCAAAATAAATAAAGTGGAACACGACAAAACAAAAACTAAAGCGTGTTGGTTGTTTTGCCAAACAGATGTGGCCCCCAGCAGTAAATAAATCATCCCTCTCTCCGCCAAGATGGTGTTTGTTGCTATAGTCACAGCAATTTAGAGTAAATGTTGTTCGTAGCAAGTTGTAAAGGCTGTTTGTAATGAAGGCAAAGGCCACCACTTTTTTCCAATTTGCAGATTATCACGGGTAAATACAAAGCTCTCTCCACTCACACACTTTCCCTTTTGTGGAGTGATGAGATTTTCCATGGGGATTTTGTATACGTTTGTTGTGTTATCCCTGAGTGAGTGTGTGCTATAATGTCAGCGTTGTCTCTTGTGTTTCCCCAGTGAATTTGTGTCTTGGCTGATGGAAATCGGTGAGACAGGCAACCCAGAGGAAGGGGTTCACCTGGGTCAAGCTCTGCTGGAGAATGGCATCATCCACCACGGTTAGTTTCTTGCCATTTTCTCCTTTAACTTCTCCCACTCAGCCCTGCTTTATCACCCTTTGCTGTTCCTTATCTATAACCAAATCTACCACAGTCTAATTTACTTTGTGCTACACTGTGTGAGCAGTGGTTCTCAACCTTTTTCATATCAAGGACCCCTAAATAATTACGCTTTAGGTCACATACCCCCATTTGATAAGATTTCACTTTACGGACCTCCATCTTACAATATTTTGCTTGTTCCATGTGATCAACATCAGATATGTGTAGTTATCAACTCCAGTTGAGGAGGTAACTGGAGGGAGTGAAACCTATGATTAGAATAGACCCTGTTTCTGTTAGTAGACATGAACATGATGACGTATTTATGTGGTTGTAGGTGGTAATTCTCTGAACATCTTAGCGATCGCTGGCCAGCATTTGTTGGCTTGTTTTTTGACAATCGCTGAAGAAAGTCAGTCACTCGCTCTCAGAGGCTGCGAGAGTTAAGACAGACTCATCAAAAAGAGAGTCTTACAATATTAGTGAAGTGTTTCAGAGATGATGGACAATGTTGCTAATAGTTCAGCTACGGCTAGCTGGAGCCAAATGTTATCGGCCACAGCTAGCCGAAGGCTGAACTATTAGCAGCATTTCTCTCCATCTCTCTAATAGTTTAGTCTATTAACGATTTCTCTCATCGCTCTAATAGTTCAGTCTATTAACAATGTTTTCTCTCCATCTCAAATAATAGTTTAGTAATAGTTTAGCCTTCTGCGTGAGTGGTGAGCTCACCTCTGTGATGCAGCAGCGGTGACAACTTATTGCGGTTTGCAGAAGGTTAAGCCAAAATATTAAATATTAACGTTTTCTCAGAAACAATTCACCGACATTGATTCTCTGCTCCGAGGTGATTTGTGTTTTCCTCCAGTCTCCTTCGTTTCGCCTCCTGATTTTGGCTGTAAAAGGGTCTTTAGTCACTCTTATGACTCACATTGGGCTCACCTCTATAGTGAATTAGAGAAAATAAAGTCTTCCCCATTTTTCTGGAGACCTCCTAGAACTCCCTTAAGGACCCCTGGGGGTCCCCAGACCCCTGGCTGAGAACCAGTAGTGTGGAGCATGCAGATGCCTTTCATTGCCTGACCTAACCTCTAGTCTTGTCCAATGAATGTTCCTCATTCAGCAGGCAGTTTCACAATACTTTCACTCCCTGGTTTGAGCCCACTATGCAGCTGCTTTATTTACGTATGTCTTAGCAGGTGTCCCTATTTAAACACTCCCTTGACACAATGTTTAGGTAAGGGATTATAAATGTTAATCTCTTCTTGTCGTAATGTTTGTGTGGTATTTGCTCGGTGGCTGTTCTGTGGTTTTGGGTAACAAGAGTGTTTGGTGCATGAGGCTTAAGCTGGCTAATGCTTTGCATTCACACTAAATGGTGCGTACTGCTCTACATGTATTTTTTTTTTTTTCCTCAAAAGAGTAAGGGCCCCGAGCCAAGTTGTATCTTAAATCACTCGGGGGTGCTTTATTGCTTCCTCACAGAGAAATGAGATTGGGCTTTAGAGCCATTCCTGACAGAGAGGAATAAATGCGAGCCCCTCTGAGCTCTCTCACAGCGCTGTTTAGGAGTGCCCATGTGAAAAACGAGAGAATATCTTTTCATAAAAATCTTTAATGGACGCCGCACGGCTGCGGCCAAGAATACAGAGCCAACTGTTATTATTACTGTTGTAGACGGCCTTCGACAAGAGTCCCCTAAAGCAAGAGGAGTCGGGAGCTCTGAGCAGCTGTGTTATCTGTGACCACTTGGTATGAGGTTTGAGCCTTCCTCTTGTCTGGAAAGCTTGTTTCACCATGCAGCCCTGCTTGGCTTGAATATGTTTTTAAACCTCTTAGACTTTCAAATTTGAAGCAAGATGAATAACGCCCCCGAAGGGTTTGAGACTTTATTTTCATCTTTTATTCTGGCACTTCTCCTTTCAGAAACCTCCTCATGTTTTGAATTGCATTTTTAGTCACAGACAAACACCAGTTCAAACCTGAGCCGGTGCTGTACCGCTTTCGTTACGACGATGGCACCTACCATCCCAGAAGTGACATGCACGATGTCATATCCAAGGTAACGGTGCAGCCGAATATAATGTCAATCACATTTTACACCCCTGTCGCTACTTAATCAGAAAACTTCTCACTTGTTTTTCTCAGGGTGTTCGGCTCTTCTGCCGTCTTCACAGTCTCTTCACTCCTGTCATCAGGTAGGCAGCCATTTTCTTTTCCAACCCAGCCAGGTGGCGCCCCAGTAGCTTATCTGGCTCCTTCTTCTAAAAAGCTCACTGTTTTTAAAGAGGAGCTGACTTGGGAGGAGTTGGCACAGATGGTGGTGGAGTGCGGTGGGGCCTGTGGGTGATCGAACTTGGCAGGTTTTTATCAGCCTGATCTCAAAACACAGATGGGGTGAGGAAGATTGAGCCTATCATGTTGTAGGCAGTCTGGGTACATGTGGGACACAGGTAAATGGCTAACAGTGGGATGAATCTCTCTAAGTGCTTTTGAGAGTTCATGTCCAGCATTTAATAGACTGTTGGAAAGTGTTGGTATTGTTAACTATGTTACAGCTCAGAAAGGTCTCTAATTCTTGTTATAGTAGTAAGCAATCCCCACTCAAGGCCCTCTAACTAACTTTTTCTGGAGCTTTCATCCCATCAGATGGTTCTCATCAGCATGGAAGTCCATTCTGGGCTACGGTCAAGCCTTAACTTAACCCGTAACCTCTTTGTTTGCATGATCCTGTTTTAATTGATTGAACATGAAACCACAATAGCTACAGCGTTCATTCTTTTTGCAGCAGAAAGCTAAGGCTTCTGTCCCACGTCATCACGCTGTAAGCTTTGGATGGTGTCATTATGTTACGCGCAGTACAAAACGTGGTGACAACAGGCGATGAGAATGCGTTGGTACCAGAGTATTGCCTTGTAAAGGCCACAGGAGATCGTTGTTTGCATGATCCTGTTTGAATCGAGTAATAAACTTTATTTGTATAGCACCTTTCATTCAGCATTGCCACTCAAAGTGCTTCCCAATAAAGAAAGAGCATTAAAAAGACAAGAGGAAACAAATAAAACAGTAGAATTTAAGTAAAATACTTGATGACATAATTATGTTACAAAGCTATCACAATGTCTTTGCACCTGATCTGCTCATCAAAATCAGCAACCTCAGAAAGCAGAACATGTGCATAGTTCAAATAACTTTTGGGGCATTTAGAAATATTTTGTATCAATATGTTTTATGTATTTCCATCCATCCATCTGCAGCCGCTTATCCCGTTTGGGGTCACGGGGGGGAGGGCTGGAGCCGATCCTATCTGACATTGGGCGAAGGCGGAGTACACCCATTCAACCATTCATGCTCACATTCACACCTACGGGCTATTTAATCATCAATTAATTATTATTATAATTATTAATTAACCTAACCTAACCATATCTGTGGACAGCGTGAGGAAGCCAGTGAACCTAGAGAAAACCCAGGCTAACACGGGGAGAACATGCAAACTCCACACAGAAGGGCCCCAAGCCGGATTCAAACCTGTGACCCTCTTGCTGTGAGGCACCACCGTGCAGCCCATTTTATGTATCTATTTACCAAAATTATGAAATTTGCTCCTTCCCCTGTTTCTAAATTCAAACCCACAGGTGATTTCTGGTCCTTTCTGGTGCATTTAGTTTAGGTCACATGGCTCAGTCCATTCATCACAGATACAAATAGCCTCATTTTTGTTATAAAGCATTTTAAAATGGCCACTCAGCTACAATCCACACATTTCACAGAGTTTGACCGACTGCATATTGATCCTGTGCTCTGAAAGGCCTGTCACGGAGTTGTGCTGCAGGAGGCGAACATTGATTCCAACTCTGCAACATACAACATGATCAAAATTGCAATTTTGATGTCTGAAGTTCACACTGCTGTTGTCAGTTTCAGCGCTGAAATCAGAATGAATCCTGTGTACCATTATATGTTATTCAGATACACACTTGGAATGATCAGAGTAAGCTCCCAATTTGTTATGTTATAGTGGGTAATTAGTGTGAACATGTGAAAGCAGAAAAATCCAGTGCGCCCATGAAATAATCACTTAAACCCAAAATGTGAAACAGGTGTTTTTTGAGCAATTCTGGCGCATGTGATGAAACATCTTTTTGTCTGACAGAGTTAGAAGTAGAGCAATCTGATTTTATAGGAGTAATTTGCTGGCATGCTTTGGTGTTGTGTTGTTTTTTTTTTTTTTAACTCCCATTTGAGGAGTGTGTTTGAGGAGCAGGCTGCTAATGTGTTTTACCGCAAAGCACAGCAGCAAGGTTGCCTGTTTATGCTGGATTTCAAATGGCCCGAAGAAAAGCTTTAATTTCACACCAATAAAACTGTGCCATAGCTGGAAGGGGGCAGTTTGTATTCCAGCATAGAAGCTCCAACGCATTTCTGTTTGATCCAGCTACTAAAAGGCCTAAAGGGTGATTATGTGTGTGTGTGTCAGCACCGTTCAGTCCATCGGTGATTGTGTGAAAGCCAAACCTCTTGACGTAAAACAACTCTTGTCAGCGTACTAGAGTTATGTGTGTCGTTAGCCAGCATATCTGTGCATTGTGCGTTTTCACTGAGGGCCCAGTACAATGCATCACAGTAGGGCCTGGGAATGCCAAAGTTAGACTGGAGCGACCAGCCCCTGCCTAATTAGATATAATTTCCTGGCAGAGCAAGAAAGATGAAGCGAAGTTGGGAATGTACACTTTGCAACCCCCACACAGCTTCTTTGCGACCCCTCATGCCCCGCTTTCCTCACAAGAACGCTCCAAGGAATCTGATTGTGCAGCTTGAAATGCCCACTATAGGCTAATAGTGTGTGCACACAGTTGTTTAATAATACATACATACATAATTAACATTTAATAATACAGTGAGAGGAACAGTATGTGCACAATACAGCGAAGGTCACTCATAAATTATCTTCATACAAAAGTGCCATTTCAGTTCAGCGTCTGATGAATATAGAGTTTTCTTCATTATGCTGATGGGTCCTGCAGAAACTCAATATTTATGGAAGCATGTTTAGGATTTTCAAAATAACTAACGATATGGTGCACTGTACTCGAGTAATTCATCAAGACTGAGACAGCTGATTAAATCTTGAACTTTCAGCATTCTCTGTATAATACTGTATACTCCTAAAGAATGCTTTGAAAATTCAACATTTGCTTTCATCATCCATTTACCAGTAACAAAAATGTCATGGCAAACTTTTCTCCTTGGACAGCAAGTTATAAAAAAACACCTCTTTGACCTTTCCCTCTGTTACTCCTCAAACTGCTGTTTCCTCATGCTGGACATATGGCTGCCCACTGGACTGCTGTTTACCCCTCATTTTTCACTCTGACAGCCTCACTGTGCACCAGCCGCTATAGTCTCAAGCTGCCTTTCTCTAAGTATCCCATTCAGGGGAAAAACAGGGTTGCTCATGCCTCTTCTGGTCCATGTGGTTTATGCATGGCACGTCACCGGCTAATACCAACCCTACCATCCTCATCAGAGACCAACGCAGGCTGTCAAGTAGAGTTATGCAACAGAATGCTCCATTGTGGCGGAAACAGGGCAGCGTTCGGCTTCACTTTCTGAACAGCTCCAGACAGCTGAGATTGGACTTTAACTTGGCCCACATGTCATGTTTGACTTGTCTGAACTGTGTGTGTATGTGTGCGTAAGACAGGCGTGTGTATGTGCGGTTGCGTGTGTGTCTGAGTGAGTGTTTGCATGTGGTAGAAGCGGTGGAGTGGTGGAAGTCACGGTGGTTCTGGACTTTCCCGGCCTGCAGCTCGGCCCCTGCGTGTCCCCGGGGAGGCCCCCGCGTTCATGGGAAAAGTCACGGCTCAATTTCAGACGGCATTCTCGGGGTCCGTGCGGCAGTGTGGGTTACACTGAGACGAGCAACGCCAGACTGACACAGGGCACCCCGGGGCCAAACACTGCAGGGGCCGTTACCAGCCGCGCTCGGAGGAATGCTGTTTTGCTGTCACCAAGTGTCAGAAAGTTGCTCCGATTTATGACGCAACTGCCCTTTGCTTGAAAAGTGACCACGCCTTTCTGACAGTGGGAATTATTAGCTCTCTTTTAGGCTCCAACACCATTTGCGTTTAAATCGACCAAGGAATTACTACTTCACATGTTCATCATCTGGGTTTATTTCAGCTAAAGTGAATCACATAGTCGTTTTCCTTATCCTTCTCATGACGTTTTCTGCTTTTCTGCCCATCCAGGGATAAGGATTACCATTTGCGGACCTACAAATCAGTGGTGATGGCCAACAAGCTCATAGACTGGCTTATTGCACAGGTAAACCCTAATGTAGCTTCATTCATATTAAGGTATATCAACTTTCAGTGGATAATGATATGATCATACAGTGCAGGGGTTCCTAACAATATGATCTTTTTTTTGGAACGACGTAATTTTCTTTAATAGCATTTGAGCCAAAATTGATTTTTATTTATTGTGGTTGAATAAATGCAATTTATGGTTTAGATGGTGCTAGACTGCCACGTTTATACGGGTGCAGGCCTCCCTTTGTGTTCGTCAACTGGGGGGGTTGGCCGTTGTGAAAATGTTGTTTTTGAAAGGCTAAACGTCATCAAATATGGGTTGAAGCACAATATTTGTCTAGACTTTGCCACTAAGTAGCAAAAAACATATCTTGTAATATAGTTTTATATACAGACTTTTGTATAAACTATCTACTAAGGGTGTTATTATGATTTTAGTTATACATGAGCAAATCTAATTTTGACAACCGTCCGTGGTTCTAAACCACTGCTAAAATGTACAGTCACACTCAAATTTGTCCAAATAACTGCAATTAAAAACACCATTATCTTTCTTTTACGTGTGTGGAAAGTTATTTTTCTCAAGTGATACATAACTTGAAACATCAATTTGATTCTTGTATATGTCATTTTTGCGGGCCACTTCAAAAGAAACCGTGACAACAAAGCATTTCTTGCCATCAGGCTTGAGGCTCTCAGCGGAGCCGAAAGGAAACGAAGAAAGAAAAGCAGAATTGATTCGACAGCTGAGCTCTATTGACTTTGACAGGAAGCTTTGAGGTTGACAGATTGATAGTCCTGTCCAGGATGACAGCAAAGAGACGAAATGTATATGGCCACCACCGCAGAATCAATGGCAGACAGCACATACTTGTGTGTGCATATATGTGCATGTGTGTGCATGTGTGGTAGTCCATATGAATGTGTTTGACCCAGGCCAGTGGAATAGCTCTCACTACTTCAGTGGGACTTCAAGAGCTGTCACAGTATGCTGTCTAGACATGATTTTGGCTGTGTTGAAGATGGAGCGTGGAGTGGCTCTGTTGGCCTCTGGGCTTTTGGATGCAGGAACAAAAGGGGGGGGTGTGAGTTTGACATTTTGACTGCTGTCTAAATATACAATGTCCTTTGTTCTGTTTCTGTTTCTCTTTTTTTTTCCCTTCTTGACTCATCCACCTTTCTCTACTGCATCCACTTTGTCTTTCTCGTGTCTTGTGGCGCAGGGCGACTGCAGAACCAGGGAGGAAGCGTTGATCTTGGGGGTGGAGCTGTGCGATAATGGCTTCATGCATCACGGTACAGCACTTTTCACACCCGAGGATTTCAGCAGACCAAAAAAAATGAACAAAAAAAAGTTTTGATCCTGCTGTTCACAAACCGTGGAATCCTCTCTATCACTGGCTAAATGAGAGTTGAATGCTTTGGAGAAACCGCACAGAGGGCGCCTGGCATTTAGCATCCTGTTTTAGAACACAACCACTCTTGTTCTCTTTCCATGTCTACTTATAATCCCTTTGACACGCAACAGGAATAGGACTTTTTTCCAATGCACTGAATGAATTTGTATGTGTTCATGTATGTGTGTGGTTAGGGCTATGGCTGTATCCATCGCATACTATCATTAACTTCATGCATACTTGTGTGCATCTGACTAAAGTTACAAAGTGCAGGGTTTGCTTTAGCTGTGAGAATTTGGCAGATGAATGTTTGTCAGTTTAAGTGCAAAACGGTCAGTAGCCATGGTTACAATTTGTTTATGCGAGTCAGCCTTGTTTTTAACTCTTCCCCTGTGCCAAAGTCCACATCATACACACTACAGTATGAGTCACAGCGAGTACCTCCATGATGTAACTGCTCCGAACTACCCACAGTTCAAGCCTCACACTACAAATTACCAGCACATCTATGGAACATACTGTAACAATCCCAGCCATCAAGCTCCCTTTCACTTCCACGGCCTTCAGGGTCATTTTACCATTCGTGCCTGTGAGTTATTTGGCCTTGACGATGTGGCTATTAAACCTATTGGCGCTATATCTGATCTTCAGGGGAATAAAGCGAGGGAATATTCGAGGGAAACTCTGTTTTCCCCGTCAGGGTATTTTTCATTTCAAAATGAAGTCTTGGTGAAGGCGTTATGTTGCCGTGGAGACTGGGTTCATTCAAAAGTGATATCTTGCCACAGAAGTGGGGTCTCCCTTTCTCTCACGGTGTGTAGTTGTGCATACGTGAGTGCACATGTGTTTAAGTGCTTGGGCTTGCTCCATTTGGCTTGAAACTAATAATGTTTAAACTGTTTAACTTAATGAAAAATGCTTGATTGATCACTTTGTCTTTTTCTAATTATGCACTGCACCAGATGCTGGAGCTCTAAGTGTAAAGAGTTGCACATATTTGTCCAAAAAAGAATGAATACCCAAAAATGTCAAGTTTCAAACCATCAATATGCCGTCTGTCATTGAACAAGAACATACATTAATTTCATTAGGGCTGTCCGCGGTCAAAGAAGATCGATGAGTTGATTTAATCAACAGATCTTTAAAAGTTTCTCCACAAAAAAATCACACAAAAGCAGCACTTCATATGTTGTGTTTACCAGAGATGTGCTCATAAGTTTCTTGAAAATAAGTCATTCACCATGAAAAAAAGCATAAAAAATAAGTAATTGACTAAAGAAATCGTTGACTAAGACCAAAATGAATGATTAGTTGACTAATTGACGAAGAGGGGGGTCAAAATTTCAAGTTGTCTTATAGGACAACAGTAGTGATTTTGCATGTTTTAGCCCATATACCCCAAATCGCATATAGATGACTAATCAATTTGCAAACTATGTTTCTGTATTATGGAATCTGAATGCATTCCCTACCTTTCCTCACAGGCATCAGTTTCCATTCATTTCCCAACAATTTGTTTTTATGATCATTTGTCAAAGTTACATACTAGTTTTGAGGTTCAAAGCAGTTAAAATCTAAACTCTCCTAAAAATGCATTACCATGAGAAAATGAGACAAAAGCTACAGAGATGATGTGATGGATTACACAACTAAGTGCTCAACTAACTGCTCATTGTTATGATATAAACTCCAACGCGAAGCAGAAGGGTCTTACATCTCTGAGGGGTTTATTTGACAACAATGACCCACTCGCTGGACATTATCCTGCTTATTAAAAGAGTACTTACTTAAAAACCAATAATTTGACACAAAAATGGTCCTCCAGAGTCCAAGATTAGATTTCTGTCTGTTATACACAGCAGCGGCCTACTATAATGAAATAACAAATAAAGCCACATAATAACAAGATTTAACAGTCTGTTCATTGATTTTCATACTGTTTGAATGGAAACCAATGTCTGCCTGGAACAGTAGGAAAAAAAAGATCATCCAAGAATCTCAAATTGTATAAATCAATAAAACTAATATGCTTCTGTCAGCAAAAATGTTATTTACAAATGATCTGTAGTTAAGTGGCTATAAATTTTCAAACACTGGTATGAACCTTTAAGCTGAAACACAATCTGTTTGCCAGAAATATGATTATTCAGCAAGTTTCATCTAAGTTTTTTGCTTTTCTGATGTTTAGTCATGACTTTGTTGCTGCCTCCTTCAGTGCTGGAAAAGAGTGAATTCAAGGACGAGCCTTTGTTATTTCGCTTCTTCGCTGACGAGGAGATGGAGGGCTCCAACACCAAACACAAACCCATGAAGCACGACCTGAAAATAGTCGAGAACGTCATCTCCAAGTCTCTCCTGGTGAGCGCTCACTCACAGCGCCCGTCTAACGTGCCATGACTTTGCTATGACGTACGCACGACTAGTGTGGCACAGTAAATGATTAGGAAGCACACAGCTGTGAGAAGGAAAAGTCATAACACTGCAAAAGTCCATTTTGCACCTCAGTAAGCATTCTTTTCCAAGTAGTGAGCAAATACTACCATGGCTGCTATCTGTCTGTAGCAGTATCTGCTTCTGATGTGTGTGTTTGCACTCTGTGAAAATGTCTCGCTCTGCTGGCGTGGGATTTTGCTGATGGGAGACGTGTCGTTTTTTTCATTCCAGATAAGGCCCAGCGATGGAGGCTACGGTTTTACGCTGGAAGAGAGGAACAGAGTCCCCATCATCAAATCTGTAGAGAAGGGCTCCCCAGCTGAGGTGAGCATGCACACACACACACACACACACACACACACACACACACACACACACACACACACACAGTACATGCTTACTGAATGAATTGATTTTCAAAACCATGTTTGATTGGGTTTACCTATTGTACACATCCATGTAATCTTTCTTGTAACAAAGTGGGGCCCAAGATCTAAGAGTGCTTTTTGTCTTTACGGTGTTCAGTCTGTGGTTCAGTGCATCCCCTTTTAATTTAACATCATTCTGCTGCATTTGATTTTGTTTTCCAGAAGTTCCTCTGCCTTTATAGCAGATGAGCATCACTCAGCAGAAGCCTTTTGTTGTCAAAATGTGGTTTGATCATCAGTTATAGAAAAAAAAAAAAACAAAACTCTAACCTGCTTTATGGTGATAGACACAGATGCTAACATAAGAAGCATTATCATACAGAGACAGAGCGCATTAAAGGGCGCCATATTTCTGAGGTCTCCTTTGGTGTTAAGCTTTGATCTGCTAGATGAAAATGGGACAGAGGAGTTTGAAGGCGAATGCGATCAATCTGAGCGCACGAGCCATAATTCCCTCCAGCCCTGAGGTAGCGCTGAATGCGCCTGGAAGGTCTGGATCGCATAGAGACTGGCGTTGTGTGTGTTTGCTTTTAAATATTCAGTCTGGGACAATGAAATCCACAACAGGATCCAGCTGTGTACCCGCAGATAAAAGTTATCTCTCCTACGACTGGGAGTGTGTGTGCTTTTCTTTGTGATGTATAGAAATCCTTTTTATACCAAAAAAAAAAGTTAACTCGAAGCTAAAAATGACAGACATTTCATTGTGATTCTGCATGACATCACAACCTAATGTTTGACTTCCTCCTCTGTTATTTTTTATTGTAAGATGGCTGGCCTGGAGGTGGGGAAGAAGTTGTTTGCCATAAATGGAGACCTGGTGTTCCTCAGGCCTTTCTCTGAAGTGGAAGTTCTTGTTCAGCAGTGTTTCAACAGCAAGGGACCCCTCAGGGTGCTGGTTAGCACCAAGCCAAGAGAGTAAGTCAGATGTGCAAATGCATGTGCATTAAAGGGATAGTTTGTTTTTTTTTAAGTGGAGTTAGACCAGCAATTCACATGTCCTGCAATTAATTAGTATTTTTTTTTTTAATGGAGTCTGGTTGCTTTAGGGAGAGCATAGCTCTAATTCTGCAACAGAAACATAGACTGTATAGCTGTCTCACGGCAAGGTAAACATGTGAAAATACATTTTGCTGTCATCAACAGCAGTACATTGCTTTGGTTCCATGTGGTAATCCCAGTCTGCTTCTCCAAATTGGGCGCATGCGCACTGTCATCTACTGTAGGTAACACACTCATTATGGTTGAGTACCGCATACAACCCCACTTCAAAACACCCGAACTATCCCTTTAATGTGTGCATACATGTAAAGGTATGGTCAAAGAGATGTTGTCAAAGTCAGTTTATTTTCCCTCCTCTTGTCCCCAGGACAGTAAAGATCCCAGACTCGGCTGATGGGTTGGGTTTCCAGATTCGTGGCTTCGGTCCTTCTGTGGTCCATGCTGTTGGGAGAGGTAAGGGATCGCCATCTTAACCACTTGAGCTGTCTTGATTCATTGTGTTATTGTGGCACAGCTGGCGAGCAGATGCCACACCAGCATTTGTGGGTCTGCGTGACTTGGCCACAAGGGGCCAATTTTCCAGACTCATGCGTTCCGTGTGGCTCAGCTGGTTGGTTCATGGTGCTGCCAAAACTGAGAATTAGTTGGTTATCAGTCACTTTCCACATTACAAAATAATTTCCATGTACCTATTCACTTTTTTTGGTAGCGGTTCAGTTCCTCTGTGTGATGGAGAAGCCCCTGTTTTTCTCCTAACACAGCATGTTTAGTAGCACTGCTATCAGGGCTGGCACAAGATAGGGTCCAATCAAAAAACAATCCATGGCCTTGTCTGGCTGTTCACAGGGGAATTGAATCTTGTTTTTTCCTTAAGCAATCTAAGTGGGACAGCAGGATAGAAATTTGCTTGTGTGTGTGTGTGTGTGTGCATGTACTGGCTTGATGATGTGGTTGCCTGGGAACCTACTGTGTGTTTAAGTAGATGCTCTGATCCCCCTGAGACAAAGCTGATGATGTAGGAGGTGTCTAATCCCTTGGATTGTCATAACAGCTGCTGTCCCCTTGGTGTCTGGGTTCAGCAGGAGCAGGTAATACCAATTAGAGGCCGAGAAACTGAGAGACGGGAAGAGCGTTGAGACAAGGAGAGGGAGCAGATAAACAGATGAAATTAATTTTGAGTTTGTGGTACCAATTTTAGCCCGGCTAGCCAAGGCAAGTCATGTCCACATTAGTACCAATTAGCAAATGTTAACGCTTTGAAACACACACCTTGTTTACCAGATTCTATTTTCAAAGAGAAACCTTCGACAGTGTAAACAGAGCTATTGATTATTGCATTATATCAGTCTGTGATAGGAAAGCAAAAATAGATACTCACACCAGGAGAAGCAACTGCAATAAACACATCCTTGCAGTCTGAATCCCTGGTACTGGCCTCGTTGTGTTGGGTTGTTGCCTGTTTTTCTGTTTTATTATTAATACAGTTGTAAATATTGTTCAATATTTTGGTATTGGTATATATTGTCTCGTCAATACTTGGCGAGAGGAGTACGGATTCTTTATATTGGAATGTGAGGTATGCATGGTGTTTAAGGAGCTATGAAAACAAACGGGAGGAATATTTAGTCTGCCATGCACTTCCTCCTGATAGCTGTAAACCTTGAAGTTTTCTTACATTATGGTCTGAATCACATCCCTCAGAGAGAGGCCCTCGTCTGCTCCAGATAAACAACTTCCCTCCTCTCCACGCTCTCTCTCACACTCCTCCTGAGCTGCCAAAACAGGAAACAAAGTTGTAAATACAAAAGAAGAAAAAGGAGTGTTGTTCAACCCAATTTTGTGTACAGGATGTGGAAGATTGTTTCATCCCGATGCAGCTTTCACCTGCACGATAACGTGTGGAAGTTGTTGCCCTTGACGCCTCTCCTTTCTCTTTGCTTGTGTCACGCCAGGCACGGTGGCAGCCATCGCCGGCCTCCACCCGGGCCAGTGCATCATCAAGGTGAACGGCATCAATGTGAGCAAGGAGAGCCACGCCAGCGTCATTGCTCATGTCACAGCGTGCAGGAAGTACCGGCGGCCGACACAGGTGAGGAGAGGAAGGGGATAAATCTAACTAGACACTGCAGTTTTCCAAAAGTTTTATTTCAGGGGGAAAGTGTTTACCTGATATTTCAGGTATCATACATGTATACAATTTAATTCACTGTAACGCCGCTAATTTCTTTAACGCATTAGCGGGCACAGTTTTAAAGCTAGAGTGAAGATACTGATATCGTATGAACCTGGAAAACCAGATTGGTGCCATCATGTCATACTAATTTATTGGGAAGGAGATTAAATAGTGCTCCAAACATGCGCTAAATTTTGGTGAGGACAAACTGGCATGGCCATTTTCAAAGGGGTCCCGTGACCTCTGACCTCAAGATATGTGAATGAAAATGGGTTCTATGGGTCCCCACCAGTCTCTCCTTTACAGACATGCCCACTTTATGATAATCACATGCAGTTTGGATCAAGTCATAGTCAAGTCAGCACACTGACACACTGACAGCTGTTGTTGCCTGCTGGGCTGCCGTTTGCCATGTTATGATTTCAGCATATTTTCTGTGAGGGTTTCCGGTAGGGATGCTAATTTTGAAAAAAAAAAAAAAAAAAAAAATGTAACCGATAGCTGACCCTCATTAACCGATTACTAACCGCTAACCGTCAAGATTTGTGCCCCGCATGCAGCGGTGCACCAGCTTCAGTGTATGAACACAATGGACAGCAGCTAGATAAGATAAGATAAGATGAACCTTTATTAATCCCCGTAGGGAAATTCAGTTTTTAGCTACAGTGCTGCGTGTGGTTTCGCAGACATGCAGCTACTTTCCACTTCCACTTTTCTGAAATTATGTTCGATTTGGAGGTCACACTTTAATTTCACATAACTTCACTGGTAGAAAAGTAAGATAATGTGAATTTTCTGTGAATTGATCTGATAGTTATGCAATAAAATTTGAAGGAGGAGAATTGGGAGATCATAAAAGAGCAAATGGAATGAAAAGAGAAGAAAAGAGGGGAAATGTGGACTAGTTTACCGTGAGAAACAACATAGCAGACAGACGTCCTAGCTCCTGTTTACCGTCATATCTCTCTTTCTGTCTCGCTCCCTTTCTCTCTGACTCCCTCTCTCCTTCTCTTGGGTCATTACGCAGAAATAATAGTAGTTTTGGCTCCTCCAGCGCTGACCTCTGGCTCACAGCGGTGGGCCCGATGTGGGAGACTGGCAGGCTGCAGAGAGAGGTGGGAAAGGATCCGGGGGTGGCTGGAGCTCAGTGTGGGTGACATTGCTGGAGGGAGGGAGGAGAAAGATAGAGGATAGGTCAGCCAGGATTTTCTTCCTGGTTGACAGCAGTGTAGGAGGTGAGAGCAAGCGCAGTCCACCTGTTGAAGGTGAAAAAACTGTGTGAAAGTAGAAACCCAAGAGTGTGTGTATGGCCTGAGTTAGTGTAGTGTGTCAGTCTAATTGAGCCCCGCTGGGACTTCAGGCTTAATGAAGCACTTCAGGGTTCCAACATTACTGGAGATCTGGTTTACATCAAGTACGGACACAGAGGAACCGCCCTCTCTGTCTCTTTCAGTGTGGTTGTACACTGGAAGACCACAGACCAGTAGACAGGCACAGCATGTAGCCTTGGCAGAAAACCCACTGTGGGCTCTGGGTGCGTAGACCAGAGAGCAGACAAACACGCACACGCAGGGCACACAAGAGTGGGTTGATGAGATTGGCGTGGGTCTGCGTTTGCGGTCTCACCAAGCACTGTGTTTCCATATGTTTGTGAAGGCTTTTCACTGTGTGCTCTGCCAAGCCAACTGCAACACTGGTGTACACCATATCTGGGCAAAATCAGCTCAACATGCTGCATGAAACTTCCTCTTGTGTATACACACACACACACACACACACACACACACACACACACACACACACACACACACACACACACACACACACACACACACACACACACACACAGACTGCTCTGCCTCCCATCTTCCCAGCAATAGAAACGCAACCTGTTGACCACAAGTGATGCTACAGTACACTGATTTGTGTTGACAGTTGTGTGCATGAGTGACTGTAATGTTTCCAGCCAATTTAATTCTAAACGAAACTGTACAGAAGTTCAATATAAGTTCAAAGTACAAATATAAAAAAAATCCATTGATCGAGACAAAACATCCTGTCCAATTAAGCTTCTTAACAAATGCCTTTATTGTAATCCTACGCAGCAAGACACTATTAAGTGGGTGTACAACAACAGCGAGAGCGCCCAGGAGGACAACCAGAGAACGAACCAGAAACCGACGTCTGAGGAGAACGGCGAAGGCTTCGAGTGTAAAGTAGAAGGTGACCACACACACATTCACAAGAAACTACACGAGAATCTGTGAAGAGAAATCCCGCTCAAGGTGTCTGTGGATGTAACGCAGGCTCGTTAGCGGGAACACAAGTCCGTCGCCCTCTCTGGTTAACAAGTCAGACGGAGCTCCAAACGGGCTCATCTGGAGTGTGTTAGACTGAGAGCAGCCGCCCCCTCTGGCTCATCAAGTGTTAATTCCCTCCTACGATTTATGGATCCCAATGAGAAAGTTAAACGGGAAAGCGATTCCCATCGTAACAAACAGCTATGGAGCAGGATTTATTGCCGTATTAAGTCACAGCATTAGGTTAACTTAATGCTCTTGGAATTGCTCATCATTTTAGGAAGGTTATGGAGGGAAGCCATGTGCAGAGGGTCTTCCTCTAAAATGAGGTGCAGATTTGGTGGTCTGAGACCTCCTACACTGTGATGATGAAAGAACTCACAGAACATCACACATTACATCATTTTGTGATTTGTGCATGTCTGTTGCCATATTTGCGTGCAAGTTAACAGAGATCTGTTCATCACCCTCTCTTTGTATTTCTACAATCTCAGAGGTGATGGACAAATTCAACACCATAGCCATCATCGACGGGAAGAAGGACCATGTAAGTCTGACGGTAGACAACGTCCACCTGGAGTACGGAGTGATGTACGAGTATGACAGCACAGCCGGCATCAAGTGTCACGTGCTGGAAAAGATGGTCGAACCCAAGGGATTCTTCAGCCTCACTGCTAAGGTATCCCATCTGTTTAGGTAGTGGGATCAACACAGGGCTAAATGACATAATCTAATATTATTATTAGGATATAATGTCATATTTATCTTGTATCATGATGATATGACCGGTTAAAAATCTGGACTTTAGGCTAATTGGTTAGTTGAACATTTGTACTGGAGGTTTGTTTAATTCAGACTTTATTATTTTTGACCCTTCAACTGGGCTCCAGTGTCATCATCTAGTTTTAATGCCTTTATCAGTTGATTTTATGCTTATGGAGCATATTCCTCACTATATTTGTGTTTAATCACATGAATCACTTGTTTTTGTGGGCTCTAGTCAAAATGTATTAAAGCTGCCATGTGCTGTGTACAGTGAATATAGTATAATTTGTAAGGAATTTAGTGTAAATAAGAATGCCGTTCTTGCTTTTGGCATGTTATTTGTACCCCATGTAGTCTGTAATGACTGCAATGTAAACGCATCCACGTAAATATCCTACGTTGAGAGCTAGTGACGTGGAGAAAAAAAGTGGGAAAGACCGCTCATGATGTTTGTGATGTGTTTTCCGTACTTAAATTATGTTGCTTTCATATGTATATTACTTAGTTTACACACTTATTTTAAGCCCAACCATGACTCAGTTCCTAAACCTAAGACAAGGGTTTTGTTGCCTCAACATAAAGCCTAAAACGCCTCCTCATTACATGCGAAATGTTCTGTTAATGTGATATTTATACGCCTTCACATGAGACCAGGTTGTATATACACAATCCACAGGAAGTGGGATAGAGGCCCACAGCTCATTTTTGCCCCAGTGGTTAATCCGACCCTATCCAGCCCTAGTGGGATCTTTAGTTCAATTAATGGCATTTACTTTTATTATTATGCTAACTGTTTTTCATCCCAAGTGCGTATGGGTGCCAGTAAGACAAAGGAAGAGAGAGGAGAGGAAAGAGAGGGAAAATGTTATTAATTTTTAGGTGATGAACGGTGCTGTTGGGGTTTATAACCTCAGAGCTGAGCTGAGCTTGATGAGGGAGAACAATAAAGGCGTAAACAAACCATGACAAGGCTTCTGTCTCACACCAGGCTGCAGAGAGGCAGTAGATGAACTCAGACACGATTGTGACAAGTCATCACTTTTTTTCTGATTTTTGCTGTTTTGAAGGAAGTGAAATATCAGTAGAATTTTTAGTCAATCAGATTCTGACTGATAATTCAGACAAACTTTGTCGTGACATTTCCCTCAAGTTTGAAATGTCGCACAAGCTCCACGATGTCATTTTTTTGTTTGAATACTTCAGTGCAGGCAGATGCAGCCAGCAGCTCCCCTGCTGTGCAGATTGAGGGCCTTGATGCTAGTTAAAACTGACAGCTTTATTTTAGCCATGTTACTTCCCAGCTGTGTTAAGTGCATGCTTTTTACATCCCAGCAGTGATGTTCACAGAATGATCACTATTGATTTAAGATGCACAGAGGAAAGAAGACTCACTCAGACATGGATGCACACATGCTGGTGTGGAAAATAAAAAAGCAGTTTGCAGCATCTTCCTGCCAAATAACATGATGAACTGCGTCTCTCTCATGGTAAATTAACAGACATCACAAGTTGGTTCATGTCTTAAACGAGTCTAGATTTACAGCCCTTGTGTTGTAAAGTCTTTAAAAGAACTATCTTCAATGAAACCCAGTGACATGTACAAAAATAAAACGTGCCATATCCCCTCCGACGATAAATTGTTTCCCATTCCTCCAAAGTGAAAGTAATTTTACTATTATTATAAACATCTGCCCCAGATGTCCTCAGAGATCTGTGTGATGTTGAATTTTAATATCGCGAACGCTGTCGGGGCGCATGGGTTTTCTTGTGCTTCAGTCTCTTCCTGCTGTTACATTTCCTCCCCTGCTTCTCTCTCCTCCACTGGGCATCTCATTAAGACGGCTCAGAGATTTGTGTCTCTCTTCCTCCTCAATATCTAATCTCTGATCTGGAAAGTCTACATACGTACAACATATGTATCACAAGCTGGGTTTATCTCCATGGATTTATGAATAGCACATGGAAACTCTAGATAACAGTTTAACTGCTCATGAAATGTAGAAGAATCAGCCCTCCAGCTTAAAGAAAGGCTCAGTCATTTATTTACATCCCATAAGTCTTTCCAAAAGGGATTTTTAGAGGCATTTGCATATCTGTTAATAATCCCTGCCTTTTGTTTGCCCTTTCTCCTTCCAGATCCTGGAGGCGATGGCACGTAATGATGACATGCTGGTGCAGATGTGTGGCAGGTTGAGCTCCAGCTGTGATGTGATCCCAGAGGAGCTGCAGGTACGCTTCAGTGCCATGTGTGGTGAGAGGGTGGAGCACATCAACCGGCGTATCACCAACTACAGAAAGGTAACGAAGAGGCCTTTCGTTTGTCTTTCTGCTCTGGATGATATTCACCTCCGCCATGAACTGCATGTGTATAGTCCTACGCAGCTTGGAACCATGACAGTGCACTCCGTCTTCTGTAATTCTCTGTAGACTGACAGTAATACACACAGGATGCAGCTGGTGTAGAAATACCACTTTTACATAGTTTTTCGCTGCGGTTCCACTCTGTGGTTCTTGTCCTTAAAAGAAAGAGTGGAAATCCAGCTGAACCAGTTCAACATGAGCCATGTTTCCATTCACATATTTTTATGCACATTTTGAAGTATCACGTTAGAAAAGCTGCATGGAAACAGCAAAATTTGATCAAACTTCCTCAGTTTCGAAAAAAAGCTTTTATAACACCAACTTCTGACAAACTACGCTGTAGCCGACAAGCTGAGCTTATCAGCTTATTATTCACTTGACAATTGAATGGAAACATAGCTACTGATGCACTGTGATAGTACTTTTATAGCAACCTCCACTGCACACTGGCTGTGACTGAGAGGAATCTCTTATATGTGTATAAAGCACCTGTGCAAGTGAGGAAAAAGATGCTGAAAATGTGCTTAAGAGACTTAGATGTCCTTGATGGATGCTGGTACACCGACTTGTCAGAGTGCATCAAACTGATGACACTCTGCAAACAAGTTGAACTTGAAGGCTCCTGTGCTAAAATGTAATCAGTTCTCACTGACCTGAGAGTGAGGAAAAATATTTAGCTAAGATGTTTGTCACTGACTCTGTCAATATGTGTGCAATATGTTGTATTTTCTGGCTCTTTGTAATTAGGTTACAGCTGCTTTTTGACAGAGCCAAAGTATTTTCATCACTTTTCATTCACATCTGTAAGCATGCGTCTATACAGTCAAACATCCCGATGCGTGCAAATGTGCGTGACAAGGGAAAAAGGAAAAGATCTGACTCA
This sequence comes from Pterois miles, assembly GCA_947000775.1. NCBI lineage: Eukaryota > Metazoa > Chordata > Actinopteri > Perciformes > Scorpaenidae > Pterois > Pterois miles. The sequence continues at coordinate 14,782,867 of CAMQGK010000028.1, forward strand.
ACATTAGAGCGAGCCTTGGTTTAATTACCAGTCACTTATAAATAGCCATGCACAGCCACGGCCAGGACTTTTGTTGTGTAAGATCCCCTCCTCTGCACCGGAGCATTCCTTCTCAGACCCCTAGAGAGTAAGGAGGGGGAGCGAGAGAAGGAGCAAGAAATGAGAGAGAGGAAGGATGAAAGAGGGAGGACAGAAAGACAGAACAGAGAGATGTTAACCTGAGGCCACAAGCCACTAGAGACAGACAAGAGAAGTGATGAGAGTCTTCGGTCTCAAGAGAAGGTCAGCTCGTGGTCCATCTGGAGCACATCATCTCGCTCTGAGCAGACGCTTCATACTCCAGCTATCTGAGATAACCCGAGAAGACATGTTTGGTTTAACTTCCTTCGCTGACACACACATTATGTTATGCTTATGTTGCTTGACAGCCAAAGTTGCTAAAAACTGACGCGGTGGCTCGAACCATCTGCTGTGTAACAAGACAGGATGCAGGCCCTGTGATGGAGGGTTCAAGGAAAGTGCAACCAAATGTTGCAAAGAAAATAATGTGCTTGTGATATTCTGTATTAGCTCTATTGGATTCAGGCAGTCCTTTGGGCTCCCTGTGTATTGTGTTTTACATGGAGATGCTATCTCAGTGTTTCCCACAGGGTTTTATGAGGTTGTGGTGGGTGGACCTAGGACCCTCTAGGAGGGAAGTAGAGGTCCATGCTCCTGGAAGAAAATGTTTGCATATTTTAAAGTTAAATGCATCAATCTGTGAAAAACATGCTCTTATAAACAATTTTTTGCTGTTGCAGTGGTGGAATGTAACATTTACATTTACTGAAGTGCTGTACTGAAGTACAATTTAAAGGTGCTTGTACTTTACTTAAGTAGAGGGAAAAGTGTACTTTTTACTTGAATACATTTTTGACAGCATTAGTTAACAGCTACTTTACAGACTCTGATTCGTTTTTCTTTTTTAATGTTTTTTGGGCTTTTTATGCATTTATTAACAGTGACAAACATAGTAATGAGAGAGAGAGATAATGAGAGAGAGAGAGAGAGAGGGGGGGGAGAGAGGGGGGGGGAGGGGGAGGGGGGGGGGGGGGGAATGAGAGAAGAGAGAGAGCAGAGAGAGAGAGAGAGAAACAGAGGGAGAGAGACAAGGGAGAGAGAGAGAGAGAGAGAGGGAGAGACAGAGAGAAAAGGAGAGAGAGACAAGGAGAGACAGAGAGAGAGAGAGACAAGAGAGAGAGAGAGAGAAAGAGGGAGAGAGACAGGAGAGAGAGAGAGAGAGAGAGAGACAGAGAGAGAGAGACAAGGAGAGACAGAGAGAGAGAGAGAGACAATGAGAGAGAGAGAGAGAGAAAAAGAGAAAAAGAGACAGAGAGAGAGAGAGACAGAGAGAGAGAGAGAGAGACAAGGAGAGAGAGAGAGAGAGAGAGAGAGTAAGAGAGAAAGGAGAGAGAGAGAGAGAGAAGAGAGACAAGGAGAGAGAGAGAGAGAGAGAGAGAGAGAGAGAGAAAGAGGAGAGAGAGACAGAGAGAGAGACAAGGAGAGAGAGACAGAGAGAGAGAGACAATGAGAGAGAGAGAGAGAAACAGAGGGAGAGAGACAAGGAGAGACAGAGAGAGAGAGAGAGAGACAGAGAGAAAGGAGAGAGAGAGAGAGAGACACAAGGAGAGACAGAGAGAGAGAGCGAGACAATGAGAGAGAGAGAGAGAAACAGAGGGAGAGAGACAAGGAGAGACAGAGAGAGAGAGACAGAGAGAGAGAGAGAGAGACAAGGAGAGAGAGAGAGAGTAAGAGAGACAAGGAGAGAGAGAGAGAGAGAGAGAGAAGAGAGACAGAGAGAGAGAGAGAGAGAGAGAGAGAGAGAGAGAGAGAGAGAGAGAGAGACAAGGAGAGACAGAGTGAGAGACAGAGAGAGAGTGAGAGAGACAAGGAGAGACAGAGAGAGAGACCAGGAGAGAGAGAGAGACAGACAGACAGACAGACAGACAGAGGGGATGTCCTGCAGCAGACCCTGAACCCTGGTCTGCTGGGTCTCATGGGGCACCTGCATGAGTACTTGTACTTTTGATGCTAACACTTGTTTTGTTTTTTCTTTACTTTAAGTAACACTTTTAATGCAGGACTTTACAGAGTATTTTTACCCTGGTATTAATTTTGAGTACTTCTTCCACCTCTGTGCTCTACTAAACAAGAGAGAGCACAGCGAGCACCGGGAAGCTGTAAAGCTCATGGTGAGAGCTGTGAGCCACTTTCACCCCCAGTCCGAGCTGAACTAGAGCCTGGCGAGGGCCAGCCAGCCAATCCTTTAAGAAGTGTAAAAATATTTTTGGTTCATTATGAAACTGTCGTGGGACAAAGTAGATCACGGCAGGCTGCCGGAGTCAAGGTAATTAATGGGAAACACTGCATATTGTGGCACAGGAAGTTTGCTTGCATTGCAGGGCTGGGTGGAGTTACAGTAGATGTCCTGTAGAAGTTGTATAGCATTAAGCCACCGGAGAGGATCATTTTCATTTAACAGCGTATACACGATTCATGTGCTGTGTGAAAAGAATATTTACTTTATATGAAGCAACATCATTTTCAGTGGAAAATGTGTTGAAAATAAACAGTTCCTCTGCAACAAATTCAAAACATGAACTTCCATTCTGGATGTTGTTTAAGTTACAAATCAAATCAGATATAATAAAATCATTTTATCATATAATCTCATAACATGGTGATATTCAGTCCACATCAATTTAAATGATGACGATCAAGCTGGAGTCTGGAGTTCTTCACATATGTGAGCAATGATGATGTTACGCGTCTGTCTTGGATCTTTGATTTGGGTTAGATATTTGAGCTGCCACATAAAAAGAGGAATGTAGGAGATGTACAGTAATTGGTGTTTATGCTTTTCTTCTAGTGCCAGCTGTCATGTATATAAATCAGAACAGTACATTTAGTTGACAGATATCCTTTACTGTGTTTCACATGGAGCTTTTTATTCTTGTGCTGGTGAGGTACACATCAACTGCTAACATTCAGACTTTTGTAGTTCTCTTATTCCCCACCTTTTATTACTATTGATTATAAACCTACCAGTAAATAATATCATAGGATGATATTCTGTGCCGTAAATGCCGTTATAGTGCAAAGTCTCTACACGTTTCCCACAAATCACATTTTTACAGACACATTAAAGGAAACATTTTGTCTCTAAACCATATGTATGTCTGTTTTTCTGCTGTATGATAGTTTGCTCGGGTACTGAAGAACAGAGCGTGGCCCACCTTTAAGCAGGCTAAAGCCAAGGTGTCCCCGCTCCATAGCAGTGACTTCTGCCCTACAAACTGCCATATCAATGTGATGGAGGTGTCCTACCCAAAGACCACCACCTCTCTGGGGAGTGCCTTCGGAGTGCAGCTGGACAACAGGAAGAACACGTTGGAGAAGGGAGGACGTGCTGAGCATGGTGAGTGAGGATAGGGAGCATGGAGAACACCTTCATGGTAGAATAATGCATCTGAATCTGCTTTAAAATTTCAGGCTTTTTACTTTTTCCCCCCCTGTTTCCTCAGGTAAGCTAAACCCCATGGTTAATGTTCAGCATACAATCACCACTATGGCCGCACCGTCAGGTCACAGCCTGGGCAGGACGGAGGGTCACGGCCTTCGCTTCCTGCTCAGAGAGGACGACCTGCTTACCCTGGATGCTTACCAGAAACTCCTCTACAAACTCACCATGGTTGTCAAGGAGATGGAGACACACGGTGCCCATATTCATGAGTGAGTGCCTGTTTGTGCATACGTACAATATACACCGTCTGTACGTGAATGTGCAGATTCAAGTGGTCAAATTATTATGCAAGTTGTATGAAGTAAACCTATACTAGATGGCAGTCGGCACACCATCAAATAAGAGAAACCGCATGGAAGCAAAATGATCTTTTAGCCACCTAAAAAAAAAAAAAAATCAGTATCAGTTTAATCGTACGCTATGCTTAGCTGTGTACCCATCCATGTTCTCGCTTTGGGTAATTTGTTTGTGTTATTGTATGACTTTGGTGAATCCAAAGTAACCAGAGTCACACAGTAACACCAACTGACTGAGGCAGTGGCAGCCCAGCAACAGCATAGATAACAGCTTTGGTAAAGACTGTATAGCTGTCTCACAGCCAGTAAAACTAGTGAAAACAATCTAAATATAGCATACATTTAAGCTGATTTAATTAGTGTGCCTTTCTTTTAGGTGGATAAAATATGTTTTGCCCCGTCCACAGCAGTACATTGCTTTGCTTCCATGTGGTACTTCCGTCTGCTTCGTCAAGCTGGGGGCATGCCGACCATCGTCTACTGTAGATAATACCCTGACAATGGACAGCTACATCGTACAACCCCATTTCAGAACATCCGAACTATCCCTTTAATCTATTCAAACATATTTCTCATCTAAAACAAAGAGTGAAATTTATATTTTTTGAAACACTTCAAATCACTTTTGATACCCTCTTACTGATTCCGTTCCACTTGATTTGAAATATCCTTTGAAACCAGATGGCCTCATATAACACGCTGTGTAACTTTAGCAGCCTGCTTAGTCAATGCGCTGCATCTGGCACTTGGCGGACATATATTCTGGTCATTACTCTAGCACCTGTGTGTGTGTGTGTGTACACATATGTGTGTGTGTGTGTGTGTGTGTGTGTGTGTGTGTGTGTGTATGTACACATATGTGTGTGTGTGTGTGTGTATGTGTATGTGTGTGTGTGTGTGTGTGTGTGTGTGTGTGTGTGTGTGTGTGTGTGTGTGTGTGTGAGAGAGAGAGAAACAGAAGGAAAGAGAAAATCAGAAACATCAAGTCAGTTGGTGGTTTTCTCGACCATATGTCTGCACAGTTTGTGCACAAATGTATGCCCATGCTTCATTTATGCTCAGGATTTTAAACCCGATATGGTATGTGTGTGTTAGATCAGTATTTCCTGGCTGGCCACTCTGTGTTCAGCAAGGTCCCAGGGTTCATTGTTTGGAGGCACACGAGGCTACGGAAAGGAAAAACACTGCTCCAGTCCTACTTCCCAGACCCCCAAACAGGAAATGCAATTCTATGTGACGTAAAGGGTGTGTCATTAGACCAGGTGTCCTCTGGAAAAGCCATTCACCAACAATGGAGCACTGATATATATACACACAGTACACAGAAAAACACAAGCACACAGACACACTTGTGTGTAAATCATCTAAAATGATCATAGTGCCTCTTTCTAGATAAGATCTTTTATTATGCTGCGTTCACACCAAACTTGAAGTAAACTTTTTGCCGTATTAATGCTCAGTGTGTTGAATGCTGATGGAGCAGCTACAATGTTAGCATAGCCTGGCAATGACTGATTCAAAGTCCATTCAGAAAAGAAGTATTTAAAAAGTTGTTTGGTTGTAAGACAGACCTGACAAAGCATGAGTTCAGACTTTTTATTAATCAGCATTATTATGTAGTTATTTTAGCATCTTGTTGATGTGTTTATTGCAATTAAATCACAGTGCAAGCTGTTTATTTTGGGTTTGTACCCTCATAGTAGCGACGTGTGGCTTGCTAGATACAGTCAGCGGCACTGTGTTAATAGAGGGTGATGTTATGAACACAACATATCTGGGACTTCCATAATGTACAAATCAGCAATGGTGGTTATTTCTTCCATGGCTGATGGTGAAAATAGCAGAAAAAAAGTTGTTGTTGGTATCTATGGAGACAAGCCAGGCAGGCGTGTCTAGCGCGAGTGACGCAAATGCAAAAATTTGCTTTGCGTTCGGTTAAAAGCGAAACTTTGCTCTTCCAGATGTCCCCTGCAGTAGTTGGTAATTATTGGCGGACAGTTGACTTATGTGTTATGATGATCATTAGATTGATTCGGTCATTAGAAATCTCCTCAGCCAAGGCGGCAGAATGACAGCGAATGACATTAAAAGTCGCTAGATGGAGCACAGCTGTCACCTACTGTAGATGGGTGATAATGAGTCGAGTCCACAGCAGAGCTGTTAATGACTGAGTCTGGACAAATTTTGTCATGCTCCCATCAGTGCCAATTAGCAGAGTCGTATGCATGCGCATTCAGATGGTCTGAGACACAGCTAGTGAGGGGATAATGACCTTTAATATCCACTACATGCAGACGTACACACACATGCACACTTCAGGAGCTTGTTAAGAGTGGGTTGCGGGGGTGGGCATGAGCATTTCACAGGAGTGGAACTAATTTGGGTTGTGTTGCTGGTAGCTGAAGTCTGGAAACATTGCTATGACCTCTGTGGGTGTGTTCAACCCTCCTGAGCGCTTCATTAGGTTAGTTTGCATATTATCCCGTTCATTGACTGGCCGATCACCACTACTACTACACACCCTACCATTTCTCTCTGAGCTCTATTTCTGTCATTTCCTCTATGACACCCGCAGACATTCTTCACTCTCTGTGTCTCTTTCTCTTTCTGTAGTGGGTGTGACTAATTCCTGACAGCACAACTTCATAATGATGTAATAATGAAGTGAAGCAGCCATATTTATTGGGGAGCTTTTGTGCGTGATGTCAAACGCAACCCCCATCCCCGCGTTTCCAGCCTAACGTCAAGAGAGGAAGTCTACAGTGCATTTATCAGAGATAGGAAAAGAAAAAAAGGATGATGTTACATAACTTCTCGGCTGATTCTATAGGAATGCATTTTGATGCAGTGACCTGCCTTTGTCCCGGGGTCACAGCTGCGTGAGGACGCATCTTGTGGTGTGCTGTATATCAGGACCTCCTCCCCTCCTGGATCAAACATCCACTTTCCTCCATTTTGACATATTTCCCTCATTCTGCGCATATCATTAATAGCGTCCAGCGGTTTCAGAGCTATAGGGTCCGCCGACTTATGTACCTCAGTATGGATCAAAGCATGCAAATATCCTATCAAGACATCAAGACGCTACCGGATGTGGAGCTTCGTTATGCAGATGCACTCATAGATGCAATGAAGGTGACTGACGGCTAATGGTTTAATGTGTCGAAGTGGGTTAAAGAACTCCCTGTGAGAGATTAAGAGATCTTTTTGATTGCTTGTGATAAGCAGCAGCATACTTTGGCCCGCTCTTTCTGTTCCCCCCTCCTCTTTCTCTCTCTGCTGAAGCCCCTTCTCTGATCCAGTCATTGTTATTCCCCCTTGCTCCCTCCGATAGTTTGCGCCCCAAAGGCCCCAAACTGCGCTCTCTTCTTTATGAACCAATAGCCAATCACAGAGCCTGGAGAGCTTCTCCATGGCGATGGAATGCCACTCTGCTTTGGAGGGGCATTGTGGCACTCCTGGAGTGGACCATAATGAGGGCATCTCTGTGGCCTAGTCAGCCTAGTGAATGGGTAGAAAGGGGGTCAGTGGAGAGAGAGCGAGAGAGAGGAATGAGGGGAAAGGAGAGGTGTTCAAAATCATAAAGAGGCATAAAATTTTGGTTTATTTCACGTAGCCTCAAGCAGCCCTCTCTACTGCCTCCACTTTTCCTTGAGGCTGATGTGATGACACAATGGAAAATGTAAGCGGATACAAATTAAAATGAGGCTGAAACGTAAACAGACATTGCATGTGTGCATGGGGAGAGATTAAAAAAGAAGTCCAAGCTTAGCATTTATTGGAAAATATGGCTTTAAATGCCAACATGTGTTGCTGCAACAGTGAAAATATCCCGGGCGGCCTCTTCCTGCCCCTCTGATAGCCGTCTGATAGAACGCAAGCCAGCTGTGACAGTGAGAGGGGATCTGATCTTTACAGCGTGTTGACACAGCTGTACCCTGCTGCATGTTTGAACCTATTAATACAACGCGGATCTCTGGCCATCTGAAGCTGTTGTGCGGAAGCCGAACACAAACAGGTTGGAATTTTGTTAGTCAGCTGTTGGAGCCCATGCACATACTGTACATACTGTATTTACAATTCAATATGTCACAGTGCCTGGTGAGAGCTTCCTGTGGTGCATTAGTGTGATCAAAGAGTGTTTCTATCCTGCTGTCTCAAATGTCATAGCTGTTTTAAATAATCCCTCTTCTCTTTCTTTTTCCCCTTCTTCCATTTTTTCCTTTCCATCAGCCTCTTATCCTCCATCACCCACCCTCCAGCGTCAGAGGCGAGGACCCCAGAGAGCTACATATCGGCAGAGAGCGAGGGGGAGAAAGGGGAGCGGAACGGGAAGAAAGTGTGTTTTAACGTGGCGGGGGACGAGCAGGAGGACTCCGGGCATGACACGATCAGCAACAGAGACTCGTACAGGTAAAAACAAAGTGAAATGTGGTTATCATAATATAGAATCGCAGACCGTATTGTGGAAACTAATGGCCATGTTTCCTTTCAGTGACTGTAATAGCAACAGGAACTCCATTGCCTCCTTCACCAGTATCTGCAGCAGCCACTGTAGCTCCTACGTTCACAGTGATGAGATGGATTCAGGTACACAAATGCAACACAGCGGACACAAGCGTTACTCTCCACCACACATCACACAGCATTAAACTTATTTTGCAGATAGAAATAATATAACTAAGAATCAAAGTTCCCATCCTAGTGACATAATCCGTAACCCCAATCAAGCACAATGTTGGAGAATAGTCCCATAAGTGATTACAATCTAACTGCATGATTACACCTTTCAGAAGACGTGAACAATGAAGCCTCAAGTTGAATCTAATTGGATGTGACAGGCATTTGGCTGCACATCTCAGCTGGTTTTGTCATTAACATCTCACACAGCTGTGTATCCTGTCAAATATCCTTCCCCTCTGTCTCTCAGGATGTCTCTGTCTCACAATCACACACACACATATGTGATGTCAGATAACACCTCATTTCATCATAAATGCTGATGTACATTTGAAAGAAAGGAACAAATACACTGGCGTCATAGATGCGCTGGTGCAGTAAGACGCCTCAGTAAATGTGCGTATGTTTAATACAGTTCATTCATGGCCTAATGCTGACAAGTTGTGACCACACCTCTGCAGGAGATGAGATGCCCTCCAGCGTGTGGCTGTCCCATGATAAGCAGAAGAAACTTCACAGCTTTCTGGAACATCTGTTTAGCCAGGTGGGTCAGCTAAACATCTGTGCAGATGTGACTGATGTGACTTATTAGTGGAAACTTAACAAGGACCTATTATGCTCATTTTTAGGTGCATACTTGAATGTATTATGTAATAATGTTAAGAGAAAGCTTTTCTCATACTGGCTGTGCTCTTTTCACCCTCTGTCTGAAACGCTTCGTTGTGATTGGTCAACTGAACCAAACTCTTTGGACTCCAATCCAGCTCTGACTTACTAGCCGCTAGGCAGGTATTTTGCAAATATGTTACTTGGTGACATCACCATGTTACGGAAGAAAACAAAAACTATATAATACACTAAAGGAAAGCACAAAAGCAGAATAGGTTCCCTTTAACTTTCCCACTATCTGCAGTTCTCGTCCCTGAACATTGCTTAAATCCAGCTTCGCTTGCAGATAAATAATCTTTTAAATATATTTTATTGTTTCCTTAAAAGAATACATTTAACTTTTTTGTTATCTTGTTAATTTGAAAGATAAATTATTGTGATAGATTGCAAATGGCAGTCTTTTCAAACCCAAAACTATCATTTTATGTGCAATTTAGTGTTTTTAAAGTGCAAATACTTATTTAGGCTTTTGTTTATGAACAGAAATTGTTGTTTTTTTTACCCGGGCTCAGGAAGTGGAAATCGTGACAGCCTTAGGCTGACCCCTGACCTTTCTGGGACCTTTGGAGCAAAGGTTGACCATATCTGATTATGCATACACCGTCCACAAGACATTTTATGAGGATGTCTCCATTGGCAGTGGAATAGCAGAAACAGCTATGCTTTGCTGTGTCTGCACTTTTGGGCTACTTCCTGTCATTGGTTTTATTGTAGAGCCGTTTCCCCAGCTTTGTTTACATTCTGCCTAGCAAATTGTATTCATTGCTCTGTGGGATTGTGTGTGTGTGTGTGTTACAAAGAGAGCAAGAGACGCAGGTGTTGGTTATATTTGGCCAGCAGTTTTTGCTTCCCTGCACATACTTTTGATCTTGGCTTTTTGGGAAACTGTATCATGTCAGTGCACCAGCTTGACTCTTGTGCTTTCTTCAGGTGGACTCTATCACCAGCATGCTGAGAGGAGCCGTGGTGGCTCGGGCGTTTGAGCAGACCAAGTGCTTCACACCGGGAAGAGGATTACAAGGTAAAGCAGCGGTACTGTGATATGCACCTGGCTCTGAAACACTTGTCTCTCAGCATCTTTTACCACAAAAAACTCAAACCATTTGAGCAAGATATGCAAAAGTGAGTCTTTCTTTATTTCCTTTGCAAAATATCTCACTTTCTGCTGCAGCAGTATGTGTTTCCTGTGAGGAATGTTTTTTTTATGGTGTAGCTGTGCTTCCTGGGCCTTGCTGGGCTGCACAGTGAGCCTGAGAGAAGAAAGATAATATTGGAGAAACTCCCAACCAGCGCCAATACTGAGAGAAAACAGAACACACGCTGAAAATGTCGCAGCCGCCTGCGCAAAGGGGCTGCAGCTTCCTGTTGTGTAATGTGTCTGTGTGTGCAGATGTGTAGAGACATGGGGAAAGTACTGTAGGTGGATTCCAGCTCCTAAAAAAACTGATTCCCATCCATTTTCTCCTCTGTTTCCCCTTCAGCTATCCCAGTGCCCTTCACTCTGAAGCACTTTATAGTGTTGAAACAGCACCACTTAGTTGCATTCTCATCTCCACTTCACGGTTATTGTAGTGCTACTTAACAGTCAATAGAAAATGTGACCCTTTAACAGCACTTGTGCGTGTGTGTGTTATCTGATCATTTTGTTTTTACTATGTGTTTATTTGCCACCTTCTTGGCCTTGGTGTTTAACCACTGCTGCGGTCTATTGTTATATTTTATCTCTCACAGGAAAATGTAGGAAATGTTACTGAAGGGGGCTAAATTTGTCCTTATCGTTTCCCACTACAAATATAAACTAGCTCATGGTGCCCTTTTATGATCTGTGGGACTCTTTTTGAAGATTAGATTGAAGGAAAACTCAATTGTTTTCTTTGTTCTTTTTGTAAGTAATGCAGGTATGAAAAAATGATAACTGTGTGTTTTGTATCCCGGTGGTCTTTAGTGTACTGTGTAAGGCTTTAATGAGATCTGATATAATAAAAAAAAAAAAAAAGTTTGCTTATTTTATGTCCTCGAGTGTGACTTAAATGGAGCGTGATGAGCGCTAAAAGCAGAAGAGCAGATTATTCTGTGTGTTTTCATTGGCGAAGCTTCCCAACCCCCCCCACCCCCCCCCCCCCCCCGACCCAATTGGCACACACACTCCCCTCTCATCTCACGCCGTCTTCAAGTGAGCGCAGATATGCTTGAACTGAAAATAGGTCTGCTTGCGTGTTTTGTGAGTGTGTGCGCATAAATGCCCTCAGGAGGGACGTGAAGGCCTTGATCAGAGCTGATCCATCTCCACTCCAGTAATGTGTGTGGTTGATAACAGAGCAAATAGGATTATCTAACAAGTGGAGCATTCCTGCATCTGATCTCTCACTCTCTCCGTCGCCCTCAGACACACACACACACACACACACACACACACACACACACACACACACACACACACACACACACACACACACATGCACAAGCCAAACCTCCTTGAAGCGTTCTGTTAAACAGCCACCATTATATCACGGATCTCTTCATTCGTCTCCAAAGTAAACTTCATTACAAGCCTTTCTGTGTAGTTTCATAAGGAGTTACGTTAAAATTGACAAAGTGACTTTTACACTGCAACGATGAGAGATTTGGCTCTAGGTGGTCTAAAAGTGATGGTCTGTGGGATAAAACAGGAGGAATTTTGCTTGGCTCTGGGTCTCTCTGACCCCTGAGTTTTTATAATTTCATTCAGAGAGATGAAGAGAAAGAATGAGTCCAATGTGAAGAGAAGCAGGATGGAAACAGGAGGACGGAAAGTGAAAGATGGATAGAGAGCGAGTGAAAAAAGTGTAATAATTTATTGGAATCTGTCATCTTTTTGTGATTATCATTTCTGCTGAAATGTTTTGTCTCCTGAATAATCAATCTACTAAATAATTTAAGTGTGTACTTCTAAAGAGTTGCTCCAACAGCTTCAGCAAAGTAGCGGACATTTTACGATGCCAATAAACATCTGTGAAGAGAGCTGACTTGAGAGGAGGGAGAGAAAAGACTGAGAGAGCCTCATATTTAGAAGATGAAGATCATTAAGGAAGATGCATCAGAAGAGGAATGAAATAAGATCTTTTCTCTATTTCCTCAGTATTTAATAATGCATGAGGTGGACAAAAGGCAGTTTGTCATTTAAATCCACTGTAATTGTGCCTTACAGTTGACACACATGCAGTCGTATATCTCTGCTCGGCCTGTGCTGACTCTCTGCCTGTGTGCTCGTCTCTGTTAGAGTTTCAGCAGGAGATGGAGCCCAAGGTGAACTGCACCAAAAAGCTGCGTCTTCATGTCAAGCAGGATCCCTGGAACCTTCCCAGCAGCGTTCAGACTCTCACACAAACCATCGCTAAATATGTCGAGGGTGAGTGTGTACTTCAACCGTTCTAGACATAGTTAACACACACACACAAACATATTACTGTTCTCACAACGACTGTGTTTACACCTGCAGAATATTCCCGTTTTTTGCAGTTATTCCAAAAAAGGCCATATTCCTGCGAGGAAGTTTACATTGCTAATATGATATGAATAAAATGAATATCCCACTAATATTCCTGTTTTCATGCAGCTGTCCATACTCTGATTAACATTACGGGTGGCGAAACATAGCTTCCCTCTTTCATTCCTTTTAAAATGTTTTGATTTTTGTGAATATCCAAAAACTTGTTACTCTCCAAGTTTAGTCCAAGTCTAGGTGTGTTCTTCTTTCTGACCAAAAATGTGGGCTTTTGTTTTGGGCATGCATCTCTGCAAACTGTCAGCTGGTTGGTTTGTGTACAACGTACAGAGCTGGCTGTAAACAGGCAAGAGGCAAAGTGCCCAGTTCCCAATGCGCTTATACATGTCCAAAGAATGCTCTATACGATATCCAGAGCATTAACATAGCTGAAAGCGCTGTTACCTATGTAAAGATATAGAGGAGTAATACCTACTGGAGTAGACAAACGCTTCTCTCCCTGTATGTGTGAGTTTCTCGCCAGCCGGGCAGGCCATGCCTGCTTTTAGTGCATGTGAGTGTGCCCAAACTGGCTAGCTCAGAGCTGCTGCTCTGCACTGCTCTCATACGGTGGTTACAGCTGATATCGCCGTCCGGAAAGATGGCGTTATGGCTCAAGTGTAGCACCCACCCTTCAGCTCCCCCTCAGGTAGGTAGGTACACTGTTATTTCTGTCAGCACTTTTGCCATTGTTTGCACTGTTGTGCTGTTAGTGCCATTAGCTGCGAGCCGCCGGCCCCCCGATTGCCATGTTGAGAGCTGTTGAAAGGCAATAGAAATGCCAGTATTGAACTCCGTTAATTGGAAAATGCTCCATTTGGAATAAAGCCTAATTTAGATTATCCAAACAGAATGTGTTGTTTACATGACCAGTGTCAAAGTCAGAATATTTTCATATTCAGAATAATAACGTAATATTATTGCGCATGTAAACATACTTATTTTTTGGGGCCTAACATCTCAGTGCAGCCATATACAGTATGGCATTCATGATGAATAAGAATGCTAGGTTTGAGAGGTATTGTACATTAAATTGACTACAGTGCGACTCATCATATTTATTGGATGCAGTAATAGCCCCTGTTATAGTTGTGTGGGAACAGGCAGTCCCAAACCACTAACTGCTCTCTTTAAGCTATAAACCTAAAACCATCATGGGGCCACAGAACTGGAGCTGAAAACTAGCAAGATGAACAAAGCGCTGCACTCTGAGACTCTCTTGTTTTTTTTTTTTTTATCTAGCTAGGCAGTTCAGCCTCATTTATTCCCAGTGGGAGTGTGTTGTTTAGTGTTTGTTAGCACACAGACTTAACACGCAGACACATATGTACATACAGACACACCCCCAGGCAAACACGCCGAGCTACAAACAGCCCAGACCCAAGGCCTGCCCACATGACACTCCTGGGAAAGGTGAGCTGGCGGTCACAACTGAGAGCATACAAATAAGCAGAGTTAATATTAATGTGCTTGGCCTGTGTACACCACTTTTTTTTCCCCTACCTCTCCCCATGATGGCTTTTTCATGCAGCGCAGCGTCCTGCCAAGCTTCCCGTGGCTCTGATATGACTATAAACAAATGCAGATTTATGTTATTATCTTTGCCTGTGGCTGGTTTTTATAACGCTGTGTTATTTTTTCTTATACGTGAAGATAAACAGCTGTGGAGCTGGGATGGAGCAGGAGAGTTATACAGCTATTCATGACTTTACGGGGTTGAGTTTATAGTATAGGTCATAGCGTTGCAGTCGAGGAGAAAAGCTCTTTGGGAGTTGATATAAGATTGTACACTACCTCACTCGATTGCTTTTATTTGTTTTTTCAGAGGTGAAGACACGGCTGCTCTTGGTCCTGCTACAGTATACAGGTTTGTCTCACTCTCCTCTTGTAGTGGAGCACAAATACAGAATATAGTGCCGACTGGAACTTAATGCATTTTTGCACAAAAAGTCAATAAATAAAACCATACCCCTTTGAAGACATAGCATCCTGCGCTGGTTATGAAAACTATGGGCTCAATTCAAATAACTGTGAAGCCGCAAAAATGAAAAGAACAAGCAAGGAATAGAAATCAGAAACACAGTCAAAACAGAAAGTTTTATAAACAAAGGACTCTGAAAACTCAACAGTTTAGTAGGAAATTGTACAATTTTTGTAACTGAAAATTTTGTGTGAACTTAAGTATTGCCTCTATTCTGCTCAACCTATACTGTTCTCTCACTTTATTTTGTTTTTATTCATCTGGGCTGGAGGTATTATGGTTTCAGGTTGTCCGTCTAGGGCTGTCCCGAATACCATTTTTGGGCTTCAAAGCTTCAATGAAAAATATTGTAAGGTATTCAAAGCTTTGAGGTGCGGCAGGCTGACATGTTTTCTGTCTGTCTGTTTTCATTTCCCCCATTTCAGTACCCAACACAGCTGCACTGCTGTCACACACACACACACACACACACACACACACACACACACACACACACACACAGAATCTACACTTAACATATCTGTCTGGGAATAACTAATAACAATTCATGTTGAATACAAATAATGAATAATGTTGTGGGATTATTTCTTTTTTACATTATTAGTACATACCTATGTAAAAAAACAACAACAAGGAAGCATTTGATGACTGATTTAGAGTTTGATTACCATGGCAACGGTCGAAGCTGTGAAGCATTTGTGTCAACCCTAGTACGGTCCTTTCTTGTGAAATCTCAGGAGCGCCTGGCGGGAATTTTCTCAAATTTGATACAAACGTCCACTTTGACTCAAGGATGAACTGATTTTAGTGGTCAAAGTCAAGGTCACTGTGACCTCAAAACACATTTTTGGCTATAACTCAAGAATTCAAATGCTAATTGTGACAATTTTACACAAATGTATAACTGGATAAAATGAAGTGATGACATTTTGGACAAACATGGATGTAAGCTGCAACTTACAACCTGGTTGGCGAAGGCATATAACTTCTGATACTAATAGATACTATGGATTAAAATCCAAATTAATGATACTGCTGATCTCTGCCGACTCCTTAAGAGAAGCTATGCTGATGAAATAAAGTGTTATGTTCCTTTTAGGGCTGTCTCCTCTTAGTCCATAAGTCAACTGATCAGTGGTTTAGTTGATTAGTCATTTTTTATGCTTCGTTCATGCTTAATAACTTATTTCCAAGAAACTTCTGAGCACCAAGTGCTTTTGTGGAGGGACTCAGTTTTACAGATCTGTGGATTAAATCAGCTAATCAATTAGTCAACAAGATCTTGTGAGCTTTAGTTGACTACGAATGTCTTTGGTTGAGGATAGCCCTAGTTCCTTACATACCTCCAGGAACTATGAACTGCTAAGAAAAAGTAGAAAAGGGATTTGCTTCTGTGGTAGTGGTGGGATTGATTAATAGTGTCAGAGAGTTTGCAGTCTGAGGACTTTGTGAACTCATTTTTAACTCTGTGCTTACTTTTTTAGGGGGCCTGTTTCTCAGAAAATTATGGCAGCAATTATTTTCTGCTCGGGTATACCTGTTATTGGCTCTGATACAATATTTAATAACCAGGAGATTTCTTTAAAAATGCAGCCACGACTTTTTGGCTCCTAACTGAAAGCTTACCACAGCATAGTCTGACCTTAAAAGACTGCTCAGTTATAACAAACTCAACTTATTTAAATCTCTCCTTCTCTGTTAAACTTTTAGCATTTTACACTTCAGTTTTTAATCTTCTCATGACTATTCATCTCACTTTATTTTATTGTTTTTTAACGTGGCTTTCCTCTCAGCATCACGTCCTCTTTGTTGTCCCTCTAGACTCGGAGATCCAGTTGCGTCGAGATATGGTGTTCTGTCAGTCTCTAGTTGCAGCTGTGTGTGCCTTCTCGGAGCACCTACTGGCTGTCCTCAACCAGGTAAATAAAATGACCATACTTATAGATAGGAGCCATTGAGTTGGTAAGAAATACTGTAAGCAGCATCTACATTAAAGCAAAACATTATTTGTGTAATTCTTCGCTCACTACGAAGCTATTTCCGTGTCCATTCTCAGTTCCACAATGCAGGCAGGGAGTCGGACCAGGACAGCTCGGACCCGCAGGACCTTCAGGAGGCCCAGGAAGCCAGCCGCCGTTGGCTGGAGCAGATCGCCACCGCTGGGCTGCTCTTCCACTTCCAGTCCCTCCTCTCCCCCAATCTGGTGAGCACAGGCCTCAGCTCTCAGTTAATCTCCTTTAACAGACACTCTAATAACAGGACTTGCTTGTCTGTACACTCATAACTATATGGATTTGTTGTAAGCAGATCAGTCCTATAGTTGTGCACGAACAAAATTTTTTCATATTTCACACATACATTTGCATTAAATATAGAGATGTTTTGGTTTTAACTTTTATTACATATTTTCCTTGTGCACCATCTGATATGTGTAGCACTCACATTCTGACATAAAACTAAAACATATACAGTATACCAAACGATAACAATCATTTATCAAACACCATGAATCACTGGGTTGCAAAAACTCGCAGGACATGAATTATGCAATGTTCAACTTTTTTGTTCTGCTCTCTGAATAAGTGTGATGGTGAGCTGTAAGCCAAACAAATAAGAAGAGATTTACCATTTTAATATCATCAATCAAGATGCTGCTACCAGGGTGCACAGCGGACACTAAAACAATACTAAAATGTGCTGAGTTTAATACCCAGTCTGCCCCGCAGTGACTGCGTAGGGATGTGGTCTGAATCGTTGAGGTGTGCCGCTGATTCTGCAGAGCCAGATCCCACAGCCGACTCCCCTCATGTGTTACTCAAATAACAGACGGCTTCACCGGCATCTGGGTAGTTGCTGTTTAAGCTGGAACTGTGTGTGGGGATATTGTGGAAATACCCTAAACACCTAACAATCAAAAACACATGAAGGTTTGACATGTTAAAAATTCAGTAATAACACTGTTGTGATTTACTGTCACCCACACTCTGACCCTTTGTACATTAACATGTTTTGCCACCCAAATGTTCATCTGCTCATCATAAAACAGCACTGAAATACCTTTAAAGTAGTAGCAGTAGTAGTACATGAGACAGTCTGTGAAAAAATCAGGTTCCGAGCAGTCTCTGACACAGCTGTCAATCACTGCTTGTGAGGCTCGTGAACTCAGATCAAACTGTCTGCATAGTTTTACAGTTATGTGGTTTTAGCTCAACTGTTTTCAACATGGCAGCAGGATCACTAGCTCTCTCATTTTACTGCTAAACAGTACACAAACAGCTACTCTCAACCTGGGGAGGTACCGCCAAATGATTAGATTAACCTCTTCAAAATCTGACGGCCATTTTTCTGTCTTTCAGAGGTTGTAGCTGGCTCACTTTTAAAGCTAGAGTGAAGATTCTGGTGTCATATCTAAGGAATCCATCCAACTCCAAAGTTATGCAACTGTTGTGAAGAAAAACTGTCATGGCCCTTTTCAAAAGGGTCCCTTGACCTCTGACCTCAAGATATCTGAATGGAAATGGGTTCTATGGGTACCCATGAATCTCCCCTTTACAGACATAGCCAACATTTGCGGATGCATTGACAGAAAATAGTGAAGTTTTTGAAATTATAACGTGATGCTGGAGACAACCCTACACTTGTAACAACCCCCCCGAGATTATGGTGAGGAAATCTGATGATGAATGCTTTGCATTCATAATGGCAGACAGTGACGGGTGATGGTGCGCTGAATATTTATGTGGGTCATTATACCTGACGGTGGCATAATACATATTTATAGCCCAGTTTGTCATTTATTTGGGAAGGTAGTTCTCGGAAATATTTTAACAATCAGATCAGGGCCACAAGTTACAAAAGGTTGAAAATCCCTGAGCTAAAATATTGAGGCGAGAAATAGGTATTACAGTAACAGAATCTTGATCCATGTTGGATCAGTGCTGCCTAGTTTGAGTTTGATTGGAGTTCGCGAGCAGTTATTGACAGCTGCAGTAGAGACTCCTCAGCTCTGATTGGTTGTTTTCTTGCAATAGGAGGCAGAGGAACCACAGTTTTTTCACAGATTATGTGACAGTTTGAGCAAAAATGACAAAAAGTTTTTTTATTAAAGTTACCAAGTGCAGCTTTAAAGTTGAGTGTATATTCATGAGAGTGATTCATCGTTTACTTTTGGAAAGAAAGAAAACTTGAAACTTTCCCTGGCCCAAGCAGTCTTTTGGTTGTGGTGTCAGGCTGCTCTATTCTCCTGCATGAATTCAAGTCAGTACAGTGAAAAGACCATCTAGAGAGGAGTTCATTTTCAGCAGCCACTGTGGATTGCTAAAACTGAGCTAAGCACACACCGTGACCTCACTGAGATTCATATTAACGTTTTAATCATCTCAAAGTTGTCTTCAACTCTGTTAGAGAAGGTGAAACTCAACCCTGAGTAGCTAAAGGGCTGTAATATATTCTTTAAAAGCAGTTATTTCCTGTTTCTCTTCTGCACTTTTCATCATCAACCACATATAAAAACATTTTTTTATTGGGATGAAGTATTTAGACTTCTATTTCTGTCATCTTTCTCTGGGAATTAGAAACACAGGAAGTGCTTTAAGAGTGTATTTTGGATGGCCGTTTATTTAGGTTAGACGGGTGTGCGGCTTACGTCAGGTCCTCCTGCACTGAGGTCTCTCTGTCTCTCTTTTTTCTCCTTTATTTCTCGAGACATTTCCCTCTCAAGTGTCCCTGTGGAGCAAAACAGGGTCTCGGTACCTGCAGGTGATTCCAGCGAAATCTCAGCACGCTCCTTTTTAGGGCACCACATGAAAGGCAGCATGAGACGAACTGGGGATGCTGTGTGTGTCTATGTTCGGGGTTTTGTGTATGCTGAATTTCGGGGGGGGGAGTGTATTTATGTGACGCGCTTTGAGATAAACCTGCCCACACACGGCAGGCGTCACTTGGCAGGGCGACGGGTATCCCTCCGTCACATGTCGGGCCATCTCAAATGTGTTTTTTAGAAAAAGGACCTAATCCTCTTTCACCACTGCTCTGTTTATCCCTCTGCATGTGGTGGATGAAGAGAAGCGGAGAGAGGAGGAGGAAGAAGAAAGAGAGAGTGCGGAGTGTCACAATCCCAAATATTTGAGGCGCTATCGCTGTGGCTGCGAGCAGATGTGCTTGTTCGTGTGTGAGGATGCTGAGTGCATGTTTGAGATGGAAGTATTCAGAAATATAAACAAACAAGCTAAAGCAAACATAAAAACAGACAAAGACACAAACATAAACACACTGTCAACATGAATGCAGATGTGCAAGTGAGCATCTCATCACACAGTTAGAAAAATGAAGTTTCTTGAACAATCTTCGTCTTTTTTTCCTCCTCCAAAGAACACAGCTTTGAGCACACACTCACGGAGGTGTAAGTAACCAAGTAAAGCACTAATACTTTGAGGATTTTGAACTATTTTACTTGAATATTTGGTAACACCTCATTTTACAGGTTCACAAATTTAGCAAGTAACATATTTGTATGTTATAAATATTTGAAATTTCTTTGCAATAGCTGGTAACATGGCAACATGGCAGACTCTGTGGAGAGGAGCTGTCCCTATGTGGATATGAAAGGCTCATTTTAAACTAACGAAAGCAACAAATCTTAGTTTGATGGGATTTTACATTAAAGAAAACATAGCTCTGAATATTATATTACATTTCTGCTAATAGATCTCTCAAAATGCTACACACTGGACCTTTAAAGTGACACCGGTGGTTTGTTAACACAAAAATGTTTTACACAAGATAAAGAAAAACAAGTTAGGAACTATAACTTGTGGTCCCGCCCCACGCTGAAACACACACATAGTCAAACTAAGCACAGTGAGCTTTGGTGGAAAAAACAAGACAATGTGACTTCTCAGCTTATTAAGGATTAATGTCGAGACTGTAGCTCATCTGTAAGAGGCTACCTGATCTTCTTTAACAAGAGCCTTTCTCTTTCAAGGTGCAGGGCATTGATCAGCTCATTAAGCCACAGCTTGACTGTGGGAGCCTCCAGTTTCTTCAAGAACAAGCCTTTGAGCTGCAATCAAGCTGTATAACGTGTACTTTTAATTTAGATACTCACAAACATTATTGATAATATTTCTGTACTTTTACCTAAATTACATTTTTATTGCAGGACTTGCAATTGGTTGAACTTGAGTATTTTTACATAGTGTAATACAGATGGATGTCGATTTAAAAGAAAGCCACCACTTCCCTGTTACTAGTATGCTGTCTTTCTCTCTTCAGACTGATGAGCAGGCCATGCTGGAGGACACTCAGGTCGCCCTCATCGACCTGGAGAAGGTCACTTTCTACTTCCAGCAATTTGAAGGGGAGCCGCTGGTGGCCAGTATGTACACTGAGACTTCTTCTACCTGACATGTGATTTGCATTTGTTGCTGTTTAGAAAACATCATCATAGTCTCATCATCCAAAAAACTCCTGTTTTTTATTTCTCTTTCCCAGTTTCTTACTGGAGTCACAAGTCTCCTGTATTTCTCTCGATTTATGGAAGATTTTCAAACTTTTTTTTCCGTTTTCAATATCACAAACTGTTTCTGGCACCGAACAGAGTGCATAACAGGGGTCTCCAACCTTTTCCTCCTCTGAGAGTTAATTTGTCTGTTATGTCTGCTACATTATGTGTGTCTTACTTTCATGGTCCTTTAATAACATTTCAGCCACCGCTTCTGTTACAATCCTGCCATAAGTGAGGGCGTTTTGTGTTTTGTTAAGTCTAAACAAAGCCTTGTTGGACTTCTTCATCAGTTAAACAGAGACTGATGTCTTATAAGTGTTGTTTTCAGCTACTTTACCTTCTCTCTGCTACCAGCCAGAATGTCCTGTGAAAAAATGCTATGAACTTTGGTGAAGTGGCGCTTAACGTTACATCTTTTACCGACTGACACGCTTGCACCGCAAATGAGATGCACATTTGTTATTACCCATTCCTCATTGAAATAGTAGATTTTTTCGCTTTTTATTGGCTATTTTCTGCAGTTACTTTCAAATCTGGTGTAAGCTTGCTGGTCTGCTAATGTCGCCTAATGTTACTGCGTCACTGATGTAACGAAACTTGAAAGCAGCACAGCTTGTTTAATTGTCAGCTCATTGGCAGATAATCATTTTGTGTCAGAAGGGGGCGCAATGTTATCACATTTATGTCCATATTTTTGTAACCTTGTAACCAAGCTACTGGTAGCTTGCCAGCTACTTGTTGGAGAGCAGTCTATGCTCGCGACACAGCGCTGCTGGGCTCAGTGCACATCACAGTGTGCAGCACCTAAAGTTGGGCTTTCCTGGTTGTGATGTGGCAGAAACCATTGGAAATAACAGGTTTCAGAGCGCAGTGGTGTCGTTGTCGCACTATATCTGGAACAGTCCTCAGTGAGTGAGAGATGGAGAGAGAAGTGAAGAGTACTAAGAGAAAGAAATACTCAAGAGTAAAAAAAATAATAAATAATAATACTGATGAAAATTAAGTTTACGCTAGAAGGGGGAATTATCCAGTGTTCTTTCCTGAGAATTAAAAGCAAAATTAACATAAAAATACTGTTGCAGTGTCCATAGTAGATTATTATTTTGTTATTTTCAGTCTTTTACAGTCACCAGAATGCAGGAAAAAAGATCTCTGAGGCTCATTTGTTTCTGGGGGAGGACCCACAGACCCGCCACTTTGTGTATTATACACTATCTGTGTCAATTTAACGTCTTCTAGTGATGCATTTCTACTCTGTGATGTGTGGTTTTGTTTTTATGCCTCTGCGCTGGAGACAGCGCTATGCTTTGGGGTTGTCCATCCATCCGTTATTTCTGTCCCCTCGTGAACGTGATATGTCAGGAACGCCTGAGGGGAATTTCTTCAAATCGGACACAAACGTCCACTTGGACTCAAGGATGAACTGATTAGATTTCGGTCGTCAAAGGTCAGTGGGCAAGGTCACTTTGACCTTACATCCGTCCCATTCTTGTGAACGTGATATCTCAGGAACATCTGGAGGGAATTTTTTCAAATTTGGCACGTCTAACACGATAAAATGACATGGATGGAAACTGCAATTTGACTTGTTTGTGGAGGCGTACAACCCCAAAGCGGTAATTCTAGTTTTATTGTATGTATGAAACTGACATGAACACAGTGTTTAACTTTGCTGCCTTCTTGGCCAGGTCATCATCGTAAAAGAGACTTTATCTTAATTGGTATTTATTCCTCTCCTCTCCTCTCTCTCTCCTCTCTCTCTCTCCTCTCCTCTCCTCTCTCTCCTCCTCCTCCTCCTCCTCTCCTCTCTCTCTCCTCTCCTCTCTCTCTCCTCTCCTCTCTCTCTCCTCTCTCTCTCCTCTCCTCTCTCTCTCCTCTCCTCCTCTCCTCTCTCTCTCTCTCTCTCTCTCTCCTCTCTCTCTCTCCTCTCTCTCTCCTCTCTCTCTCTCTCTCTCTCCTCTCCTCTCCTCTCTCTCCTCTCTCTCTCTCTCTCCTCTCCTCTCCTCTCTCTCTCCTCTCTCTCCTCTCCCTCTGGCAGACATGCCCATGTCATACCAGGTGGAGGGAACCCGTCAGACCTTGAAAGTTTGCTTCCACCTTGAAAGCTTTTACTTTTCCCAGCTGCCTCACAGGCTGAAAAATGGTGGAGGCATCAAAATCTACCCTGTGCTCTTCACTCAAGGTATAGTGAGCCTGGTTAGAGAACTTTAAGTCAGCAAGTAGTGCAGAGATGAAAGATGCTTTATAGTGGATTCACAGTATATGCAGTGGCTTTATCACTTTATCTTCCTCTTTTTTGTGTCATCCTCACTAGCGCTGGAGAGTATGGAGGGTTACTACTACAGAGACAATGTGTCAGTGGAGGAATACCAGGCTCAAATCAATGCTGCTTCATTGGATAAGGTCAAACAGTACTACAAGAGACTGAGGTATGTTATACAAAACACAGGTATTACTTTGACACTATACTGTGTGATGTGGCTGGTTTTTTCGATTTAATATAAATCCAAGATGACCTGCCATTCAGTCAGGCTTTGAGTCTCAACGCCCAGCAGGGCCTCAAGGTGATTGGCTGAGAGAGACACAGCGGGAGTGTTTTATGATTGGTTGCGAACACACACAGCAGGGGCGGCAGTGATTGGATGAGAATGCCCAGCGTGTCACCGGTGCTGATAGAGTGCTTCGGTGCAGCTGCTGCACTCACTTACCTCACACCCCATTGGTTCGCCGACACACCCGAGACCCTCTGTGATTGGCCAGGCGTGGGTAATTTAATGAGGTGGAAACGGTAACGGAGAAACAGACACTTCTGGGAGTTGAAAATAAGGGCCCGGCTTTATTTAATCTCCTGAATGTATGAGCGAGTATCAGACCTATACAGCATGCTGTCTGAATATCAATGCAGTTTCACATTAGATGCTGCCACCTTGTTTATTTCAGTGACTGAAAATCACATTTAAACCAGCTGTGTGTAATTTGATGCGAGTGCCTGTGAATGTACAGGACACATTAAGAATTCATAATGAGAAAATCTTAGAGGCTGTGTAATTAAGACAGAAGATATGTCTCGTGAAAAATGTCCTATATTAGTGTAAGTGCAGGTAAATCTATAGACTTACACCTGATCCTCTTGAAGTTGGCTAGTTGGACACTCTTATCATTGATCAATGCCTTTTATCTGTCTAGAACTGTGTTAATTTCGTTAAGAAAACAATGATGAAATATATTCATCTTTTTTTCCTATGACTGACGAGATAACGACAAGACGGCACCGCCATCATTAAACGTTAACTGTGACATCAAACGTGCAATATCGTTGACGAACCAAGATGAGACTAAAAAGTAGTTTAAAAACAAAAACTTTACCAAAATCATTTTTGTCACCTTCCACCTTCTCTTCCCCTTCCTGTCACTCTGTCTCAAACACACACACACAGCACACACACACACACACACACACACACACACTGTGGCGGCGGCGTTGAGTCCGTCTCTGTCCTTCTTGTTTCACACCTCATTGCTGACAATTGTGTTATTATAAAGCATAAAGTTGGCGGCGTGCAGGTCGGGTCATGTTCGTGTGGTTGAGTTATGCATATTTTTACCGGATTGGCTCTCATACCGGACCGGTGGGTGCGACTGAACCAGGCGGCACTAATAAGTAGAGATCGACAGACTCAGGACAGCCAATGACCGATATATGATGACGATTTTTTTTTTTGTTTTGCCAAAATCTTTGACTGGTTTTCTTTTTTTTTTCTTCCAGCCGATAAAATATAACAACTTTATAATAACAAATGACACAGAAAATTTCTTAAGTTTCAATTATTGAACAACATTTATGGTCTGTCTCTCCAATCTCCATTTTGTATCTGCACGGTTTCTCCCAGTTAGGACGTTGTTCCTCTCACGCTCTCTAGGAAAGGTTAGCCCACTGGGCGACATCTACTGAGGTCTGCTGGGAGAATGGCAATTTGATTGACACAAGGGGCGGAGTCACACATGTATTCTACAGCAACAACACTGGGCTGCCCGCCGACGTGTCCGGCTTAAAACACTCAGCCATTGGCTGGTGGCGATTATGAAAAAATGTTTAAAAAATCTGCCTGATTAATTGGTCAGCCTCTAATGATGACCGCAGTCAGGGGTCTCAAACTGCAAAGCTGCATTCAACCTGTGTTTTTCATCAGATGATGATAGTGAAATAACTTTGACTAAAATGACTTCAATATAATCTGATGACTAAACAGGACTAAGATTAAATAAAAAAAAAAAACATTTTGACTAAAATCTAATGGCTTCTCGTCGACTAAAACTAGACTAAAACTATGAAGGATGAAAATGACTAAAATGTGACAAAAATGTGACTAAATGTGACGAAGACAAAATCTAAAATAGCTGCCAAAAATAGCACAGTGTCTATACATCTGAGTTTGGTGTCAATGAACTAAAGATAAATGGTTATTAACTGTTTGAAGTCCGGGCCAGAGTGCACTCCCTCTTCCTACTCTGAATACCAAGGAGGGCGACAGGTCGACATCTGCTGCTGATTGTGTGGATAATTAAACAGAGCGGAGCTCGCAGCAAAACTCCATCTTGTTATTTAGGGACAATCTGCTTTGTGTTGGGGGGGGGGCTGTATGATTTACAGCTTGAGCGGTCATGTGTTGCATCAGTGCTGATCCTCCACAACAAAACATTAATTTACTGGGCTTGCTTGCCGCTGAGAGTTTTTAATTTGTTCGTAGTGTTTTGCTTGATGAGTGAAAAGAATTTTAAGCATTAATTTCTGCGAGTGTCAAATTTCCCAAAGCGCTGCTGTGGATACCAAATTGTGCTGGGTCATTTAATCTTTTTTGTGCGTCAGGCTTTCTATCACTTTGTGTAATGATATTGTCTGCCAGATCTTTTGGGACGCCATGACGGTTTAATAGAGGAGTATTGGCATTTTGTTGTATCTCTTTCATTTCATTGAGTCCTTGTTTGCAGACTGCAGTTAGGACTTCATGATCAGTCTCTAAAATGACATTATTCTAATTAAAATACCACAGAGACATTTTCTATGTGTTAGGGTGCCTACAGCACCTTGTGATACATTAAATTAATACATTTATATGTGGTTAGTCGGTGGTTTTCTATGTATGCATGTGTACTTCACATTTCAGTTTGACCTGTACAGAAAGATCCTAATTGAATTGACAGGCTCCAGCAGTAACACGGAGCAGATGTGGGCTGACAGGCTGGTGATGTGGGGAGCGTTAGGGGTGCTGCTGGGTAGGGGATGTGGATAGACAGTGAGCTTAAAAACCCCAAATGGAGTGAAACTGGTAGAGAGACTGTACTCAAATAGGCCAAAACTGCAGATCATTTCAGTCCAAATCCAATCAGCTCTGTGAGCTCTCAAGACTGTACAGTATATACGACGAGCTAGTGTTGAGTTGACATATGTGCAGTGCAAGGATGAATGGACTTGCATTTATATAGCGCTTTTCTAGTCTTCTGACCACTCAAAGCGCTTTACACTACGTCAGCATTCACTCATTCACGCATACACTGCCATGCGTGCAAGGTGCAGACTTTGCCCATCAGGATTAATACGCCTTCAGGAACAATTTGAGGTTAAGTGTTTTGCTCAAGGTCACATCATCATGTGAGCGGAGCAGCCGAGGATCGAACCACCTCCCTGGTGGACGACCTGCTCTACCCTTAAAGGAGCAATTCGTCATACAAGTAAAAGTCATGTTTTTTCCAAATATCAGTCAGTATTCATTAGAATAGCTGCTTATTATTTTCTGTTGATGGACTCGTTTCATCCACATCACTCTACTCCACAATAGTACTTTAAATTCAACTCTGCTGCTGTGTCTGAGCAGTGTGAATGTGGAATAATACAGTGATCACTTGGAATATGTTCGCTCCCACCCAGTAGAATTACCTTGTATCAATCGTACTAAAGTAAATATCCCCAGCTGGTTTTCAACAGTCGGTGGATACAGCGTCCCTCTCTATGTAATGTTACCAGTAGTTTTTCTTTCGCCGGCTGCCATGTGTCTTTCGGCTGACCACAGACCAGCCTGTGATGTCACTCCTCTCTCCGTTGCAGCGTTCCAACCTCAGGCACCTCGTTATCCTTGGAGCCCGGCCACAGCAGTGTTGGGTTAAACCCACACTGTGGGCCAAAGCCAGAGGCTGAGTGACAGACAGAAACAGCACACACAATACTGAACTGAATGAACTGCAGGGCCGAGATTCTTCGACGCTGTTATATCGTCAAACGCACTCCCATTATTCCCCAGGCCCTTATATGCCTCTGGGGGCCCTTGAACCATTGTTTTTAACTATTAACAGTGCAAGCAGAGAAATTTAAGTGGTGAGGATGAAAATTTGCATTTTCATTGCTCATTAACGGGCATGTTTTTGTGCCTGCAGAGCGTTTCATAGTAAGATTCAAAAATAAAAACAATTTTTTTTATCTGCACAAACTTTCTTTTTTTCTTGCTCTGCCACTGACGCCTTTGCCAGAGTGCGTGGTGGGCGTTATCCAATTCCAGAGCAGTAAATGATACCACTGTAAGGGTTAGTGTAAGATTTCCCAGCAGCCTCTCTGTCTCTGGCTTGCGCTTTCTGTACCCACACCAAGATGCAGTATGATCCGAGCAAAGCCATACTGCCTGCCTGATGAAGTCACTCAAGTCTTCCGCAAAACATAAACTCACGGGCCAAATCACAAGCACATGGCTGGTACACAGATCCAGAACACGCACCCACGTTTTCAAGCTTTCATAAACCATCTCAGCTGCATTTAGATAGAAGACGTTTGAAACCTGGATGTGCAACAATTGATGATTTCCTTAGTTGTGTTGTTGTTTCTTCCTCGAGATGATAATCTAATGTGTCTCATTTTTCTGTTACAAAAACTCCTTTCTAATAGGGAGACATCTGAAAAAAAGGTCGCAATTAATGTAGCATGCTCTGAACAGATAGCGTCTTTTCCTTAAGGACGCAGTTAGAAAGGAAGAGGGGAAATTGAAAGGGGAATATAGATCACCAGAGCAGGTTGGAAAGACGGATTTCAGGGGAGGGATGAGGATGATGGGCTGAGGAAGAGAGAGCGAAAGCGAATCAAAGAGGGCAGAGTGGAGAGGGGAGAACCGGAGCAAAATCTGCAAATGTATTATTCAACCAGAGAGATTATAGCAGGCTTGTGGTTTCATCTCATTCTGCTCTTATTGACAGCAAGTTTCAAGAGGGAATTTAGTATTCCTCTTCCTTTGCTATCGATTTCAGGAACATGGTGCATACAGCAGTGTGAAAGAATTAAGAATAAAGTCCGGCATGTTGTCTGCTGGTAAATCATATGTGTGTCCTGTTCGTATAACGTTGTTTCAGGTGCAACAGTAACCTGTGAGTACAAGCAGCAGATGTGTTAAAATCAATAACTTCTGGCACAGCTGAGACGGAACGATTGCACTGCAGGCATTAGGCTTTCCTCCCTAATTGGAATGCATTTGGCAGTAGTGGGGACATGTTTGGCACTGCATCATAAGGCAGTTGTGAAATTTCCACATCTCATGGTGCACGTCCCCTTTGATTTATGTGGATATTAAAATTCTACGCAGTCTGACAAATGGTATATAATGATGGCATGGTGGTGGAAAGATAAGCAATAAACTTGGATGTATAGCGCTGTCCGACAAATGGTATATATTATTTCAACGGGCTTGTTTTTCATGCTTTGTTAGTTAAACATCCATCGGTCATCATTGTCACGTAGCGCAGCTTCCAAGTCGTTTGTGCTCGCAGTGTTTGCTCTCCCATCAGCTACGGGGAATTGGTGATCACACTAATGCAGTGCAGTTTGTCTTGATTAAGCAAGAAATACTTGATTCTTATTGCAGGTCAGATTGTCAGTTTCAACACAGCAGTCACTCCTTTTATCTCTGTTGCCCTGTGGTTGGAGCAGAGGTCGATCCTCTCGCTCTTGTTCAGACGGGATCTTGTGTTTAGAGTGCAAATGTACGAGTTAAAGAGCTGCGACACGGTTAATGCAACTAGCTTATCAGTTCATATCTGCTAACTCATGTTTGTCTTATATGCATTGATATACACGTCCACTTCTTCTCTCCTTTCATTTTCATTTGTTTATTTGATGGGGGCAGAACATGTTAATGAACATCAGTATAAAATAAAGGATGTAAACACAGAGGAGTTAGCCAGAATGCTAATTTTCAACCTTAGTCCCAAGGCAGATATTAAATATACAGACAAAACAGACAACAAATGCAAAGTAGAAAAGACTAAATAAATGATGTAGCATGTCAAATTAAAAGTGATCGCTATTCTGATTTGCCTTCATCCCCACAAAAATGCAAGTACAGTACATCAGTATATGCAAGTCTTCCTGGCAGCTAACTGTGCGTAAATCATATTGTTTTCTCTCCAAGGACACCTCAACAATATATGCTCAAAGAACAAGACGATGGATAGTGTGACATCACTTCGAGTTGAATCCCAGCGCTGTGCTCGACATCAAAACAACACCACAAATCTGTTGCTCGAACAAGCATAGTCGCTTCATGTAATTGATGATATTTCTCTTCCTCCCCGGAGCAGGGCTACGCGGCAATGATTAATATAACAACAGCTACTGCAGCAAGTTCCCACATCTTCCATGTGACATGCATTAGTATTGTATAAGCGGCTCAAATCATGATGCGGCAGCTCGTTCGCTGTAAGTGGGATTTCTCGGATGGCTGCATCTTTCATCTGAGAAGTCATTCTTTCTCACAGAATGAAAAATGTCTTATTTTTCACTATCATAATTAATTATGGATATTAGGGAGGCAATTGCAAATTTGGGTATTTAGTTTTCTTAAACAGAAACAGAGCTTTCTTGTCTCTGCGTTCCCCCATTTTAGGAAGTGATGGAAAAGCTCCAGTCTTTGCACCGGCAAAGGGAGTCCCAATTCACTGGAGCGCAGAGGAAGGGGCTTCTTTCTGCTCCAGCTAGTGTGCACTGAACCCCTGTTTATAAAGCCTGGTAAGGCTGAGCATCAGAGATATGGCTCCATTTCTCATTTCTCTTTGATTCTATCGTTGAGCGGCCGTAATGATGACACTTCTGCACTCAGTGATGCTTGATATTGTAAAAAAGACCTTGACTCATCTCATCAGCAGTTTCTATGTAAAAAAAAAAAAAATCACCTTTGTAAGGAGCTGAGAATAGTTTTACATCTACTTGTATGCAGCATCAGGGTCATAAATTTGTTCGCCATTTTAAGGCATTCCCTATCCTTGCGTTGTAAAACTGTAACTGCATATGTGTCCTCAGTAATAGACCCTATTAATACTAATCTGCTTTGGGTGTCAGTGACAATGAGTATTGATTGATACTAGTATGAAAATGGCCAGCTTGTCCTTGATTTAAAGGAGAGATATGCTCATTTTGAGCTCATTCATACTTGTATTTTCTAATAGAACATGTTTTAATGTTCCAAAAACACCTTATTTTTTTCATACTGTATGAATATCCCTGTATTTACCCTTTGTCTGAAACACCGTTTTAACGTCTGTCTAAGTAGTATGTCGTAAGTGTAGCACTTTGTGCTGTTGCACTTTGATGCTCACAGCATCTCTGCACACACTGGGCGTGTCTACCAAACAGTTTAGCATCTCTACTGGTGACTGTATAGTTGTGACATCACAACGGCTCGTTGACAAGGCACAGTGCCTGAATACGGATTGTGTGTGTTTCTCTGTGGAATGGTTTTGATCATACACTGTATATAATAAGTGGACACAGTCACCGTGAGATCACCTGTTGGTTTGTGGGCTGCCATTTTGAAGCCTTGAGAAGTGCATTTTGACCATCTCCATTGTCATGTTGATTATTTGCAACCATAAGTGACACAAGAGGGCGGAGCTAAGTTCAGTTGAATGCTGAATAATTCATTTTTAGGCAACTTTTATAAAGTGAAAACACACTGTGAAATGGATAAAGGTGTAAGACAAAAACGCAGACAGCCCCCAGATTGGACAACGCCATGGTATCGAACTGTTAATCATAGTCACGCCTTAAAGCATATTCTTCTTTATGGTCTATTTGACTCTAAATGGGACCATAATTTACTAAATGAACATCATGCTGTATTGAAGAAGATTTGAAACTAGCGATTGAGACCATTAACTTATGTTTACAATGTTTACTGAGGCAATAAATCAAGTGAGAAGTAGACTCATTTTCTCATAGACTTCTATACAATCAGACTCGTTTTTGCAACCAGAGGAGTCGCCCCCTGCTGGCTGTTAGAAAGAATGCAAATTTAAAGCACTTCAGCATTGGCTTCACTTTTCAGACCAGGTCCTGAGTTGACTTCTGATTTTGATACTTTCATAGTATTTATATAGCACCTGGAGCTGCTTTCTAATAAAAAAAACATGCCATTGTTATCAACATATAGTATAGTTACTCACTATATCAGCTTTTATATCAGGTGTGTTTTTCCTGAAAGCTTTTGGTCCTGCATTAAGCTATTGTTGACATATGTAGCTGGTCATAAATATTTAGCAGGAAGTGTAAATAGGAGGTAGGTGTGAGATAAGGAAATGACCTCTAACACACTTCACACATACACTATCTCACTGGTGTCAGTGCAGAAGCATCACTGTGAGGCTTGTGAGGGCCCCTGGAAGCCTTCATTAGGTCCTAGGTGGCTCTGCCACACACTGGTTTATGGGGAATTTAATAACAGCAAGTGTCATTCATCACAGCGCTGAGTGATTTACATGGACCAGCATGCACCTCTGCACGGTCACATATAATGTTATAAATCCTAGATACTTTACTTGTGTCCTCATGGGTGAACGGATGTGAAACTGAATCCACAGACGACTCTTTTAAAAGGCTTTTCCCTGTCTCTCAAGGTATTTCAGGGATCATTTTTGTTTCTTTTGTACTTTGTGAAGGGAGGATGTCATGCTAATGTGTCCATTCCCACGCTGCCCCTCTGAAAACATCTGCGCCTCAGATCCTTCTGCTTTGACGCCGCAGCTGACTACTAATGCTCCCGTGCTGTTAAGGGCCTCCAGTGTCCTATTGTCATGACGGAAGCAGAAACAAAGAGAATTAAGTATTCTCATCGGCCCAATAAAATAAAACCAGCTACACACAGAGCAGGTCATCTCTGGCCTGCAGCCAAATCCTCCATTAGAGTCTCATGTAAGAACCTGTTGGCTGTGTGTGTGTGTGTGTGTGTGTGTGTGTGTGTGTGTGTGTGTGTGTGTGTGTGTGTGTGTGTGTGTGTGTGTGTGTGTGTGGTCGGTGGGAGGTTAGTTATTGCAGAAAGAGCTACAAGCAGGCTGCGCCCACAGGTATGGTTTTCTTGCTTTCTACTGAAAGCAAAATATGATATGAACTGGGGAAATGCTCGTAACTGAGGGAACTGAATTATGAGCCTGAGTGCACACGGTTTCTGTAACCTTTGTTGTTGTTACTGGCTGACAGATGGTGGGTTGGCACAAAAGTCTCCCAAAAAACTTGAGAATTAAGTAGAGTCACTTACTTTAAAGTTGGAGAACGCCAGTGGGTAAGGACAAATTATATCAAGCTTGGGCAGAAGCCTGGGGGGGATGAGGTACTCCGTTTCCAAAACCTCTGACTAAACATCATCAGTTCAGAAGATGTAATGCAGGTCCTCTTTAAACCACACATCACTTGTAGTCTGACTCCTATTATTTAGTCATTAGAGACCTCCAGGAGAGTCGGCCCTGCTCCTCAAGCTGGGGCTGACGGTATTTTTAGATCAACTCTTACAGCGGGGCGATGAGATAATCAGTGGGTATTGTGACCTTGCTTCTGCAAAAGAGGTGTGCAAGGGCGAGATGAGGAGGTGCTTTTATTCTGACACAGATAAACAAAATGCAGATGAAGTTTGGCAGTTATACAGACCCCTCTCAGACAGATTCTATTATGTACCTTTAAGATAAAAGTCGGAGCAGCCGACCGATAAGCAAGAGGGACAAGGGTGAGCGGACTGGCAGCACACAGTTGAAGGAGACCGGTAACAGGCCGTGCCCACAGTTAGAGCCAGAATAGGAACTCATTCAGGGCAAGGTTTTGATTTCTTTTGTTTTGTTGTGTTCTGCAGCGTTTTATCGCTTTGCTCAATCTCGGCTCTCTCTGCTTTTTGACCTCTTAAAAGAATGATGTTTTGTTAGGAAACATTTGGATCTACCTTTCATTTACTGCAGCCGTTTGTTTTTCCACAGCAGCCAGGCCCTAAACACCACACGCTCACACACTCGCAGACACAATATGGATGCCAGGCGTTTACTGTAGGAACTTTAATGAGGATTTTAAATATTTAGCGGTTTAAACAGTCAACCCAACAAAACACTGGCCTCTTACCCCGTCATGTAGATTGTTGTCGCCGGTTTACATGTTTGTAACGAGAGGAGTTGAAGAGGTGTGTTCCACGGCGAGATGCAGTGTAACTCCCGGGTTACTGAGCACATCTTTTGAATGATAAGGCCATCTTGAACCAATTACATGGGCTGTTAGCACCATCTGAACCCTCAGCAAACTCTGCTTGTAGTCATTTAGTAGCACACGCCACAAGGTTAAAGGATAATTTGCGGATAGGGACTGAATACCTGGAAAAAAAAAACTTCAACAGTTGAAGATATAAAATTGGAAGGTTGCATAGTAGATAAATATGTGAATGAGCTAAATCATATCTACTGTATGTGCATTGTGGGTGCACATACGTTTCCTGTAGTGTGATGTTGATAAAGTGTATAGTTAATATTCTTGTGTGTATTGTTCTTGATGACTTTTCATTTCAACTCGGCCACTTTATAATAACTCAGGAATGTGTTAACTCTGCTCTGATTAATTAATTTCATTAATATTATGTCATGCAGAAATACCACGGTCATAATGAATGCCTCCTTGGCCTGATTTTAATCACTTAATAGAGTGAATGCAGATGAATGAGCCCTGCTTCGCTGACTCTTGTAAACAATCTCCCACCCTCAAGGTCTGCCTTTGCTGAATCTCTTAGATCTGAATTTTTCCTCGACTATTTGCAGAAATGTGTACTCTATGGGTGACCGTGTGTTGTACATTATTACTGCCTCTGGCAAAGAAGTAATGGAGTATGTGATTTTATTACAAGGGGTTTAATGTGGTGTAGTGTACCTATTTTTAGCACGCTGCTGGATTACTGAGATTTGATGGAGTCACAGACTGCTGAGTCTGCACCAGTAGCACTCCACCTCAGATGGACTCATTGCGGCATACATCCCCTCTCTGTGCATAATGACACCAGTCCGGTGCTGCCCCCAGTGGACGACAGAGGAAAGTAACATCAGATCCACTGTACTCTATGAATGAATGAGGCAATGACATTTGGAGTGATGCCCAGGACAAGAAATGCTTAGTCTGTGTTTCTGCTGAGCTGTGCCCAAGTTACTCTCATGATTGATAGTCAGATGGTGGAGCTCCATAATGAGCAGGTGGCCTACTTTTCCCAGAAGTGCTCCTTATGACCTAATGGTGCAGAGAGAATGCCACTGTGTTTTTTAAGCAACACAGCTTCTAAATAAAAAAACAACTTATGTGTGATTGTCAGTCTACAGCAGTGTGTTAATACTTAATACACGCTGTTTTTCTTCTGCTGTTCAAATATCCAGTTAGAATCAGTTCATGAACTGTTGATTCTCCTCGCAGGGCTTTCTACCTGGATCAGTCCAACATGCCACCCAGCTCTGCACCCAAAGCTGCCCTCATAGACAAGGTAAGAACAACCTCATGCTGCATTCATGGCAGCAGGGGGAAAAATAACCTGAAGAACAAGATTAGATCTCAACGCTGCAGCGTGGAAGTGTTTGAACGTGTGACAACTTCCAGAATGGCAAAAATCAAATGATGATTTATTATGAAAATCAAGCAAAGAAAAGCTGCAGCTAATTCCTTGGCACACATATCAGCAATAACCTGAAATGGGACTTCCAACGCCAACTGTTGAATGCAAAATGCCCAAGAGAGACTATATTTTCTGAGACAGCTCAAAAAGCAGAGTCAGGCAGGTCCAATTTTACACGACCATAATCCACAGCATCCTGTCATTATTGATTACTATCTAGTAAGCACATAACAAAGAAAATGGACAGACTCAAGATCATGAATGACCCTCCAGGGTCTTTTCACTTGCCTAGTTGGACAAGTGGAAATTGATTTGTACAAAGTCAATTTGTACTTGCCCCTGTTCAAATTGTTCTATTTATTAGTGGTTATCAAATAACAACAAAGACCAAAGATAAGTTGAAGATATTTGTACACATTGCTCTCAGACTTGTAGCAAACTGTGTAATGCATTAGTTGGAGTTTCACCCAAATCCTCCAACACAGTGTTTCCCAAAGTGGGGGCCCTGGAGTTATAAAAGGGGAGGTGGGCTTAAAAATATTTTTCATCTACAAAAGGCGTACCCTGCAGAAAAGACGTGGGAACCACTGCTGTAACACCGCCCAAACAAACTCCTGTTTCAAGGATAATTGAATTGCTTTGTATAGCCAACACCATTTACTGTGCATGTGCAACTCTCAACAGATTAAGGAAGCGAGATGGTTCACTCCTTAGCTACACATCAGTTCCAGGAAAAAAAAAATGTGTTTAATTTTTTTTTTTACCACTTATCGGAATGGACAAGCAAGTTGCAAGAGCTAATAGCTAGAAGTGTCATTTTACTTGACCTGAGCAAGCAGGCAATCTTTATTGTTGAGCCCTGCCCTCTCCACCCGGTTCACTTCTTTTTCAGCATTGCCCCTCTGGCAGTAGGTAGCGGCCACTTGGAGGCAGGACAGAACAGCTTAACCTGAGCTTCTTCCCCTAGGCCATGCACTTGTTAAATATAAAAAAGTTGGCCTAATTGTATGTGGAGTTGCGTTTGCACTAATGTTGTAAGTGGTGTACTGTCGCAGCCAGTCTATCTATACTGAGACTAATTCCACTGGCCTATAGCTGTGTGGTAATAAAAGAAATTTTAACTGCATCAGTGTGAATATATAATAAATCCATAAAATATTCCCCCAAATCATACGTCAAATCACCTAATATTACCTGCAGTTACCAGAAGGAAGCTGACATGTGCATATTTCTCCAGTAGGCAGCTCTCTTTCATTGTAAATCTGCATTAATAGCATAATCTGAATGTACCTGACACCTCATACCTCACAATCAGCAAATCTACTCACATCTACTAGCTCGGATCCTGCACTAACCCATCTCCCTTTGTTTCGGCCCAGTTGATGCGCCCCCTTAATGCTCTGGAGGAGCTGTACCGTCTGATGGAGAGTTTTATCAGCTGTCGCCGCACCGCTGCCTGTCAGTACACCGCCTGCGGGGCCTCTGGAGTGGGGCTGCTCACCGTGGCCTCTGAGCTCTGCTCGCGTCTGGGAGCCACACACATCGTCATGTGCAACAGCGGCGTTCACCGGTGAGTGTGTGGGCACATGTGCTGAGCATATCTCCCAGCACCGCATGAACCGCCTCCAGTTAAATTATATATTCCTGCTTAATCGTTTTCTTTTGACAGCTTGCTCGCAGTTTTGCTTTCTCTTTCATCTCTCTTGCATCAACACTTTTCTCACCTTTACCATTTCTACCACGAGTTCTCCCTGGTGCTCTGCACCTTCTTTTATCCTCTGTATACCTCTC
Organism: Pterois miles; assembly: GCA_947000775.1. Classification (NCBI taxonomy): domain Eukaryota; kingdom Metazoa; phylum Chordata; class Actinopteri; order Perciformes; family Scorpaenidae; genus Pterois; species Pterois miles. The sequence continues at coordinate 14,819,799 of CAMQGK010000028.1, forward strand.
AATTTCATAAGAACCTTGCACTCCTCACCATGGGGATTTTCTATTAATACCCATTTTTCTGCATTAATTACCAGCAGCATATTCTAGTTAATAAGGCCCATTGTTTCTCAGACCAGATGAGGGACTTTCAAACAGGCATAGCACTTTACACAGGAAGGAGACAGGTCAATTACTTCCACTCTTATTGAATTCTATATATGGCAGCCTAATTCACCTGCAGCTGAGGGCACCGTTTATCAATGCATAAGGACAGAAATATCCTGATCGTTTGTCATCGCTGATCCCCAGCTTTCATCTCTCATCTCTAACTCTGCTCTCTCCCTCCACCTGTCTCTCTGATACCCTCTTTCTTTACCCCATGACAGTTTCCATATCTTTTGTCTCCGTCACACGCACACGCCCGCATTCATGCGTTCACCGCACGTGAGTGATGGCTTGATAAAGTGCTGTGGATGGAGCCGCCTGGTTGCCTGAGCCCTAATAGAAAGTTCCTGTCTGTGCAATGACTGCCACTACTTTATTAACCCACAGTGTCTGTGTGTATGTGTGTGTGTGTGTGTCTGTGCAATTATACACACTTGTCATAAGTCACCCAGACAGGCAGGCTAGGTGTACCGTGTCACAGCAGGTGACGGGGCCTGCCATATTTAGAATTATTTGAAAACTGGCTTTCTCCTTAAACACCATTTTACCTTCCAAAGCTGCAGGCTGATGGGCAGTTTGGATTCACAGGAGCGTGAGTTATCCAGGCGTTGGCTGATGTAACTATCCACAAAATCAATATCATCAACTTTGGCAGTCAAGGTTTTTCTGTATAACCTCTCTACTATTGACAGAATACAGATTATATACTAATTTTACTGCTATCTCTGTGTAATTTTTTAAAATAATCTATGTATTGCTCATGAAGATGGTGAGCACAGAAGCTAAATCATGTATAATTGCAAAACCTATGAAACCAAGCCGGTAGATTAGTAATGGGGGAATTGCATCAGTGCAGCAGCCTTCTCAGGCACTATTGATTGGATTAGTTGACTTGATGGATGAGTTTTAATAACAGATATTTTGGGGGCATTAGCATTTTGCAATATGCACCACTTTTTTTTGTCCATCACCTCAGAAACTATTAGAGTTTACTATGTGACAGCAGAACAGAAACGATAGCCGAGGGGGAGGAAGTATCACAAGCATAAAGGCACCAACTTTCTTTTTATTCATTATAATCATACTATACAAGTGCATGTTTCTCAGATATAATGTTTGGAGTGTAGGTGCTTCTTGTCTGCTCGTGCCTCCTTTTTCCTGCATCCTCTCTGTCATTCTTCCCCCTTCTTTGTGTTTGTCGCTCTCCTGTTTCATCTCATTTATCAGAATGGACTTAGCTCTGGATGGAACACACAGTGTAAATGGGATATGGGCTGGAACAGCATAAAACAGATGGGTATAAATCACTGCGTACTATCTCACCAGCCCTAATGAAAAGGGAAGCCGTTGCAGCCTCACACACACAGATTTTGTGCAGTTCCTTCATCCTGCTCCAGCTGAAGAGATATTTAAAGATCCTCTGTGGGTGAATTCCTTTATCGGTGTGGGAAGCTCAAAATGGGTGCTTAAAATATTCTAGGGTGGCCTTTTCCAATTCTCTACTGGGACATCTTTTAGAGATGATTGTTGAGCTCATTACTTTTATCACATCATGTTACGCTGTCATGAAGTTATGCAACTGGAACTGGGGGGACTTTTAAATCTTGATCTGATTGACTCAAAGTAATGGCTTCTGGCAGCAATAAGAAAAAAAAAAAGTTTTGGTCTCAGTTGGTGTTAAACCACAAGAGAGGGAGATATTAAGCAAACAGCTCATATTTCTTAGCAGCCTTGTGGTAATGTTGCTCAGTGAAACCGAGCCTGGCAGCGTTGGAGCATAGTTTGTGATGGATGGAAATACTAGTGCAGCTTGTTGTCATAGAAAGGTCACCAGCAGCCGTGACACCTGTCACAGGCTGTGTGTGTGTGTGTGTGTGTGTGTGTGTGTGTGTGTGTGTGTGTGTGTGTGTGTGTGTGTGTGTGTGTGTGTGTGTGTGTGTGTGTGTGTGTGTGTGTGAGAGAGAGAGAGAGAGAGAAGGTGAGACAGTTTGCTGTAACTAATGAATCACAGACTCACGTCAACTCTCATTTTACGCACATCACGCCCTCTTGGTGGTGAGAGTGTACCGCCTCTGCCACAGGAGACACACTGACTCTTACTTGGACACTTTCCTCTCAGTTGCAACAGGAAGTATCAATCCTCATGATGATGATGATGATGATGATGAGGAAAGAAGGGAAGTCTCCTGAAGCGCTGAAAGTCCACCACAAGGTTTTATCCTCTCTCTGCTCGACCTAAGCAAAGATCAGGTGGTTTGTTAGTCTGCTGATGCTCCACTGATGTTGCTGCTCGCTGTGAGTGACATTTCAGTGGCACGTGAAATGATTCATTAGTGAGGAGATGGGCGAAGGTGAAGCAGGAGGAATGTGAAGGCTGTGACAAGGTGTCAAGAAGAGCAAAGTGGAGAGATTTGATACAGTCGTACTGAGTTCTTCAAGATTCATCAGATTGTGCGTTCAGTCTCCGTCTGTTTCATTCATAACCATGAAATCATGTTGAGAAAGTGAATGAATAGTGTTGGTTTTCACTATAGATTAATTTATTGTGTCAAGCACAGACTATATGCTTTGATAGTACAGCACATGTGAAATAGGAAGATAAATAATGCATCCTTTTTTGGTATAGCAAAAGTGTATTTCCAAATAAACTGAGCAAAGTCCTGCATTGTCATTATTCAGCATCATCCATTCCTTTAGTGCGGATCTGATAAATATGCAGATGGAGAGCTTGACCTTATGTTTTTCCTCTCTGTCCAACAGCTGCACCCTGAGTGTGACACTGGAGCAGGCCATCCTGCTGGCCCGAAACCACGGCCTGCCTCCTCGCTGCATCATGCAGGCCACTGATGTCATGAGGAAACAGGTACGTTTTCACCAGCCCTGTCTCCTAAAATAATACCTTCCCATACAACTAAATAGCATTCTCAGTTACGTTTGGAAGGAAACATATTCTGTCACGGGTTAGATATGTGATGTAGTATAAAAGACTATGATGTCGTATATCGAAGGACTGTGAATGAGGATACGTTGAATCAATATGTTATTGAATAATAACGGGTATAACAAGTGAGAAAGTCCACTGCTGCTGAGGGTAGGAAGATGGATCCAACAAACCCAGACTCTCTCCCACGAGACTGATGTTTATGAAGTAATTTTAAACCCGACTATGTTTTTTTCACTAAGCCTAACCCAGTAGTTTTGTTGCCTAAACCTAACTAAGTAGTTTTGTTGCATTTTGGTTTTGTTTCATTTCAATGTCATAGTCATTGTAAGCCAAACTATGATTTTTTTAATAAACCTAACCAAGTAAATTTGCTGCCAATGCCAAACAGTGTATTCTCTCCATAAGACAAGACCACAGGATCACAAAGTGATCAGTTTCTTTCTGAAAAGTCATCTTTTTCAAAACCAACATGGCTCAGTTCAAAATTTTGTTCCAAAACGAAACTCTTCATCTCTTCTCTGACATGATTTTGACAACAGATGATTTGCGACCAATCACCTGGAGCTCAAAACAAGAGTCGGTCCCAACAGGAGAATACACTGTTTAGCATTGGCAGAGGTTTTTGACAAATTTCACTTGGGAGCTACCCACATAATCAGCTGTGCTGCTCATCCCACAAATACATGATCCTTACAAGTTTGACATTGTTAGGTAAATAAACAGGCTTTCCAATCATATAAAATACAAAGCCAATTAGCATTGTAACAACAAAGAAATAATCCACCAAAATAATCCATCAAACCAAAAACTGTGACCGTAATCCAGGAGAAAATACACATCCCTCAGTTGAATGGGAGTGTGATTTTGTGAACTACTCTCTTTATTTCCACTTGGCCTCCTGTTATTACTGCTACAGTCTTTAGCTGCAACAGTCCTCCACGGTGACATTTTCTCACTCAGGAGGGAATTTGTGTTTCAATCCACAGCCCCATCTTGCATCCAACATCATTAGATAAACCGCATGCATCATTGATTAAAATGAGGCCGCCAAAAGTATTTGCAACGGATTTAACAGTGCATATAGAGGCGCCATTTTAGCTTCCTGGGTCATTGTTTGATTTCCCTCAGACACTATTGCTTCAGTAGGATTGCAATCTTAAAAGTTAGTATATTTTCGGGTGTTTCATCACCCGAAAATGTACTAACTATAAAGATTGCATTCCTGTGTTTGCTGCTGTCCACAAGCAAAAACCATTAGTTCTGCTCCTGTCTACATTATAATTTCTTTTGCCTGTTCCACCCCTATCTGATTTCAGTCTCATCAGATTTGCATTCACTGCAACTAGAACATGAATCAAATGAAGGAGTGAAAAAAGTGTAATGAGAAACTGAACAGATTGGTTGAGAGTGGAGCGTGTTCGTTTATCAGCATGTCTATTTGGGGTCAAGGGAGAGGATTCCCATTAGCTTCTGAGCGCGTACACGTTTTCACCCACCAAAAGGCCTCAGCCATGACCAGATCTTGGCCCGTATTGCAGTCAGTCATTAGGTCTGTGTGTGGTGGTTATATTGCTGTTTGCAGTGAGAGGAGAGGTTAGTCGAGAGGCTGAGATCCTGTGGGAGGAGAGGCGTTTCATTTCTGTACTCAGAGAACTGGGCTGGCGGCCAGGAGGATGCAACTATGTGCATTGTTTGACCTTGAGTACTACTGTGCTGTATGTGACTGGAAAAAAAATCATCTTGTGGAGGGTGTGGTTTGAGATGTTTGTGATGGAATATGAAAAGGTGAAGGTCTGGAAATGTGCTGTTTTGGGTCAATCTATCCCAGTAGACTTGAACTTTTTTGCTTTAATTGTGTCATTTTTATACATCTGACGCCATTTGACATTTTCTGTTTTCTTTCATCATCATCGACCTACTAGATACCACTAAGAGTCCACATAGACAGCAAAGTACTCACAGAGCATTAGCTGACTGTGTCCTTGCTCTCAGACATCAGCTGATGAAACTGATGAATGTATCACACGAGGCTTGGATGACGTCTCTTTTTCCTTTCTCGCTGAAAAGTCATGCTCACCGACAAAAAATGTTATCTGCACAGCATCCCGTCCCAGCAGGCCCCATCCATCAGACGGCATCATTCAGAATGCATGAGTGATTTGGGCAAAATGGGTCCAATCAGAGCTTGATTTACAAACTTCTGAGTAGCAATTTCCAGTATTTCATTTGTACAGGAAGAATATAATAACCATGTAAACCAGGAGTGGGCAGTTATCTTACCTTGGGAGCCACATGGGAAACCCAGATAGTTGCCGGGGGCCAAACAAATACTGTCAGACATAACCTCTATTTTATCACTATATTCCTACACTGGACACTTATTTGTAGCATTTATTTTACTGAAAATCACTCCAAACAGCATATTACTAAGAAAATTACGTTTTATGTCGGAGTCTCTGAACCATACAGGACTGACTGTTTTGGGTAGTAATGTTTCCATGAACAAAACGTAACATTTAACTTAACATTAACACTTACATTTCCTTCTTTCATTGCATACAGCTTTGTAAAAAGTCCTTCGCAAGCAGCCACTCGGCTGTCCAGATAGGTTCGTTGCAAACTAAGCACTAAGCAGTCCACAACTTATTATAGACGTGCCGCCTCAGCAGGTGACTTCAAACATCACTCGCGTCAATTTACATCAATGTCAAATGTGACAGGAAGAAGCACACTAACAATATACAAGCATTTCAAAACAAAAGCTATTTTCTTTACTGTTTTATTTTAGCTTCGTAAGAAAAATTGTGTGGTTTGTCTGAGACCTCTTGGACCGGACAGAACCATCACGAGGGCTGATTCAAGCCCGCGGGCCATATAATGACCAGGTCTGATCTAAACAGACTTATGAAGACAACTCATGGTGTCACCCTTTTGGACATTTATTTTTCCTGTTTCATCATATGGAAGGTCAAAGTCAGAACTATTTTTTTATTAATGCTAGGAAATTTCAACTTGCATATCCAGAGAAAACTTGGTACGGCCCATCAAGATGGAGAATTCCCCTCTTGGTAATATTTATTTCATTTTTCATTGAAGTTTCAATCATTAAAACCTCAGTAGAATATTTAGTTTCAGTTTTAGGTGCAGAGACATCATCTGTACAACAATCAGCTACCAGGGTTTAGTTAAGTAATTAATATAGAAATTAAAGAATCAAGACAATTATACAAAATACATGCAGCAGAGTGAAATGGTGTTCATTATTAACAAGCAGTGATGGACTCCGCATGTTAATATGCAGCTCATATTTGCCCATTGCTGCTTCCTGGACAGCCACATGTACCATGTTTGTCTGATTTTACCCAATATTTATTTTTACTGTGTGTACTGTGTGTTTGTATTCAAGCTGCATGTAGCAGCAAAGTTCTGTGGATGGTCTTTGATCCACCATGTGGTCCAGACAGACACATTTCAATAAATATTGGAAGGATTACCAAGAAATTTTTTACAGTTTTGTTTCCTTGCTGAGACGTTGGTGATCCTTACTTTTCCTTAAGCACAACCACCTTTTCATTTGTCTAGTACTTTGGTTTAAATCATACTTGCCAACCTTGAGACCTCAAAAATAGGGTGGATTTTAAAACCAAAGCGGGGCATCAGGGGTTCTTCTTCCAGAAAAAAACTGAGTTAAGACTTTGTTTCCTGCGTTCTGGTGACTTTTACGAAATGAAAATAAGAAAATAATAAGCACACTGCAACAGCATTTTAAGTTAAATAGGCCTTCTTGTAATTATCAGGAAAGAAAAGTGAATAATTCGTCCCTCAGGCATGAACTTGCGTGAATCTCTGGCATAAGAATTCATCTTTTGCCCCTGCTTGAGCAGGTTATTTCTTTCTTTTATTCTGTCAATGAAGGCCCTTTCAGACACAACGCAACAACAGCATCACTGCATCCTGAAACTCATTATTTCCAGTGGCTTGCGCTGCGCCACGATGACTTTTTGCGGTGTTGAGCAAAGCCTAAATATTGGGCGTTGCACACTGTGATGTACCAGAAACCGATTGAGATGAGGAAAAGGAAAAAGGTCGGAAAATTTTTCAGAAATCAGGAGAAATATGGGAGAATTGTGACCCCCCGGGATCATGAAGAATGACATTCCCATAAACCTCCACTGTACTTTGTGTTTGCTGCTAATTAGCACCACCAGCATGCTGGACCAAGATGATGAACATGGTAAACATTCTACCTGCTAATCATCAGCATGTTAGGGTTAGTGAGTACAGCATCAGAGCTGCTAACATGGCTGCAGATTCTTACGCTAGTTACTTGTGAGACACTTGTACTGGAAAATCTGAATATGAACATTTTTTTCTTGAGGTCTCCTTGATTTGCTCTTAAAATACTTTGGCCATCATCAGATATTTTTTGTCTCAGAGATCTTCGGTATGTAAATCAAGTTCCACTTTGTCGAAGTAACTGTAAAGAGAGTTTTGTCCCATCCAACTCATCCCATCTCCTCTGGGTGCTGTGTCCTTTAGGGGACATTAGGGGGCATCTCTGTCTGGAGGCGTCAGAATGGATGGCTGTGATAGGCATCCAGTAATTGCTGATGCTATCCCGCTATCTGGACATAACTCTGGGCAGACAGTTAGATGGAAAACGGCAGAGTTGTAACCGAGAGGTCAGCTAATGCACTTTTGGCCAGTTGCTCCCCTCTCTGCTCAAAGAGGAGATGCTGATGACCTGTTCAGATAATGATTTGATTGTGTATTTTTGCTTGTGTGTGTGTGCGTCACAGAGGGAGAGAGGGTGTATTTGTGAGCGCGGGTTTGTCTAAACTGAGAGGCTGAGTTGCTTCCTGTCCCTCTACGTTTGTGCAGCCAGCAGACTACAGGAACATTAGCGAAGAGCAGACCTGACTGGCTGTAACCACACTCACATACAGGAGCCATTCATCTTCCAAAGCCCTTACTGCTTACTTTTATTTCCTTACAAAGACTACGTGGTCTTTTGCTACCATCTTTCAGAGAAGACAGCTACTAAAGATAGACAGCACACAGCAGCTGTAGTTTAAATTTTAGGGTCTCAATATTTATAGGAGCTTTTTAGACTAGAAATGACTTCCTTTCTCTCCCAGGCGACTCTACCAGTCATTCATGACCTGACAGGAAGTGATCTTACTTTGGGGAAAAACCATCACAAGAGATGTATTCCCCAAAGATGGTTTCCACTCGTAGCTTATCTGCAGGCCTAAAATGTGTGTTTCTTCTTGTGTCTTCTCTCTGTGGTGTTTTTCTTAGCTCCTTCTTATGTTTGATGCATTTCCACCCGCTTCTTGATGTCATGAACTATTGATACCTGTTTGTCTTCTAGGGGGCGAGAGTTCAGAATTCTGCCAAGAATCTGGGAGTGAGGGATCGCACGCCGTCATCGGTCCCAAGGTAAAACTGCAGCCACATCCTGTTTATACGGGGCAACATCAGCATAGTAAATAGTATGCTCATTAACTACAAATCGCATACAATACATCACTGCTGGCCATTTTAAAGCATCGTCTCAGGAATGCCTTGAGAGGATTTCTTCAAATTTGGCACAAATGTCCGCTTGGACTCAACGATTTGATTTTGGAAGTCAAAGGTCAAAGTCACTATGGCCTTACAAAACACATTATCAGCCATAACTCAAGAATTCATATGCTAATTATGACAATTTACACAATTGTCTAATAGGATAAAGTGATGACATGCCAGGTACACATTATATGAGATTCAAGCCAATTTTGGGCCTGATTCAACCCTGACAATCGTCAGCAAAACCCTGATTTGTTGATTGTTGATTATCTCACCAGATATTCCTGTGGTGTGAGGTATGTTAAGAGCTCAGAAGTCCATCCTGGCTGCACTAATTTCAAATCGTAAATATGAAACAAGTTCAGTATTTACGATCAGATATCCTGTTGTGTGTGAGGAACCCAAGGACAGTCGAAATCGCAGTTATGTGGGAAAGAAGAATAGTCAATTGATAACCAGGCTGACTGATAAAGTAGTAGTAAGTTGCACCTCAGAAATGGAGGACCAACTTTTTGATTCAATATTTTTTTTTTCCCTCGTGAATTTCCAGTACAAAGTTATGCCAAAACTAACATGGCTGTCGTCCACCATGTTTGTTTATACTAAAGCCACAATCTAGTCACAAGCAATTTTTGGAGATTTTCAGGTTTTTTTCGTTGGGACTCTTGTTGTTCATGAATGGAATCTGTTAGTGTGTGTAGTGTGCTGTTATGGCCAAATCGTTGATTTGAAAAAGCTTTTAGTGTGGGCCAAACTTAATATTTTGGACAGACATGGATGTAAAATGCCACTTCACTGGTTGTGGAATACAACCACGAGTTCAGTAGCATCCAGGCAGCCATTTGTTTCCGTTAATTTCACTTGGGGCATTAAAATCAAATCACGTCTTTCTCAATCAAGTGAAAGGTATGTGACGCCTCACTTAACATTATGTCACTTGTATTTTAATTTAAAGTTATGTTGTCACACTGCTTTAAATCTTCTTCATTGTTGGTGCTTTTAAGGATTGCAGATGGACAAGGATTGTTTGGGTAGTTTGTGATGAGGCTGGCTCTGTTATGGACATGGCTAATTTGTGGTAGAGGTCAAGTGATTGGAGTTGGAAAGTACAGGAAACACGCAGTAGGAAAGACAAATAGAACGCTCTTATTTTCTTTTATTGTGTATCTTTCCAGGTTTAAAAATCCTTGATGTTGGAGCATAATTGAATGCACCATCAAGGACTTTTAAAAAGAGCCTCTGCTCTCAATTACTCTACCATGTGGGAATAGCATAAACCAAAACAATTACAAATGAATAAATACATAAATAAATAAAGTGGTCAAAGTGTTCCCCGAATGGTATAAAATCAGTCTATTAATTTGTTGATCGTCAGCAGTTTTGTAAAGATTTTTTTCCAAAACAAAACTGCAGTGGTTTAAATACATGCCCCTATAATGTCTGTGTAATTCAGCTTCTCAGACGTGCCTGTATTTGCACAGTACTGTAGGTTTGTGTATGTGCTTTTTGTTCAGGACTGGGGCCAAATGGTTCCATTAGAAGGGAGCTCCCTGCACTCAGTAGCCCCAAGATGAGGACAAGGACTGCCTCAGCTATTTGGCTGTGACATATAGGCTTATGTGTGACAGGCAGCCCTTTTGAACCTTTTAGTGAAATTGACAAATACAATTAAGTAGCGACATGATTAGTGTTGAGACATTGTGGTCGCAGAGCAAAATTGCTGCACTCTCAGTAGGTTTATGTCAGAACAGTGTGAGTGACTGCTGCAGAATATGGAAGTGTGTTTTGTGTATCATGAGACACTGACTGGTTGTTCACTGATCTGTAGATGAAAGGGACAGTCAAATTTTTGTGCAAGTTTACCCCGCAGCCATTTCTCATTGAGACTAAAAGATGTGAGTGGAGCAATGATTATTTAAACTACAGAAGACAGCAGTGCCTTATTATTATGCAAGAAATACAGCTGATTGTACTGAAGATTAAAAAAACATTTATCAGTTATGAATAATATAAAATAAAGTGTTGTTAAAGTTAAGTTTTCTCTTCATTAAAGGTGTTCTATACGAAGTCCAGAGCATTGATATAGATGCATCCGGCGCCTGCTTTGTGTTGGGCAAGCTAGCAGTGCTGCCATTACTGTGGCGGCAACTTGTAGTGACTCTGCTGTCTGCTAACCGTAACTAGTGACGAAAGCACCCATGGTTGCTCGTAGTGACTAATGTAAATGGTCAGCAGAGATAATAACATGTATTTAAAACTAATTAAAGCCAAATTGACGGCTTTTACAAGGACACCTACATGGTCTGTTCATATTTTCACTATAAGCAACCATGACACATTCGGCTGAGAGTCACCAGTTAACACTTTATGCATTTGTGATGCCGATCGCTTAATGATGTTACTTTGTGGTCATTAGGTTGCCCTCATTAGAGCAACTAATGTTATATTTCACAATCTTGCATTTTCACATATTTCCCGCCTCTGTGTGTTGTAATCCAAGCTTCTCCTTGCTTTGTTGACATAGCCGGGCCAGCTGTGCATGCATGTAGTGCATGTGAGCATACCCCGATGACTCTCATTCGGCGGTTACAGCTGATAACGCCGTCCTGACTGATGGCGTTGTTGCGGAAGCGTAGCACCCACTCTCCGGTTACTCCCAGGTTAACAGTGTTAGCTCAGTTGCCTTTGTTTTCACTGTAAACACTGTTAACTACAAGCCGCCAGCTCCGCTGTCGCCATGTTTAGAGCTGTGCAGAGGCAATAGAAATGCTCACAATCTCGCATTTTAAGGTAGCAGAACAGACCATGATATAAGGCTTCGTGGATTTCGTAATGGTAATAGTAAAAAAAGAATGCACTCAACCATTATGCAGTGTTTCTTATTCTCTTACAAATGCAAACAACTCACAAATGCATAATTCATGTGGCATTTAAAACAGAGCATATGGCTGTTTTGGAAGTCATATTTTTTTTTCTGTCTTCATAAATGTTACCAAGCTATAGTATATGAAGTTATTTGTACCATCACTTGTGAAGGCAAAAGCTAAACTCTGAAGTTTTACTGTTTGAATACTGTTAATGTTTTTGACTTTGTAGCACAAAGCTGGATGTGTGCTGCTAAGGATAATTATTTCTAGAGGTGCTGTTTTCTTTGCTTTGCACCAACCTGTTGCCGGGGGAAGTGACATTACTCTACAGATCACTGGTTTGTGTTCACACACTCTATACTAGAATATAATTAAATGTCATTTTGCACATGTATTTCTCTCATCAGGTTGTACAAGCTGTGCCAGCCTCCACCCCCGGATGGTGACCCATAATGCATTGCATCCAGGAAGATGCTGAAGTCTTGAGGAGCTTTGTGTCCTCCCTCCACCCATGAAGGATCAACCTAATAAAAGACAGTCATTGGGTCCATTTTTATATGTCCAGAGTAGCTGCCTAAGGTGTAAATAGAATTTAAAAACCGTAAATAGTATTTTTAATACTTTATATTTTTAATTGTTGTACTTTATACATTTTTTGTTTTGTTGTTTTCATATAATGCATCTGACAAGACAATGACTCAGAGTGAGAAAACAAAAGATTTACACCCTGAGAATGCAGTTAAATTAGCTTAATGAAATGGAATTAATCCCATCAGTTCACTGTCTGATTATTATGGGCTAAAATTTATGTTTGTTTTCATGAGGGGCATTTGCATTTTGTGTTATTAGTTTAATTTGCATATGAACTAAGCAAGATAATATTGATTAAAAAGACATTTGGCTTTGCTTGTGTTCAAATTAGCCAACAATTTGTCTGCTTCTCTTCGGCTCTGACTTCTGTGCTTTATCACTTATGTCGGTATTGGATAACCATATGAATGTGGGTTTTTGTAATGTTCCTCAACATGTTTACTCACTTGTAAATATACACACTGTGTGTAGTGTGTGAATGTGCTAAAAGAGTCATGCCCTTGATTCCCATTGTGTTTGGATTTCTATGACTGTTACATGCATGCACGTGAAGATATTCAATGATTTATCAGTATTAACCTATAGGTTTGTGGAAGTAGAGCTATGAGATACTGTATATTCTGTTATTTTATATTGACAGTACTCAGGATTAAAGTGTCTCTCTGTGTTACTTATTATTGGATGTATCGTTGTAGATGGATGTCTAGCTCACTACTATGCAAACAAACCAGTGGTAATAAACTACATCAGTAAGCTCTAGTAGTGTTTCCTATGTACTGTATGTCTTTATTACATCCATGTAAAACTGGTTGATTTTTGCTGCAGATTTTCTTTGAAACATGACGAAAATGCTGTCATGTATACAGTATGTAAAAATATCTTAAAATTAATAGCAATGGATGGAGACTTAATGACCTTTTATATGCCACCAGCCATTTTTTAAAGGTGTTAAAGTCAATATCCAGAGCATTAATACAGCAGCAAAAAGCTATTAGCTATGTAAAGATATAGAGGCGTAATGTCGACAAGAGCAAAGAATGATGTTGCTCTCCCTCTGTGTGTTGTAATTCAAGCTTCTCCTTGCTTTGTTGAAATAACTGTAGTGGCTGCACATGCTTTTAATGCATGTTTGTGCATGTCGACATGCCCCGCTGCCTAGCCATAGCCATAGTGAATGTAGTTATTTTGATGTCACCCATTGGTTTGTGGACTGCTGTTTTGAAACCTCGGGTTTGGCACTTTGGCCGTCACCATGTTGGATTTTGGCTGTTGCTATCTTGACACGAGAGGGTGGCGCTTTCTCATTTTTAGACTACCAAACTGTTGATATGAACTTTTATGAAATGAAAACACACTGTGACAGGGTTAAAGATGTAAGATGAAAACACAGTCAACTTCCAGACCAGGCAACACTGTGGTAGTGACCAAGCCCTGAGGAAGAACATCAGGCTTTGATGCAAATTTTCATCGTGGCCCAACGGTGACACTACAACTTGGGCCCAAAAAGACTTTTGCCCATTGACTTACATTGGGAAAGAGACATTTGTAAATTGGTGTTAATGTTTTTTTTTTTTTTTTGGTAAATCAACTTCCCAGTATGAACACTTGAAAAGCCTTTATTTAAATTGTTAGGTCCTAAAAGTTGTTGTAATAGCCAATTCAGTTATTTCCCCCTTTCATGTGAATAAGATCCAGACTGTGGCTGGACTGATGGCTGGGAGGCAGAGTTAAAGGAAACGCTACTGTGCCTACTCTATGGGCCCTATGGATGTGGAAAATTGCTGATGACCCAGGTACTGTTATCTGAGTACTTTAGCACTTGGCAGTCGAGCCACTTTGGCATCATACACCATTGAGCAAATCTCATAGGAATGAAACCCGCCTCTAATGCAAACCCCCAGGAAGAGCGCCAGTGATTGATCCCAACATGGTTGCTGTGGCCAACGGCGGTACTACAACTTCTGTGTCCGTCATGTGATGCCATTGGGCCCAAAAAGACTTTTTCTCATAGACTTACATTGAGGAAGAGATGTTTGTAACTCAGCAGATAATTTTTTTGAGGTCAATCTACTCCTCAGTACGAACACTCAAATCGCCCTTATTTAAATCATTAGGTCCTAAAAGTTGTAAAACGCACAAATAATCCAGAGTTATTTCCTTTCTCTGTTTAATCTACGGAGACCACATTGGAAACCTGTGACCAAGCGGACTCTACTGCGCATATGGAACATGTGCACTAGGGTCCGGAAAGACCCAGAAGATTTTCCAGACCCAGAAGTCTGCCCATTGACTTTTTGTGCCACTGAGCAACTTTCATAGGAATGAACAGGACCCCGCCTCCAACACTTATCCATTTCTCTTAATACATCCACGGTAGCGACGTGTCAATCACAAGTAGCCATGTACTAAAGCAGACCCTGCTTTATTGTCTATTTTACTCTAAATGGGACAATAATTTACTAAATAACATCGTGCTGTATTGAAGACTTGAAACTATCAATTGAGACCATAAACTGTTGCAATGTTGACTGAGGTAATCAGGTAAGAAGTCATTTTCTCATAGACTTCTAGAGAGAGAGAGAGATAAAGAGATATTCCTTTATTAGTCCCACAGTGGGGAAATTCAGTTTTACACTCTGTTGTTCACACAGTACATATACATGTCAATGGAGAGATGTCAGAGCTGCTCCTGACAAGCGCCCAGAGCAGTTGGGGGTTTGGTGCCTTGCTCAGGGGCACCTCGGCAGCCCAAGGGGTAAACTGGCACCTCTCCAGCAACCAGTTGGTCTTGAACCCGTGACGTCCGCGTCCTAACCCAAGTCCTTACAGACTGAGCTACTGCCGCCCATGTCTATTCAATGTGACTTCCTTTTGCAACCAGAGGAATGATAGCCAGCAGGGGGCGATGCTGACTTTAGACAGGATGCAGCTTTAAGGCACTTCCGCATTGGCTTCACTTTTCATAATGTGGAGTTGGCTACTGTAAGCTAGCTCAGGACCGCTGCTCTTCTACGGCAGTCACCAGTGATAACGCCCTCCTGATCGTCGGTGTCGTCGCGAATGTTTGGTACCCACCCCCCGGTTCCCTCTCAGGTTAACACTGTTATTTGTGTAAGTGTTTTGCCGTTGTTTGCACCGTTTAGCGCTGTTAGCATCGTTAGCTCCGAGTAGCTACTCGCCGTCGCCATTTTGGGAACCGTTGAGGGGCAGTAGAAACGCCCCCAATGCCATATTTAGCTGCCTTAAATGTATTACAATAATTTCATAACAACCATTTGGCAGTAAAAGTAACTACACATTTAAAAAAATGAATATAAAAGGACTTGTTGAACTTTCAACGTCGCTTCCTGTAAATAGCAGAATGCACAGCCCCAAATGTGCAGCTACATTAATGCTGTCAGTGCGTGGTGTTGCGCAGATCATTAGTGTTCAGGTAGGTGAATAAGATCAGAAGCACTCGCGGAGACAGGGAGCCCGGTGGATAGGCTGGATGGGAGTGGCGGTTGCACCCATGGATGTCACCGCTAACACTGCTGGCAGCCAGTGAGCGGAAGATTTGTAATCTCTGTCACAGAGCCGCCGCGCCATTGGCTTCTACCGGGAAGCTGCTGCCACAGAGTCAGTGAGGCGACAAACTGGGGATGGTCCCGGGCTGAGTCTCCACAATGAGCCGGGCTCACATTCAGAGCCGCCTGCTCCGCACTTGACGCCAAACCGTCTGAACTTAACGTACCTCCGCTTGCAGCCGTTTACTTGGTGACATTTTTTTTGCACATTTTAGTCGCCTTTGGACGCCTCTTGAAGGACGACTGACACCGGCTCCCCTCATGATTTCATCCCGCTGAAAGCTCTTGCGAGGCACAACAGTTTCTTCATGGCGTCTCCACAACAGTCAAGAATTCAGTCGTATCTGGAGAAGAATAAAATCGGACCCTTATTTGAGGTGAGTGCACAAATGAAAGTTGTTGCCTGCCAGTTTAAAGATCCATTTCTCTGCACCTCACTGAATGAATCCGCTTTTACATGTAGTTTAATGACGAGCCCACGTCTGCAATGTGAGCTGAGGATATTGAAGTGGACTGCTACTCCTCACACCTCATGTTGTACATGTTCAAACAATCGGCTGGGAAAAGCATTTATTTTTATGCACTTTAGTGTCTGGCTACCCTCCTGAAAGGTCTCACTGCGCTCTGTGTAGGTCACATTTTTATGCATTTCACAAGATGATGCTGCCACTGCCTCACTCGACATTGTTAGTTAGTTGAAGTTGGGGCCACTCAGAAGAGCCAGTTGTAAATCATATCCTATTCCTCAGTTGTAGGGTTGGCTTTACTCTGTTCTGCTATAGAGGACACAGCCTAACTAACTACCTGCCTCTCTCTGTTTGTCAGTCAGGGGATCTATGTGTTCAATCCCGGGGTATTTCTCAGTGTGGCATCGAAGCAACCCAGGGGAGAGCATGACTTCATCCTGTGCTTGCCACTGGATTTCTTGCTGAAAGCAGGACCGCACAGGTGTGAGGCATAATCAGAGTACAGATGGAAAGACAGACATCTGAACTGGCTTTTACTCTGAGATGTAGCAGATCTGTCAGTCATGCTTAGCAAGACAGGTGTATTATTGTCACCATGAAATGCAAGCTACTGTGTGTGCACGTTGTATTTATGGCAAACATGCACATGATGTGTTTCGCAAAGTGCTGACTTTTCACTTCTTTGGCTGGATGAGTAGTAGCACACACCCATACTGTACACACAGGCTGCATGTATAACAGATGTAAGAGCAGTAGCGAGGCTTGTTTCAGCACCGTGGACAGAGACTCATGCCTAACATGCGTTTAACCAGCGATGAAGACCACAGCCGTCGGCTCAATGATAGTCCTCTGTGTTCTCCCTCTGTTTGTTTTTCCTCCCTCCATCCTCCTCGTCCACCTGTCTTCCCCTCTGTTCTCTGCCTCACTTTGTGTTTTCGCTCTAATTTTGGCCCTGTGGACAATTAAATTGTGTCTCCGTTATGTGACAGTTGAAGATTGATTAAAGCAAAACGTTTTGTGTGAGTTTAAGGCGATGCTTGTAGTCTAGGGCGACCAGGTGTCCCGCTTTATGAGGGACTGAACAGCATTTTTACGTACCACGTCCCACATATTGGGACGATGTCCCACATTTTCATTGGATCTTTATTTTTTTTTTTTTTTAATTTTGGCTTTTAACTGCTGGCTGTGAAGAAAGCAGGCAATGCTCTCTTCACGGCACTATTTTCCCTGTCAAACTGTGCACACGTGGGTCGAGTGCAGGTTAACATTTTACCATCTTTGCTACACTATGCCCAATGGAGAAAATTGCTAATCATCGGGAAGTCATAAGCTATGCAGATTTAGGCGAATATGATGGAAACTACCACAAAGAAAACAAAGAGCAGGCACAACAAAGCCTGGGAAACTACTTTTAAGTATTTATAAGCCGGTGGAAGGCGATTCTCTGAGTTTTGTGGTGAAATTTGCTAGTTATTTTTCAATTTCACATGGGGGGAATACGACATGAAGCAACACATTTCATGTTGGTCTCACAAGAAAGGTTTGGCTCAAAAAGAGATTTACTGATCTATAGATGTTACAAAATAAGGAGCAGAATGAAAATGTGTATTGTTTCAGTTAGATATCCATATCAAAAATTGTATACTACCTCTAAGTCCCACATTGTCCCCACACTAACATACTCACCAATGTTTGATTTGTTGGTATCTGGTCGTCCTATTGTGGTCAGAAACACCTTTTGTTCCTAAGATTAATAAGCTGATATGGTGGAGCTTTTACCTGCTGTGTGTTGCATCCTGAAGTGTCTATTTATCTCCAAGCATGAGTTTTATTCAGACCAACAAGGGCATGGATAATTGCTGAATTGTTCACGTTATTTAGACTGAATGGTGTATTGTGAGGCTGCATTGTGCAGTGTAGATATTCAGGGGAACCTGACAGTTTTTGAAAGGGGGTGAGAAAGAGGTGTAGTAAAAGGAGAATATCTGAAAACTCTCCCGGGTCTGCCGGTCTCGTCATGAGAAAATGATGTGGCTGCTACCTTGGCGTTGCGCTTGAAAAGCCTTGGCCATTTCATTGTTGTCCCAAAGAAAAACCCACCCGTGTGCATTCAGTTGTGAAGAAATACGTTTTTTTTTTTTCATGGGAGGAATCCAGGAAGAGAGGCTGAAACTCTGCTTGTTAGTCTCATTTTGATCAGATGTAGAGGGTTGGCTCAGCAGATGTAATAATAACAGCTGTTCTTTTATGCTGCTTAAACCAAAAAAGAGCTGGCTTGAAGTTTGATTGCCATTCAGACATGAGTGCAACACTTAAGGGAAAAAGGTGTCTGATAATATGACACTAAATAATTTCAAAATACAAGAGCACAAGTGTTTTTCAAGTGTATTACAATGTGAAATACAGCCAAATTGTGACAATATGGTGCTCTAAATTTATGAACCAAAATCGCTAATTTCAATAATTAAGGATTAGTGGTAATTGGGCTGCATGTATTGCAATAATACCACACTGAGAGTTTCTACAGTAAATTGCTTCATTTCTACAGAAAGAATAAATGGATCGTCTCCTACTGATCTGGTTATTTGGTTTCCATGTGAGCCATAATCTTTCACAGTGTTATTCATTTAAAAGGCTGTCTTACTTTTTTTTTGAACAAGAACTAAATACATTTAGTGTGTTAAGGAGCCTTTACAAACATGTGCATGTAAGTGTTTAAGTACTGTATATCATGCAGTGTCTAAGAAATGAGATAAATGATAACTCTGTAATCTATACCCTAGCTTTCTTACAGTACTTCCTGTTGTGTAAAGTTCACCTTGACTCCTCTTCCTCCTCATTTCTCCCTAACAATCATCTGCAAAGCCCCAGCACTTCTTCCTCACGCCCAACACACACAGCTGCAGCATTAAACAGTCTGTGTAACAGCGAGCGGGGGTTCATTTACTCACTCTGATGAGACACAGCTTATGATTTGCCATCAAATTGATTTTTTTCCCCCCCTCGCTAATGAAATGGTTGCTTTGCAGAGATAGCAAGCTGAGTCAACATCGACAGAATATTCTCCAAAAAGTGAAGCGGGCCTTTCATAATAATTGAAGTAATTGCACTCCAGATTATTGTCAGCCACTTGCCCATTTTGATAAATTGATATTCTTTTCAAACACCTACTCTTTTCCAGTCGTTTAACAGTTGCAGCAAGATCTTTTACATGTTTGTGTTGCAAGAGCTATAGTCAGTATAGACATTAAAGCAAGTTGAAGGCCACATGTTCATCTTTGTGTTACACTCTGTATGATACACATAGCAAGAATGTGTGTTACCTGCTGCAAGATGAGGATAAAAGTCTCCTTTACCTGGCATTTGTCGTATTAACAGGATTGCGTCAATTGTATGAAAGAATCTATATAATACTTTATTTTTGTTTAATCAAAGAGAATCTGTCTGTCGGATCTATCTGCAGTCTCCTGACATTCAAACTCATGTAACAGGACCAGTAGGTAAAAACGGAGCAGCCTTCATTTTTATCAGCAGACAGTGTAAAACCTGCTCTCATGTTCCTCCCTGCTGTGGGCTGTCAATCATGTCAGGTGATATAATTGTTCTGTTGGAACAGAGAACTGATGGATTATGTTCGTGTAGCCTAGACCAAAAATGTCACCAGATTGAAATGTAATTGGTGTAACAGTCAAATGTTGAATAATAACACTCTTTTGTGGAAGAATTGGTGTCATTGTTCAAGTCTGACTTTCTTCTTTAGTGACTTCAAGAGCTTGAATATAGGTCTGATAATATCCAATCTCTGTCAGTCTGACAATGATTTAGCCTCTGGGGGCAACAGCCAATATTTCTAGGGTTCTGGTATTAGCCAGTAGAAATCCAGATAACGGGTATCCGGGCCAAGACTTCCTCTTCCATGCGCCAGTCATTGTTTACAGTCTGATTAGCAACTTGAGACACAAGAATGGAGTTGATAGACTATAAACAGATAAGTGCATATGAATACAGATAAATAAATAAAAAAGCTGAATCATTGTCAGAAGATAGCCGTTAGGTACTGATGTTGCATCTCGGCCAACATGTTTTGTCTTTTTTGCTCTCCACACAGACCTACATGCAACCAAAAGCCTGCTCAAGCGTGATTGGTCAAAAAAAGACTACAAATTGAAACCAGAATGCATCTTGTCCCATAGTGGGCAACCTCTGGGTCTGAAAAGTGAAGCCAATGATGAAGTGCTTTAAACTTGCATTTTTTTTACTAACTGCCAGCAGGTTGCCAAAAGAAGTCTGATTGTGTAGAAATTTAGAAGAAAATGAGTCTACTTCTCACTTGATTTATTACCTCAGAAAACATTGTGAACATGAGTTTATGGTCTCAAAAGCTGATTTCAGGGCTTCTTCAGTATGCCATGATGTTCATTTAGTAAATTATGGTCCCATTTAGAGTCAAATAGACCCTAAAGCAGGGGATGCTTTAGGATGTGGCTACCTTGTGACTGAAAGGTCACTATCTACTACTACTACTACTACTACTACTACTACTACTACTACTGTGTTGCCCAATCTGGGGGTCGTCTGTGTTTTCATCTTACAACTTTAAGATAAGATAAGATATTCCTTTATTAGTCCCACAGTGGGGAAATTTAACCCTTTCACAGTATATTTTTGGTTCATGAAAATTAATTGTAATATTTTGGTCACCTAAAAATGTCTTATTCAGGTTGTACTTAGCTTCCTCTCGTGTCACTTCTGGTTGATTAAAAAAAAAAAAATAAGATAGCCAAAAACCAAGATGGTGACAGCCGATGCTGAGCTCAAGGCTTCACAACAGCACAGTGACTACGTCCACTACTTTTATACAGTCAGTGTCCTACAGATGCCTACAGATTCTGCATTTGTATTCAGATATCTATTTATGGAGATTAGATCATATCTGTTATTATGTGTGTTGGTTTCAACTTGGTTGTTATGCTTACTTGATTGCTATTGATATTAATGAAGTACTGATGAGAGATGAACTAGATCTGATTTCTTAAATGGAAAATATAAAATGCAGAGATGCTCATAAAACATTAATACATCAATTATCCATTTAATTACTTTGATTTCATGCATTTTTTATTTCATGTTATATATATATATCTCTTTTATAGCCTAGAAGTGTTGTGTAGTTATACCCTCACATTGCCTTTCATGTAGAAGAATCACTTCTGCACAGTGAGGATGACAGATTTTAAATCGATAAAGAAAAAAAGGAGCACTGGTGTTGAATCTGCGCTCGGTTTCAGCAGATACCTTGACTTTAGGTGTGGGAATTCGAATCAGTAAAGCTGCTGGGCTCCTACCGTTGGTGTTGCTACTTATAGTAAAGTTAAATGACTTTCCTTCTCCCTATAGATTTCCCTTCTATCCACATGGAAAAGGTCTGCTCCAGCCTGCTCAGCTGTGTTGTGTTTCTAATCTGCTGCTCAGGGTCTCAGTAGTGCAGCCCTGCAGTACTGTAAGGAGGTCAGTCAGTCAGGCAGGACTTAGACACACACACACACACATATACACACACACACATATACACACACACACATATACACACACACACACACACGGTCTGACCTATTGATTCACTCCCTTAAGAGGTAATTTATTGGACTTGGTGTGATTGGTTTTGAGCTATTTTCCCCATCATAGAAGCAGTATGCCCCGTCTTCCTGTCTCAGTGAAACCCTTATTTCTGTATGTATGTTTATTCATTTGATTTGCCATAGTGACTGATTATGTGGTTTACATGGGAATTTCGCTGAGCCACTTTCACTATAATACCTGCACAGCTGTAGAAAAGAGGAAGAAAAGGGAGGAATGTGTCAGAAACAGCAGGCATCTGGCTTTGAGATATTTATTATTCTTGACCTTTTGAGACGCAGTAACAGAAACACACAAGGAGAGAGGTTCAGTTATTCATCAGGAAGAATCCATCGGAGGTCTTATTATATCTGCAAATACACCTGGAAACATTTCTGTCTGACAGCGTTACTTTGTCATCGGCACACCATACACATCAGGTAATAATAACCCAGTAATTTCATCTCAGTTGTGGGCCACTTTATTTCATTTATGTTATTTTTTCACCTCACTGTTATTCAAGGCAAAATATCTGCAAAACTAGGTCAGTTATTACAGGAAAATAGAAGAAGAAGAAGAAGATCTACCTTTATTAGTCCCAAAATGGGGAAATTCAATTTACACTTTAAAAAACTCATACAGGGAACAGGCAGAAAAAAAAAAAAAAAAAAAGAAAAAAGGGGGGGAGGGGGGGGGGGGGGGGGGCCCGAAGGGCCGGGAGGGGGGGGGGGGGGGGTGCGGGGGGGGGGGAAGAGGAAAAGGGACCCACACTCCATAGTTGCGGGCGGGGGGGCCCCCAAACCAAAATAGTGACCATTTGATAATATAGTCCAGTGTGATAAAATATGATTTGTACTCTGCCGAGTTTATCATCTATTTGCATGCTGGTGAGTTATTATTGCATATTGTATATTTGCATCTGAACACAAATGCTCGCTCTAATTTTAATTTAAAAGCCTTTCAGAAAGCTGTGACTGCATGCTAAAAGTCAATACAGTCAATTTAGAGAAAAATGATATGCAATTTCCCGTGGCACTTTATTATGACACCATGTGAAAATTTAAACAATGCCTTTCACTTTTGTTGTCTCTTGGGGATGGGAGGAAGACGATAGAATTCATATTTAGAAATCAACACCATCACAATTCAGAGACAATGATCGGTTAAACTCTAAACCCGCAAAGCACCAGAGAAAACACAGCCACAGTCTTCATCAAATCAATCACAGCATGTTTCAATTATTTTCTGTTTAGAGCCGGTGAGCGTCTTTTCAAGGTTGGTGACTTGATATGACAGACGTTTGGTCGTGCATGGGTTAATACAGCTCCCGCTTCAGGCACGGTTAGAGTAATTATGACAAGACAGGCAGCCTAAGGCCAGGTTGGTCCCGGGAGAGTACAGGACGGGGCGAAGAGGGAAGGCAAAGGATATCTGGTAGATAAGGCAGTGAGACGAGGAGTGATGAAGTTCAATATGAGGAAGATTTAGAGCGTGCAACGTAAGGTGGGGGCAGGGAGTGTGTACGGGAAACCGAAAGAGAAAAAGGGGAGAGTACGGCGGTCGTGGTGCATGCTAATAAAGTTATCATGTCCACTTACAGCCTGAGGATGCTGATGGCTGACTGCTGTGTGTAATTGATAATCATGCTGCTTGTGTGGGCGAGCTGATCATCTGATACTCAGACAGCTAGTTTGTTCAGCTGGTGACTAATTGTGTTTGTGTGCATGTTTGTCCTAAGAAGGATTCATATGTGTCTATGCACACATGTACGACAAGAGGTCCCTTTCAGTGTAAGTGATGGGGGATAAAATCCACAGTCCTCATTCTGCGTTTTCTTACCTTCAGTGAGGCCTAGGCAGTTTGAGTTAGACAAAATCAAGTGGTCTTCAAAATTTACAGTCTTTGTGGTGTGAAATTTCCTCTTTGTGCTTCCCAGGACAGTGTCTCCCTTACAAGGAACAAGGCTTTTGTCCTCCACTTCTTCCACTGAAATCACTATAGGAGGAGCTCTCTGCACAGTCAGGCATAATTACAATGTTTTCCATGTACATATGAGCATGTTGAGTGTTGTTTTAAGATGTGAACCTATCCTTAAAGGCTGAGTTAACTTTGCAGTAGTGCGTAAATCAATGAACTGCTTCAGCTGTAATTTTTAAAGAATGTACTTTATAATGTAATTTGTTATTCCTTTTGTTGGGTGTTTTATTCTTCACTGCCACGCCTTAAAAAATCTATTAAATATGTAGCACATCATAATTCACTGACTAGACTAGCTGAGCTGTAACTGAGTTTATAAGGCTGCGACTAATGGGTATTTTCATTATTTGATCTTTTTTTATAATAATGTTGTCTATACTAGATGAGAAAATTGTTAAAGGACCATATACAGTGCAGCAGCATAAATATCCCACAGTGCAATGCGGTAGTGATGGCGGCGCTCATAACGGACGTTGACAGACAGCTCTGTAATGGCACTAATGCTTTGGTTGAACTGTAACTATAATATTTCACTTTGCTAGACATAATATGTATTTAAAATTAATTCAGACTTGATTCTTACAAACCATTGTTTTGGTCACATGAGGTTGGCACAGGTTACCATGGTTACACATCTCTAAAAGTTGAGGAAGTAAATTACTGCTCAGTGCGTGCGAAAAGATACATACTATTGTTTATTCACACGATAGTACACATATTGGGTACTTAATGCATACTATGCGATTTCAGATTGGGATTTGGAGAATGTTCTCCTTTGAAATTCCCATTCTGGTGTGAAACATCTGCTTTTTGTTTTGGCTGGTGTGGTCCCCTCGACTTCATACTTCGACCCCCACAATGGCATGCAAACACAATCTTCTGCAGCCATGGAAGTAAGCTAATGAGCTGGAGAAACAGAGATAACGTTAATGTTTAAGATTCTACCTGACCTAAACAGCCTTGGCACATCCGTCTTAGGTCCGTGTGCCGTTGGGTTATCAAGGCAGTGAGAATTTGAGACACAGCCGATGAAGTGATTCCGACTACTGGTGGCATGTGGATTACACGGTCATATCAAGAAAGTAACACTCAAACTGCTAAAATTTGCACTAACTGCTATCAGTCAGCGAACAGGCCATGGCTCCAATGTTTTGAATTTGGACTGCTGTTACCCATTTTAAAAGCTAGCCATCAGTGCTACATATTGCTCTTTTAAGTAAGAAGGCAATAAATGGAAGTGTATAACAATATTTATTGAGGTTAGGGAAGATGGGCCTTTTGACCCCATTGATCGTGAAGCATCTTCATCAAGTGTGGGCACATATGAAGACAGATGATAAGACGTTGTTGGTGGTGGAGGAGTACAGCCTGCAGTTTAAATGATGGAAACTCTTGGTTGAATTGCCTGGAACATCCTGAAGGTCATGGTGGTGATAGGGAGGTGCAAAATTGCAATGATAGCATCCAAGTACTGTTGGCCCCAAAGATCATTGGTCAGATATGTGAATGCGGGGAAGCAGAAGTGCCTGCAAGCATTAGATTGAGAAGAAGCAGCAGAAAATTTAGAAAAAAGATCCTTATTGACAAATGTTCATTGAAAAATGTACTGTAGACCATAGACTATAATGTATATAGATGGATGATACGTCTGCACTTCCTCCCACTGTACGAGAGTGAAGCCAATATATTGCGGATATGGGAGCTGCCATCTTGTTATCTTGATGTCATTTGGAGTCTGTGCAGTAGTGTTGGGGGGCTGGGGCCATGGTGGTATCGAGGTCCCACCCACATACCTGCCCGAACCAGTCGAGAGCCGAGCATGCGCATAGATTGTTAGCGAGAGAAAAATCACAGCTGTCAATCAATGACGTCTCACGTGATAATGACAGGAACCATCTTTGGAAAAAATTTGTATTTGACTTTTTAGTTTGGTTGATGTCCCATCTGCTAAAATGCAGGGGTGGGACTTATGACCTACACTGCAGCCAAGCATCAGGGGGCGATCAAGATGTTTTGGCTTCACTTTTTGGGAGCTGTCTCGTCATCCATATTTATATAGATTTTGTGGTTTAGACCAAACAATAACCCACATTTACTATTTTGCATTTTCATTGGTCAGTACACTTTCTGTCAACTGATTACTTGATTACTTAATAGTGAGCTGGTCCCCCATTACTCATTCTCAAAATACCCCCAGTGAAATGTAACAAGCTATATTTCTACTGCTGCAAAGCATGGAAGTGGTGATGGAAATGGACCTGAGGCTATGCTGCAGGATGGAGTGAGTGAGGAGTTGGGGCACTTATTTCTTGTGTATCAGTGGGGCAGATAAAAGCATCTCTTGTGATGAGTATTATCTGGTAGTGCCAGCCTGGTCAGGTGACATTGCCTCTCCCACAGTCTCCTCTTCCGCATCATCTCTTCTGCTCTTGTCTGCCTTCTTATTCAAGGTCTGGATCTTTTCCAGTGGCATCTCTCTCCCTCTCTCTCTCTCTCTCTCTCCTTATATTCACCTACATTGGCTCATCACATCCTCTTTTTTTCCAATAATGACCTCTTTCTGTATATGAAGCGCAATGGAAAGACCCAGACGTGACCTTAAATACCCTGATATGACTTTGCATTCCCACATTTCATTGACAAACAGCAGGTAAATCAATGGGAGTCTGTGGCCTCTGGTACAGGCGACAGGGACAGGGAGCTCTCTCGGGAGTCTTTGAAGAGCTCTTGCTGCATTTAAATTTTTTTAACACAAGGACAAGTCTGAAGACATGATGTCAGGTTTTATAGCTGATCAGAGCCACAGTGTCTGAGTTGCTGCTATGTTGATTGATTTTTAGTTCAGGATATTCTGCAGGTACCAGGTGGACATGACAAGTGTAAATGCATGCCATGTATTCCTGTGTCTAACCTTACACATGCAGTATAGGTAGTTGTCTTTCCTTAGTAGATTGTAATGGCTCATGCAGTGTATGTGTTGTGTGCCAATGAATCATGTTCTTCTCACATCCAAAGATCAAACGGTTCACCACAGAGTCCAGATGCATAAAAATAGATCAAGTCTCTTAAATGTAACTTCAAGTCAGACTTGCTATAGACACTTCACTTTACCAGTTACATGAAAATTCCCTTTGAGTGATTAACTGACTTTGATAGCCTATAGCCCAATGCATTATGGGTGAAATAAGACAATGCACAGAAGATGAAAAAATGTCAGATGCAACAAACTAAGCGTGGGAGAAAAGGCAAGCAGCACAAATCCAGCAGTCATTAGAACTGTCAAAGATGTTCAGAAGCAATTTAAGAACATGGCACAGAGTGCACAAGAACAAGAATCCTAAAAAGTAATGTATAAATTGTTGAAATAATTAGTTAAAATTGTGCTAAAAGGAATGGCTGAACCACTGAAATAGTTACCTAAAAATTAACGTTGAACAGTTGAACTAGTTAGCTAAAAGTTAGCAACAAACTGTGGATAAACAGTTGAAATATTTAACCAAAAGTTAGCTAAAATTAAAGGATAAACAATTGAAGTAGTTAAATAAAAGTAATGGATAAACAGTTGAAATAGTTAGCTAAAAGGTAGCTAAAGGTAATGGATAAACAGTTGAAATAGCTAAAAGTTAGCTAAAAGTAATGGATAAACAGTTGAAATAGTTAGCTAAACGATAGCTAAAAGTATGGATAAACAGTTGCAATAGCTAATTGACTCTCTGACAGATTGTTGCCATAGCAACAAAGCTCTCACCCCAGTTAACCGGGGGGTGTGGTGGCTAACTTTCCTCCCTCAAATTTAGTCAGTCTAAATATTTATGCAACAGGCAGGCTTAATTAGACTAGTCTTAAACAAAGTTTATGCAGCTGGACCCAGTAGGGATGTTAATAATTAACCGTTTCATCGTTACCTGACGTTTTAACTGACTGGTTAAACAGTTAAAAAAGAAATATTAATAGTGAATTAAAAACATGAGCAAAATTCAGAGGAGTGGCACGTCACTTTGAGGAGAAAAGCTGGTCCATCTTAAGAAAGTCTGAGCCCGCGTTGAATGAAACAGGAAGTTGGTTCCCGTCTTGGGCTTGCTTGAGCTGTGAGTTGAAGCCTTGTAGCATTTATTCTTTGACAAATAAATTGTACACATACATAGATACAGGTACCTTCACAGTTATAACGCCATCGACAAACCCCCACTCACTACTGCCACACACAGTCTGCCGGACAGTTGCTCCTACTACTCACTAACTTACACCGCCTTGTAAATTTCCCCACTGTGGGACTAGTAAAGGAATATCTTATCTTATCTTATCTTATCTTGACAGAGCGTATGTGTGTGACAATGTTTGTGGCAGAATCACTAAAGTTACGCTTGGTGACAGCGGATCGTTACGCCGGATAGGCACGCAGCTGACAACCTACAAAACTAAATGATGTGGTGGTGGTGGACTTTTGCTGGTAAAGTGGCTGCATGTCCACGACACTATATGCAGCACCATGGCTGCTAGGATGGGTAAACTGGGGACTCAGTTATCTGTCATGCTCATACACTGCAGCTGGCACATAGCTGCATGAGATGTGCTGATCTTGCAGGTTAAAGGTTAATAATTGGTTAATGAGGGTCGTTATTGGTTCATTTTTTTTTTTTTTCAAATTAGCATCCCTAGTACCCAGGAGTCTGCAGCTGGGGTGGAAATTCTGTAGCTCACAGGTTGACAAGAAGCAAAAGAGCCAAGCTGAGGCCAAGTGGCTTACATTACAGAGCTTGTGTAGTTGCATCAACTCTGTCAGTATCTTGTCAAGAGAAATGTCTCTTTTGAGCCTTCACAGAAAGGTAAATGTCCAGGAAGATTTGTTATATTGATAAGGACACTTGAGCAAGGTCTCTGTAGATTTCTCTCTCTGTCCTTCAGTCTACAACCCATGTTTAACCTTCCAAACTTTCCTCTCCCTTTTTCACCTCCTTTCCACTTTCAATCTGGGGAGTTTGTTTAAGTTGCAGCAGGGTTGCAGGGATGCAGGGAGCATCAGAGAGAGTATCATGATTATCATTGTCCCCGGAGGGAGTCCTTGAGAGCTTCCAAGGACACTGGTGTCTCTTGGCTGGCTGACAGCTTGTCAATTACCGCCACCAAACCAAACTGCCTGGGGCATAGGGATATCTCGCCATGACAACAGATCTGCACAGATAAGGACTGCATGGCTCAGTTGCTAACGCCACCTGTTGGTCTGCTTATAGCGCACTGATGCAGAGGCCTTACTTTATCTCTGTCACATACAAACATATGCAAGAAATGTTGACTCAAATTTGAGTCTACATCTTACTACGTTTCCTGTCAAATAAAATATCATTAGCAGTCAAAGAGCATGAGCTTACCCATAAAGACTTTAAAGCACCTCAGTACCATAGAAAGTGGTGGTGTCAGATATATTTATCTTATTCTGCTGCATATGTGACTTATACTGTATAATGCATGCATATCTCCCATGCAGATATTTTGGGACCTGTTACTTATATGCTACTACATATACAGTATATATATATATATATATATATATATATATATATATATATATATATATATATATATATATATATATATATATATATATATATATATATATATATATATATATATATATATATATGTGTGTGTGTATATATATATATATATATATGTATGTATGTATGTATGTATGTACTGTATGTATGTCTTAAGCTTTATATGATGTTATTGGAGATGGTGAAGGACACAAAGGTACATTAGTGCATTAGCTCATTCAGCACAAACTCATTCAGCTCATGCAAAAACACTCTACAGGATGTGCAATCAATATATGTTGGCATACAAGTGTTTTACAGTACAGACGTGGGTAGAATGCAGATGTCCCCACACATGCAGCCATTTCTCTGACTATCCCCATCCGTTTCTGTAGTTTGCCACCGTTTACTTCATTCATCTAACTCATACCTGTGTTACTCTCTGGACATCTGTGTGTGTCGGTGTGTGGTTTCCACTGGGAAACACAATCATGAAAATCACCTCTCTGCAGTCATCCATAAAAAGAAGTGCACATCCTTCCCTTTACCCCTTCCCCATAAAAGCTATTAAGACTTGGAAACCCTGCAGTACTTAACAGAGTTCTGCTAGTTTGGCGTCCTATATAATCTACTAAATTACAACCTTCATTTATAGACCTCCTGGTGGTTAGGTTAGTTAAATTACCCACAGGAGCTACTAAGCAGTAATTACAACTTTTACATCTTAGTGGTTTATAATTGTTAGACCGACCGCAAAAATCCATTGCAGTTGTGAGGAGAGATGCTTAACTAAAGTCTTAGTGTGCTGCTGTATATTATCCTGCAACACTCTCTCATATGGCCATTTCTCAGAAATACAGCATCATTGGTCTCTAAGAAGAGCTTGTAGATCACTTTAACTTTATCTCTTGCAGGCAGAGGAGTGAGGTTCTCCAGTTCTTTAGGCCTGCAGTTTTCAGAGTCACATTTCAGCACACTCCCCGTTTGTCCATTCACATGCTGTTTGCTGCCAGAGGTGCTGTAGACACTGGGGCCGGGCAGGAATGTCCCCCTGACCAATTACTTGATTAGCTTTCTGAGCGCACACAGCGCAGCCAAGGCTAGCCAGCTATAATACACACACTCCCTGCCTCCTGAAACACACACATGCAGATACATGAGCATGTCCACAAGGGCGAACACATACCAGCTAGGGATGGGTCATGATTTTAGATTATTTAAATAGTCGTTATTTTATAAAAATTCAAATAGTTTATGCAACTGTTCATCCCTTGTTAAAACATATACTGTGTATTTCCCTTGTATTAAATGTTGCAGGTGCTGCCTAGTAGTAACATTACTACTGGTAAAACATGGCTTGTTCAGGAGGGGAGGGGAAGGGTTGTGGGTCATGCAGCAATTTTTGAAGAATAACTGAATAATGCCCAGTGATTTTCAAATAGTATTTTTGCTTGGAGTGCTACATGATTCTGTTAGTTGCACATAAACATGTATAAAGTAACATGCTTGTCACATAGAAACACATAGTAGTTGCACACATACATTTTATCCATATATTACTGCCATTTCACTACAATCCACTAATGCCCTTCTTTGCCTCTCTGCAGTAGTCGTCCTGAAGTCGGCCCCTGCTGCTCTGGCTGGCTTAAACTGGTCAAACAGAGTTCATTGTCATACCACATCACATACACAGTCATATGCTCATTTCACTTCACAACAGCTTCACAGGGACAGTTATTCCCCACAGCTGTAATAAAATAACTATTTGATTTGATGCCAAAAGTCATGTTTTGGTATTCTGTTGGAAAGAAATCATTACTTTCCACATTAAATCTGTATTTTCACCTTGTGTGTTGTAAGTTCATTTGTATGAAGGTGTGCCTGAGTTGGTAAAGCACAGAGATAGGATATAAAGGATTAGTTATGACATGATTGGCGTGTTCGATGCTGAATTCCCATCATGCGTTTGACAGATTTTAAATTAGCATGCCTGGTGCGACATGGCCTCTACCCTCCGCACCTGTTACTGTGCTTTCCTTCTTTTTTTTTACCTTCTGCAGTACTTTTCTCCATCAGTCCTATTTGTCAGTCTGTACTATGAATGTTTTCACTACCTATAATTAACTTTCTCAGTACTTTACGTTCAGATCCTCTTTGCACACTCTGTCTCTCTTAATATCCACACTAGTGAGTTATTGTGTTATGTTTACTAATAGTTGATAATAGTTATAAAATGAGTAGCTTAAGTCAAGCAACCTGATTGGTTCATAGCTGTGATATAATACCCACATACCACTGCTGTGATGTGTCTAATCTTTGCACTTTTAGTATCACTCCGCAGCCGAGGAAAAAAACGTTCATCGTTTAGATTCAGTGTCACGGGTGGATGACTTTCACCAGGTTACAAGGTTACAGCTACAACAAAGTTAGCTGCTAAAACGTGCTACAAAAAAATCCACCTGCCAAATGACATATAATACTATGTAAAGAGGACTATATATTGCCCAGAATATGCAAGCAAGCAGCAGAAATACACTAACCACTGCTTCCGCATTAATAAAAAAAATTTAGAGATATGATGTGGATGTTGGCATGAGAGATTATGACTGGCAACGGAAACACAGGGAACGGAGAAACATCCTCGCTATGCCAAGCAACACACCTAACGAAAAAGGCAAGCCCAGTACAAGCAGTTACCAAAGTCAGCCTGCTGATGTTGGACAGTTTTTTGTTGGTTTCACAATAAAAGGCAACATACAGGTACAGTAATGTAAATAAAGAGCCAAATAATTAAATCAATATTGGCTAATACTAGCCTGTGATGAAAAATGAAATATACTAGCTGTTAGTGTACGTTCCTTAGCAACTGCATCAATATGTGCAGACAGGAGGGCCAATTTTATTGTGAACATTATTATTTATTAATTTAAAAAAGAAATTAAATTGGAATGTGTCTATAAGTTTCATAATGCCATACTTGATGATCGTGCTTCGTGACGGGTTGAACTAGCCTCTTGATACAATCACAACATACCACGGTCTGTCGTGAGCTATTTCTTAATTATTCCCCTCACTGCAATCATTCAGTCCTCATCTGTCCATCTCTACATTTGTCCGCTCTGTCATCTGGACCAACTTGGATGCTGTCCATGTATTTGTTAAAACACCAGGGAACGGTCTGTCTTCTTGCTTCATGACACCATTGTAAAAATGCGCAGATTGACCAAAGGCTGCTGTGTTTGTTTTTCTTGTTTGTCCTTGTCTCTTGACAGAGTGATCTGATTTTGATGGAGCTGGCTGACATGCTTGTTACTACTAATTGACACAGAAGGGAAGTGCTCCAATCTTTTGGGATGTAGTGTTGTCTTGTTTGCCGATATTGACACTTGGTGTAGCAAATTCCCTGAAACTACAGTGAAGATAAGAGGCTTATCCCTCCCTTGATAGAGAAGTTAACTACAAACAAGACAAGCTTGTAGGGATTTATTGTCTTTCTCCACTTGGTGGATACTCCACTGGCCATACACTCTCACTCCTTTTTTTTTTTTAAGTTCCACTTTCATCTAAACTGCTCTCTGCTTTACTCTGCTCCTGTAGGAGTTGATGACCAAATTGATAACTGAGACTCCCGACCATCCAATCCCTTTTCTCATTGATCACCTGCAGACCAAGCAAGACAGCCCTGGCAAGCTGCACAGAGCTCTCTCTGGCTCCGCAGCACTGTGGGCGCAGAGCTCCCCAGGTCAGTACACATGGATGCACGCATAATGTACACATCATAGGTTTTATAAGGATGGACGACGTGTCTCATCTTCCTCTTCCTGATGTCAAAATATCTCAAATGGGAGCTGCCATCTTGAGATTTTTGAGCCAGTGTTCGCACAGTAGTGATTTAGGGCCTTGAGCCACGTTAGCAAAGTCCTCACCAGCCAAACATGGCCGTACCTTGCTAGCGTGAGCCACCTAGCTGCTGTGTCTGCACCACGGTATCTGTTTGACTAGATAGACACAACTAACCATAATATCTCTATAATTATGTAATGAAAATTAACATATTGTATTACACAGACTCGTGTCAGTTATGGAAAGTGAAGTTACATCTCCTCTCACGTACAGTTCTCAAGCCCTGTCACTCAGAGCAGCTGTCAATCACAGCTGACAGTTTTGACTCCTTTTTTATAGCATCAAATAACTAATTAAACCCAAACTTAATCAGAAAAATGAACACTTGAACATACATCAGCGTGATAAGAACTATATTAAATGACAGAATCCATCTTTGGGAAAAATGTATTTGACATGCACTTTGACTTTTTAGTTTGGGTCATGTCCCATCTGTTAACATGGGGGGGGGGGTCAAACATCTTGATTGCCACTAGAATGAGGCTTTTTTATTCACACATACTCTTCCTCACAATACACACAGTTTCTGATAAATGTAAACTCGCAGAGAGACGACAGAGCTTGCAGAGTAAACTCTGCCTGCATTTATGCTTTCTAGAATTTGCATAAGGGACATTTTGAGCAGAAATTGTGACTATCTCTCCCGACAGAAAGCAAAAACCCTCGAAGGGAGAACAGCAACTATGAGAAGCCATGGCAAATTCATCCAAAGAAACCGAAAAAGTCCAAGAGCGACCTGGCTGTTTCGAGCATCTCTCCTCCTTCACCAGAATCCAAGTCTTGTAAGTTTCTCTTTTTTGTACTTAGCAGCAGTTTTCTGAATTTTTTTGGGTGATTACGTTGATTGCACAGACACACACATACACACACAATCCACTTTAGAATATGAAGCTTCACCATTTTGATATTGTACCTGTTGTATCAGTTGTATCCCAATTACACGCTCCATTGACTTTAATCTCCATTTTTAATTTGATATAATTATATCTAATTAAAGTTAGTCACAGTGTATAGTCCAGCGTCCTCCTCCCAGCCTCCCACAGCCCTGCAGATGAGTTCATTATAAAGTGCCACTTTTTTACACTCTTGCTGCTGCACTGCTACGCACTGAAGATGAATTGTTCACAAAGTTCTCGCATTAATGCAGATGAGAAGATCTCTCCGGCGGTAACCTTTTTTTTTGTTAGTTCTGTAATAAATTGCTATAGCTATGATGTTAGAATGAAGTATGACACTTGGTACAATGAGGCTAGGTCAAATAGGGAGCAAGCAGAGCCATAGACCACTTCAATAATTTAACATTGTGCTTCGTCAGTGTCAGACCAAGGCTATTTTAGGCTGCGGTCTGAGCATTTCTCACAATCGAGAGGAAACGGGATGAGTGCATGAAATGAGAGGGAGAAGTCGGAATAAAGTAAGCGACACTCAGTGCATCGAGGTGTATTTAAGTCATGAGCGTTATGAGAGTAAGAAGCCTTCAAAGCTACACTCAAAGTCAAATCGCATGAAAAATACATGCATAGGTGTTTTGGTGTGCGGAGCTCATGAAAAATTGAAATCAAAAGAACTGCTGCTCATCATTATTGTACAATAAAGCACGAACACAACAGTCGTAAATATATGGAGGTTGCACTAATGCTTGATGGGTTTTTTTTGTGCACAGTTTGGCGAAGGGTTGAAACGCTTTGGCCTCACTTCTACTGTACCTGTGTGATGCTTTAATGGCGGCCTTAGTGGGAATTGAATCCTTAACCCTTAATCTAGGCTATTAATGCGCAGCTCCTTGCAGCAGCAGCAGCACTACAACACAGAGAGAGGACAGAAAGGCTCTCCTCGCTGGAAGTAATGAAATCATTTTTTTTTCTCCAGTCTGTTTTTGGCAGAGAGGTTTGCTGTGTGTTTATGGTTGTTACAATGCCAAGCAGCTTAGTCAGAGTAAACAAGGGTAGAGGATGGCAGATTGTTGCAGCAGTGCTGTCACACAGAAGGGCGATACTTACTCGCTCCACCTGTCATTATGTATGCGTTTCATTCACACATGCGTAAAATTTATTCTAAAATCATTTCCATTATATCCTAGTAAACGTGTTGGTTCAGGCAGCAGACAGAGGCTAGTAGACAACCAGTGCATTTGTTTGGCAGCTCTTCACTGGTTTTTCATGTTAATTCAAATGCAGCTGTGTTAGAGCGTAAGAACGTTAGATATGGATGAACTACATGTAATTCCTCCCCCTATAAAAGAAAATGGCTCATTCTTTTTATAAATGATGTCTGAATCCAACAGTTTATGAATTAACCATCATATAGAAACTGAGGGACGCTGCTAGAAGACGTGGGCAGGATGTCAGTATATGGGTCACTTCCTACTCCTGTTTTGAGTTGTTTTAAATGTTAATCAAAGAGACTAACAGACACTGTCCCCTGGCCTCCGTCCAGTGAGCTCTGTGCTTCTGGAAGAGACATGTTGACTTTTCTGCCAGTGTTTCCATTCCACTCCGTCCTGCAGTAATTCACAAAGTCGTGTTTGGACAAAGTGGCGTTTACAGATCACATTACAGTGTTTTTTTTAAGTTCTTTTTTTTTTTTATAATATTTGGTCAGACTTATTGTTGATGCTTATAGAAGCTCAATCAGATTCATTTATCTGTGTTGCTTTCAGAAGATCTGACAGAAAATATGTGTATGTTTCTGTTTGTATGTCCAGTGCCACGGTCAATCGAGTACCCGTCCTGGGACTGGAGGGAGAGCCGGGACTTTGACGAGCTCAACCACATCCTGCAGGAGAGCAAGAAGCTGGGCAAGGCCCTGGAGAGTCTGTCACGCAGTGAGTGGCCGTATCTCGGCAAAGTAGCCATGTTTAACACTTCTTAACATACAGAACTAAAGCATAGGCCCTTTCTGTAAAAGTCACTGTAAATCCTGAGAGGAAACCGGATTGAGAGGCTAATCTTACGGGCCCCCCACTAAGCTTGAAAGCAGCCTAAGCTGGAATTTTGAACTGTATTACAGATACTTCTCTATGCTCAAAAGCGTTTTCTTCTCTCTGCAGGCATCGCCATCTCTGATGAGCTCGACCAGGTAGATAACAACAAGACTTGAGTCTTTATAATCACATCTACAGGTGTTGATAGAGCTCTGTCACTCATCACTCTGCAGCGTCACTCATGCTACATCAAATACAAGCCATGTTTAATAACTTTCACTTGGCTGACAGAGCAGCACAGCTTGTTTTCTGATGGTGAACTGCTTTCTCATGGGAGTGATATGTGAGAGTGCTAACTTCAGTAAGCATGTCTCCCTCTCCCTTGCCACTACAGTGTGCATCTTACACGTAAAAGCTTTGTCTGAGCTCCGTCTTTGTCCTCGCCTGGCCCCAATTCTCTCGCAAACACAATAGTGCTGCGGCTGCCCGGGCTGGAGATGCTGGAAATGATGCGTTTGGATGACAGACGCAGAGAGACTTCACTTTTTGCTCAGTGTGGCAGTACATGTCCAACATCCTTGGCTCTCCGCCCAGAGATTTTCCTTCTTTCTCTGAGGAACTGGACAGTGAATGAATACTAAACACCTGCTCTGATCATGCAGAGACAATAGCATTTGATATTATTCTGGATTTAGTCAAAGACAAGCAGACATATCTTTCAGATGGGTTGTAAATGTGTGCTGGCTGGCTTTGGGAGCAGAATGGGAGGGAGACAGATCTCAGACAATACTATGGTGCTTTTTAAAACTAAGAATAGACAATTGTTAT
This sequence comes from Pterois miles, assembly GCA_947000775.1. NCBI lineage: Eukaryota > Metazoa > Chordata > Actinopteri > Perciformes > Scorpaenidae > Pterois > Pterois miles. The sequence goes on from CAMQGK010000028.1 coordinate 14,856,730, forward strand.
TGTGAAGAACACAGTCTTGATTAATTTCATTACATTAGATTTCATAGTGTTGCGATTAAGTTTTTGTTTCCTTCTGTGTCCTTTTTCATTAAATCCTCATCTTTGTCTTTCTGTCTGCCCTCTTCAGTCAGTTGTGTTGCCTCTTACTCTTTCTCGACTGCTCTTTCAGAACTTGGGAGGTTATAACTCAGTGGTGCGCCCTCGGGTGGTGGGGGAGTGGGTTGGTCGGGAAGAGGAGGACGCGGACCCGCTGGCTTCTGAGATGCTGCAACCCCCCGTCCCTCGGGCTAAAACTGAAGTATGCTGGAGTGGAGACAGCAGCCCTGCTGGGAGGTTGGTGATTGGCATTATAAGTGCGTGTGTGTGCATGTGTGAATTTAAATGGAAAAAAGTTTAAAACTTCAAGAAAGTTCACACAGCTATTGTTGGTTCTTTAAAAATGAGGAGGTAGACTTCTAACTGTGGCTGCCTGAGGAATGCCCATCTGAATGGGTTTGATAATCCCATTTCAAAGGCGCGATTAAACATGCTTGCCATGATACTACTTCAACCCAATTTCGAATTAAAGCTAACCTCATTTCTGTACGCTCAAGGCCAGAGGAACTTTGTGCTTGTTATTTTAAAAATGGACAGTTTTTTGACAAAATAAGTGTGTCATGCTTTAAACTGCGAAATTGTTTGTCGTCCTCTCAGGAAGCTTTTTTTTTTTTAATGTAAATTCATGTGTTTGCAAAACTATCCAAGTTCCAAATAGCCTGGCACCTCTTGGACTTCTCTGCCAGATGTTACTATTGCTGTGTGTGTGTCACTGCAGCTGCTGATACAACTAATTAGAGGACGATTGGATATAAAACCATAAATCATGCGCGGGCCTGAGCTGACATACACACAGTGTTAATCTCATTAGGTTACTGTATGGGTGGATTATAGGGAGAAATCACTTAGTTCAAAGCCTGAGCTGGGAGATAGGGATGTGTGTGGGCTCACTGATGAGCTCTGCTCTGTGTGTTTAGAAATAAGACGGCTTCATGTTTACCTATGAAGAGGTGTGAGGAACTTGAGCAGCTGTGTGTGTTTGTGATGGTGCAGCATCCCAAAATGATCACAGCCCCCTCTCTTATTAACTGGGGGAGTATTTGGCTCATCTAATAGATCATTTATATCAACTCTTAATTGCATTTACTGGGATACTTACTCCCACTTCATATCCTGTTTGGGGATTGAGACCACTTTCATATCCTTTGAGCTGTTTTCTAGCCAAGCCACAAAGTCAGAAATAGGGAGATCAGAAAAAAATGGTTAGGATTGGTGTAGGTTTTCTAACTGTGAGGTTCGCCTCCTCAGGGGGCGAGTTGAAGGGAAGGGGGCACAGAGGGAGAGACACGAGGCAAAGATGTTGCATGATGTAAAAATTACAGGTGCATTCTAACAACAAAATAATGGGAGGTTTGTTACTGTACTCACTTTGGCCAGAAACATGCCTGCAAACTCCTCTTCAAAATCATTTCAGTAAAGTTTAGAAATGTGGAGGGGAAATGTCTGAAGATGTCTGGATGTGATGTGTTGCGGGGGCTTCTGATGATGCAAAGAACCCTGGGGTGCTGGATGTGATGAGAGCTGGAGGTGAATGAAGGTAGAGGAGGGCTGCATCGATTTTTTTTTTTTTTTTTTTTTTTTTTTTTGGGGCAACTGGCCGCCAGTAGAGAGGAGAGTGGTTTAAAAGATTGACAGCAATGATATGATTGGCTTATGGAGATCAAAATCTGGTTGGTTTAACTGAAAGATGATGATTATGATTTTTTCCTTTGTTTTGATAGTGAGAGAGGCACAGGAAAGGCAGAAAGAAAGAGAGGATGGCCAAACCCCAGTGTCCACACTCAGGGACTTTGAGGTGCGCTCCAGCAAAGTCTGTGAGGGTTTAGGGCTGTCCTACTGTCAGATCATCAAGTGCTTGAGGGCTCTCTTGCAGACATTTTTGGTCCTTTATGCACATTTTCATTAAATCTGCATTGCATTTCTGCAGACTTTGCAAGAGGGAATTACCCACAATTCATATCTTTGTGACGTTGAACACGAAAGCCTGGCCTATTTAATTTACACAGAATCATTACATCAACTTTAAGGATTTAAGATTGTACATAAAAAAAAAAACCCATGAAACTATAAAAACTATACTAAACTAAACTATATTACACACCTGGTTTATTCATCAGCCATTTCTTATGTTTTTGCTTCATCATGCTATTTGGGGGGCTGCACGCTGGTGCAGTGGTTAGCTCTGTCGCCTCACAGCAAGAGGGTTGTAGGTTCAAATCGGGCTTGGCGCCCTTTCTGTGTGGAGTTTTTATGTTCTGTTTGTGGGTTTTCTCCTGTTTTTTTGGCTTCCTCCGACAGTCCAAAGACATGCAGGTTAGGTTAACCGATGACTCCAACTTGCCTGTAGATGTGAATGTGAGCATGAATGGATATCTGTCTCTATGTGTGTCAGCCCTGCGATGGGCTGGTGACGGATGTACCCCGCCTTCACCCAATGTCAGCTGGGATCGCTTCCAGCCCCGCGACCCTGAACGGCATAAGCGGTTGCAGATGGATGGATGCTGTTTTGACTAAAATGAGTAAATTAATTATTTGACAATAAAGCTACTTTCAGTCTCCAGCAAACCAAGCAGTAAAAAACAAAAAAATCCACAATTGGCGTTAGGCAACGTGATATCTAGTGGCACAGAGCTGTTCCATTCCTATTTATACCATTGTAGTCATTTATGAGGTGATGTCAGTAAAGTCCCTGAGGGTTCAGGGCTTATGGCCTTAGGGAGGTGTTGGGATTGGGTTGATGACATGCAGCAAAGGGCCCTGACCCACACCCAAACTGAGACCACTGTGGCAAACAGTCGTAATTGTTCGCATTCTACCAGGTGAGCTACCATGGTGCCCCATAATAGCTAATTAAGTACTTTTAATGGTGCCAATTTGGCAAAATGTGAAGTACAGGCTAAAAAAGAGGATGCTGTTGTCTCAGTTTTGTCTGTTCAATCAATCAATCAATCAATCAATTTAAGATCAGTTAAAAGTAAGGTTAGGTTAGGTTTATAATTCGTATCAGATGAGATAAAAGTGACCACTCTGACCAAGTGGGAAACTGCCAGCGCAGACCATCACTGCCCTATTTCAGTCTTACTAGGCCATCCCCTCTGATGCTCATACATTTTTGAGACGCGAGTCCCCACATGTTCTTTCCTGACCTTATTTGTCAAACCAGTCCATCTTCCTCCTCTTACTTTGGTAAGTTTACTTGTTTTTATTTTGGAGCTCCTTGCTCCTGTCCCTCATTCTGGCCCACCCTGTCACTCTGGACCATAAGGAGAGCTGACAGGTGGTGGTGGCTCTCTGTATGATTGGCTGCGAAGTCTAGATGGATAAGTGCACGGGGCACTTGGGAAATCAAGATGCAACTGTGGCAGAAGTGTATTCAAGGAAATGGCTTATTTTGACAGTCTGTCCTGTGGAATGGGACTTCCTTATCACACGTCTGTTGGTGCTATAAACTGTACTCCCCTCTCTTACCCTGCTGTGCTATATTTCTCTTATATTTTTCCTCTTAATACAGTACCTTATTACACATAACAGGGAAAGATCATGATAGCCAGCTACCCCTGCTTTGATTTTATTTGGTCTTATTTATCTTCTTTTAATGACCTGAGGTTGATCCCGGCGGGTGGAAAAAATTGCTGACACTGTTGAAGCTGCGAGCAGGCACAGTGAGCCAGAGATTTTCATAGCAGATATGAGCACATAATATGGTGCAAAGTAATAAAACTACGTTTGTTTTGATATATTACAAATATATTTATAATCAAAGTCTGCGTAGGGAGGAGGTTGGATGGGTCAAACAGGACTTTCACCCAGGAGATCGCTGTTCCTGTCCTGTGTGAAACAAAGTCAACATTCCCTTATTTTCATTTACATCAGTAGCTCATTGACATCATAAATGTAGTCACCTTAAGCCACACCATTATTTATTTTTTTTTTTGCTAAACATAACCAAGTAGTTTCGTGGTTTTTTTTTTGTTTGTTTTGTTACGCTTTAAACGTTAACCACATGTTTACACTGTGACTGTAATCCATGAGAAAATACATTTCCCTCTAAACAAAATTGAGAATGCAGTTAAGTTGTAGGGGGATGTAATTTTGGAGGAGATGAGGTTGCAGCTCCTGATTTTTAATATATTTTTTGTTGTTCTCAACATACTTTCTCTGCTGTACTGTGTAAAAGTTTAACCTTCCAGATTAAATGATTGTTTACAATCACAGGAAAATGTTCAACTTTTTCCCCAAAGGGTATAGTTAGATAAGAAGACGAAAAGAAATTGCGTTGGGCAGAATCGCACCAGCCACCTTTCCTCGCCCATATTAGCAGATCTAATTATCTCAGAAATACCATATGGAGAGTACCAAGAAATATCTGTCATCTTATGACCCTTCCCCATTATCTGTAAATAGAAGTCATTAAACTGAGATTAGCATCAAATTAATACTCTTCCACCCCTCTAATCCACGCCTTCAGCCTGTGGGATGTGGAAATTAATTTCGTCAATGTGGAGGCAATGCAGAAGTCTGCCTTCATAATTGTTTCGGTAGCTTTAACTTTATAGGAAGGATATTTTATTTGGTAATTTTTCAGCCGTTCTCTGCTAAGTAACACAGTTTCACTTGGGAAAAGAAAAGCGAAGAGAAGCATTTGATTTCTTCCTCTTCATGTATTGTTTTAACCGGCCCTGGGGACAGCCTGAGAACTGATGCCAACAGTTATGGTGCTGTAGTAAACTGTGACACAAATGGATCCTGCAGAAAAATAGTGTATTTCCATTGCTGCATCCTGTTGTTTGTTCATACAGTACAGAATATATTGTAAACCTTGGCATAAGCCTTGTATGTAATGTCAGTTAAATGCAAAAAGAACACAAACATAATGGCAAAAAAACAGTTTTCTTGCTCATACATTTTACATTTTTTAAATAAAAAATCAGCTTTTTCCTTTGTTTTACCTCAATGAATAAGTGATTAAAACAATAACTAAGTTGTCTCCCTGGGTGTCATCCATGCCATCTTTGTTTAATACTTTTGATTATTGGCTCTTCTGCTGACTAAAAACTACATGGGACACTTTCAACACCTCATATCCCTCTACATGTTTAGAAACCTCCTCTTCACAGGCCAGGTCTTTGCCCCCCCTCCCACCCACAGCCATTTCTCTGTTGCTCACCTCAGAGCAATTATCCCTCCTTATCTCCGCCCTGCTAACCATTTATAGCAAGGTGTTCTGCACCTGCATGGCACTTGAAATGATTGCATGTTGTTTTGTCCCTAACAACTATGGAATGGCTGCCAAATGCTACTAGTTGTGAAACACCCTTTTAATGTAGTCACACTTTCAAATGCAGAATATTGTCACTGCTTGGATACAAGCCTGTTAGATTACGATGAGAGGATGTAATTACTATATGAACACAGTTATTATAATACGTGCTAATTTTGTAGGTATATTTCTCAGTAGCTGAAAGCATGTTATTGTGAATGATGATTCACATTCAACTTTCAAGCTCTTTATAAAGGCTAGAGGCTGTGTGTGGGAAAATAATCAGCAACAACTGATGTATTTTAAGTCCTCATATGTTAATATGTGTCAATAAATGGTGATCCAATTTTTTATGGGGGTGGAAAAGTCTTTTAGCTTGTGAGCTCTTAAGCCCTGACTCCACTTCTGCTTGCCTCCTTAGCCTGAAAATGGAAACTAAGACCAAAGGGCTGAGGGAGCAGCAGCAGCATCACAAGAAGCTCCTGGCAGCCATGTTGTCCCAGGACTCCTTTGATTCAGTCCATAGCCCCGCCCCCTCCATCGCAGAGGAAGAGATGGAGGACGAGGACGATGCCATGGAGCTTCTGGGTAATGTCTCTACTTTTTTTAAGTACACAGACACGAACTGTAAACTTTGCTGCGCAATGAAATGAATCAACGTGACACTTTTCTGTGTAGCTGCATTTCATCGAATTCTGCTAATCAAATGCCACTGATCATAATACGAGGCTGCCTCTGAGCCACACTGTGTGTTGGCAAATGTGTGAGACAGACATCTGTTTTCTTACCATCCCACATTCATTGAGAACAGCTTGCTGTGTGGATTTGTGAAACCCAAACATAGCTGTAACATTTCACGTTTTCAGGAGTTTCTTTGCAGAGTTTTCAATATTTTTTCATGAACTCTTTGACCATGCAAGTTTTTTTTTCTGATAGAATCACTTTGTTCTGATATTCAGAGGTCTGGAAATTTCCATTCTGACTTGAGCATTAGGTGTGTTGAGTTTAGGGCAACTAACAATTATTTTCATTGTCAATTAAAAAGTGTTGATTATTTTCTGGAATAATCAATTAGTTTGGTTTTTCTAAAAGAAAATGGTGAGAAATGTCGATCAGTGTTTCCCAAAGCTCAAGATGGCGTCCTCAAATGTTTTGTTTTGTCCACAACTTAAATATATTCAGTTCACTGTCATAGAGGAGTAAAGGAAAACAGAAAATATTCACATTTAAGATGCTGGAATCTGAGAATTTTTAGTATTTTTATTCTTGAAAAAATACTCAAACTAATTTATTAATGGATTGTCAAAATAGTAGCAGATTAATTTAATAGTTGACAACTGATCAGTTACTTGTTGCAGCTCTAGTTGAGTTGACTTTGGGGTACTTTTTCTCAGTCCTAAAACTGTTGCTCTTACTGTGCTGTTGGTAGTAGTAGTAGTGCAATTATTTTCTTTGGCTGCATTAATATACTCAAATGCACCATGTTCAGACATCCTCTCTGGGAATTATGGAAAGCCATGTTGGTAAAAGTGTAAAAGCACTTACAGAGAGAGACTCTGTTTGAGGAAAAGATGAAATGAAAATGATGGAAATTAAATGTAAAGGTCAGCTTAAACAGTTGCATATACTGTATGTGGACCTGTAGACTGTATGTAATGGCTGGATAGCTTACATAGTTTGGCCAGATGCTTTCAGCCAGTGAGTCTAGGTATTCACTGACAACTGAAGAATCACAAAGTAGCTCCAATTTATTTACTTTTTGTGTTCACATTCCTTCGTGGCCGTCATGCGACACCTTAAGATGGATGAGTGGGTGAGGAAAAGGGCGGAGAGAGCATCTGATGTGAGGTCTTGTTTTGGTTTTATTGAGTGGAGAGTCTTAGAGCTTGTCAGCCCGTCTATGTGCAGACTCGGGATGTGATACCTAACGCCAAATTGAATTTGTCGCCTGAAATATTTTGTGTGGTAAAGCACTCTCTGTTTCTCTGTCACTTGTCCTTCCACTCTCTCTGCTGTGTGGTAATCTTTACCTGCAGGGGTGAGTCTCTGGAGTAAAGTAGCTTCCTCCTGTACTGTAACACTACTTTAAATGGAGGTCATGCACACACACAGCAGCTGCCACAAAGGAAACAGCACAGATTTTAGCACTTGTAAGATTTATTGCATCATCTAATACTGAGAAAAGTAGTCACCTACTTTCTTCTACATTAGCTAACAAATGCCTGACACACAGTACATCTTTGAGGAATAACAACCGACTCCTTACTTTTATTTCCCCGTGTCTACAACATGAGCCCCAATTATAGTGCTTCAGCGTCTCCGCTCAGAGCTGCTGCTCTGTGGTGGCACACAAGCTACGTATGTGTTAGCTCTCTGCTCTTCTGTCACAGCACCGAGGCACTTGTGCTTGTTAGCAGGATCTTTTCATCGGGGTTGTCCAAAGGGTCATGTTTCGTTACTGATGTGAGTGGCATACAGGTTGCACACTTGAAAGAAACATCTCCTGGATGCACTGGGACGCATCATCAGCGATGTATCCTGAGCTCATTGGGTGTTTCGGGTCTCGCAACATCAGACACCCTCCCCCAGGTGACCCAGCCGGGGTTGATCATGCCCCGACTTGCGTCCCAGTAGCAACCCACGGATCTGCCCTTTTGAGCCACAGCCACCTCGTGGTAGATCCAGCTCAGCTTTATGTGTTAAATTGTTCTGGTCGTAAATCAAAAATAAAAATGAATTAATTAAAATACATTTTGTGTATACGAGTTTGGAACATCATGATCAAAGCATGTAATGGTCATCCCCATGCTCACTTATGTCGCATAAATAATGTCACTACAATGAAATGGCTTCTATAGGGACTAACATCACCACTCATGAATACAGTTGGGCTCATTGGATCCACAAGAGTCTCAACTTTACAGTGATTATTTATGTTATTCAGAGACTGTTCAGGGACCACAGTGAATATAACATGTGTGTATTGCATGCAAACAACTGCATGTTTTTGTCCAAAACTGCATATGATTATCATAAAGCAGGCATATCTGTAAAGGGGAGACTCATGAGTACCCATAGAATCCATTTTCATCCACATATCTTGAGGTCCGAGGTCAAGGAACCCCTTTGACAATGGCCACATTAATTTAACATAACGTTATTTAGACAAACAAGTATAACATTGTTTTGATAGCAGAATCTTCACTCTAGCTTAGCCATACCCTCTGAAAGACAGAATAGCAACCAGATCTTCTGATTTCTAACAGGTTAAAATTGATTTGGAAAACTGTGGTTGATTCTGAATTCTGCTGTATTTGATTTTGTAGTAGGCCCAGTGTTTGTTGCTGTGAGACGGCGTCACATTTCCGAATGCATTGATTTTATTACCACATAATGTTAATGTGGACCTCAATTGTATTTATGTATACTATACTGAGAGAGCAATACGTAAACACAGAGCTTTCTTTATGTTTTTATCAGTCCAACACAGCTGTGACCCAGGACAGCAGTATATAATGGTGATAAATGCAGCCATAAAGCAGGATGTTGATGGTCTGTGATGGCCCTTCTTGATCATACTTCTAGGAACGTTCCCCCCAGTGACTTTTACAGTATGGTCCGAGGCAGTAATTCAAAGGAAATAATGCAGCGAGGTCATTTCTGATTCTCTGCTGAGGCCAGGTCTCCGCAGGGACCACTGCCACTGTGTTGACTGTCACTCTGAGTGGCCTGCCTCTCTACTGTAGAGTTGATTAAAGTGATGCTAACATGCTGCATCCCTAACCCTTGGAGAAATGAATGACCCTCAGGAGGATCTCTGGGTCTCATTTAGAAAGAGGGTCTTGGCACAAATTCTGTGGCTCTGACCAAAAGATGACGGATGGTCTTTGGCAGGAATAGTGATACTCTGATAGCATATTGATCCCTGAAAGACATATTTATCTTCTTCCTCGCTGCTGTCCACATGAAGGTTAAAACATATGGTGAGCTGCTCAGCAGCACGTCTGGAGCTGGTAGGGATTCAGTGACTTGCTCAAGGACTCAGCACACAAGGCAGGGTCCTTCCTGTTCAGTAGGTTAAATTTGTTAATCAGTGGATGCAAATGTTCTCCAATATCATATGATACATCATTTCTCTGAAGAAAACTAAATGAAGTTTTGATTAGTATTTAAGATATAAACAGGATAAGGGCACAGTGAAGAACATAAGCTATATTCACAGAGCCTCCCCTCTGCTAAACAGCCTCGTCCTCTGTTAGAAAAGTAAAAAACAACATTTTTGGTTATTAAAACAAAAAAGAAAAAAGCCAAGTGTCAGGGAGAAGAAAAGCATATTAAATATGCATGATTATCAAAAAACAACACCAGATAATTCTATTAAAAGTTCCTGAATAGCAGGAAAGCTCATCTCTGATGCAATATTCACAGGAAATAATCTGCTCAAAATTCATCCAAATCGCTCCTTTTACACAGACCTCCTGCAGTTATTGTGTTCACTATTTGGGTTACTTGTGCAGTTTATCAGTTGTTCTGTTCTGCCATTGTTATGCGTTGAATATAATATGAAATATCTATAAAATATGTCACTTAGGTTGTGAGTTATACAGTGATAAAAAGGTTGGGATCTACTGCTGTAGATGAAATTTGTACAGTTATCTAATGGAGACCTTCCATTGATAGGAGTGTTTCTAAATTCCATAAGGATCATAATAGACTCATTTTTTTGCGCTCAGGTCTCTTCATTTTGAACAATAAATTGTTAGTTGCTCAGAAGTTTTCGGGCTGTCCTTGTCCAAAGAAATTCTTAGTCGACTAATTGATTAGTTGATGTAATCGACAGATCTTTAAAGTTTCTCCACATAGAATCACAGAAAAGCACAACTTTAAGGCTTGTTTACCAGAGGTGTGGTCATCACTGTTTTAAAAATAAGTCATTCAGCATGGAAAAAGCACATGAAATGACTGATGGACTAAAAATATCTTAGTCGACTTAGATTAAACCAACCTATCAGTCCACTCATCGACTAAGAGGGGGCAGCCCTACCCTTTATGGTCTCTTTCATGATGTAGTCATTGGGATATGAGAACATGGCGTGCGTGAGTGGCCGCCTGTTACAGCAGCTCCTGCTCATTCTAGAGTTTTTCTCTATTTTCTATTATGTATATACTAATTTATTTTTATTTGTATTGCTGTGAATGTAAATTTCCCCACTGTGGGACTAATAAAGGAATATCTTATCTTATCTTACACTACCAGAGATTGTTGGAGGTATGCTATCTGTTTAAGCATTTGCTTACGATGACCTCTAGTGGCTAAAATGTTGTAGTACAGCTGCTGTTTGTAAAGCCTGTTAGAAAGCACAGAGAAAGGTCAAAAAGTATTTCAAAACGGTTCACGTATCACAGAGCCAAATGTGCATTTGAAACTGGCAGAAAAGTATGCGTAAGCTTTGATACTGAACAGTGATCGCACATAAGACAGACCGTTAAAATGAAGCTTCACAGTTGCACAAATGACTATCAAACACATTTTAACTTTGCTTCTTTAAACCAGACATCGGCTTTCATGTACCTACACATATCTCAACTTTTCAAACATCTTGCTCACACACACACACACACACACACACAGTGTTTTGTTCGGTATACTGGAGAGAACCACATGTTAACTCCAGATCCAGTTGTTTTCTTATCAGTTGAGCAGAGCTTCGTTCATCACACCTGTTAATTGGCCCTGAGCCTCCTTGATGTGTTGATTGCTGGTGTACAGAGAAATCTACGCTACCCAAATGAGAGCAATTACATTAGTGATAAACAAACAGGTCCCATGGTGTGGGTGTCATAGTCACATGTCCAAACCTCTGGAGGACGAGGAGAGGAGAGCTCAGAGCCACAGTGAACTTTAAACATATTGCATGATATCCACAGGGAGGCAGGAAAGGAGCACTAGTTTGTCCCACTGTGTAACAGCTACAATGTCTGCCAGAGAATAAGATGTGTTATAAAAGCAATCTCAGTAGATACATCAAAGTTAGCAACTAATCCCCATTTCCATATTAAACAGAAGGGGTTTTTAGACTGTGTCTTTTTGCCAACACCTGGATAAGGAGCTTATGAGACAATAATAAGATCCTCTTGGAATGGTTTACAGTGCTGCTAGCCAAGGTGGTCCAGTTTGAATACAATTATGAAAACTAAAGACATGGCTTAAGGTTGATTTGTTTTGTTCCAAAAAGAGAAAGTAAAAGCTTAGAAGCTTATTGATTCTCTAGCTGCTCTCCGGGATGGCACCGTATTTTCCCAGTTGTTGTCATTAGTTCTGCGCTTAATATTTGCCACAGTCAAAGCCATATTAGAAATGAACGTGACTCACATGTTCTTGTAAAGCCATGCGGAAAATGTCAAGATTCAAGCTTTCGTCGGGCATCAAGGCCGCAAGTTTATACTGATTTGACATAAGAAAAGAGCCGAGTTCAGTGTGTGGGGAGACACACCCTGCATTTGGCCTTGGAGTGTTATTTTATGGTAAGTTAATGAGACGCGTTAGCCAGTTCCCCTGCTGTAAATTTACTGCTCTCGTCATCCTCGATGGAAGTATTCCATTTCAGAGACATACCCTTTGGATTCTCAAAATTTAGTTTAGTGTTTATGTGTATTGAATAAGTAGTATTTACATGCCTGTAGGCACTGAAAACGTGGTCATATTGCTATTTTTTAACTTAAGTGTATTCTGTAGCAACATAAACTCTTGTATGGTATGACGGAGAGTCAGATTATGATATGAATGTTAAGCTTTTAAGGTACAGTGTGTAGGACTCGGCAGCATCTAGTGGTGTGTGTAGTGGTGCAGACCCAATTGAGCACCCCTCCGTTCACTTCTTCAAAAGCGACAAAACCATGGTAACACAATTTACCTTGCTCAGAGGTCATCCTTGCCATAATACCACTACTTTAGGAGCAACAGGGGTGTCTGTAGCTCAGTGGGTTCTTTGAGCAAGACACAATCAAGATGGGTTAAATGCAGAGGTCAAATTTCATGTATGTACCTATATGTATATGATGATTGTAATAAAGTTTAAGTTGAGTTTAACAGAAGTTAGACAGCAGCTGGTGGTACCACGGTTTTACACTCTGTGGCTCACATTACCACAGTTTCACAAGCGTGTTAGGGAACTACGGTGGCCTCAGGTAATGTAAAAACTCAAAAGGCTGTTGCTAGAGCCAGAGTTTAGTTTGTCTGCTCTGGGCTACTGTAGAAACATGGCAATCCAACATGGCGGACTCTGTGAAGATGGCCGGCTCCCTATGTAGATATAGCATAGATCTATTGTGAGAGGGGTGAATAATTGATTTTTGTTACAATGGCACTGGAGGGTGGGTATATTGGTTGTTGTTCTTGAAGTTGACTCGTTGGAAGCAGAAAAATGGGCAAGCATAAGGATGTGAATGACTTTGACAAGGGCCAACTTGTGATGGCTAGACGACTGGGTCAGAGCATCTTCAAAACTGCAGCTCTTGTGGGATGTTCCAGGTCTGCAGTGTTCAGGACCTACCAAAAGTGGTCCAAGGAAGGAAAACTGGTGAACCGACAACAGGGTCATGGGTAGCCAAGGCTCACTGATGCGCAACTGATCCAATAGAAGAGCTACTGTAGCTCAAATTGTTGAAAAAGTTAATGCTGGTTCTGATAGAAAGGTGTCAGAACACACAGTGCATCATGGGGCTGCGTAGCCGTAGACCAGTCACGGTGCCCATGCTGTCCCCTGTTTCAGGGGATTAGACACTAATGAAAACAGTTTATTAATATTCCGTCTCTGCTCATAGATCCCCTGAAATGTTGCACACTGCTCCTTTAATTCTTCTCTATTTTTACTCTCTTTACCCCTTCAGGCCCCACAGACATGTTGCCCAGTGAAGAAGTATTTATTGAGTTTTGTTTGTTAGACACTTTCAGACATTACTTTCAACTCAGAGATCCCGTTTGGAGGGTTGTAACATCCATCTCACATGCACACACACTTTTATTTCAGCAGAAAATAGCCAAGATTCTCTCAGTGTGAAACATTCACACAACAGAAATCAGACCCCACAGACCCTTTCAGTGTGCCGACCCACTCTGGCATGATTCCTGAAACAGGAGAGGAGGCCGTGAGAGTAGCGTTACCCACTCTCACTGATTCCCAGTGACAGTGAGGATTTGATGGGGACAGGATGAGGGCATGATGAAGCTATGTCTGATCTTTGATACACACAGGATAAAGCCGTGTCTGCTGGATTAGTTACAATGCCTGTGTGTGGCTCTTTTGTTTGAGGATGTCATATCTTCCTTGATCAAGCGGAGTATGTGGTATCATACAATAGCATTTTTTTTTTAATTCACGGAACAGAAGAATAGGTGGGGGGAGTGAGCCGATCTTTACCACCCTGAGATTGAGTAAAAAATGTTCAGTGTTAGGAGGTCATCTACTACATACAGACCCTTCGCCTCTGAGGGTGATTAAAGTCTTAGCCTTTCAACTCATAGAGGCCTGAACGTTTACTTAGTCCTACTAAATGACTTTCTGTGGTGAAAGAGCAAAGCTGTTCTTATATTAGCTTTATGGCAGATAGGAATGACAAATATTTGTATGACAACTATTACAAATAGCCCTCTGTAAAATTTTTGCCATATATTTGGCATTCCCGGTGAGAAAGATCTAATAGAAATGGTGTTGAAAACTAATATTTAAAACAAAAAAAACTTAAAGTAGCAATACTTTATTATTTAATGGATATTTTACAAGTTAAATCCTGCAATTATTGTTATTGTAATTTTTTTTCAGTCCAAATGTATTTGTATAGCTTCATATACAAAAATAGTTCAGAGTGCTTTACATCAAAAAAAAAAAAAAAAAAAAAACAGCAAAAACTGCAAAATGCAAAACACATAGAAATGCATATACATACACACATATAAAGCAGGCATGCTGCACAGATACGGTGTGTTCATTTAAGAAAATGAGAAAGTGAAAAGGATGGATTTAAAAGAACACAGTGTTGGAGGCAAACTGTTTCTTTCTTTAGGTACCGTATTTTTCGCACTGTAAGGCGCACTTAAAATCGCCCAACTGTTTAACTCAGACACTGATGATGAAGGATTTGATGGATTTGTGGAAGAGGAATGAACTGAAAATTCAGTGTATTGTTTTGTATTTCATGTGTTACAACTGAAAAATGTTGAGAGTTATTGAGTTATTAAATGAATTTGTATTCTTTAGGGTGTAATCACTTGAAAATAAGACTTGTTCAGCTTTTGTTGCCTAAGAAGGAGCCGTTTATATCTACATACGGAGCGGGTCCTTGTCACAGAGCTGGTCGTCATGTTTTTGCAGTAGTGGCTCTAGATCGGGCCACTTCCACCGTAGTTCCTCCTACACGCTTAGCAATCTCAACCTCACCGCTACATGCCGCCAAATCCTGCACACTGCACCTTTAAGCGCTAATTAGCACATGTTAGCATGTTAATATGCTAAACTGAGATGATGAACATGGTTAACATTATACCTGCTTAGCATTCTGATATTACCATGCAGCTGAAACACTGCTATGCCAAAGTACTGCCTCACAGTCACTGTAACATGCCTTATTAGTGTGTAGCTGTAAAAGTGGAGGTAATTTCACCTTTATTTTGTATTGGGTAATTTAAACAATGCATTGTATTTTATAAGCTCATAAGTTTTATATGTAAGATCTGTCAAATAAATAAATGTAATGGAGCGAAACCTAGTACATAAAATGCTCTTAGTCACTTTCCACCAGCGTTGAAAACATTGTGAATATCATTCAACCTTGTGTGGTAATGTAACCTGTTGTACTGAATGGACTGATTGCAGTCTAACATATAAGAGCTGTCTCTTTGTCCTCTGCCTTAGGCCAACATTCAGACTGCCAGAGTTAGCAGACAAGGCACGCACTTCCTGACGCCAGCAGCAACACCCACACACACACACACACACACACACACACAGAGACACACTCCCATTGCCCCCATTGCCCCCTTCATTCTTACCCAAACAACCAAAGACACAACAGTTGCCCTGGGAACAATGTAAACCCACAACACGGCAGTATCATCACGGTGCACTGAGAGGAGGAGGTGGATGAGAACACATATGTCAGTGAGCACTAAATCTTTCATTTGAAGTGGAGGCTTGAAAGGGCTGGGCTCACCTCTGAAGGTTTCGCCGGCGTGATGCTGAAAAGAATGTCGCCAGTAAAAGTCTTAACTGCGCCCAATTTGACGCCTGTAAAAGTCTCTGCGGTGCCGATGGATACATTAATCGAGAGGCAAATTGCTGTGGTACAGTATTACAGTGGTATTACTGGAAGCAATTACCAATAGGCAAGTAGACTTCTGCTAGATTTATAGTATGATCACAGCAGTCATTACGCAGAGCATGGCCTAATACCGGCCAGAATCTCAAGTGTACGTAAGCGCCTTAAATGACCTGAGCAGATTATCTGAATGGAAGGGAGCTGAATGGATGCTGTATTGTGGCTACTGTAGCCAGACAGAAGGAAAAAGATGGCAGATAGACACACAAGGATGATATCTGTGGATAGCGTTGTTTATCTAGAATGACAGATAAAGGACTTGTGTGAATAGATGTATTGTGTATTATAAGTTAATCTCCAAACAGCGCTGTGTGTAGCTTTATCCCAAAGAGTAAAAATAAAGTTGCATCACTGTTTTCTGGCTCCTCTCCACTGCAAAATCAAGATTTAAGAGACAAACAATCAAGTGAGTTATAGACTTGATGTCATTATGCAGTAATTGGTGTGTAGTCAGTAGTCAGTGTGTTTGTGTCAAGCTGTATGTCTCTCTGTGCTGCTGTATCTATGTGTTTATCACAAACAAGCAGGGAAACAATGTTGGTTAAAAGAAATATAGACCTTTAAAGTCAAATTGCTCGTACTACAGCAACTCATCATCCCTCGCGAACTTGTTTTGCATGTGTGTGTGTGCTGAGCTAATGTCAGGTGCTATCATCCACATCTCTCCGGACTCTTCTTGTACAGGCATGTTACAGTTTGATGGATCACTTAATCATTTTTTTATAAGTGATTAAAATCATCATTTTGAACTGTAGATGGCAGCCTTGATCCTGCTTTTTTGAAGTATGCACTGCGTAATACACGTTTTAAAAATATCTTCTTAAATGCCAAAGTATAATTCAACTACATATTAAGCAACAAATTTAAATTCATTATGAAACTTCCAACACACAAGATCGCTGAAGTCACTTTTCCAAATACAGTGCCTGGCATTGTAAAGCCTCAATACATCAGGCTCTGCTGTGTCTACAGAGACGTCCTAATCTCTGTAATATTTGCGGTCAGAATGCGAATTAAAAGGAGGTTTGCGTCGAGGTCTGTGATAAGACTTTCCAGAGGCCTCAGAGCTGTGATGTTACCCTGCTCATGTGTGTCTCCATCTGATTCTGATCAGGCTTTTTTACTGCTGTGCTCGGAGTCGTGGAGCCTAACAGGCGTATTTTTAGGCCAGGAGGGGAGGAGGGTGCTATTGAAAGCCGAGACATAATTATGAAATGTAAGTTGGAATATTGTTTTTATTACAAAGCCAAACAAATGCGTCTCTGCCGCGAATCACATCAAAGATGTCTGTGTGACGACTAACCGCCGAGTGGAGGCTTTGGTGCTTAATGAAAAACAAATGCTGGCTTGTACGTGTGAGGGCAACAGAAGTGTGAGGTCTGCAAGTGTCACTGTGCGTCGTTGGGTTGAGTATGTGCTGCCTTTTTATCTGCATCTAGTATGTTGCTCACACATGTGGGTCTCTGTGTGTGAGAGAGATTGGAGCTTTTGACTGTACAAGGCATCTATCACTTAAAGACTATTAATTACAGCCCAGTGTTGCTTGGTGGGACGTCGTCACTGCTCATGAAAGAATGGAAAGTTCAATTATTTTGCTCTAGATGAGACATGATAAGTCACAGCGCTTGATGAAATGCTGTGGATTCGGTGTGGTGGGTGATGAAGTGTGTGCGTGCGTGCCTCGGCTCCACGTGTGGGGTAGTGCGTTAGATTCCTCTCCATACATCTGTTAGCGTGCCATCCAGGGAAGGTGTATATTAAGTTATTTGTGAAGCTAATTATGACTTGAGCAGCAAAGAGCCAGTCAGTCCGTCGCTGTCTAAACAACATTAAATTACATGGAAACTTGGAGAGAGCAGCACACAAACACTTTGTCTGTGCGGCCCTTCTCCGCTCCGTTCTGGCTTCACTGTGAGTGAGTGATTGCGGCATGGAATTCCTCGTCGTTCGGGCCCTTTTGTTGGGATTGCATCGCTCGAATAGTTTCCATTTCTCTCCCCCTCCCTCCATCTACCCCCCCAAAGCAGAGCCATTTTATTTATCTGCCATGTCTCATCGTTAGACAGGGGGGAGCACGCATGGCTGCCCCGGTGCCCAGGGAGTGGAAATGTGACGGGCTGAAGAACGGGCGAGTGTGGACAGACGTTTGTTGTGTCTAGACGGAGGCCTGGGAGTCTGTCACGGTCTCAGGGTAAGCTGGTCTCTTGGGAGACACACTGTAAACTTATCATGGTGTTATTGTGGGTTCTATTGTGAACCTGGAGAGTATGCACTCAGTCATATGTGTTTGACTGTGCAGACACAGAAGAGAAAAGAACACTTAAACACACTAAATCTTCAATGTGAGCATGAAAAGAGTCAAGGTGAAATGTCAGTTTTTTTCAGTGTCTGGGCTATATAATGTGTGATTGAATCAACTTAATTTCAGTGACATACATTCAAAGCAGGCAGCAGTGGTTAGTACTGTTGCCTCACAGCAAGAGGGTTGCAGGTTCGATTCTGGCTTTGGGCTCTGCTGTCTGGGGTTTGTATGTTCTCCCTGGTTTTCTCTGGGTTCTTAAGCTTCCTCCCACAATCCAAAGACATGCAGGTTAATTGATGACTCTAAACTGCCCGTAGGTGTGAATGTTGTCTGTCTCTATGTGCCCTGCGATGGACTGGCGACCTGTCCAGGTTGTACCCCTTACCATCTAGGCACAGTCGTGCGGATGTGCACACGGTTCCATTCATACTACTGTAGGGTCCGCGTCGGCCTGCCTCTCCACACATGGTCCACACATATAATTCCTGATCCATTTGGTGATGGTGATGCGACATAACGTTGCTTACCAACCACCATGAAAATTAAGAGGAAGCATGTGCATTGGGAGGGAAAATGGCAGCCTCAACATCTTAAGAAGAGCACCTGTGTATATTGTTTTTGGCTGACGACCAAGAAAATCGCAAAAAGAGAATGTATAAGATGAATTACTGCATATAAATGTAGGTAAAGGTGGAAACCACGGTTTGTCATCCTTAAAAAGAAATGAAGGGCTCATTCTAAGCCAACGAAAACACAACAACTCTTAGTTTCAGGTGATAATACGCTAACACTTCTATTTCTTCGAATAGATCACCCAAAATGTTACACACTGTTCCTTTAAATTGTGCACTCTACTCAGAAATATCTCTTTCTGTTTGTTTGCGACCACAAAAATCTGTTTTTCTTGACTAAAGAAATAATTTCTGCAGTCATATTCAGGCTGGAGGCCGCTATTCATCAGTGTGCTACAGTGTGAGCATATGTGTCAGAATACTTATGTGCACGTAAAAGCACTCATTTACAATGCTAACACCCAAACCCCAACACATATTTATCACTTTAACACTCCATACACAGGCTCTCCTCAGAGCGTGGTGTCGACACAGAAATCTGTCACCTCTCCCTCCTCAGTAGAAAGTTCAGAGTTGGATTCAGCCCCATGGAGGGTTGACATGGCTGAGATTCAGGCTGCTGTAGCACAGATGAAGGGCTGCGATTACGCTTAAAGCCTCCTCGGAGAAGTGAGAAGATTTAAATGTATGGACAGTGGGATAATAGTTTGGGACACTTTTACAGTAGTTGTAACCTTTTTCTATTAACCCATCTGTATTCACAAACAAGCATACACATGCCAAAAAACAGTTAGGCTGACTGGTTTGCATCTGTGACTGTTAATATTATCGGGAAATTGTGTCCTCTCATGTGGCCAAATCTGTTTCAAGTGTGGAGCAAATGTCAAAATGTTGTGACTCTTTGGTACATGTTTCAGCCTCGGCTACATTTCATTCAGACACAGTTTAACCTGTTTTCTGTGTGGGATGCACTCCAGACAAAAGCTTTTGTTTACCTCGGTGACCTCTGAGTGTCAGAGATTAGCTTTCACTTCCTTCAGACTCTGAGGTCTTTCTCTCCATTATTGTGTCACGTTGTATTGACCAGAAGGAAAGTCCAAAAGACAAAGTGGGAGTTGAGGTGACAAGCAGCTGTGTACACTGAGGCCATGTTCTCTTTCAGGGTCAGAGTCGCTTGCTGTTATTCTTTTGCTATTTCATGCGTACTGCAGCCTCGCAAGTGAATGTTTCCAAGTGTCAGCTAATGATTTGTATCACAGGCTGTGACCCAAAGAAAATCTTGGCATGCCACATTAGTCAGTCGCCCCAAAAGAAGGGAAATGGTTAGAAGTGGGATTGGATGCAGAGAAAAGAGGAAAAGGTGAAAGCCCAGACATGAGCAGTTCCCACGACCAGCAAATTGCCCAAATCGCTGGTGGCTTTTTCTGTCCCTACCCCCTCCAATGCATGCTGTGATGAATGGGACATTTAATATTGCCCTGCTTAAGGGTATTACTGTAATGAATCTGTCCTCCTCAAAACAGTAAAACAACACTCGCTCTCAGACAGCCTGGACAAGATGTGAGTGATGTCAGTGATCAAAATGCAAGAAACTTTCAGATTTTGCTAAAGGTCTTGGATAGACATATTGATTTAGGTCTTTTGCCATCAGTTTTCGATGTTGAATACACTAATGTAGTCAGAACTACTTAAGTTAAGAGCACGGCATTATAACATTTGTCAGTTTGTTGGCATTAAGACTGATTGAACTGTCATTACTTGTTGGACAGATGTTTTGTTAACTCTCTATGTGGGAATCAATCTGAGTTTTTTGACACTCTGATTTCACTCAAAGCAACAAATGTTGAAGGTGCTGAATTTGATATCCAGAGCATTAATATAGCATCAACCAACTGTTTGCTATGCAAAGGAAAATAGGCTGCCTGGCAACAATAGTAAACACTGACATACCACCAAACATTGTGTTTGTGTACTGTAATTTTTACTGTTGCTCACCTCCAAGTCAAATTATTTTCTCTCTCTCTGTGCTTCCCCTCAGGTCGCCACTCTTTTCATAAGACCTTTTTTTTTTAGCTTTTGCAAAACGATCTCTCATATTCTTTCACAGCCTGCAGCAAAAAGCCTCTTCTTTTTCCAGGTTGTCTATTTCTTTCCAAGAATTTAATGACATGTCCCTGTGGTGTCCCAATGATCAGTCGTAGAGATGTCAGTGCTGGCGAACAACCTCAGCCAGTCTTCCCTCGATGGAATCCATGTTGAAATGAAGGCGCATCGCACACAGTCGCCACGTAGTACAAAAATTCAGAGGTGCATGGCCAAGCAACGCAACAACTTTTGGAGCCTTTGCGCTCCACGCGAAAGCAGCAATGATGCTAACTTCAGCCGTGCGCATCTCACGCCGGCTTATTGGCAGAGAATGAAGTCGCTCCCCCTCTCTGTGTGTTGTAATCTGTAATCTTGTTGTTGTTTTATTGACATAGCCGGGCCGGCCATGTGTGCCTTGTAGTGCATGTCCGTGCATGTGAGCGCCCCCTACTGGCTGCCTTATGGCCGCTGTTCTGTACTGCCCTCATACAGCGGTTGCAGCTGATAACGCCATCCCAACTGATGGGGCTGTCATTCAAGTGTAGCCCCCACCCACCGTTTCCCTTCTTGTTAACATTTTTCTCTGTTAGCACTTGAGCTGTTTGCACTGTTTCGCGCTGCTAACACCATTAGCTGCAAGCCGTGGCTCACCATTGCCTTGTTGAGTGCCATTCAGAGGCAACAGAATTGTTCCCAACCCTCTATTTTGCACTTTGAACCTCATGGTGGTGTTAGGGGAAAAGACAGGATCACCAAAGTCAGTAGGATTCATTCTCTGGGAGCCTTGAATGTCTGTTCAAAACTTAATGGTAATTATTTTAACAGTTGTTGGGATATTTCAATGTGAACCAAAGTGGTGGACTGTTCAGAGAGCCACACTGCTATCATGACTAAAACCACACAAAAAATAGTAATAAAACATGTAAGAAAATGCCGACTGTGCATTCATCTAGTCTAACTATTTTTGATTGTGTTTTGTGAAAAAAAAAAACTAAACTGAGAATTAATTAACAGATGACTGGTGTCAGGATAGAGTCAGGAATCAGTGAATCAGATGGAAGCATTGTGTTTTACGTGTCTCATCAGATTAATTTCCTGACACCCAAAGGAGACAGGTAAGATTTTCTGGCTCTGTGCCACCGTGATGGATGGAGGGAGATTGTCCTCATGAGCAAGTGTCACCCAATCTAATCCAGGTGATTAGTCATGCATTCTCCTCTTTCAAGACATGAGGTCTATTTTTCCCCCAAACCAGGGACTAGGTAATGTGATCTTTAAGTGAAAAGTATCAGTGTTGGATTCAAATGACTGACTAGACTCTGCAGCAGAGACAATGGCAGCGTGGGGCGACAAAATACTGTCTGTCCTGAAGGCGACCCCCCTCACTGGCAAACCCCCTGAATTCTTCTGCTCTGACAGGACAAACGGGACAAATAATGTTATGGTGACCAATCAAAGGCAGTTAAAAAGCTTGACCAGCAAACTTTACAAAGTACATGTCCAGACAACCACTCGCAATTCATTCTCATTACAGGGAAAGTACTGCAGTATGTTTTATCTCTTGAGGATGCATTCAAAACCAAAATGGTCTGGCTGATTCAGACGTTCCACTTTGATCCTTGCTTGTATTTAACGAACCGTTGACTTTGTATTATTCCACTTCACTGCTGTTATTTCATGAGTCTTGTTATGGCCGTGATTTATGCTTTCTTTCCCTATCATACTAGTGCAGTGTCTATTAACAAAATCTGTCTTGACGCTGAACATTTTATACTGCGATGTGATGGCCGATGATCCTGTTTAGTCTTGCATCACGTCCAAACTTCAGACTTTTAATTGGTCCATGTGGAGAGCACTTCATCACACAGGGAACAGCTGTGTTTTGAGATAAAACAGATCACGTAGAAAATAGTTGGACGGCAGAGAAAGGGAAAGTTTATTTAACATGAACATGAGAAAAATAAAGCGAAAAGGACGTCTACACCTGTGTGTGTAAACATCTGTTCACATATAACTGTTACGGCTCCAGTCAAACAGACAGACTAAGGGTTTAGGATGAACAATGCTGGCGTCAGATACATATGGATTTCTTTAGAGGATCTATGTGTGTGTGCTCAGAGAGCGTTTGCTTTGGAGGACACAGGGATAGATCAGACGAAACCCAACTTTCCAGCTCTTCATCTCCCTCTCACCGCTCATTCTTCCCCACTGACTTCATTGTTCTTTGTCCCCTTTCGCCCTCTGCTTTTTAGCGTACCCTTCCTGTTTCTGTGCCGCCGTGATGCGGCGCTGTCATCGACATTTCCGCGTGACTCCTCGTAACAGAGAGTTTTGTGTTGGTGATGCAAGTTGTTTTTTATGTTGCTGTGGATGTCTGTCTGTGTGCAAAGCGAGTGAGTGAGCGCAGCAGCTGGATGTTTATTTACTGTTATGTGCTCGCTTTGCTCTGAGCGGACTGTCATCACCGGGCATCATATTGACAACCGCGAGACACAAGTATGATTAACGACCGTCCTTGTCTCTCTGGTGTTTTCTCTCCCTCTTCCTCCATCCCTCCGCTTTGGCTCCCCCCCAGAGGACCTAGATGACCTGCGGATGGAGGGTGTGACGGGCTTGGCTCCATCCGGCAGCAAGTTCAGCCAGGGACGCAGCTCCTATCAGCCTGAACCGCAGGCCAAAGTTACACTCAACATCTGCTCTAGGTGTGCCAGGTAAATGTTTCCACCTTCTCTTATCTGGTGCTCTTTTGGGGTGGAAATCGTTTGATTTGCTTTCTTGCCGGGAGTTAGTTCAACAGATGGATACCACTATCATGTCTGCCCGGCGAATATCCGAGCAGCCAGTTGGCTCACCTAATCATACCGGACAAACATGAGAGTGGGGTCAATCTGTTCCTCCAAATAAGTGCATTTCCCAAAATGTCAAACTATTGCTCTAAGGCTTGTATGAATTCAAATACTTTTTAGCTGTAGTAAGATTGTAATCAGCAAGGTGAGACACCCCTGGCAAAAACATTGTTGTTCATGCACTGATCAATTTGTAATGTGGGGCTTTTTTGCTCATGTTTTTGCTCACATGTTTTCTTTCAAACTAGTAGAAAGAAAAGATCCAATATCCACATTAAGGTGATTATTTTACTAAAATATGTCTATTTGTGTTTGTAGATTTCTCCTAAATTCACCAAAAGTTAGCATTAGATAATACCTCATTTCGGTATGTAAACTTTTTCAGAGGATAAGTAATACAGAAAAGGGGAAGTCTCATGGAGATCACTATTAATGAAATCTTTTACTCTATTCACCAGTTGTCTTCAAAATGTAGTGAATTTTACAGTTTCTATCTTTAACAGTTGTTTTCTCAAAAGTAGGTTTTTCTTATACTGTGAGTCAGGAATCTCCACTTCAGTAGCACTTACTTATACCAAACGTTCCACTTTCATTCCCATCTATACTCTGAAGGTTTTTACAGAGAGGCTTGTTCATATATCATTCATAACCTGATTTATAGAGCATTTTATTCCTAAAAATGAAAAATGGATTTTTTTTAATGGCTGGTGACAGTATTTTCTGATTGAAAGAGTGATAACTCATTGACTGTAATGTGTTAACAGAATGAAACAACAATTTTGAACATGGCTTTATCCAAAGTTCAGTTCAGTATGCAAATCAGTGCATATTTAATAAGATAATCCCTCATTTGCATAGTTAAGCATAATATTTCAGAAAACTTGTATTACAAATGATAATTGCCAGGTAAGTTATCAATTGGGGAAGTTTCATGGTGATTTTTTTAAACCCTGTTTAGCTGTAGTGTCTCCCCTTAATGTAATATTGTAGATTATTTAATTTCAATCATCCAAATTTGTTCTTATCCTGGGTCATGACTCCTCCTGGTGCCCTACACTCCTCTGCATCTGTATCAGAGCATCGGAGCATAATATCACATCCGAAATGCATACCGGTGCTTGTTTTCACAAATCAGCCCGAGCGCTGATAATTGCCTCTCCCTTTCTGTCTTTATCACAGTTTTTCCTCTTCTGACACATTTCCTGTTTCCCCTGGTCCACAGCATCAGTGTGGTGCTCACATTTCTGAGTGTTGGGTGTGATACCACAGGCAGGTGTGGGCAGGACTCATCCTTGATTCCAGTCGAAGATAAACGGGTATCTGGTCGATGAGACGCCATGCTCACATCTGCCTGCACGGCCTCCTCTGTTTGGGGCTTGGAATTTGTTTGTTTCCTACTCTTCTTTCATTCATGCTGCTTATTGGTTTCTCTCCACGCGCAGGTTGCGGGATGCTGTCAGAGGTTGAATGGTATCAGTAGATTTTTTTTTGCTGGCAGTTTATTGACTGGCTGTTTTTAAGCAAATAGCTTATATCTTTGGCTTATCATTGGGTCTTCGGGTCAGATCAGTGACGGAGCAAAGCAGCATCTGTATCTGGAGTCGCTCTTGGCTCATGCACTCCTTTTTTTTTTCACGACTGAAATGTCAGACATCTGTTCTCCCTCTCTGTCTTCCTCTCTCCTTCTGGTTGAGTCCAAATTCTTGCTTCGTCCTCTATAACCTGACCACAAAATCCTCCCCAAGTTTTATTGGCGTAGGAGTCGTGGTCTTTCATAGTCATATTTGGTGAGTGTAAGGGCCATAAACAGATCACTAAGCTGGAAAAGTGTTGCACGCATGGTATGCGTCTTGTGCTATTCTGGAGACACGCGGAATTCAGGAGTGAAATCAGGAGTATCGCACATGTTCATGAATCCACACGTGAAACATGTGCATGCACGTCCTTTTACGCACACACAGGATGCCTCTGTGAGCAGATAGTAGAGACAGAGGTCAGGGAGCAGTAAAGAGAGGGACAGTCCTAACAGAGACTGTATGCTGTGTGCATTAGCACTCCGTCTTGATGGGATTACCAGAAACACCTTTCAAACATGGCTCAATATGGGGCCAACCTTTAAACAGACTCCTCAGAACATGTGGTGTAGTAAGTGCCCTTGTTTTTCACACATGGCGACAGTACTACTGTACACATGTGACCTTGCTCAAGTTATTTTTTTATGGTTGGTTTATTTTAAAATTAAGGATGGAGAAGATTGAGTGGATCCTTTCTAATATTATATAACTTTCACAAAGGTAGCAGAGTGTTGCTTGTCCCTGTATGGATCTGTTAATGCTGATCCAAGCTGGGCAAGCATTCCTCACATACCCGTCGTCCCTCAGGAAAACATCAGAATTCAGCTCTTATGGGTCAGTGAGGTTTTGTGCATTACACTTCTGTTCAAAAGCATTTACGCTGTACTCCCTCTAGTTGTCTAAGCAGTCAAGCTAGACTGAACCACTTGGCTTTTACCATGTACTGTACCACCCGAAGCCAAGGAGAGGTGAGGCTTGCTTTCACACCCACAGCGTGAAGGCGACAACTCGGTTCCTCCCCAGCGAGCATTTGTTAATTTCCAACAGCACTCCTGTATGCTAGTGTGTTCAGTATCCACCTGTAATGTTATACTGTAGGCCAAGGACACTAGCTAACTTCAACTAAATAATAACATCATACTGACAAAAAATATGTTGTAATGTGTGTATATTAGGGCTGTCAGTCGAATAAATATATATAAATATATAATATGTGATTATCATAAAGTGGGCATGTCTGTAAAGGGGAGACTGGTGGGTACCCATTGAACCCATTTACATTCACATATCTTGAGGTCAGAGGTCAAGGGACCCCTGAGAAAATGGCCATGACAGTTTTTCCTCACCAAAAAGCATAAGTGTGGAGCGTTATTTAGCCTCCTTCATGAGAAGCTAGCATGGTTGGTATCAGTAGATTCTTTAGGTTTTCTAGTTTCATTCTGTATGATACAGTATCTTCACTCTAGCTTTAAAACTCAGCCCACTACAACCTAAAAATCACAAGGTGTGTTAATGCATTTAAAGACATTAGTGGTGTTCAAACGAATTTTGCGTTAACACATTATTATCACGTTAACTTTGACAGCCCTAGTCTATATTTACTGCATAATGACATAATCACTTTTCTTTTTGAGCTTGCTAACCCCAAGCTCAAATGTTTCCCAGCCTGTAGACGCTCTCCTCAGCCATTGTCTTTTTCCTTTGCTTAATCCACACCACCAAACAGTCCAGTCAGCCTGTGTGGCAGGTCAGGAAACATGCCTCTTCCTCTGGTCTCCCTACTGGTCGGTTGAAGTGTAAAGCGCCGTGTGGCCTGTGTGTTGTGGGCATGTCTATGTCCCTCGGGGCGCCAGCTGTGGTCACACCAGCTTTTCATCCACCTCCTTCATGCACCCGATCAGTTCTTCTAATGGCTAT
This sequence comes from Pterois miles, assembly GCA_947000775.1. NCBI lineage: Eukaryota > Metazoa > Chordata > Actinopteri > Perciformes > Scorpaenidae > Pterois > Pterois miles. The sequence continues at coordinate 14,883,756 of CAMQGK010000028.1, forward strand.
GTGCTCCTGCCACAAAACCTCCCGTGTGTGCAAACGCATCCCAGATCCTGGGCACAGTCCGGAGCGTTTGGCGGTGCAGTCCAAGGAAATGGATAGATCTCCACAAACCTCTTTTGGGCTTGTAGTTCTCATTAAATTAATTGCTTTCACATCAGGAATGCACTGAGGGGAATGGTAGTCAGGACTTGCGGCTATGAGCTGCTTTTGTTCAGAGAATGGGAAGGCCTTGTGATAGTCATCTTGGGTGCTTTTTAATGGTCTTATAAAGGCCATTAAAGAGAGAGAGAGAGACAAGGCGAAGGATGTATAAAGAAAGAACGAAACAGAATACACTTTAAAAAGCCGTGTTCAGCTTTTACCCTCATCGTAGAGGTAGAAACCAAGAGGCCCTGCGGCTGTGAGGGAATGCAGCCGTGCCATAAAGGCGCATGGATTGCTTTCCTTTGTCTTCAGCTAATGGTTGCACTGATGACATGGAAATAACATGCAGCGAAAGCATTTGGAGCTAAAGTAATTACAGTTAACATGGTATGATTTTTAGTCGTTGAAAATATGCTTCAAAAAAATAAGTGTTTAATTCCATGCGGATGTTTGAGTGTGTGAATTGAGTATAAAATCAGTGAAAAGCCATGTGTAGCATGTTTATCTTCCTGCTGAGATGGTATTTCAGTCACTGTTTGTCTTTCACCCACAGTATACTTCCCTATCTGAGGGAAACTTATATCTGTTAGTACCTTAAAGAGACAACCAAATCTCTCAGACCCGCTTCCATTTCAGTCCAAACAGATATCTTTGTGAAAAAAAAAAAAAAAAAACGCTATAGGGGCTTGGAACGTATCGTGATGAAGAACAGTGACTGAATGATTTAAGGGGAAACAGAAGCTGTGCACCAGTTTTTCAGTTTTGCTTCGTCGGTGAGCAGAGTGAAGTTCTGAAACAAGTGAGCTGTGTAAAATTTAATCCATGCACATCTCTGAATGCATTACTTTGGTTTCATGTTAACAAACTGTACTGAAGATTATTTCAATTTGATTTTCAGCAGGATGAGAAGCTATGATGAAGAGATAGAAGTTGTGCCCCCAAACTGACCTCCATGATCTTCTTTTCATGGCACCATCCCAGAGTTTTGCAGATCATAAACTCACTAAACACTTCCTCTTTGACTCACTTGTCTTTTAGTTATCTAGCGTTCAATTTCCAAACATGCATTGCAGTGTTGTGGCTGAAGAATGCTGATTCCAGAGCTGATTTAAACACACCTGACTGCCAATGTGTACAGCAGTGTATAAAGTGTTACGTGTTGTCTCTAGGTTGCAGGGGGACAGTCTATCAGACAGCAGATCTGAAGAGGAGCACAGGCCTCACACATCTGAACAAGCTGTACCGGACATCTCCTGTAAGTTGCACAACACAGTTCAAATTCAAAGTTATTTTTTTTACATTTTTGTGGTCTCACGCTCTGCTCTGTCCTTTCTTTTCATTTTTTTTTTTGTCCTGTTTGTGTGTGTGCTGTCTGGAGCAGCTCCATTGCCCGGGGTGGACACAGTGGCGGGACGGTTGAAGGAATGTGAGGCCTTGTCTCAAGTGTCAGGCTCTGTAAGTGTCCTCCCTACATCCATCACCAAACAATTAAGATCACTTTACAGCCATCAATTACCACGTCGTTCTCTCCTCCATAGCCTCTATTGTCTGAGGGCGAGCGAGAAGCCACCTCAAGCCTGCTGTTAATAGGACAAAACTGATCCATCTTTATGCTGGCATTTCAGCTTGCACAACAGTTGATAGTGCTGAATAAGTGATAAAAATCTCCCGATATCACTTTGCTTCCCTCTCAGGGCGATTGTGTGCGATCTAAATGAAAAGAATATCTAGTGGCACAGTGACAATCGAGGCTGATTTAGAGGTTTTATACAATAGACCTAAATATTTATGGGTTACAGGAGTGCACACAGTTTTGTTCAACAGCAGGCTTGCGTGATAACCTCACATGCTTCAGGGAAGAAACATATAGAGGCCTAATGTGGTGCACGCTAGACTCAGACACAGGCAGACACTCACATGCTGTTAATAAAGCGGTCAGCTAAGACGCCGGTACCTTTTTGTATAATTACCGCCCCAACAAGCCGATACCTTTTTTTTATAATTGCCCAATCTAAGTGTTAGACAAGGCTTTTTACGGCATGTTTTAAAGAAAGAAAGGGGTTTAGAGCCGAGGCATTGCTCCCGTGTGTGGAGCAGATGCAGGGAGGCTCCAGACTAACTGGGAGCAGACTTTTCAGAGACTGAAGGACCTGTTGAATCAAAGCCTGCAGTCAGAAGTCTGATGGATTAGGCCGAATAGCCACTACCCAGAAAGTAGAGAAACTGTGCACCTTGAAACATCAAACTGCCATCTTCTACTAATTTTCTAATTAAAGTGAAAAGCTAAGGCTTGACCAGGTGATAGATGATGTCAGTTTTATTGCCGCGTCACGTCTAATGCAGAGATTTAAGCTGATTAATTTAGCTTCCAGCTAAATCTGACATCCTCTTTACTGCTGACCTTCACTATTTCATAGCTGCTTATATCAAGGGACCAAACACACCACATCTCCACAGGTTAAGCCTTGTCTGGCACACTTAAGAATAAGGTACTAATGTGTCCCATATGGAAACCGCAAGTGCAAACGTCTCCTGTCATCTACTGTAGCTAATGTGGCTGTTTTGTGTTTAATTGCTTATGTGTTTGGCTGTCTTTGAAAGGCAAATGCAATTTGTAATAGCTTGTTAGTTTAACTGGCCCTTCAGGGGCCTGTGGGCCACAATCACTAAACGGTATGGAAAAAATGTAAGGCTTTTATGTGCTTATTTGGGAAAAAAACACAATGGTTGAAGTCATACAGTATGGGAAATTGCTTGGACTCTGTGGCTGATTGTGTTTCCCTTTTAAAAAATATATATGTAATTATTTAATGTATCTCATGCATGCTTCAGCACCTGTGTAGGTGCATATTGTCTCTTGCATTGGTAGAAAAGTCTCCAACTGTTTCTTTATGTTACACAGGTTATTAGTGTTAAAGAAAGGACGCATGCAGCTTTCTTTAGGTTTGAAATTTTTAAGTCATATTTAATTATTAGCACATTTCATCATGTTGCTGTCGTTAAATGAAGTATATGCCTTGCATTGTACATTGCCCTGGTTTGGGCAGTAAAAGGTAGGTGATGTTGGAAAGTAAATACTGTTAATGTTTATCATTATTAGTCCGACAGGCCCCCTGCCTCTGCCAGCTCCTTTAGGTGATAATTGCCTCATAAAGACAAATACTTTCCTAAAGCAATCGCCAGAGCAAATTCTCCTTCTATAGTTTCCTTTGTAAGTGCTAAGTGATACGTTTTAATCAAATTTAGCTCAGTGCGGAGTTGTATGGGTGTTACCATCATAAAATCTGCCAGGGGAAACTGTTCATTTGTAAGGTAGAAATAAGATAATTAGTGTGATGCAATGCCACGTGTATGATACAAGGCAGAGCTATTGTGATGGTTTATTTTGGTTTCCAGGGGAGTTTTGGCAGAGTTTCAGCCGATGCACTGTATGGCTTTTTATATTTGGCACCAGTCTGCTCTCCACACCTCAACAGTTATGCATGCATGGTTATCATCTGTGCAGATCTCTGTGATTTTAGAGCAGAGCTCTAGTGCAGTTTTGTTCCTTCAAAGTTTGTTTAGGATTTCCAGATTTTCCATATTAGTGGTTTTCCCTCATGTGTCATATCTCATGCGTGCTATGCCCTAAATTATTGTTCGAATAAAACAAATGAGCTGCGTGTGCTTTTCACTGTGGAAGTTCCTTTATTCACTTACTACCTTAAGACAGAGTTGAGTTGGAATTCTTATCACCTGCAATTACAGCAATTAAATCATTTAGTTTCAACCTAAAAGAAGTTGATGGAGGGGATACCTTGGATGTGTAAACTGAACTGGATACAGCATTGGAGGTGGGCGACCATTCATTCCTATGAGAGTTGCTCAGTAGCACATGAAGCCAAAATGGCTTAGCTGCCGAGTGATAAAGTACCGGGATCATCCGGCAATCTTCCGCATCCATTGGGCCCATTGAGCAGACGCAGTAGCTTTTCCTTTAACCCTGCCTCCCAGTCCTCAGACCAGCCTCTGTCTCGACCTCACTCGCACCAACAGCATCATGAAAATAACTGTGGATTTGGCTGTTTGTGTATGTTACACTTTTTAGGACCTAATGATTTAAGTAAGGGCTATTCAAGTGTTCATACCTGGAAGTTGATTTACCTCAAAACAAATTATCTGCTGGTTTACAGACTCTTTCCCAGTGTAAGTCCATGGGAAAAAGTCTTTTTGGACACAATGGCATCATGTGACAGACATGGGAAGTTGAAATTCACGGTTTGGCCACTATGAAAATTTGCTTCAATGCCCGGGGCTCTATCCGGGGGCTTGGGGTGGTACATTTAATTATTTTGTGCTATAGTGGCTCCATTTTCATGGTCCAACATGCACGTTCATGTCTAGAACGTAACGGTCCAAAAATGAATTATCCTAACCTTAACCATTCAGTTTCAATGCCTTACCTCAACCATCTCACAAAAGTTTTGCAACTTGTGTGTTACCTTCTAGACACAACCCACACACACCTAATCCTGAACAGTAGAGTTAGGCTAAGTGTAGTTGGAGAGGGATGGAGCAATAGTATATGTACAGGTACTGCTTTAGTCCCATTTACATCTCACTGAGTGTGTTAACAGTTCACTTATATTCAGGATTTGGTTGTTGTTGATATGATTGTTGCTGTGAGCTATACTGTATATCGTATGTTTAGCTTCAAGATTGTACGTCCAGTCTAGCTGCTAATCAGCACGCTCTAGTTCCTTTCTCAAGTTCCTGCAAAACAGCCTTTTATTTGCCCTTAACTAGTTTTCTACCATTTGCACTCCTATTGGCACAGCACTTCATTTTCTTCCTTAGCTGTTATTCCATGACTAGAGGAAAGACAGTATGTCACATAACCTGTCGTTGTAATGCTCGAATAAAAGTCTAACTGTGTTATTGTCAATATCCTGTTTGCTCTTGGCTGTGCTAGCTCAATGGTTGGACCAGTCAGCCTGTAAGCCCTGTATACAGTCCATAAAGCCATTAGGTGATTTTGTGCTGTGAGCCAAAACAACAGGAACTCATTAAATGTTGAGTGTTACTCCTCATATCCCATATCCTCCTGTGGCTATGCAAAGTAGAAGGGGTTACAACAGTAGAATCAGTTATTTGGAAAACATACCACATCTTTTGTATCTTACAGTTAAGTTTAGAGGAAAGTTTTGCACTTCTGTTTATCAGCAGTTTTGTACTGGATATACTGTATATAATGCCTTATATTTGAACAGGTTTCAAACAAGAACTTTATATAATCCCAGGGGTATATGCCCATTTGCTATTAAGAGATATGATCTCTCCCCGCATGTTTGAAAGGTTCAGTATAATTGAAAACTGTGTTGTTTTGGTTAGAATAAAAACAAGCCAGTGTTACAATACTCAGTGTTCTCTATCAGACACACATGCAGATCAAATCCTTATGTTGACATGCTCCCATCTGCCAGGACGTTGTCGTCTTCACTCAGACATTAACTCATCTCACACCTGATTTGAGAAAAGCAGTGCTGGGCTACATAATGGAGCGTAAACTGAGCTCATGACACATAGTCTCAGTCTGTCTTTACAAAGCTAAAGTGGCAGTCTTCCAGGATTCCTATAAAAGTGCAGTAACCTTTACAGTATATGTCTCATTTTGTTTCGATCTTGCTCATTGAGGGTGCTTTAGTACTGGATGAGTAATACTACCAAAAGGAAAAAGGGACCGAAAACACTGGGCCTCATTCACCAAACGATCTTAAGAAGAAATTTCTTCTTAAAACCCACTTATGCAGTTTTCTCAAAGGTTCTGACATTCACCAGTGTTTTCTTATTTGGGAATTATTCTTAGGTAAGAACACACACACACACACTTGAGTGCTGACATGTTTGTGCAAAATAATTATTTATTGTGTTTTTTTTCAATTCTACAGTTGTATAATATAGGAATTAATTAAAGGATACTATTCAACAAAGCCCTGTAATAAATTACAATAAAATTTCATAATTTTAATTATTTTACTAAACATTATTATCTTTTAAAAATCAACAAATAAACACTACACCAACCCTTCAATTCACGTCATTTCTGTTCATTGGGAACCATGACATCCAATATCTATAAGTGACTGATCATGCTTCTAATAGATCCAAAGTAGGCCTATTTCTTCACCCTAGACCTACAAGTGCTTATTTACTGCTGCTGTGGCAGATTGAGCTCTGAGAAGGGTGCACATTTTCCACCATGTAGATCTTTTTGCAGAGAGTGATGAGTTCTTGGGATGCTGTAGGCTACAAAAAGCTGTCCTCACGGAGCTTTGCAATAGTTATGAACCCACAGTTTACGAGGACAATGGGATTATAAGAACACAGGTGCAAACAATTCTGCGGTTTGAGAGCACGTCATGATACTGACTGACTTTTCTTGGGACCCTCTCAAGAAGAAATTTAAGAAGAAACTCAGGAAGATATTGGTGAAAGAGGCTCAATGACCATATAGAGACCGACCTAAAATATGAGAAATGAATTCTGCTCACCTGTGTGTTGTTGCAAAAATGCTCCAGTGTGTGTTGTGTGTGAGTACTAGTCCCATGCTACTCTGCCTGACCACAACAAGAGAGTCCATCAATTGCGCTGTTGCAAAGCCAGCAGTGGGCCCAAACCATGCTTGAGGTCTGCGACTGCATGCACACATCCCGAACAGCTCTTGTTGTGCGGAGGTCCATGTTGAACCAAACCCCAGATTGTGGTGATTATTACTGCTGACCACACACGTATAGCTGCACACATGCAGGCTATAAAATATTTGACTCCAGACTTCCATTCTCTCTCTCTTTCTGTCTTGTTTGCTCTCAACGTGGAATCAATTTTGCAAGAAACAAGATCCTTGTTTGTTAGTTGGGCAGAAGCATCACCAGAGGGTTTTCCCCTTTTTCTCTTTTAGGTCTTTTCGTTTTGTCATACTGGGAGGGAGATTATACAACTGGGGTTTTACGCCACTGACGTTAATATACTCATAAGTCATTGCAAAATCATAGCCGCTCTTTATTTCGGAGATGAAAAGGCCTTCCTTCTCATCTCTTTGTCCATGTAGATTAAAGCATCCAATCTAAGCATCCAAACAAAGGAGGAAAAAAAAAAGTTTGACTCATTGGCGCTCATGTCATTGTTGCTGATAAGTGCTATAGCCACTTTAAAGTATGGTGAAGAGAAATTGCTTTTCATCACATCATTGTGTCTCCTTGGCGTGTAATCAAGTCCATTTTTGTTTTGTCTTTTGGGTATTTTTGCCCCTATGTACCGTGTAGAGCCTTGCTGATTTGTACATGATTTTTTAATATAGTAGGCTGCACATGCTGACATCTTCCAGGTGACTTCGTAAATATGAATGCCTTCACCAAACCTGATGCAACAACAGTCATATTCTGATTGTAATGTCTGTTTATTTATTGATGTTATCTAGGGAGCTGAATTGCTTGCAGACTCAGTATATCCTGTTTGTTTGCCCAGCCATGGGCCTGTACAGTACCACCTTCTCCAGGATACATGGTCCTGATTACATTTAAGTATTTCCTGTAGTGGACAGAAGAGCTTGAGGGTAGGAGAAATGCAAAATATTGAACAGTGGACGTTGCTGATAAGAGTAAACTTCCATATGCCAACTGGTCTCATGAAGCAAGACTGGGCTTTCTTTAAGATACAGGTTGTAGGATTTGGTGGCATCTAGTGGTGTGGTTGCAGATTGCAACCAACAGAGTTCCTCTCCGCTCACACCTTCCTTTCCAACGCTGCGTTAATGTGAGCCGCTGAGTGCAAAACTGTGGTAACGACATTTGCCTCGCTCAGAGGCCATCCTTACTGTATTAAAACCATTTTAGGAGGAATGGAAGTCAGATGGCGGCTGGCGCTCAAACAGTTTTATGCTCTGCCGCTCATGTTACCGCAGTTTCACAAGCATGTTGGAGAACTACAGTGGCCTTCACATAGAGCCAGTGTTTGGTTTGTCCATTCCGTGTTACTGTAGACACACGGTGGAGCGGACGCCGTGAAGAGAACTCGATGCAACGTCCGAGACGGGGCCCTGTTCATTCCTATTAGACTTGTTCAGTGGTGCATGTAGTTAAAAAAAATGCTCCCGTTGATCTTCCACTTTCATTGGGCCCATAGCGCAGGTGCAGTAGTGTTTACTTTGACCCCGCCTCCCAGTTCATGGTCCAGCCTCAGTCTGGGAAGTAACTCTGGATTTGGCTATTAGTGCATTTTTACAAACTTTGGGACCTAATGATTTAAATAAGGACTATTCAAGTGTTTGTACTGGGAAGCTGATTTACTTAAAAAAATATCCAGTGATTTACAGACATCTCTTTCCCAATTTAAGTCTATGGGAAAAAGGATGTTTGGACAGTCCCGCAAGTAGTATTTGCACCGTTTGGCCCCCGTTTGGGGGCGGCAGTAGCTCAGTCTGTAGGGAGTTGGCTTGGGAACCGGAGGGTAACCGGTTCAAGTCCCGCCATGGACCAAGAACTGAGTGTGAACTGGTAGCTGGAGAGGTGCCAGTTTACCTCTTGGGCACTGCCGAGGTGCCCCTGAGCAAGGCACCAAACCCCCAACTGCTCGGGGCGCTTGTCAGGAGCAGCCCCCTCACTCTGACATCTCTCCATTGTTGCATGTTTGTGCATGTGTGTGTTCAGGTCTGCATGTACCGTGTATAAGTTAACAACAGAGTGAAAAAATTGAATTTCCCCTCGTGGGACTAATAAAGGACTATCTTCTTATCTTCTTCAATCAAAGCTCCGTGCTCTTCCTGGGGGTTTGCCCAATCCTTAGACATATGAAGGGCTCATTCTAAGCTAACGAAAACACTGAGATTTTTACCTTCATGTGGTTATACACTAATGAAAACATAGTTAATGAATATTATATTTCTGCTAATAGATCCCCTGAAAATGAACTTGCCCATTCAGGCACCACAATAATATATTTGCCCAATGGACCTTTTAATAAAACCAAAGTGAAACCTTAACTTGGATTTCCTAAAGAACGACCTACAGCATAATAATGATTATGAAAATGCACTCGGGAAACTGTTGGTGGCCTTGTTTGCCAGAGCTGAGAAGACCCAGAGAGAGACGGACAAGATGATGTCATGCTGTTGGATTCGGGGGGATACCACCAAAGAGAGAGACATAAAGTTGGGGAGGGGATTCAGTTGTAATGTTCAACCCGCCTTGCTTCTTTATGAGGGCTGTAATTAAGGACTGGCTTGTGGTGTTGTGGTGCACAGAATGCCTCATGTATCTGACAGTCCCAGAGATCAATGCCACGGACCCTGGGAATCATGTTCTGTCATTTATCAGAGGATAGCAACTCCACTTGTTTTTCACCCCACCTCCTCTGGAAACAGACTTTTAAGTCCACTTTGAATCCTGAAAATCATAAAATGAGTAGCCTGCTATATCCCAGGTTTGTCTTTAAATGCTGTTGGATGGCTGCACTGTATGTATATCACCAGATCTCCCAGAGCCGTACGCTGTGTCAGCACTTTGTCAACTCAGCTCTGTCTCTCATTAAGTGCTTAGCACATCAAATGATGTAAGCGCTGGCACCAGCCATATCATAACTTAGTTACGTCTAGTGTAAACCAAACTTTACAGGAGGAGGAATTATGGCTGACAGATTTTATTTCTCACCTGTGCTTGAAGCTCATGTGCACTTGGTCCATCGGCTTAACAGATCATCTGGCCACTTGTGTCCCATCAAAGGAATAAATAGGAGGATTAGGCTTGCTGCCATTACAGCACTTGGCAACCTGAGTTAAACAGGTCGCTTTCCAAATCATACACTTGGCCAGGAAGGCCACAGCAGCCCCTATAAGTGATCCAATCTGGCTTTTTTAGAATTTATTTTCATATGCTTTGGAATATGATCATCTGTATTTTTTTGTATGTGCACTCTAAGGGCACCATCCAAAATAGCTGATTTATTGTTCCTTAACTGCTGGTGCAAGATTTGCTGCCGTCAGGATCTTTGCCAACAAACTAGTGTGCATACAAGCTCCTATAGATTTACTGATAGTTATACAAAAATGTTCTGACCCACTACTGACAGTCTAGCGTCCTGCATTCACTAAACAGAGTGCACTGCATGCTCTCTATGCTTTCATCTACACTTGCTGTGGTTTCTTGTGTTTTTCTAAAGCCCATAAAATAATAATTGGCCCCTTTTTTCCAGCAGATATGGCTCAGATATTTCCAGCAATAGCTGAAAATTATATAAAGAGTTAATTGAAGGGTCTTTCTTCTAATGTGACTTTCTCTCTTTTCTGTTCTCCTCGCTAACTAGCGTCAGGCTGTCTGGGAGGCTGATCTGAAGGCTGTGAGAGGTGGGAGCTCTGTCGGGCAGACGGGCCTGCTACTGGGTGACTCCCTCTTTTCTAAAGAGCTGGAGAACATGGGCAAACAGCTCGCTGGTAGGCACTTCTGTGTGGTGTGCAAGTATGTGTGCCTTTGTGCATATGTAAGTTTGTCTGTGGATTTATTAGTGGCTTTAATGATGACTAGCATGGTTAAGTCACATCAAATACTTCTTTGGAATACAAAACGTAGTCTAGACTGTGTAAACATTCACACACACGCAGACTTTGAACCACAGAGACTTATGAATTAGAAAGAGGTTTAGAGAGCTCTTATGAGGAGTGGGAGGGGGAGAGTCCAGCTAAAGAATGCATTGTTTTTAGCCAAAGGATTTTCTTGGTTAATTAAAAACTGATCTTCTTGCGAAATTGTGTGAAAAACTAAAAAAAAAAAACTAATTAAAACAATTCCCACATGCCGTGAATTTATCGCAGCTCCAGCTTTGACAGGTTCAGTCAATAGCTCCAGCTCTGCTGAGTCATTTGGAAGCGATCGAAGCTGCGCCGGAGACTGATTTGGTATGACAAAATGGAATCTGCATGGCATTTTGGAAATCATTACTAATGTAGTTCCAGGCTCATTTTTTGACACGTGTGACGTCTGGGTGACTCAGAGGCTGCTTTTGTTGTCATGATGATCAAGTGTGTATCCACTTATGAATCAGATGAAAGCCTAGAGAGGAGGCCAAAGGGAATGTCGCCATTTACCATCATCGGTCGCCCACCTCTTTGTTTATGCATGTCCTCCCGCTCTGTTTGACAGCGTCACTGTGTGAAAAGAACTCATACGCACCGTCACATACCAGACTTACTTGAAGCATATTGTCCTACTTAGTGAACCTGTAACTATCACCTGAGAGTGGTTGCAGCTGCTCCCATCTTCTCAGCTCATCCACACATTTGCGTTGAATACTGTGGTTCCCTCTGCACCAACAGAACAAAACAGCACGCTGGTGCTTAGGAGGCTCTAAAAGAGGACTATTTGTGTTAACAATGCACTCAGTTTTGCCCCAGAGGTCCTCAGATGGCATTAATTTCTAGTTGTTTTACACCAAGTTACTGAATATTCAAGCCGAGGGCTCCCACCAGGCAGTTGAGTGAAGCTGGTCAACAAGCTAATTCAGCTCTTTCAAGCCTTTATTAGCTGCTAATACTTCCCACGTTTGGAGCCTCACTTTTCATCTTAAATCGTTACCCCAATTATGTGGTTGTGAAATCACTCCTTGTCTGCCTTTTGTGATATAAAGAAGCTCATGGGTAGTTATTTTCTTTCCTAGCGTATAAATAGATAAATGCAAACAACATTTTTGTATTGAATTAATTTATTAAATAGAGTTTGATTTGACTGCAGTTTCACCTGGGGGGGATTTGTTTTAAAATGTTTTTATCTGTGCAAGTTTTGGGAATATGAACCATTTTCCCTTTTTTTCCTATTTATTTAATGCATCAGTATTAAATAAAGTGTATATAATAAACTGTTGTTAAAAAAATAGAAAAGTTTCTGATTTAGAGCCAGAAATAACTGATTAATGTAGTAGTAAACAAGATTAAGAATTTTACCAAGCTCCCAGTGACAAATTTTGATTTTTGACACTTGACAAGTTAACTTTGGTGTTTTTCAAATGGGCCCTATTTTCGCATGGTTTTGTGTCTAAATGACTAACAGGGACAACAATTTTGAAATTGGTCCAGTATTGAGGGATAACGCTGCAGATGACTGCTGCAAAATGAGCATCAATGCGCTGTTACGTCCACTAAAAGTGCTTGTTTTTGCAGTGGCATGCTCAGACTGTTATTATACAGTAAGGACCGTACAGAGATATAAAATGCTTTTCTTACCTTCCACTTGATCCAGTCTGTTTGTTATTGTGTCCAGATTTCGCTCAAGGAGAAGTCTCATTGTGAAATATGAATATCCATATACTCTGGCTCAGATGTATACAGGCAGCCATCAAATTCAAAGACCTCATCCACATTGTCATCTAAATATTCAGCCATGACATTGAAAATCTTTCAGATAACACTCAGCTATGCTTTCTGTGCTCTGCCTGGCCACCATGGATGTCTTCCACTATTCCACCGTTGTCTTCCAGCAACAGCAACAAGACTTCTTCTTGAGTGAGACTCCTTTTATAACGTCAGACTCTTATTATAACAATCAGAGCCTGTCAAGGCAAAAATAAGCACTTTTAGTGGACGTAAGTGACAACGCCAGCTTGCCCCAATTACACCATATTGTAGCCTGTGTGCAGCTGCCATCTACAGCGCTCTCCCTCAATACTGGGCCAGTTTCAGAAATTGTTGTCCATGTTGAAAAATAGCAAAGTTACCCTTTAATCTATTTATCCATGGACAATGGTTAGTATTTAGATTTATTCTGGCAGGCAGTATGTTGTATTGTTGTAAGCCTGATGAATTACAGACAAGCGATATGTCATTAGCGCTTTCGTTTATTTTCAGAGGATAATAAAGTTTGCATGAGTTCTGAATTGTTGCATAGCGTGCTATGGCCCTGTAGTCTCTCACCACGTGCAACCGCAGCTTGATCAAAGACTTTAATAGATGAGATCTGTTTCTGTTTTTTCTTGTCTCCTTCTCTCTCTCTCTCTCTCTCTCTCTCTCTCTCTCTCTTTCTCTCTCATTTTCTCCCCATCTTTCATTTCCCTGTCTTTATTCCTGAATCAAAACCTATCAAATGTTTATACCAGATGGATGTTGATGCTCCCTCTTTGATCTCTCGGAGCCGTCATTTTATATCAGTGTCTGCGAGATAGGTCGCAGTATCTCTGTGTTAAACACTGCATAGAATTTCAAAATAAAGCTGCTTGTAATAGGCTACTCATTAATGCCAGGATGTTTGGGGAAAGAACTGGTTTACAATAAAATCATGAGTGGAGCAAGCATTCACGGAAGAGGGGAAGATCTTCACAACAACAACATGTGGTGTTTATCATTATACTGGTAAATAACTGGAGATAAAAATATCAACTTTATGGGAACAGATTACTAATGAAGATATCCTGTTTACAATATAACGATAACATCAGTCATGGTGGACTTGGTGTGGTGGGTTAAGGGCTTAAACGTCATATGAAGGAACTTCCATTTGCACCATTTTTCTCCTGTGTATAGTAATTATTTCACTGCCGTCCAGCAGGACTTATGGTCATCACCATGCAGACTATCAACCAAAGCTTCTCTGTGGTTTATAATGTTACAAACTGATGTCATGACATGCCTTGAACACTTACTTAGCTACCAATTTTCAATCAGACTGAGGCCATGAAAGGCCATGTTGTAACCTGTATCTTTAATTTTCCTTCTATTATTTAGAGAAGTAACACGTGAAGAATGCAGCAGGGTTAAAGCAACACAGACACAATACACACATGCACATTATTGAGCATATGGACAAGGCACTAAGCAGTTATGTGCTCTGCATTGCATCTCGCTATAAAGGTTGGCCTCCATACAATCAGAGCTGATTAAGCACAGAAATAGCAATCTAATTATGCATGTCAGGGAGTTAAATGTTTTTGATCCTTGAAGGATTGTGTACAAAACAGTCTGGAATAGATTTCAAAGCAACTCTGTCTCAAAAGTATTGCAGGCGTTTTGGCTTTGCTTGAATATTTGTTAGTGAGCAGGAGCATATGCTTCGCATTTTTGCGTTGGAAAAATGCTGTTTGTATAAGAAAAAAGCACATTTTGCTCAAAAACAAGGAAGTACAGGTTTGTGACACACTCATCATGCTTCCTTTTGTTATTTATTTAACGTCACACGTACACAGTTTTCCAGAAATACACGCCCCTGTTGTGTCATTCCTGAAATTATCCCTCTCAAATGATAACTCCCAGACTGGTTTGTTGAATCCCGATTTGCCAAGATTTTTAACAAAAGCATAAAACACGGAAAAAATTACCTAGATGTTGATCGCAGAAGTTGGCAGCGTCACTTCTCTCATAAACAGAAATGTTTTTGAGACTACCAGTGAGGCAAACAAATGAGTTTCTGTCAGGAACGGGAACTTTTTTTTTTACCATGCTGTGCTTACTGTATATCAACTTGGAAGCTTTTCTGACAGAGGAAGCTGGATTCACCACAATTTACAGGGCCTATAAATATTGTCATCATTGCCCAGAAGAAGGATTAAACCGAGCAGTCTCGCCCACTTTAATGCTCAGTAAAGTTTGTGAATCATCAGTCATGTAGGACACATATTAACTTGGTAGCACAGCCTGTGAATGTGTAAAAAACATAAGCCTGACCTTATCTTGGAATCTCTTAGTTCATTTACTGGAGTTTTCAGGGATTTGTGTTAATGGTTGTATGCATGTAAAACATTTAAACATTGTCATATGTGGGGAACAAATAGGATTTAACTCACTCCCTCAGTTACTATATCTATGTTTTAAATATGAAATCTGGATGTTGACTTGGATTGTCTCCACCTTTTTCCCTCCAGAGGTTGAGAAGGACCTGGCCAAGCTGGCAGAAGTAGGGAAGATGACCACACGGAGCTCCAATAATCCACACAGTAGTCTGCTCCACACCCCACTGCGCCACAGAACGCTACCTGACACGCTTCCTCTCACCAGCCTGCTCTCTAGACCCCAGTCTCCGGCTGGCAGCTTCTCAGGCAAGCCCTGCGGCGCGGGCCTCCCTCTGCTCAGCCCCAAGCCCACCTCCCTGGTCATGGGTCGGACTCAATCTCCCAGCAACCCTGGGAGCAGGACTCAAACCCCCAGAACGCCCAGCAGGCCCCTGACCCCGAATAGTTTACTGACACGCTCCACCTTTAACCCTGGATCTCATAAAGAGGTGACCTTCAGGAGGTCGCGGAGCCGCCCTGTGACGCCCACATGTCAGCCCACGCATCCCCGACCGCTGCTCACCCCTCCTGGGCTAAGCACTACAGACAGCCTTGGTGCCAGCCTACGGGCCTATCTGTCTGAGGTAAGACCCGAAACCTTTATTATCAAAAACACATTTTGTTGCTCTCTTTTCATATAAGCAACATTGCATGAAAAGGTGTCCCATTGTTGGAAAATAATCAGTGAGAGGAGGTTAAGTTGAATTATGGCTGCATTTCAACACAGAGACAGCTGTGAGGGCTTTATCACACCGAAACAAAAAAAGAAAAACTGTAGGCCTACATCTTAAATTAAAAAAAATGGCTAATTTAGTGAATATTAGTGCTGCAATGATCAGTTTTAAGGTATAGTTTGAGCTTTTGTGAAATATGCTGTCTGGCTTTGTTGCTTAGTTATATGAGAAGATTCATACCACTCTCACGTCTGTCCAGTAAATAGTACTACAGCCAGAAGATGCTGAGCTTAACTAAACTTAGCTCAGCTTAGCTTAGCATAAAAACTGAACACAAAGGGAAACAGCTAGCCTGGCTCTGGCCATAAGTAACAAAATAAGCCAACTCGCACCTCTAATGCTCACTAATTAACTATGGCTCTCATGATTGGTCATAATCGCGATTAATAGTAAACTGAAAATTAAATTAAAATTATATTAAAAAGTCAGATTGGTCATGTATTTAATACTCTTATCAACATGGGAGTGAGCCAATATGCTTTATAAAAATGTATTTGTTTATTTATTTTGGGAAATCAAATTGACAACACAGAACAATGACAAATATTGTCCAGAAACCCTCACAGGTACTGCATTTACCAAAAATATGTGTAAATCATAACATGGCAAACTGCAGCCAAACAGGCAGCAACGGCTGTCAGTGTGCTGACATTACTATAATTTACCCCAAACTGCATGTGATTATCATAAAGTGGGCATGTTTGTAGAGGAGAGACTTGTGGGTACCCATTAGGGGTGGGACAGTTTATAAACTTCACAGTTCGGTTCGGTTCATGGTGTGGGGTCACGGTTTTCGGTTGTGATCGCTACAGCGGTAAATGGTATTTATGGTACAGCAAGGAGGCCAATTTCAATTTCAATTTTATTTTTAAATAAGTCAGCTGTTGGCCTGAACAACAGTAGACTGGACTAACATAAGGAAAAAGTGCCACTGTGTTATTTAAAAATAATTAATAAATAAAAAAACAAATTATAGGCTCAGGCCATCAATAAAAAGTGCAACAGGGCAGCCAGCACTAGACCATTTTTCAACAACAGTGACATATGTCCTGCTGGTTGCCAGGCAACCTCAATGTGAGAACAAGACACCTGGAAATTACTGTACTGAGAAAAGACAGTCAGGCACATAACCCCCGTAAAACCACCATCACTTGAGTTTTTGTGTATATTTTTTACTTCTGGACAGACCCCGGCTAACTGTTTCCCTTTGATTCCAGTTTTTAAGCTAAGCTAAGCTAACTGCCTCTTAGCTGTAGCTTTATAGTTTCTCCCAGACACAGGTATTGATCATCTCCTCCTCAAAAGGCCAGAAAGTGAATAAGCGAATAGCACAAAATGTTGATCTGTTCCTTTAATTGACCCAGTATCTTCCATGGTCATGGTATGGCATCAGATTATATTTTCACTATTTCCTACATGTAAGATTTATCTAGCAATGAAATAGATCAAGTGCACACACAGTGTGTAAAACTATTATAAACTTTGGTTCATGGACTTGAAAATCACTCCAATTTTACTGAATTTTTTTCATATGGTGAGAGTGAATTGTGTGTCAAATAGGCTCAATGCCCAAGTAAAACTGGCTGTAGAACACGATAGTCTTCACACAGAAAGACTGAGCGCACCAGAGCACACACTATCACACATGTGCATACCCTCACAAACATACACTCACACGCTTCATGTGGGGTTTAATGGAGAGTCATGGAGGTCCATACAGTAGGATGTCATTTCATTGTGGAAAAATGAGTCTGGCATAAAAGGAGAGCTTTCAGTGGGATTTCTTTCTTATATTCCTTTCATGATTTACTTAACAGCGGCGCCGTTAAATACGAGACCTTTTTGAAGGCTTTATTAATGGTAGGCAGGAATTCTGCAGTCCCTCAGTGTACACTTTGACAGTTATGCTAGTTGACACCTACTGAGATTATCCAAAAACACCAGTGCACCCAGTCTGCTTTTATTGGGGCCACCTGTGGAAGGACTAAAGGAGGCCTGTTTAGAGAGGTAAGGAATGCTGAACCCTTTTAAATACTGGACATACAGAAAAGATGTAAATGCTTGTGATTCTGTCTTTCTTGACAAGTTTGTGATCATTAAAAGGATTGGAGCGCCGTCATTTTTTTAAATAAGAAGAATAAAAGTATTTTGTAGATATCATGGGACTGTTTATTTATGAATGCTTTACCCTAACACTTTCAGTATATAACATGATTGTTTTTGTCATTTTTTTACATTTTCAGTTAAAAATTTAATTAGGAATTTTGTGTTTTTGACCTGTTGTGACCCTACTTTTCGTCAGGTCATTGCCACTTTTCATGTAATGCCATTGGAGCAAAACTCTGGTCCACCTGAAAAGGTGGGTTTCGGAATCTGGTGCGATTCATTTGTGGTGTGAAAGCAAACAAACAAACCATCCGTCCATTATCTGTAACCACTTATCCCATTCAGGGTCGCAGGGGAGGCTGGAACCAACCCCAGCTGACACTGGGCGAAGGTGGGGTTCACCCTGGACAGGTCGCCAGACTATCACAGGGCTGACACATAGAGACAGGCAACCATCCACGCTCACATTCACACCTACTGGCAGGAAACTGGAGAAAACCACGCTAACACGGGGAGAACATGCAAACTCCACACAGAAGAGCCCAAAGCCGGATTCAAACCTGCGACTCTCTTGTTATGAGGCGACAGTGCTAACCACTGCACCACAGAGCAGCCCCTAAACAAATAAACCAGCCACAGGATTTCATGATCGCAGATATGCAATTTTAGCATGATTTCAAAAGCTAAACTGCTAAACTAAAATGTCTGCTGATATGATTGACCCGTATTATAAGGCCATGTTTAGGCCATACGCACGTCAGTGCTGATATTTTCCCTGATGGATAAGTCAAAAGGTGCTCAAACTGCTGTGCTTGTATCTGACTCTGTGTACTTTGCCAGCTCATTTACTCCATTAAAAAGCGTGTGGCAGCGATCCCACAGTAATACGCCTCATGCACGTGTCCGTGCGCCCTTCCACATTGGCAGTATGCGTTCGCACCAGTCATCTGGGAGCACACAAAGCGGCTTTTCTTGCCTCAACCATTATTCATGATAACTTACAGTCGTTTTATAGTCTACTAATACCAATGCTTATAATCAGTTATCAATCAAAGAACATAAATATACACACGAGAAGCATTAAAGTGCTGCATAATCTTCTGCCAGTCATCAGAATATGATTTCCCCATGTGGGTCCTGTTGATGCAGGATGACAATCCAGGAGTTACCTGCCAATCCGTATAACGTCATGTGTATTCCCCTGGTTTGTTTATAAAAAGTCAGCATGAACAGGACCAGAAATACAATAAGGGACGAAGAAAATATGCATCTGTGAAGGCAAAAAAATATATAATGTGAAGGTAAAATTATTTCAGACTTTATGTTTGAAATATAAAACTGCTAATGGGAATGTGCAGCTGGACTGAATATATATATTTCTGTACATGTGTTTTCCTTTCATTCACCACAAAACCTTGAATAAGACACAGAGTATATACAGAGAGACAAACCGATGGATAAATGAACAGACTGATTCTCTTTTTCTAACATGTGTTATATCTCTATCTTCCTCTGTCCATTACCTTCACAGATTATGAGTTAACATCATCGTTTCTGCTCTATTTTCCTGTATCAGGATGAGTTCTACCAGCAGTTACAGGCCATCCGACAGCCTTGGCATATTCCCAGTGACACAGACAGTGACATCCTGGAGCCTCCTGAACAGGATAAGAGTGAGAGACTTACCTTTCCCTTTCTTCCGTTTGTCTTTTGTTTCTATTTTAAATCCTTCGTTTGATTGTTTATCATCTCCTCATTCAGGTTCCCTTTACTGGAGAGTTTGGGGGTTTCTCAAAGGCTCTCAGTTGAATCCAAACTTAACAAATTTTACAAATTGCCCCACTAATGTTTTTACCTTCCTCACAGTTTAATGTCATTACTGTAATGTCACTTAACTACAGTGAGTAGCTAAGGCATTAAAGTGGCTACAGGTCTATTAAAAAGTGAAGATTAATGTGCTAATATCCCTTGTAAAATTTTGAGATGGAGCTGATGCATGAAAAGTTCCATATTTCATAGTTGGGCAAAATCCCGAGGGGGTTTTATAGAGGGGAATATCATGTAAAAATTCTTTTCCTGGCAACATGTAAGAGATATCTCTATCAAGATCAGTTGATAGACATGGACAGTGCTTTTAAGTCATAAATCCAGTCATAGTGGTGGTCTGGCTGGGATACAGTGCAGCATATTACTCTGGCTTTGAACATGACAGAATCAGATCAGACCTCCTTGAATGTTCTGCTGCATAAATCACATAAATGTATGTGGCAGAAGGGTTTGATTGTTTGAGGCTTGTAGGTCTCAATTCACAGAGGTCTAGTTACAAAACGTCAAATATATGCTCTCTTAACATATGGCGAAACTGCTCAGATCCTCTGAGATGTTTGTGTGGATTTATATTGTAGCTGTAATGAACTTATGTAAACATTACATATTTCTGCAGAACAGGTAGTTTTAAGGCCTGCTGTGTGGGGCACAAAGATGTTGGACAGAGCAAAATGTGCACACCGCACACTGTCACACCATCCATCCATCCATCTGCAACCGCTTATCCTGTTAGGGATCACGGGGGGGCTGGAGCAGATCCCAGCTGGCATTGGGCGAAGGCGGGGTTCACCCTGGACAGGTCACCAGTCCATCACAGGGCATATAGAGACAGACAGCCATTCACACTCACATTTACACCTACAGGCAATTTAGAGTCATCAATTTACCTAACCTGAATGTCTTTGGACTGTGGAAGGAAGCTGGAGAAAACCCACACTAACATGAGGAGAACATGCAAACTCCACACACAAGCCGAATTTGAACTCGCAACCCTCTTACTGTGAAGCAACAGTGCTAACCACTGAATTAAAGTGTAAAGTCCTGATAGTGGCACTAAAAGAAAACCCACAGGTTTGTTAAAATCTGTATATGTGCTCAGCAAATTTCATGTCACGACTATAATTGTTAGATTATTATGAGATATGGTCGGCAAAGTTGATATTTTTGCCTAGGCATGAGGCAGGCCATTTGCATAAAAAGGTGTATGAATCCCACGATAATGTACAAGGCATTTAGCATGCAATATGTTTGCCTTTCTTGATTTCTGTGTGTCATTTGTACGCCATATATCCTGTGGTGATTGCAATGTAAATGTATTTGCGTAAAAATGCTACGAAGGATCACTTATGGTGGGCAGGGAGGAGGATGAGTCCAACAAATACACAACTTTTAACCAGGAGACCCAAGTTTGAGATGTGTTTTGTATTGTAAGAATCGTCACGTTTGTGACATCTTTTCTGTAGTTGTGTTATGTTTTTCCATACGTATTTTACATACTGTAGAATACAGTTTACATACTTACTTTAAGCCCAACTATGAAGTTTTTCTTGAGCCTAACTGAGTGGTTTTGTTGCCTTAAACTAACAGCTGACGTTACCGTAGTTTAGTTGCGTGGCGACAAATGACGTGTGAAAAGGCTAAAATGCGTACTCATGTCCATGTAATGTCGTGGTATATATACGCCTTCCCGTGAGACAAGGTGGATAGCGAGAGTGAAAAGCTTCATAAGGTTCATTCTCTGGGGAATATGAATGTGCTCAGTGCCTGTAATGGTAATATACCCACACTATAGTAGTAATAAAAATAGAAATTTTGGCCTAGTGAAAGGTCACAAATTCACATTTTATGGAAATCTACCTTTTGTTATCCAAATTTCAGGATAATGTGGCTTGTAGTTGTCACGATATCTTGCTCTGTATCAACACGTTTGATGGACAAATGGATCAACTGCCTCACCAGCAAACTAGCACAGTGAGTGGCTTTGCTTTATTCAGATCCATCCCACCACTACTGCGGCAAAAATGGCAACTCTGAAGTTAATTTATGAACGAGTCCAAAAAGTATATATGCCATGAATTCAGAAATGTTCTCAAATTAACTCAGCCCTGTTTTCTCAGTAAACAAAACATCAGCTACTCAAACGGAAAATCAAATACAGCTTTCATTGACGCTATGACACAAGAATTCCAGTCAAACAAAAGATCAGGCAGGCAAATGGTTGTCACATGGAAATACAACCCTCCGACAAGTTCCTCCAGAGGGTCGGTGTTTTGCCAAAATTTGTATCTTGCAAAATAGATGGATGAATTTTGCTAATAGCCCCTGGGGGCCTGCTCTAAGGCTTGGCAGCGTTGATGGCATGTTGAGAAAGGATGTGAGCCACACATTGAATTAGAGGCAACTCAGACACTGGGAGAGAGAGACTGGCAGGGAAAAACCAAAGAGCCACAAGATGTGACAAAGGACTTTCTGGCGTGAGAGAGGGCCCACAGGACCGTTCGCTGAAATCTGGTTTGTATGTTTTTATGCGTGTGCATGTGTAAGTGTGTGTACTAAACGTGACTGATTGCATTAGTCAAGGTAAGAGATTCTACTTGTTTTCAGAGAGCTTTTTTCCCCCATAATCTGATTTTTCAGCCTTGTCAGGGGTCATTTGACCTCTGAAATAATACAGTTGAATTACATACTGGCAACTGAACGCTTGCTCTACCATTAACATACCATCTACAAACAGAGGAACAGAGTAACAGTCAGATAAATCTTTACTTCTTCTTCAAGGCTTAGTTTACGAAATTACTCAAAATCAAATCAAAAGTACTTTCTTCTAAGAGGGTGAAAAAAAGTCAAGAGAGAACAAGTTTGTCCATGAATTGGTTTGCTGTGAGTGTTTTCAGCCTCTCCACATACCTGTACCTGTACTGTATATGCATGTGTCTATGAGTGTGGGACTCACTTCATTAGCACAGTGACACCCTCTTCCCAGTATCACAGCACATGTGTGAGAGCTGGCGCCAAGTGAATGGTGAGAGCTAAATAAAGGGGGAGAAAAATCCATAGCTATTTCCTGTTATTCTATAAACTTCCACAATGGGACAACCACACATACCACAATGGAGATGAAAGAAGTCTGTCCTCATTACCACTCTGTACCCCACTGTCCTTTATGGATGTGGATCATTAGACATGTACTGTGCAGTGAAAGTAAATCTGTAGGTTACATTATACACCTGTCAAAACTGCTTATAGGACTCGTAGGATTAATCACTAATAGTTATTGCACAAGCATAAGTAATGTTGAAACTGGTGGACATGTCGACCATTTGAGCATATGCACCAGTCACAGTGGTTAAATAAACTATAAAAATGTAATGCTATGGATTAGCCGCTGCTATGATGAAAAAAGTATCTGCAGCTAAGTAGAGAATTAATTGTTATGCTTATTCAGTCCGTTCTCATTCCCAGGGCATCAAATACAGACGCTTTGTCACGGACGTCCGCACTTGATACTGATGCACAAGACACCCTGTAGTGTTGGTAGGAGACGCGCCAGCCTTTTCATTAACTGCAATTTGAAGCGCGAACGAGACACAGGGGGCTGGTGGTACAGGAGGTGGATGTGTCCAACAAACACAAGGAGACCGCTGTTCGTGTCGCGTGCATCATGTTACAATCGGCTGTTTGTTCGTGTGATTCAGTGTCATTTTCACTGTACAAACATATTCGCTTTAAGCCCAACCACGTTGTTTGTTCCTAAACCTAAGTGTTTGTAAATAGTGAACCTAAGCAAGTGTTTTTGTTCACTTCACAGCATTAAGCACATTTACTGCATCCAAAAAGTGACACTGAGGGGTCTGACAAAGCGTCAGTATGTAACGAGTTGGGATGAGAACGTTCACTTTCCTGTCGATAGTTATATGACAAGATTGACACCACTCTCATACAGTCTGCTAAATATGAAGCTACAGCCGGTTAGCCTAGACTTTTGAAAGAGCCAGGCCAGCTGTCATTGTGCTAAGCTAAGCTAACTGGACGTACCTTGAGACACAGAGGTATGTGCAGCAGACTAAGTAGATAATTCACTGTTATGCTTATTCGCTTCCTTGCTTGTGACGGTCGATGTGCCCCCAGCATCGAGAAACAGACATGAGCATCAACACCACAGCAAAGCAATACAGTGCTGTGGACAGCAGACAAATGCTTTTTCAGCTGCCTAAAAGAAAGGCTCACCTAAAAGAAATAGATAGCTGTTTAAGTGTACACTATATTTAGACTATTTTTTTGTGGCATACTGAACTTAAAGTGAAACCTGTCAATACTGTTTTTGTCATCTGAGCCTGCTGGCTTTGGAGAAAGTATAAATAAGTTTCACTTTCACTTCAGTTCCCCTTCGGAAAGGATAAGCGAAGTGGCTGACTGGTGGCAAGATACGCGCTGAAAATATTCCAAATATAGCGTATACTTAAATGGATAGCTTTTTTTAGGTGAGCCTTTCTTTTATAATCCGCTTTTTTGCCATCTACAGCACTGTATAGCTTTTCTCCAATGCCGTTGTTTGTTTCTCCAAATTAGGGGCACACTGACTGTCATCAACTGTAAGTAATACACTGACTATGGATAAGTATCTCATACAACCCCACTCAAAACACACAAACTATCCCTTTAAATATGAAGCTACAGCCGGTTAGCCTGGACTTTTGTAAGAGCCAGGCTAGCTACCATTGTACCAAGCTAAGCTAACTGTCTGCTGGACAGCTTCAGATACAGTATGAGGGTTGTGTCACTTTTGTCATAAAACTTTTAGCAGCGAACATGCATATTTGTCCAAATATGGAGCTATTTTTTTTAGAGTCATCATGGTGACACACTCACTCATTTTCTGTCTTTATTTTTCTACAGGTGGTGCCCGAGATGCCAATAAGAGATCTGTGTTTTCAGGTGAGAATTTGAACAGTTAGAGGCGTCTCAGCCTCAAACCCACAGAGGCAGACTCGGCTCCGAATGTGCTGTCTCATTTTGTGTCACCAGAAACCAATTTTGCTATTGTAAGCGGCTGCCTCAAGTTTAGAGTCTGAATGTCTGTCAGTGACCTCATTTGTTAGAGCCACAACATAACTACCAATGGGTGACTTACTGTCGAACACTCCACCTTCATTTATGATCCGTTCAATTACCATCACAGGCTAAATGGAGGGCACAGTGGCTCTGAAATGCGATTGGTGGAGGCCGGCCATGTGTGGAGAAGGGAACGCCGTTGCCCAGTTCCATTAAGTCACTCGGATTCTGAGTTTACACGCAGCAGACAGCGTCAACTCTCAGCCTCAACATTTGGGAGAAAGAGAAAGTCTGTCTGGTTTGAGGTTGTCTGCGGTTCTCCTTCTTGTGGCTCTGGAGGTGCCCA
Source organism: Pterois miles (assembly GCA_947000775.1). Lineage (NCBI taxonomy): Eukaryota > Metazoa > Chordata > Actinopteri > Perciformes > Scorpaenidae > Pterois > Pterois miles. The sequence goes on from CAMQGK010000028.1 coordinate 14,908,740, forward strand.
CAGCTCCCAGTGCCAGTGTGCCAGTCTGGAGGGAGATCTGACAGCAGGCTGCTGCTGCTGCTGCTTGGCTATCAGAGAGGCCAGAGCATCGCCACGGCAACCAAACTCAAAGCTCGCTGCTTAAGTCACCCCAATCACCGCTCTCCCAGACCTTATTGTGAAATATGGTCATTGGAACCTGCACTGGGCAGCACCAGGCCTCATTTTCCACCTCATGTTTGTCTATGACATGCTCAAATATTAAATGTTTCATAGCATTTGCCACAGTTATTATTCTTATTAGCGGTTTAATGTGTCTGATTTTAGTTTCTAGGAGACTGATGTTTTTGTCTTTCATTTATTTCACAGGCCTATAGTGATGGAGGACCAGAGACATTGATCCAATCAAACTATTATGCAAACCACTGGACATTTTGAATATGTGTACAGAGACAATTATTTTTATAATTCATATGAATGGAGAGAAAAAAAGATTGTATACTTTTTTCACAGATATTTCATAGACATTGTACTGTAACTGTATGATAAAATGTCAAAAATATTGAGTATGGAATATAACATTTATTTTTGTTTGCTCTATAGCATGCTATTGCACTTCCATGTGGAGTCCAGAAACGGATGCATTTTGTTGTCTTTTTCTAGTGCATATTTACATTATGAACGGGGCTGCACGCCTGTGTTAAGATAGCGTTTATTGATATGCACTGTTAAAAATTGTAGTGTTTTGCCAATTGCAAGTTGTGGAGGGAATACAAGGAATGCTGGTATATTAATTAAAACGATTTGGTGCACATGTCCCCATTCTTTTGACCCTAACGTCATGTACTTTATTTTGTATTCGTATGAATTTTGACATTCAAATGCGCATAGTCATCCCGTCTCATTAAAAAACACACTGAAGTCATTATTTAAATGAGTAAAGCTGTCATAACACAGGCTCGGTTTAATCCAGTCTCCCCCAGATACATGATCCATGTAACTTTGTGTCTCTAACGTGCACTGTGGTGCTGACAAAGACCCAGAAAGCTGCTCTGACCATGACTGCATCGCTCCTGTGTGTTTGCCTGGGCATGTGTTGGTTAAACTGTGGTTGTCTGAGTGTTACACAGACGACGTCGACTCCAGAGACACACACACACACTCTCATGGACACACCCTCCAGCCTGACGCAGGCTGATCCCTCTGTTCGAACCCTGCTGAGTTTTGCGGTACAGTATACCCAACTATTCAGTCTGTCTCTCGGGATGTGGTCAACAAACTACTTAACTCTCTCGCTCCCTTTTCACTGAGGGTGATTCCTGTAAGAGGATGTGTGAGAGGACTAATCACTTCAAACCCCATCCTGTGAAACATGGCATGCGGATGAATGCCCTGTGTATTCCAGCACATCATGTGCTCATTGGAAAGGGATGTGGTTTTCAAAAGATCTGTGGAAGAATTTGAGGACATGGCATAATCAAGTCACAGCGGTGCCTTGATACAATCTTTATATTTCCTGTCAGAAAAGGCAAATGTATTGCGTTGCATATTACAATTTTCACATTTCATATTCCATTTTTGTTGGAGTTGGGAGCGTGATTGCCATCTGTTCTTGTTCCACAGATCACCAGCGCACTGACTCTACGTTTATACTATCAATATTTTCCCTGAGTTCATATGTCTCCTCCGGTCTTTCATTTATGTCCGCAAAATATCAAGGCATGAAGAGTTCTGGATGAAGTTGAAGATGAGGACTTAAAATGACTACCGCAGATGTCACACAAAGACAGCGCTCTGATGCTTTTCCCCCCTCTGTGTATATCTTTGAATGTCTCAGTACGTCACAACCTATAAAGATGAAATGCTGGGACCATTACTGATACACTCTTCTCGCCACAATTTGCATCAAATATCAGATTATAGCCATATGACTTCTTAATGATGAGCCCAAAGATGATTCATTTTATGCTGCTCATATATAATTATCTTTATCAGTCACATATGTCATGTTGAGAATCAAGACATATCATGTTTCATAACATTAATACTCTGGAGTCTGAAGTATGGAACCGCCAATATCATCTTAACGTATGTTTACTGTTCAGGATTTATACACCAGTCCCATTCAAAGCAACTGCAAGGGCCACCCAGGAACAGCAGCAGACATCACTGTACTTACAGGGCGATCCGGACCACCATCAAAGGTCAGCAGACTGACCCAGGTCTTAATTTACAACTGAACAGACTGGGATTTATCCTGACGTACTGTACAGCACAAATAAATCTACGGTGGACGAGAGGTATGCTTTGAAGGCATATAAAGTCAGTATCGTTCGCTGCTTGAAATGAAAAGCCGAACTCGTCCAGACATTTTTTTTCATCCATGCATTTCTCCGACTGATATTAAGAGAGAATCAACTATTTGGATTTTGCTCTCTGTGTTCATGGAAGTGAACTGTGTGTAAGCTAATGAAATCAGCCTCCACTGTTTTTATTATTAGTTTTTTTTTTTTAACAAAATGTGTAGTGTTAAGCAATTAAAGCAGTAAAAGCCAAAATAAACAGTATAAGTGTGATGTGTCATTGTTTACAGAGTGGATCCTGACACTTGAGAGCTGTCTGCACCACTGTAACAGTGGCTGTACTATTACTCCAATCTTGAGTATATTATTTGTATACTCCATAAAATGTGGGGAGTTGATGATTATTAAGAAACATAAAACACTGGCTGTTGATTTCAGTCCTACAATATATATATAGTATAATGCCTACAATACCATGAGTGAAAACTAACGTTAGGTAACAGTGAGTATTACACTTAAGCTGGTGTGTAGCTCTATCAAATTGCTGCACTATCAAAGCTTCATGGGATTTGTTCTTTGCTAAAATAATAATAATAATTTACAATATCACAGTCACTTGTGGTCAAATTGAGCCACAATGTGTGTATTAGAACAAACTATTAAAACTGTGACTATAAAAAATAGCTAAAATTGTGGCTATTCATATAACTCCTCTTCACCCTCATTTTGGTTCAGTGTTATTGTGAGCATCATTTCTACATCTCACGTCTGCAGCCAGAACTATGTTCAAGTCAGAGGGTAAAAACAGGAGGACAGAGGTTGTTTAACAAAACTTGCTGGCGTTTTAAAGACATTTCTCACAGAAATCCAGCTGGAATAAAACATATTCCATCTGTTGCACAATGAGCAGCAAATGTCAGAAGTCACAGCTCTGTTTCTTAAACCAAATATGGCAGCAGGAAATCTCCTTGCTTGTAAAATATGACTTATAAATATATAGCCTCATTATCTTCCTCTTTTTCTATAATAACAGACTTTAGGCAGGGATGACTATTGCGGCTCTTCAGGGTCAAATGGAGATTTCATCAGATTTTCATCATCCTATATGTTTTGCTTCTTGAATGTGAAACAGTTTTTGCACCTTACGTTTCTTTATACTTTTTATTTTTAATTCATCAGTGAATTCCCTGGTATTTTGTCTCATGACTCAGTGTTACTGTTATTGTTTGTATTTCACTTATCAATAAAGTTGGAAAAAAGGAAAAAGCTTTCAGCTGACCCCTGGCCAAGAGCAGAGGAGCAGGGAGACGAAACTCCGGCGTTTTTGGACAACAGCTGCTACCGCCATTTTGGACTGAACACGCGTATTATACTTGCAATACTTAATCGTTCAACACGGGGCGTTTCGGTAGAATATGACAGCAGAGTATAAATGATATAGTTTTACTTTTAGACAGCATTTTAGGTGGATGTTTTACGGCGTCCGGAAGTCCCTTTCAGTCCAAAATGGCGGACGCATAGCGTTACTGCTGAGCGCTGATCTTTCAATGGAGCGAACAGCTGACTTTCACTTCCTGGTTGTGGACGTTGTTTGGCCGGGCTGACCCACAGCTGACGCCAATTAAATGACTATCACTTCCGCCTGCCATCTTCATCTGCGACAACCGATAATCGTACAACGTGCTTGCTATTTTAGTTCCTCTCTTTGATAACTTTAATGTCCCTAAACGGAAATGTCTTAACTAGCTCTGTAACGTCGATGCTATTAGCGGAAAAGCCTGGGACGTATTAACGGTGATCGCACGCAAGCCAAGCTCCACGAGGAAGGACCGAGGTAAGCTAGGTGACGATGTGTACTGTTTGTTGTTTTAAATGTGTATTTATTCTTTCAGCAAGCGTCTAGAAGGTAACCCACGAGTTGCTTAACTCTCGCGAGATGATTGAGATTACGCATAGACCATTAGTAAGCGTCTAGAAGGTAACCCACGAGTTGCTTAACTCTCGCGAGATGATTGAGATTACGCATAGACCATTAGTTGTGTTTTTAGACACAATCCCGTCGCGTTTAATCAGCTAGCGAGCTTCAGCTTTTGCTGTGATAACGTTTTAATGAAGCCATCCCACAAACACCTTGAGAGTATAAATGAAAATCCAGTGTAAATGTGGATTAAAGTGGCGTTTTGTTGTGTTTGTATAGCATGAAAGATCCTTGTTGTTATTGTTTTTTGAAGTATTAGGAGCACATCTTAAATCCATTTAGCATCCAAGTTGGAACTATTTAAACATCAGGCAGCAGAATGAAAATAATCTTTGACCAGCTTTACCAGCATTGTAAATATTGTAAACCCAAAGATATCCATCATTGGTGTGTGGATAGTTGAGGCTGTTAGGTTTGGCAAGACTTGTGAAGTGTTGAGGGACATATTGCCTGTATTAAACAAGTGTTGTGTTGTTTCTAGCTGAATAGTTTTCATAACATTTTCAGCTGTTTGCTGTGGCAGTTTATTGGCCTTTGCTTTTACAGCTACACAATATAGTAGTACAGACATCTGCCTTGTTTAATGTTTTTTCAGTGAAGATCAAGGTGTCTGTGTCATTTTTTATGATAAATGACATGGAAATGGCTCATCCCCCTTGGTGTGTTGTGTTTGAAAGGAAGAGATCACTACTGGAATTAGCGATGCTTGTATGATCCTCTGGAACAGCATGCATTTAATGTTGTTCCAGAGTTGTTGAGCAAATCCAGGAGGCTTACGCTGTGGATGGATCAACAGAAATCCTGCTCTGATCTCTGGCTGATTGTGAGGCTTTTCTGTCAAGTCTCTATAAGAGTCACAGAAGGCTCTGGAGCCTTGAGACTACTTTGCTGCGCTTTAAGGTTCGTTTATGAGACCTCGGTGTGTGAGAACGGTAGTCTGAGTTGTCTTGTCTGTATCTCCCTTTTCTTTCTCACAGACTAATTTATGGTTATTCTTCCCGACCATGATGTGGTCAGTGTTCCAGACGCTTGGGGATCTTTTCAATGGCTGTGTGTGTGTGTTACACATTGGCAGGCCCTGTTGTGGGTGAGGCTTAGACCTGGGTCAGATGACTCATCCAAACTCAGTGCTTGTCTCTGCTTCCAGGGACTCTTTGTGCGCATATTAATCTTATTATTGTTTCACTTGCAAGGATCTAATCTTGTTCTGGTGGTGCACCATGTCTTGGAAATGTTTGCTTGTGTGGATGTGTTTCATTTCTGTCTGGAGTAGATTGAAACAAAATATTGTGGCAGGCAACCTGATCATATGTATACCTATTGTCAAACTGCTTTGTCTCCCAACATCCAACTAAAGTTCACTCAGGGTCGTGTCCACTGCTGCAGTTATACTTGGATTTTATTCCCCCGTCAGAGCTGATGGTTTCGCTATGCCATGCTCCAAAAGCGCCAGCGATCCCTCCAGATCCCTGCTCTTTTATGTTTTCATTTACATATAAAGTTGCAGTGAATTTATTGAGTCTGCACATGGCTTTTTACTCAAGCTGTGATTTATTACACAATCTCATGCAGCTTTATTGTAATTGACTGCCAGCATGTTTTTTTTGTGTTTTCACCAATTTATGAAGGCCTTCAGTCCTGCCAGAGGCTGCTGATGGATGCCTTGCTAAGGTTTATCTGAGGAAACCTAATGCTTTGACTCACCTTTTTATAGATTCACCCTTGTGTGGAAAACATATTCAGTGCTGATTTGTTTTGCGATAGTCAGTATCTTAGTCCAGATGCTACATAGTCCATGTTTTTACATATCTGTGTGATTCACCATGACCAGTCAAAACGTGATGAGAGAACACCAACATAACCTTCTCCCACCAGATGCTGATTGGATTCCCGTTCCAGTAAAAGTCATTGTTGAGGAGAGATGATAAATATTTGTGGGATGTTAGATGGAGATTTCAGGGATGAAATGCTAATAGATTGTCAAGTCTAGCTTGCCAGATTACATAAAGTGATATACTTTGACATCACTGCCTCGTGTTTAATGAGAATTGATTCTAGTTGCTAAACATTGTGAACACATTTGTGGCTTGATTATATCTGCCCTCAGGAAAACCATACTGCCAGTGCAGAAGCATTCATTTCAAAGCGATCTTTGAAACTTTTTATTGATTAAAGAGTGTGGTTGTGTCCGAAATTCCATATAACATGCTATTTAGTATGTTAAAACAGTATGTGAGATATTTTAGTACGTCCTAAACCTTAGTGTGAAAACAGTAGTACACAATATGCATGCTATTTCCTGTGTAATATTACAGTATGCAATGCTGGACACTGTGACGGCATTGATATCCCACAATGCAGTGCGGTAGTGATGACTGTGCTCATAACAGACGTTGACGGACAGCTCCGTAACATCAATAATGCATCAGTAAGTTAAAGATTTCACATGATACATATTTTAACTTAGTTCAGACTTTGATTCCGACTCTTTGTCGTTTTGGTTACATGAGGTTGGCAGGGGTTACCATGGTTACACGTCTCTCAGGAAGTGCTGACAGATTACTGCTCAGTGCGTCTGAAAAGATGCGCACTAGTGTTTATTCACACACAAGTATGTTGAACGACGCACACATGTTGAGTATGTAGTGCATAGGATGCGGTTTTGGACGAAGCCGGTTTCTGTCTTGCCGTTGCTCCTTTCCTTCCCTCCTTCCTGTTAAGATTTCTTAAGCAATCATAATTACAAATTCCAGATAACCCATTGCTCTTATTTTGATTTGATTTGGCAATAAAGGCTCCTTTGTTAGCGTCTGTGTTAGGGCTCTAAGGGACCGCATGCAGGAAAAGGGTGGAGCAGGACTGAATGATGATGCTGTTACTGGCCAGTCGGGAGGGGAGGGGAGGAGCGGCGAGTTCGGCTCTGTTCAATAACCTCAAGTGGATCTCTGTCCACAGGAGACCAGATGATGTCTGTGTTAATGCCAGAAGAAGTTTGACAGCTTTAAGCTGCTTCACACCTGCTGCTGCTTTTCTCTCTTTTCCTCTGTCCTCTGGTGTATCATGTCTGTTTTTTGGCAAGTAATGTATGAGTGTCCTTTTGTTGCCTCTCTTTTCGCACATACTTGTCATGAGCATTAGCTCCAGTCAGAAGATGATGTTAAGGGCCAGTGACTCGTAGGTCATAGCGGGGGAAAGGCAAAGGACAGATTAATTGTCGCAGTGTGAGTAACATTGGAAGCATTTCCTCTCCAATCACCAAGATGACGCTGTTTCCCCTCATCAAAGACTAAATGCTGCCAAAAAGTCTGATCTCAGTTTCCCAGCAGTGTAAAATGGTATTATTCAGGGGTCATTAGTTGGTTGATCAGAAGCGTGATGGATGGACCGGAACATTAAAAAGTCCCGTTTGTTGTTGTGATGGAGTCTGTCATGACTGGAGATGTTGAGAGTATCAGCGTTACCAAAGATGAATGCCTTGCACGTTATGTGGAAGAGCTACAGTAGGATGAAACTCTGTGTGAGAGTCATAAGTGTTTTTGCTCTGGCTGCACAAAAATGCTTTCCACTTTTCTGAGCTTCGGTTTTATGACTTTGAACAAAGAGTGACTGGATGTTTATACCAGCTGTCCCAGATTGGTTTTTCACTATATCCATGTTAAAGACAGCTTAAAGATTTTTTTTATTTAGGGCCATTTCAATCAAACGGTTGTAAATGTAATGTTTATCCAAAGTTGAGTACCTCTGAAACCTCAGCAGGTCTTTTGAACCACGGGAATAGAGTTGACTCAAAAGAAAATGTTGTGTCAGAGGGTTACGCAGCAGGTAGGCTACCTCAAACGTCGGCTGTGGAACATTTTTGTAGCCACACTGTATATTGCCGGCGATTAAGTCAGGACCACAAAGATCTGGAGAAGAAGCTGAAAAATGGTTAAATCTTGTAAAATCCTGTAACCTGAAAGTGTGAGTCTATATATACCGTGGCGTAGGCATGCAGTCACACTTTATAGTACATGATCTCATTGGTGTGAGTGCCGGAGCGAACATGAAAATAAAACAGATTTATTGGGTAAGAAGGAAACACTAGAGTTTGGTATCCAAAGCAACTTTGTGCTGAATGGGTAGAAACACCATCACTACTTTACAGAATGAGTATGAGCTTTTATAGAGAGCGATATATTGTATATCCACTACAGGCAATCGTACTTGAAGCCCTATAATGAAAGAATTATTGAGGGGTCTGCTCAACTCTATCATTTACAGTCTTTGAAAATCGCTCTCTTAACCACCGCCCTATGATGATCCACTCAGTCCAGACCATTTAAGTTTACATTAAAAGAGGCAGTTATCAAATTATTCAGTCCTGGAGCTGAATACAAGCCGTAAACCGTTTTCATTACAAGAAAATTATTTCAAGACTATAGCTGATGACTTCTGTAGAGACGGGTTTCTTGTATACAAACATTATTGGGTGCGTGTGCATTCAGGGGGCGAAACTGCTTAAGCAGCCGTTGTAAGTAATGTAGATTTTGCATTGTTTGTACATTATTACCTCGGCCAAGGAGGTTATGTTTTTGCCGGTGTTTATCTGTCTGTTTGTCTGTGTTCAAGATAACTCAAAAACTTATGGACGGATTTTGATGAAATTTTGAGGGTGTGTCGAAAATGTGAAAAGGAAGAACTGATTTAATTTTGGGGGTGATCCGGAAGAAATCCTGGATTCTGGATCACTTTGAAATTTTCGTTAACATTGGGGAAAATGGGACCCAAAAAATTGTTTCTCAATATCTCTGGTAATTGTTGCTCATGAAAGCTCATGAAATTTGACTCAGAGATTTACAATGTGTACTTCTATCAAATCCCAAAGGCTGATCCAGATCTGATCCAGATGGCGGATTTTATAGCAATTTATATAAAAAACTACGGTGCTTGGCGGAGGTCTGCGCTCTCCGAGTGCTTTTCTAGTTGACTATACTAGACCCCTGTAGAGTCCAACCACCAGATATCATTATCATAGACATATTAGTATGAAATTTGTTTATTATCACCTTGTTGGCTTGTCGGTACACTACCAGACGCCTTCCCCTAAAAATGTAACGTTACGGCGTAATGGAGTGAGCTTTCCCCGCCAATAGTCACTTAACATTACAGCAGTTTAGAGCCATAACAAAGTCTTGCATCCCTTTTACGTTTTAAAGCATAGTCGCTAAATGTGTGTGCATGTTTCCTCAGAGTGTGGGTCGGTCATTTGCGGAGCATGACAGCTCGCCGTGACCACTCGGTGCTTTGCTAGCGCTGTGTGGCTAGAATGCTTTTGCCCATCAGGCCTGGATCCATAGTTTCCTTCTGTTAGCAAAAAGGCATGTGATCCCCTCATGTGATACTCAACGTTTTCAGTTTGTCTCTGCTGCGGTTGGTGCAGTAACAACTCACTGTCATCTCTGTTTTGGAGCTTGGCTCTGCTAAACATACCATGCCTTCTGCCCCCTCGTTGTGCACACATCTCTGATGACGTTGCACTGAAAGCCGACTATACCAACCACTCTGCTCTCTCTCTTCTTTCAGTTATCATCGCTGTGAATCATCATTTGTCTCTTGCATCATCTCAGTGGGGCAGAATCTGCCTCTGAAATCCCCCTTTTTGATATTCATGTCACACTTGGCTCATCTCAAAATGTGGCCAGTGAATGAATGAAGAGAAATCATTGATAACAAAGCAATTTTAGTGTTCCTCCATGATGTCAGTGATGGTTTAGCTCATGGTTGGGCTTAGCACGCTGAGTCTTTCAAGTCTAGGCCAAACAATGAGGGGTTTGGGGCTGATACTGGTTTCTGTGATACATTTCCATGAAGCTGAGAGGTGCTTGGAGCTTGCCAATAGTTTTGAGGTGAAAAAAGAGGCTGGAGTGACTGTTGAAAAGTGTACCTTGCCAGCAGCTGTGGTGTCTTTGCCTCAGATCAGACAGGGAGATAGAGGGAGTGAAGAAGTGTGAGGATGAACTGTGCCAGCCCTCCACAAGAGGGCACAGATGACGTTGCTGAAGGAGGCTAACTGTGTATCCTCCCTGGAGCGTTTCTGATGACATGCCTAGTTGGTAGGACACTTCACGTTGAGCCCTGGCCTGCTCCGGTCATTAATCTCCCGTTGTTATAAATCACGTCTAGTTTCTGCTGAAAGACGGAAAATCCCTGTTACAGAATGCTCTGAAATGATAGCTCACTGTCCACTTAAACACACAACTCTGGCAGCTTGCAGGATAGATTATATACATGTTAAATTTTTGTTTTTTTTTAAGGGTGTACCATCATTTCAGGGGGCTACAAAGTGATTTCACAGCATGCAGAGGACAGATGTGAGGCCTACAGCCTGGACTGAAAGCTCCTCTTTTCTGCTGAGTAGTGTTATTAATCAGCGTCACTGTAGCCTTCTTTTTTTGTGATTATTAAATACTTCACCATCACTTACTAGAATAATTTAAATAATCTAGTATTTAATGTACAAGTGGGGATAGCACATGTGTTGATAAGAAACAGTTATAATAGTTTTACCAGTTGATCAAAAGAAAATAATAGCCTCAATAAAAAGATGACATGCCAAGAATTCAATGGTTCAAGCTACTTGAATGTGAGTATTTGCTGTAGTAATACTACTAATAATAATAATTAGAGATAGGTTGTGTTTTTAAATTTTTTGAAGTTGTTAAATTCTAAAAAAATTGACTAATTTGTGAGACTATTCATCTCACCATAAAAAAGATATGCATTTCCCTTGTATTAATCATCGCAGGCGTTGCCTGGCATATGTGGCACATTCAGTTCAGCGTGCGTATGTGTGGGTTGGGGGTTATGCAGCGATGTTTGAAAAATAATCAACTTATTTCTATGATTTTTGAATAGTACTTTTTCTTGGAATGCACATACATAATAATAATAATAATGATGATGATATATTTTCCTTCTCTTTCATAACTGTAAAGTGAATGTCTTTGGGGTTTTGTCAGGTTGTCAAACAAAAATAGACATTTAAGATCACATTTTTTGTAAGATTAAACAGTTAACTGATTAATGAAGAGAACAACTGCTAGATTAATCAATACTGAAAATAATAATTAGTTGCAGCCCTAATTCATTCCAGACGTCAAACAAAGTCAACCTGATGGGTTTATCATACTTTTAGTGCAACAACTAATGATTATTTCCATTGTCAGTTACTAAGTCTGTTTTTTTCTCGATTAGTTGTTTGGTCTATAAAATGTCAGAAAATGGTGAAAAATGTGGATCAGTGTTTCCCAAAGCCCAAGATGATGTCCTCAAATATCTTGTTTTGTCCACAACTCAAAGATATTCAGTTTACTGTCAAAGAGAAGTAAATAAACCAGAAAATATTCACATTTAAGAAGCTGAAATCAGATAATTTTTCTTACAAAATTACTCTAAAAGATTAATCAGTTGTCAAAATATTTGGCGATCAATTTAACAGTTGATGACTAATTGATTAATTGTTGCGACTCTACTTGCACAGCTTACTGCCTTTCAGTGTGGTGTTGTAGGTGACGAAAAGCCTATTAAAGGTAAAGATGTGTAATTTTTGAGTTGGATGGTTAAGTTTCTAGTTAAGTGAAAGTATTTCAGCAGTCGGTTGCTTTTGAAAAAATCAGTTACTCTGAATATATGTGTAGCTCCTCAGTTAGTCAACAGATGACTTGAATTGTAACCTAAAGGTGTAAATTTAAAGACATTGCTGGTAGGAGACGAACTATTTTTTTCCATTTATAAATAAAGGTTTAAACGTCTGTAATGTTCTTGTCCTTCCTGGTCAGATTTACCTCCTCTCTACTTGGCTGAGCAGTATGTGAAGCAGGACGATGAAGTGATCATAATGATTTCACCTGCCTTTTAGTGCTGGATGTCAGAGGCTGACGCAGAAGAGCGGTCAGGGTTTGATTTACAGGAACATGTGGTCTGGGCTGCTGTTTGTCCTTGCAGTTGGTGTGTTATTACAGAGCCCTCAACTCTGTCGATGGCCCCATATGGTGCAAAAGACATATGAAGTTGTCTTGCTCTGTCTGGAGTTTAGCTTGGATCGAAAAGCGGGTAGAGTGGTTTGTCCTGGGATGGGAACTTTTAACTGACTAGCTGTTTAAACCCAGCAAGTTGACGTCAAAAACAATAAAACTAAAATTGGTGGTTTGAATTTATGTGTCCTTTAAATAACATCAAACCATATCCCTGGTTTTAGTCATTGCAGGATGATGTTAAGATTGATTATGTTGTCAACACACACTGTCTTTAGTTTATCCAGACATGTTGTCCTCTTCGGAGGTGAAAACCTGTGAAGACTATAGTATAGTTAGAAATCTGAATTGTGCCCATGCTATGCTATTAGCCTCCTCCCTATAAAACTAATTGATACCTAAGGCTAGCGGTGGAGTGTAAACAGACAGGCAGCTGGTGAGACAGCCATGTGTCTTGGACAGAACAGTCACCCAGCCCATAATGCTGCGCAGTGTGGATTGTTCACTCCCTCTTCTGTGGCTGTCAGGGCCGAACAGAGGCGAGGAGACGACCACACAAAAGAAATATTTGTCCAATCTGTCCAAGCAAACTCCCCGATTGAGGACTGAACTTTCCCATCGCATTGCTCCGTGCCCGTGTGACATGTAATTGAAAGAGGAACAACGCTTTGAACCAAGGTGGCGGCTTTTGCATTTAAAAATGGTCATGATGTAATGACCACTGACAAGTTCTGCACCTGCTCCATTAAATTTTGACTTTTTGTTAAAATTAGACATAAATATATTTAGGTTTCACGATGATGAAACTGAGTTTAAACAAAAGCTTGGCAGCATTTTCAAAGCTCCTTTTGCTTCTTAACAAAACATTTTAAGTTACAAGAGAAAAGATAAAAAGATACTGGTTGTAGACCACCCTTACTTGCATTAATGTTTATCTCCAGATCTTAAACATGTTATTTTAATACACCACATTAAAGAGGTTAACCTTTTTTTTTTTTTTTTTTTTTTTTTTTTAAATAAGCCAAGTCTTTATGTCTGGGCAATGGTTACCATATGCAAACATCAAATATATCCTCATTGCGCCATAGTTGAATGCTTGCCTTTAAACACAATGTTTTTCAAATGTCCATAGATCTCTCCACCGCTCAGAAAATGGGGTTTCCTCCCGTCAGTATCTCCAGGCTTCGCTACCAGCGTCACAAAGAGCCAGGAAGTCTCGTTCTGTGTGCGACTACTAAAACGTTTATCTCTCTCAATTCATGACGGTGTTGGGTCCGCCGTCAGGAACCCCGATTCAATGTGTGTGCATTAGATTCAAATGGTTTTGACGGTGTGAAGTGAAAAGGGTTGCCCGGGCGGTGAAAGCGATCTGTTTGCTCATGTCCAGACCCGCAGAATGGATGAGGACACAGATGGGATTTCTCTCCGGTGGACTTTTCTTCTAACCTAGCCTCTGTGTGTTTGGACAGACATGGAAACCTCAGCTAGAATGGACAGGCATCTTATTGAATGGGGAAGACTTAGGGCTTTCACCCAACAGGATCTGAATAGGATGTGGGAGACAGGCAACGAAAGTTGTGTGTGTGGGGATGTGTGGGGGGGGGGGGTGTTGAGATGAGGTCAATATAATGTGAATGGCCCATGCTGTCACCAATTCTTATCTCCCTTTGACTTTGGGGATGAAAACATGTTTTTAGATAGGGGACGATACGGCTATCTCCTGATGATGAGACGATCACGATGCTTGAGTGCTAATTCAATATGTATTGTGATTTTTAAGTATTGCAATTCTGCAAGATTTATTACAATTTCAAGTGATTTTTAAAAACTTTTTTTAACAATAGACCATGGGAAAAAGTCATGCACTTCTAGGGACTTTTATTTTGGAAAATATAAATCAATACAGTAAATGTATTTGATTTTCAGAGATGTCCTGAAGTCAAATATATTAGTCATTGTCAATTATTATGTATCACATTTTTTATGTAGCAACCCAAAAATGAAAGAATAAAGACATTTCTCTCACACATTAGTTTTTAATTTATAAGGGACATGTAATATTTTATACTTCTGGTGACTATAATCCATCAATCTTATTTAAATATATATATTTTGCATATACATTTTCCTTTTTGAACACTTTATTTTGAAAAGCAGAAGCTAGCTCTCCGTCAGCTCCGGCCTCTTTATACGTCCTTGATGTCAGTATATGGGTGCTCTACAGTTGTAGCATCGGCTGGTTAGACTAGTTAGCATGCAGCTTTAGCCATCATGTCACGCTCTGCTTTTCCTGCAATGTGTGCAGGAATCCCCCGGCAACGCTAGAGCTGCTAATTTAGCATAAACACACAGTATTTGTCGGACACTCGCTATCGTTACGCCGCTCTGCGACACTACACGCAGCACCATGGCTGCTATAGCAACAGTCCCAGACCGGTGAACTGAGGACTCAGGTGTCTGTTGTGCTCATACACTGCACGTGGCGCACAGCTGCATTCAAGGCACTAAACTATTGGTTAACAGTTTATACTCAGTTAACTTGGGTTGGTTATCGGTTAAAAAAGAATCAACATCCCTAATGTGGACCCTCCAAAATTTTCTACTTTCGCGATTTGGCTCACCGCAGGTTGTTTTGGTTGACGGATACAGAACGGATAGGACACCACTTTACTCACACTATAGCGTTTAAAGCAGCAACTTTCTTCTACCTCCACATACGCTCAAATGAAGCAAATATATTGATTCTGGCTTTACAAAATCTATTTCAAAATCATTAAAGAAAAAACAGAAGTGAATCAATTTATTTTCCCAGCCCTAGAACCTACAGAGCATGTGGTAGGTTGATATGAAATGCTGGTCCGAACCATAGTTTTCTGATGCAACTCGGGTGCGTCCGGACGTTGCCCTCTGAGGCTCCTTAGAGCCGCAGTACCATAAAACTTCAAAGCCTGGACTGAAGAAATCATTTGGGTTTGTTTCTCTCCTCTCTGAGTACTTCTGCTTTTCTCTTGAGAACCGTGGGGGGATTCACGAACAGCAGCACATTTTCAAGGGGAAACGAAGTGCATCTCCAAGAACTACATCCAAGAAACAGTTCTTGGCTTAATGCAGAGGTCAAACCTCAGTATATCTGAAGTTAATACTAATACGCTGTAATAGGAGAGCTGAAACAGATTTTCCATCATTGGTCTACTGATCTTTCCCACCACATGATGATATATCTACACTGCTTTTAAAAGGAAAAGGTATCAGTAAATATACCTCAGTCGGTCGATTAAAATATTTATGATTAATTGTATGATTGTCCATAGTTAATTGTGATTTATTGCAAACATTTTTTGTCTGTTCACAATGTACCATTTAAAGGGAGATCTGTCAAGTGTTTAATGCTCAACACTGGATTGAGAAAATATGTTGCTCTATGCAAATATATTTATATATTTATTATTGAAAATCAACTAACAACACAAAGCAATGACAGATATTGTCCAGAAACCCTCACGGTTACTGCACGTAGCAGAAAGCACATACTCAAATCTTAACATGGCGAACTCAAGCCCTTCAGGCAACAGCAGGTGTCGGTGTGTCAGTGTGCTGACTTGACTATGACTTGCCCCAAACTGCTTGTGATTATTATAAAGTGGGCATGTCTATAAAGGGCAGACTTGTGGGTATCCATAAAACTCATTTACATTCACATATCTTGAGGTCAGAGGTCAAGAGACCCCTTTGAAAATGGCCATGCCAGTTTTTCCTCACCAAAATTGCATTATTTAGCTTTTCTCCTGACAAATAAAACATGTTGCTTTCAGTGGATTCCTTTGGTGATCTAGTTTCATGTGATCCCAGTATCTTCACTCTAGCTTTAAAACTGAGCTTGCTACAACCTTAAAAATGCAAGTAGTAAAGCGTTAAAGGAATAAGTGGCGTTGCGCGTTATCACGTTAACTTTGACAGCCCTTGTAAACCTAGGTGTCGTTGATTTGTGTTGTGGTCTCAACTAGAAATGTCATCAACACATACCTTTTCATTTTTTCCTGGTCTCATCAGGAAATTTTGCAGTTAAAATTTTTTAACATCAAAACAGGTAAAAGTTTCCTGATCCACCAAAGTAGTGTGCTTCATACCATACAGTAGGTGCTAGTCATTGGCTTGGTGTCTGGCCTCATGCCTGGGACCAATCTGCTATTGGACACCCTGCCAGAAGCTAAATGATCCAGACAGCATTGCTCCCAGGGTCACAAAGTGGCCTTTATTATGATAAGGTGGCTGGCCCAGGAGAGAAAATGTGGATTTGTTGTGAGCCATTTTAAAGATTGGCTTTTAAAGGACACATATGCACAGAGATAGTGGTCTGGTGCAGGGATTTCTCCTTCTGATGCAAACCTCATACGTAGCGTAAAGGCACCAACTGTAATTTAAATCACTAGCTCTTGTGGTGTCGACGGGGATGGCTCTAGTGTGTTAATACAGTCATTCCTGTTCCTCATCGGGGTGAGTTGCTGCACCAGGTGAAGGAGTTTACGTATCTCAGGATCGTGTTCAAGAGTGCGGGTAGAATGGGGGGTGTGGAGGGGATCCCATGGTGCAGTTGTGAGTTGCTGACAGGTGTAGCATGACCAGGGGTGAAAGGTCAGGAATGAATCCATGGCAGTAATACAGGTCTGCAACTGCTTCTGGTAACATGCGAGTTGGACAGAATGAGCAACCCACAGTTCTCCCATTATCACTCCAGCAGTATACTGTCTACAGTACAGCACTGCAATGATTAATCAGTTAGTTGCCAACTATTAAATCTGATTTGATAATCATTTAATCACTTTAAGTAAGTTTTTTTTTTTTTTAATGAAAAAAATTCTGTGATTCCAGCTTCTTATATGTGAATATTTTCTGGTTTCTTTACATTTGTGCACATCATCTTGGGCTTGGGGAAACACTGATTGACATGTTTCACAATTTTCTGACATTTTAAAGGGACAAACAACTAATCGATTAGTCAAGAAAGTAATCAACAGATTAATCGACAGTGAAAGTAATGGTTAGTTGCAGCCCTACCACAGTATACAGTGTGGTCTGCAGAATTAACCATTCATGTTGCTGAATTATTTATACTGTTTTATTTGATTTGGACGTCTTTGTCTTTCGTCAGTTCTCACCAACTCTTTTTTTTTTTTGTCACATTTCTGCATTTGTTGGCTCATTTACCATTGATATGATATAAAGTATGTATTTTATAGCTGCATCCTAAGGCCCAGACACACCAAGACGACATTAAAGAACTAGAGGCGATGAAGGCCGACTGAGGACTGCAGATATACAAGCTGTTGTTATGATGTGTACATGAAATAAACCAGCGGTTGCCGCCCATTTTCACACCACTCTCTCTCACCACGTAGCTTCATTGCCGACGGCCATCGTTGTGAAAATATCCATGTATTGGAATGATCAGATGAGATGAAGATGAAAAATGAGAAGAGCCTTCTGTGTTTTTCCTTTTGATTTGCTTTCCTCACTTCCGTTTCTATTCTCATGCACTGATTCGCTTCACAGAGGGCTCCGCTGACAATTCAGCATGCTGAATTGGTTGAAAACCCTCGGACAGACAAGAACCGATGGTGCGGGACTCACCGTAAAAACTAGACGCTCACAGATGGCCCCACATTGTGGTGTCAGGGCCTTTAATGCACCTACTGTTACTGCAAACATTAAAGATGGATTTCTTTTAACTCTTTAACCGATGTGTGTTAATCTGTGAAATCGGTCCCTACTAGTGAGTGTAGAATGACTCATAACCATCAGGGAAGAGAATAATAATTTCTTTAGATGGACATTGAATAAATCTTTGAGCATGATATGTTGGTATAGAAATACTAGCACCCATCATTGTATGGAGAAACTGGAGCTTCCAAAAACTAATCACACTGAAATTTTGCAAACACTCTTTGCCGGGGTGTCGGCAAAGTTACCTGCATGCATACATGCCTTGCCCACTGTGACAAGAAATACGAACTCATTCTTTGTCATTAACTTAGCGCTACTTTAAAACCACAGCTGACAGCAGAGGTGACGGAGGCTCGATGGATGTTAGACCTACTAGTGGAACAGAACTTTGCTTCAGAAGTGCAGAATGGGCACATTAACATCAGGTTAAACCAACACTGAGAACGGGAGTGACGCCAAGATCATTAGTGAACGAGGGCGAGCGCCGGGCGGGGTCAGGTTACATGTTGTCGACCCCAGACCTGCCCTGAACCTGTCTGTCAGGGGAGAGGAGAGCTGGAGGCAGACAGGAGAGTGAGCGAAGAGGAGGAGGAGGAGGAGGAAGAGGAGGAGGAGGAGGAGGAGGAGGAAGACTGAGTGACACATTTTGACACACAAACTTTGCTCAATGGCGTCCATTCATCTGCTTACTTGCGTTGGAGGAGAGCTTAATCAGGCCTGATGTTACAGACATTTCAAGTCACAGTCATTAACAAAGATGTATGTGCGTGTTTAGACAGCTCGCTGCCAGTTCAATTTTAGAAACCAAACCATCTTGTGATGTGATATCCTTATATGTCTGCAGCTAATTTATTAATATGAGGTAGTTCAGTGACACAAAAGTAATATTGCAATATGGATGAACTTTATATCAGTGAGTTGTTACTGTGAATTCAACGCTGGGATGTCTGTGGCCTGGATGTGACATCATGCGGGGAGGTGAACCCAGCGCTGGGTCAGGCCCTAATGAGACCCACAGAAGAGTCATTACAGTCAGTGAGAGAAAGTTAAGACTGTTGAGAGTAGCAAACCGCCGGGTGGAGCAGCCCCCCCCCTCCCCACAATCCTCCTCCTCCACCAGCTGGCTAACAGATGGAAGGACCTGTTGGCCAAGAAAGTGAAGGAGAAGACGGGAATGTGGGTGAGGAGGAGGGGAAAAAAAAATTCAGCGACATATATATTGAATGATAAGCAAATTTGCGGATGCTTGAATCAGAGCTTGGGGAGCGCTCGCATATGTAAATTGTAATTTTTTTGTAATTTTTTTGTAATTTTTTGTAAATTTCCCCCTGTGGGACTAATAAAGGAATATCTTATTTTTCCTCTCTCATCGTAGACAAGTGTGACAAGTGTGCGCAGAGTGACATTTGGCTGGGGTCGCCGATCGGGTTATGCAATGTTAGCGTTTGGCGTGTTTTGTTTACAAGACTTGTGAAATGGAGGAAGTCAGATTGTGCGGAGGATGGTGATGAGAATGTCGGAGGATGGGAGGCTGAGCGGTACAGGCCGTGCAACTTGCTGGGTTGACGCTCGTGTATGTGTGTGTGTGTGTGTGTGTTAGTGTGTGTTTGCATTTGTGGTCAAGCAGCGCTGCAGTCAGAATGATCACTGTCCTGCTGTTATTTACCTTCCAGGCCCTTCAGAGAGGAAACCAGTGGGTGTGGTGGGATCAACAGGGACTTGTCCTCCCAGATTTATACAAACACCACCCCCTCAGATCGGCTGAGAGTTTGCTCTGTCCGTGTGTGTGTTTGTCTTATTGAGTACAACATTTTTTAAGCTGTATGCACAGGTGGTAGCGCTGGAAAGGGAAGTCAGATCCCAGTTTAACTGCTGTCTTTGTTGGTTTTGGTTTGATATAAAAAGTATAATACGTGTGTTGATTAAGTATCTTTTTACAACTGTTTACTGTGAACAAGCCTTCAAATAAAATGAGTGACTTCATGTGTGGCTTTTCAGAGCCTATAGTAACCTATTGAAAATATTATGAATGTAATAGATTTATGGTTTTATTACCACCGGACGACACTGTTCTTGTTGAATGACAAGCTTGAAACACCTGAAGAAACATTTTCTTACTAGCGTTGACAAAGCTGTGCTGTCGTTTTTATGTACACTGTTTCAACAGGAATAATGTGCATTTGTCTGTTAATATGAACCTACTGTTGCTGATTGAGATACATATTGTTGGCATACTGTTTCCTGTATAACTCTTGTCTCGTTTTCTATCTATCACAGTGAATGGCGTTCCTTGTGCACTTCTCGATGGCATGCGATGTGCTTTCCTTCTGCAAGACTCTGTGTATCTCACGGTGAGCAAAGAGCACATTTCTTATTATGTGAAAGCAGAAGAATAATTTCATGTTATCCAAGTTATCTTCATAGCAACCCCAAACACTGAAGGCTCTTTTATGGATAATCCACATCTTATTTTAGAAGTATTAATACAAAGACTGCTCTGGTTTTATCAGGGTGACAATGCTCCTGTGAAACAATTTAACGTTTAGATGTTAAATAGTGACATCTGACCTGATGACTTAACACTCGGGTGATGTTATTTCCTGTCTGACAGTAATCCTCAGTTTTTTTCCCTGCATGCACATGCTCATAAACAAAGGATGTTAATTTGCTGTGTAGGCCTCACACCTTCAACATGATTTTGTGATATATTGTTTAAAACAAACAATCCTTAATCTTATAGCTGTAATGTTTCCTCAGTTATTCACAGGTCTCAAGCATTTTAAGTAGGAGAAATCACAGCAAACGCTGCCTTCAAGTCTTAAGTTACTTCCTCTGGGCTCTCTTTTCCTCAGTTGTGATACGTCTGTGAGGGTAAACTGTGCCATATTGTAGATTAGCATCTTGCATCATCTTCTGTGTAGCAGCGCGCTCTGTTCGTCTTTGTTGGATATTTCAGGGAAATCCTGACACAGCGGCTTTCCTCCCCACCTCAGCTCAGTTTTCTTTTCCACAGCTCTCCAGATATTTTGGCGGTCAGTCCATCTCTGCAGTACACTGTACATATACAGTACGTGTACACTGTGAGGTGGTTCGCTTAGATTAGACTGGAACTTGAGGTGGCAGGGCAGTCCTGTGTCTATACACCTCTGGTTCGTGTGTTTTTAGATTCAGTATATATGTCATTAAATGTTCCCTGGCCTCACCTTGAAAATACCTTTCAGATATCTCAAATCTTTTATGAGTGCCCGTTTTAACTTTATATTCCAGCATTTGTCCGTTTTTTTTTACTGGATAGTTAGTTCACTTTAATACCGGTGACTTCACTGTGCAGGTGCTGGGTCCAGCTTGGCATTTTTAATGTGTTTCCTGCAGATCAGCTTCAGTCATTCCAGCTGTTGTGTTTAGACAGCGGTTGTCAGAGTACCCATATCTTTTACTTTAGGAAAGGTACAAATACTGCAGTCTAAAAATACTCCATTACAGGAAAAAGATTGTGAATTGAGAATGATATTTAAGTAAAAATAGTGCAGTGTTATCAGCAAAATGTTTGTAAAATATTAAGTGAAAGTACTCATTATGCAGAATGGCTCATTTTAAAGTTTTATATTCTAATAGAATATTAAACTCAGAGTTTTTTTATTACTAACACATACAATTTAATGTTGTAGGTCTTCGAGTTAGAGTGAATTTAGATACTTTGTATATTCTTCTGGGTAGATTGGTAGTTCGCTACACAAAAGCATATCATGTTTTTATCTGTAAAAAGTAACTAGGAGGTAAAGTGTCAAATAAATGTAGTGGAGTAAAAAATGCACTATTTCCCTCTGAGGTCCCTGTGTGGAGTAGAAGTATAAAGTAGCGGAAAATGGAAATACTCACATACAATAGTTGAGTAAATGTACAGTACTTGGTTACATTCCATCACTGGTTATAGCAAACTTCACATATTTAGTTCAGTTTCTTTAACTAATATTTACCTGACCGTTGGATGATCTGCAACAATTTCCTTTGTGAATAATGACTCCTTTAGTGTCCATTTACATTCATTACCCTCAGCTACGCTTTTACAACAGAATGAATGACAATCACCATCATTGTTGTATCTGCAGTCAAAGCCCTCACTTCCTCTCGCCCGCCCTCCTCTCCACCTCCAATCTTGTTCCCCGTTGTACCTTCCTTACAACCCTAGACTATAAAATGCTAATTTTCCAGTCTGTTGTCTCAGGGTTTTGTTTTTGGCAGCTGAGAGCAGACCTGACCTGGCTGGGACAGGTTAGGTAGGGGAAGGACAGCTGCTCTGCTGTGACTGTGAGAAAATAGTCATCACAGGACACTCCTGAGGGCTTTACTGCTCCCTTCCCCCATGTTTGTCCTGTTGGGAATGAAGCACAGGGTCATTTCGGCGCTGTCTACATGTACACCGGTATTTTTAAAAACTGATGTTTTCCCTTTGTTCACACAAAATATCTCCAGCTACACTTGAACGCAAAAACGATAGATCACAAGTTAAGGGTCCTTTCCTTCGCCTTCATTACAGTCAGTTTGATAACGGTCAGTGTTTGTTGGTGGGGGTGAGATTCCTGGTCGAACTGCATGACTGTCAACACTGACGTCATCAGCTGTCTCTTTACATGCATAAATGACAAAAGGTCAGTCAGGTTTATGTTCATAGTCCTTACGAGTTCTCCAAACTTTGGCTTCAATCACCTTTCAACCTTGTTTGTGTTCCCTGCTTTTGTCTCCTGTCACTGTAACATTCAAAGCTATTTCTAGCACATGCTCATTATACAAAGCAACAATGGGCACGTTCGAAATGTGGAGACGTCATCATTTTCCAAACGCTCTGTTTACACGTCCACACAGACCCAAAGTAACCATAGTTTATAAAAGTCTGCACCTTTTTAAAGATGTTTACAAAAATATCTGTTTTTGTGACCCTGAATTCAGTTTGCATTTGGACGAGAGGCTAAAAACGAAGAAATATCAGTTTTTAAAAATATCTGTATAGGTGTAGACGGGGTATCGGACTCGTGTCCCCGCCACGGCACCAACAGAGCTTCTGCTGTTGTCTGCTTTGCGTGAATTTTGTCCGAAAGCTAGACGTCACCTGGCCATTCGGAAACACTCCTTCAAGTTAGACTGAATAGCTCTGTTTTTAAGGGTCAGACTTCTTTCTTTACTGTTGTCTGTGCTAAAGGGCATTCTTGGAAAAAAACAGGCTTCATTTAATAATGTGAGAAACATGCTTGACTTGAAGTTTTGAATACCTTGTTGAACAGCCAGGAATGTTTAAGTGAGTGTGCCTTTATTCTCTGTAAAGTCTGAGCGTAAAGATGGATGGCATCCCATCGGGCTGATTGACCCACTGATGTGTGGCACCTATGTACCCTGTGCTAAATGTGTTGTTTGTTTTTTGATAGTTCAGTACGTACTCAAATTGGATTTATGTCTGTCTGAGCAGTAGGTTAGAAGTTACTCCCTGGAGAGTGAGCTAAAATAAACTGTAAAGCCCCTATGGATCCTGAGGGAGTGCCCATAAAGTTTAAACCCAAATTCCTCTCACAACTCAAATCCCTGTTTCTTGTCGTGAAAATGTGAATGGAAAATTACATTCATTGAGCATTCAAAGGTTATTTTTGCTAGGTGTTGAGTCTTTACACGTTGTGTCTTACCTAGACTGTCTGCATATGGTTGAAGTTGTCCATATAAATGATTGGTTTGAGTTCGTTATAATGGCTCTTTCTGTGTTTTATACTTTTCATCACGTTCATCCATTCACAGCTACAGACCTCAATGCAACCGGCGTGTCTTTAGCCCCATGGAGCTTTTTAATTAGTCTAAGCTGGTAAAGTGTTTGTGTGGAAATACCTCAATGTTCTTAATAATCCGCCAAGCAGCCACAAGTTCACACAATGGCTGTTTGTGCTGTTATTGAAAAAGACTGTAAGGAAATGTACCGTAATGTACTTTCATTTTAAGTGAATTGGCATCATTTGTAAAATCCTCAAATGCTTAATAGAGGAAGAGCGAACATGCAGGTGTAGGTGTGTTTTAAGAGCGGCTGAGACCTGCTGATAAGATCAGGAGATGCCTGGAGTTAGTGGAGTCCGTCTATGCAGTCTGTCATTTCCTCTTTTACGTGTCTCTGTTTAAAGACGTAATTGAATAACCTTTATTAGCCTGTTAGTTCTCAGCCTAGACGTCCTGTGTTTCCATGTACTCTCTGTTGCTTGTCTGGCTGAAGTTGGGCTGTTGAGAGAGGTATAGTTTGCCATCAGAAACAGGATAATAGCCTCTAATGTACCTGTATTGGGGACAATTTGTTTTGTATGATGCTTCCATTTTGCATCAATAAGTGTTGAATGACAATGAACAGGGTTGGGCTTTTTCTTTTTTTTATAAGGTTATTTTTAGGGCTTTTAGGCCTTTATTTAGAATGGGGATAGCTGTATCGTCTCAGCCATGGCATTTTTGCCTTTATTTGACTGTGTAGAGACAGATAGGAAACATGGGGAAAAAGGGGTAATGCATGTAACAAAGGTCCCTTGACAGTATTACTGCCAATGGTTTAGTGAGTTTGAAGTTATGTACATGCATATGAATTAATTTATGCCGCAATTTTTTCAAAGGGTTGAAACAAAGCATTACCGTCTACCTTTTTAAAATATGCTCCTATGTTTACAGACTCTACAAAGTAAAATTTCTTGAAAAAGTCTTTGAAATGTAGCCTGTCTTTGATGCAAAATGTCTGCTCCTGAGAATTTAATGCTATCATCACTCAGTAAACTATGCTGAGGGCGAACACTTAGATAAGCACCGATATATCATCCTGGTTTTCCTCAATGGACAGCCTTTTTTTTAAACATTGAAATAAGTCCAGAAGCTGAGTGCTAGTATAACTCATCAGCAGACTTTGTTTTTACAACTTTTATATAGAGGTTTCTGGCATTCATCTCCTGGACACAGATTCCTCCCATTAGGCATGTTTTCCTGTGTTTGACAATCAAAAGGAGTTGGGCTGTACTTTATATTGCCATTGTCAGTATATATATCTGAGGGGAGATATAACGGCAGTCAAGGGAGGGGTCACTCACACTTGTATAGGTAGAAAAAAACTCATTTTCTCTTATTTGCACCATTTTCGTCTGGCTTTATGAAATGCTGTGCAAGCGAATATCTCACATTGCTGAGTATTTGAAGAAAGGGGATTTTATTAGAAATAATCTAGTACAATACAAAAGTACAATTTTGTATATAAGTTGATCTTATATTAGAATTTTTCAGGATCCTTTCAACAAAGAAAAACTTGACCCAGTCGTAGCTCAGCTGTTGCCCAGCTATTAAGAATGACCCAGCCAGTGTCATGTGATCAATATGTTTTCCTTTCCTCTTTCAAGTCAGTGATGGTCCTAAATGGGTCCTGCAGCCTTGGCCTGTCTGGCCTTTCTCCCAGCCACACTAATCAGAGACCTTTGTGTACGCTTGTCTGGCTCTTTCACAGCCAGCCTGGGAGCTCCCCTAATTTATGACTCATTTCCCAAAGAAAACACGCCACCTCTGCAAGTCCTGATATAAGGATACGGGACAGTCTAAGTGAGGTTTGATTACTGGGAGGGCGGAGGGGTAGCTGGAGGAGATGGAGCGATGTCTGACAGGAGAAAAAAAGGATTTATGAAGCACCTATGGCACCAGTCAACATCTGGAATGATGGCAGATGGGAGAATAATGGATTAGAGGAGGGCAGACAGAAGGCAAGGAAAGATGGAGGGAGAAAGCTTGAGAGAGTGATGACTAGATGCAAGGTGGGCAGATAAACAGCACAGCGAAGGTGGTAGGATGTATGTGGCTCACTCCAGAATGTTACCAAGGCGGCTAAAATGAGATGCTACAGACTATGGAGTTAGACATGTCAACTAGGTATACAATTTGGTTGCTTTAGTCTGTGTCTGGATTAACTCCTGATTGTTCAAGTTGTATTTGCAGCTAGGGATGAACCAGAAATTTGGTAGTTAATACCAATACCTCAATACCGATTCAATACCATAGTAAAAAAAAAAAAAAAGAAAAAGTAAAACAATAAATCCTTTCTACTTCAATATCTGCTCCTTTATTACAGTTGGCGTTGTGGTTTTTGTTAAACAGGTCATAATTCCCTCTATTATGTATGATGAAAACATCCAATTCAGACAACGGATTTATTAAAGGATTTCTTCTTGCCAAGTTTCTCTCAAACAAAATGCATTTTAAAGGATTGCATTCGAACACATCATCATAACATTTGAATTTACCTTCACCCAGTACTCATTTTTACTGAATATAGCCTGAACACATAATAATATGTGCTCTCGTCCTGCATATTTTAACATGGATTTGTTGTTAACAGTGTAGCATTGTCTGGGGAAAAATAGGTTGCATCCCCTGGACGCATCAATAGTGAGTTAACCGCGGCCCAAACACATTTTCTATCCTCCCCAAGACAATAGTTTGTTAGTTTTGAGCCTCCGTGGTACCTACGGTACCTACGGTGCTGCACAAAAACAAGTACCATCAAGTTTTCATAAGTTTGGCATTGACCTGGACCCCAACTATCAGTTCTCATGACATCCTGATTCACAGCTATATTAGATATTTCACTTGTTCAGCTAGTACATATAGTAACAAGACTAAGAGTCTACAGCCATGTTTGTAGGTCTGTGTGGCTGTGCTGGGCCACAATGGTGCTTTGAGCTAAATGCTAACATGATTATACTAACATGCTAATGTGTAGTAGTTATAATATTTACCATGTTCACATCTTTGTTTTTATTATTATCATGCAGACATTTGTTAATTTTCACTGAAAGGAAAGCACATTTGAGGTTGATGGGAATTAGATTTAGTATAGTTTTGGTCATAAACCAAAGTTTTGGACAAAGTACAAAGTTATTATCCATCCTGAGGGGAATGTGAATGTCTGAATCAAATTTCATGGTGATCCATCCAATAGTTATGGATACATTTCAACCACAACCACAAATGTCAACCTCATGGTTGCGCCAGAGGAAAAGTCAGGGGATCACTGGATCACCACGTCATTAGGATACGTCATCCAGGGGTTATTAATGTCTGTATAAAATTGTGTGCCACTCCATCCAGTAAATACTGAGATATTTCTCTGGATGAATTGAAAACATTTGATGATAAATGAAAAGTCATTCATCCTCTGGCAACTGTAGATATATCTTTACCAAATGAAGATATTACAATCTGGACCAAAGTGGTGCACAGACTGATATTGCCACCACTAGAGCCATGTCATTAAGTGTCGCCCTTTTTATTACATTACCATACTGTGATAATATAGCCGTTAAAATATGGACAGTTCATATTAGCTAGAGCTCTGTTTTTCTAGCACCAAGGACATAATAACTCCCATTAGTAGTGGTCCATTTGGAAAAGTAGCTTGTTGCAGTGCGATCGATTGACATAACCTGGACAAGAAACTCCAACTTTGATGTCAGTACGGAGGCTATAAACTTCACCTCAAAGACAGCAATGAAAGCTTTCTTTCTTTTTTAGCCTTTTCCTCAAGCCGCTTCTGCGTTCTCATCGTCCGCCCAAATCCATCTCACTCTTGTAAATCTGTGCCTCTTTAGCCAGGAAGCGCTTAAGTCGCAGCCTTTTTGTATCACACGGCTGCAAAAATAAACATTTCAAAGTGCAAACGCAAGCGTCTGTTCTCTTTTACGTAGGAATTAGGCATGGGATATTTGGGGCTGAACCATATTAACCGTCAGAGGGGGAGGGTGAGATATATTAACAGGCGTGTTCAATTTCCATCTCTTTTATTTATATGTCAGATTATCATGGTTCTTTTGGTGCATTGCGGTCCAAATAAATACAGGAACTGCCTGTAATGCTCCACTGAATTTGGCCAATTTATTGGTGGACTCCACCAAACGTTTGCTGTGTTTGTTTGATTTTAAGTTGGCTGGTCTCAAGGTTAAGCCAGCAGGTCCTTGATGAGCTCCAGTTGTGATAAATTATGGTCAGTTTCACGGAGTCACCTCTTGTTATCTTCACAGTTCACTTTTGTGAGCCAGTATTACACAGAGATTGTTGTTCAAATCTCCTCTCTCTCTGTCAGTCCAATTACACTCTTCAAATTATAGTGTATCAGCACAATCGTCTTTTTTTTTTAAAGGAAGGGAATATGAGTCACTTATTAAATCATTTTGTGGTTGCATGATGATGAGTTTGCTCTCCTCATGGCTGGCAGTTATTTGATTAAGCCAAGTGGTTCTCATTTCACTGTGAATTTATTGGCATATCCTTACACTGTAAATAATGTAGAGAGATCGCAGTAGGTATTGTACCACATAAATTTATTATAATTAGGACTGTAACAGTACACAAAATTCACAGTTTGGTATGTGCCTCGGTTTTGGGGTCACGGTGAGTTTTCGGTACAATAGGGAAAACAAAGTAAATGCAGAAAATAACTTTTTTCCCCATTTATTTTCAAAGTTATGAACATTCAGCGGTTACTCATTGGCCCAAATTCTTCTGTTTACAGTTAATGCACTCAAATAATGGAATGCAATGTAAATCAAACCTAATTTGTCCCCAGGATCATTACAGCATGTCTGAGTCTGTGATGCCTTGTCTTAAGTCCAGGCCATCCAGTCTGTTTTTGTTTCATTCTGCTCATCGACACATTCAAGTGATGCCGTCGTGATTTAATGAGCTTTATCAAAATCATAATCTGGCCGTCTGCAGTTTTCAAGTTGCAGTATTTGTTAAAATTGCAATATCTGTGAAAGGTGAAATATGTCAAAATACCATTTTGAATTAGATATTGTCATGGTGCAGAGATGCCCTGGCCTACACATCATAGACTTAAGATAACATATGTTTGGTACAGCTCCCTGCAAAAATTTAGACTTTTGTTTTTTAATGAAAATGAGAATAACAATGTGGAAATCATCATTCCCTCTATTCTCTCAAGGCATATCGCAATTGCCATCAGTCAAAATAATCGCAATTGGATAATTTTTCAATATCGTGCAGCCCTGTTATCCACAGATATACCCAACTTCAGTTTAACAGTGTCGACAGTTTGACGCAACTAGTTGTCCATTGAGCTTGGTTAACCCGGCTATCTGGGCTAAACCGATGAGTGCGCTACAGCGGACAACAACCGGTGCGCTGCCAAAACTTTCTGGGTAAAATTTGTGCTCTTCAATTTGTGTTCTGTGTGTGTGAGTAGTGACATAAACGTCTGTTTGCGTCACAGGGTGCACTGAAGGGATGTGAACCAAACGTCCTATATTCAATAATGAATCAATACACCCCTTAATGAATGTTGGATCTTCAGTTTATGTAGCCATTATTTGCCTTGCTCAGGTTTCTCCAAGCTTTGTGTTCACACAGTGCTGTTTTCCATTTCCCTGTGTTTACAATTTGTGTATATCAAATGACCAACACAACTTATCCACTTAAGGGACTAATTTAGCAAATGAGTCTTGGCAGTCAGCTGGTTTTCAAAAGCCTGTCTGGTGAGTATTTATAAAGAGAGAAATCCATTTTCTATGGTACATGTTACAGGTTTTGGTGAAAATGGTGTATACTACACAAAATGTAGCCCCGCCATCCAAAGGCAAATAAAGCTACAGCATGTCACTGCGTCCTCCATTTATGGACAAGATGTGCATCTGTCAGTGGATCCAGATGTTCCTGCAGCGCTTAATAAACAGTGAGCATATTGTCATAGAAGCAGTAAATTTGAACGAGGGAAGAAATGAAAAAAAACTTGTCTTTTCAGATGGCAGAGTGAAGTAGTTTTCAGTTTATACACCACACTTTTCAGAAGCATTCCCATCACTCCACTTTGTTCTTCTGCTGCGGTCTTGTTTCAAACCTGGAATAACAGGTGTTTTTCATTTATGTTGTTCTTAACACAGTCTTTTAGTTTACCGCCTGTCTCCAACTATCCTCCTGCTCAGAATTACTGCCTGGGATTTGTGGCCTTCTAATCTCACCTCTTCTGAGCTACATTTTCTATGTGGACGGACATGTATATCTGTAAGAATAGAGGAGAAATGAAGGCGTTTTGATTCTTGTGTTTTTGTAAAATATTAGGTATATCCAGTCTTCTTGTCCGACTCTCGCTAAACCAAATTCCATCGGTCTCTAAGGACACATCGGACACACTGAACATTCGTTCGTCACAGCTGGCAGCAGCTGGTAAAGAAGCAACAAGACAGATCCCACCCCCACCTCCCTGCACCTTTCAGTGATGTCTGCGCCCACTATATACTTTCACTCCCAGGATTACCGTCAAGACTGGCTCCCACTTTCAAAGGCTTAGTCGGAGAATCACAGCAGAAGTGGTGTTAAAAGTTTGGAAAGCTACATAAAGACAACAGCACGCACACTCATAAAGCAGCGTGAAGCAGGACAGCCACTAAAAGGCCTCAAGGACATCGCTGCAGTAGTCTCAAAAGTTCACTCAAACTTGTACACAGTGAGCTGGCCTGGCTTGGCTCGGCAGATGGTAATCCTTAACAGAATCTTCTGCAGTTTTCAGAAAATGTCAATAAGAGCACGATGAAATGCACAGTTTTTTTTGGCGTATTTTCATGTGTGCAGAGATTATGACATAAACAGTCTCTTGTGCAGTTTAGGCACCATTGTAGGCTTATATACTGAAGCAGCCCATTTCTAGGGCTGGAGAACATGCAGGCGAGTGGGTCATTGAGTTTATCAAATGTGCACCTCCCATCACAGATGTTTCATCGAATGGTACATGACAGCGTCTGAACCCCAACGGCACCGATACACACCTCACATTTCTCTCTCACACACACTCACTCATTCGCATTTTAGCTGTGATTTGGTCTTCTAGCTTTTGAGAAAAAATATTTGAGGCTTTAGCATGTTAGTTGCTGTATAGTGTTTCTAGACTTACTGGCTACTTGGCTGTGTTGGTGTTTTTGGAAGTTTAAGCAAATTAAATTGTGATATCTGATGCAGAGGTTGTGGAAGCTAAATCCACCATGAGAGAAGAGGCTCTCAGTCTTAATTTGCTGGCGGTGAGGAAATGCCGGTTAATGAACTTTTGACAACACCCGTGTTACAGATTACACTGGACATTTTACAAGAAAAGATGACAGTCAGTATGTGTAGAGCGCTTATTTTGATATTTAACGTCAGATGGCTGTGTCTGGCCTCTGCTCTGCTGTGCACACCAGCTGAGGACTATGTCAGTTCCTCTTTAACATTATGGTTCCCTGATAGGATTGGGTTTAAATCTGAAATATTGCCAAATAGGAGCTTTTGTTTTCCGCTTCCACACCAAATCCTCCGCCATCGTCTTGTCTGTTATCTCTCTCATCCTGTGTGTGAAATCTGATGGAGCAGACACATTCACTTTCAGTTTGTAGCATCTGTCGTCGGCCTTTTTATTGACAGCATAGCGCTTATACGCAAAAAATGAACTAAAAGGATGGTGGAAGTGGTGCGTAAGCAATGTAATAGGTGTGTACTCGAACACTGCGTAACACCGCGTAACACCGACTACCGCGGCAAGCCTAGCTGTAACTACTAGCTGCTCGACACAGCAGAGGTTCCCAGAAAGGCGTCCAAGAACAAAAAGAGGGAGACTGTATTTTTGGAAAGCTCCTGAAGAGCTGACAGATTATTATGATGGAATAATAACTTATTATGGAATTTATTGATATGCACCAAATACCTGGAACAAGCTCCCAGAAAACTGCAGGACTGCTCCAACTCTTCTTTCAAATCAAATCTTAAAATTGCTGCTGTTATTAAACCAAATAATTATCTTATACAGCACTATAACTTTTTTCATGTTATACTCCTTTTAGCTTTTATTTATAGCTTGTTTTTATTTTTGTAATCTTTAACGTGTTTTAATTTTGTCTTAATGTTATTTGCAATTTTTCTCAATGTTCTTGATTGTTTGTGTAAAGCACTTTGAATTGCACTGTTGCTGAAATGTGTTATACAAATAAAACTGCCTTGCCTATAGATGATTTCCAATTTCCTCAATCTTTTCACACCTATAGTTGTGGATTTCAGTATTAAGTGGAGTTTGCTAAATTGGGGTTGAAAATACAAGGAGCCTTGAGGCAGAAAACAGCCAGTTTAGCAGTAAAGAAATTATATTGTATGAGCCAGCACAAAGATATCCTTATAGATGCG
Organism: Pterois miles; assembly: GCA_947000775.1. Classification (NCBI taxonomy): domain Eukaryota; kingdom Metazoa; phylum Chordata; class Actinopteri; order Perciformes; family Scorpaenidae; genus Pterois; species Pterois miles. The sequence continues at coordinate 14,940,938 of CAMQGK010000028.1, forward strand.
TACATCTCTAAAACATGAGAAAGGAATCTGGAGAATGGATCCCAGCTGGTTTGTCAGCTCGAGTCACTGTGTCATTAGTAAAGAGGACCATTTATTCAATGCCTGGACAGCACAGATATTTATCAGAGGAAATGGTTGACATTTTTCACAAATTTCCAGTTATGGCCAATTAATGACCAATAATCAGATAGTAATTCACGCAGAGGAATCCCTGACAAGGATGAAGTTTTGTTTTCCTTAACAATACTGGCTTTCTTCATTTCCCGCCATCATTTACACATAGACGCTTCCAAACCTAGGGGATGGTTTTCACATGGGTGGGAGGGAGGTAGAGCTATTTTTTGACGTTTAGCCCCTCAGCTGAGGCCCATAGGCCCCTTCTTTTCAGCTGCTGGCAGAACAAGGTTGCTGCTTGTCCTAAAATCACAGTGTCATAAATCAATACACAATCTGGACTGTAAACTAGCAACATTTTTGATAGATATCCCGATTAAAGATGTCCAGGGTAAACAAGCATAGCCAGGTCCGCTGTAAAAACACCCCCAAACAACACTATTTGTTTCTGCATTAACTTTCAGACATCAGATTTCAATGTTATTGTTTTTTTCACTTGCCCAGTTGAGTCTTTGGGTCAGAAATGTAGTTTCCCAAAGTCAGTCTTATTTGCCTTTTTACAATTTATTTATTAGTGATTATCAAATAACAACAAAGATCATAGTTTTTGCCTGGGAGTTTTGCCCACATCCTCCAACGCCACCCAAAACCAAACTCCTCTATCCAGGACAATTGAAATGCCAGCCGGCGCCATTTTCTTGTGAGTGTCCGATCGGTGCTGCTCGTGTGTCGCTCAACAGAGATGGCTCACTCCTTAACTACCTCCATCATCATCTCCGGCAAAAACGGAAGAGTTTAAAAAGTATTTAGTTTTTATTTTACCATTTGCCTGATCGGGCAAGTGAGTTGCCTGAAACGTTATTTTACTCGCCCCAAGCGGCCAATCGAGCCCTGGACCTACTGTAGTGTAGTTGCTGGGTGGTCATGCACAATTTGCTGTAGATGGTATGTTCAAAGAAGCAGATGGACGCCAAGTTTGTGGTTGATTTATTGCTTTTGACAACCAGCGGTCTTTGTGAAGACAACTATGTCCTGTATTCATATTTTGGTGCTGTAAGTTCTGGTGGTCCATATCTAACCCCTGCTCAAAGCTACGACCAAGCATCTCATTTAATTAAAATAGTATGAAAGCACTTCTTTTGGTATTTATTCTTTGGGCGTTTGATAAAATGACTCAGTCCATGCTTTACATTTTGTTCACATGCTATCTTTTAATGGATAGATTTCACATTGGGCTGTAGATGCCATAATATTCTAACATTTGAGCTTTCTTTGCCAAACCAGCTGTCCTGTTGCATTATATCAGAAGATGAGTACACATCTTATTGCAGAAAACATTTAATTAAATTCCTTCCGCAACCTCATTTTGGAGGTCTGAGGTTAGTGGTGTTGTTCTGGGGTGGCACAGCTTGGGTGCAGGACCGACAGCCGTTGCTTGGGGTATTGGCGTGTTGGTGCTCTGTCATGGCACTGTGGAGATGGTTTGTCTGGTTTCTGGCCGCATCATTTTCAGCGGGTACCAGCAAACCCCAAATAGGAGGGGGAGATGGAGGAGTTTTCTTAGTTTGTTGGAAATGAGGGATGTCATTTTTGAACTCCTTCCCTCTGTCTTTGTGTTGATGAAATAATCTTTGCCGTTGAATCCTCAAGTGTGTGAAGTAAAATTACTGTAAATGTCTTTTAAAGCCATACTCTGAATGATTTATGCATTCATTGTTGATAACCCAAAACACTTCTCACCGCATCAGACAGTCAAATTCAACTGCTCCTACATGATGATGTCATCTGGAAAACAATGTGGGCGCCGGCCCTCCTAATGATGTGGTGGGAACAATATCTTCTACAGCATCAATGCAGCGATAGGGAGTTTGATTAATGATCTGGAGGAGACACAACTAGCAGATGGTATGCTGATCTCATGTTTTTGGTGAGCTTGTTTGAGCGCAGCAGCTGTGAGGCCTATGCTTATGGCAACATGTGGAGCATGGGGCTGTCATTAGAACAAGCACTTTATTGGAGAGATGGAGTCCAGTCACTTCTGACTGCCGGGAGGCAAAACCATGGCTGATCCTGGTGGGTTTTCTGTCTTATGCGGACTGCAGATGGGTGGGCAGATACTTGGCGAGAATGCCGTTGCTTAGGCACATGAAGCTTGAGTGACACAGTTGCATAAGGGGAAAGTATGATGGTGATAATTACAAGGGAATTCTTCTTAATGCATTCAGTGTGGTTATGGCCCGTCGTTGCCATTCTTGTTCCTATGCTTTCATATCAGAGGTATTCCCCAACATGCAGAGACACACAGTACATTTTCTGTACATAATCTTTAAACAAGTGATAATTGGTTTTGACATTTGCTGTAGGGAAGGGGCCTTTTTCATGGAGACATGAAAAGTCGTGTTTAAAAATGAGTCATTTCTATAAATTGATCTAACAGTGTGTGTTGTCTGACAGGACAAGGATCCTGAGGATGGCATTAGGAGCCATTACTGTTTTCTCAGATGGAAACCAGGCCTTGCTCCGGCCCTCTGGCTGGCTGCGATGTGCAACACGCTGATTAGGACTGCCACTGCAGGGACCTAAAGGAGCCTTTTGAGAATCACATGGACCTTTTAAATGGGCGCCACCGCGGGCGGAAGTGAACTGCACTACTTCTGAAGACCATCAGCGAGGCAAAGTCAAACCGAGATTGTGTAATGGTTGTCAAAGTTGAGGTGAAAGAACTGCAGGCAGTGGAAAAGTCCTGACGTGGTTCATTAAAGATGAATCAGGCGCTGCTTAAATCTCCTACATTACATAAATACAGTTAGACAATGTTTGGTTCTCATTCCCCATGGCTGTATAGTGGAATGATATTTTGGCAAAATGTCCAGCAGATGCACTCCATTTTTATGGATCAAAGGGCCAGAAAACAAGCATAGCACCGTCATGCCTACTGTATTTCACATCTGGACCTGGGGATGTCAGTCATGTGTGGCCACTTGTCATATTTGGATGATTCTGTCTTTGTTTTTTATTAGAGGCAGACTATTGTGAGTTGCAGCTAATATAGTTAAAGGCAGGTTATTTTCCATAAAGTGGGATTGTTTTGCAAATCTCAGGATCTTTGTCCTGCACTTCTGCTGACCTCTTAAATGCAACAAGGATGGAGGATGTACAATATTCATTGTACTGTGGGGAAATCTCAATCACTGGATTGCTTCACTGAAAAATTCACAGTGGTGTAGGTCAGCATCCCTTCTGAATGGGGTCTCTTCAGATATGAAATTAACCAGCACTTCATCAGCTAGTGTCTCTGCTTAAAGGGAAATTTCTTTGCCCCAAGTTAGCTTGGTTTGTTCATCGAACATTGACTGCTCAACTCTACAATATCTATGAGGTCATACTGCTATAGAGCGCTGCAGGAATGAGTGCTAAAACCTGGAAATGAGTTACCATTTTAGCACATCCGGTTCCCATGTCTGGAAGTCAGTGGGTTTTTACTTTGATGCCTGAAATAAGGTCTGTGGTTAACTAGTTGTGGGACGGTTCATAAAATTCCCTGTTCGGTTCGGTTCACGATTTGGGGTCACGATGTTTGGTTCAGTTTGGTGCATTTATGCTACAGCAAGGAGGCCAACTCCAACTTCAATTTAAACATGCTTTTCATTTATTTGGCAAAATAAGTCAACAACTGTCTGTCTTCACAACAGTAGACTAACATCAGGAACAAAACTCTTCTTCATTGTCACATCGTTTGGCTGGACATCTGATCCAAAAGAAAAGTGCCGCTGTGTTATTTAAAAAGTATTAATAAATTAAATCAAATCATCAACAAAAAGTGCAGCCTCAGGTCAGCAGCACGAGAGCTGTTTTACACAACAGTAACATATACTAGGCCAGCATCATATGAGGAAAATCTGCCATGTGCAATAACACTGCTCAGTATTGCAATGATGATATGACTTTGTGATGAATAAACAAATATTGAATTGTGCATATTAGCTGTACTGATGTCAGCCTGGTTGTTTTTAAAGTCAGAACCAGATTAGAATTGAATATTTAAAATTCAACTAGGACACATGTTGTTTCTAGAGCAGCAACACTAATGTTTACAACAGCAAAGTCACCATAAAAACTCATTAATATCTGACTGGAAACCATCTGACATCTTAATAAAATAAATCATTTTCCTGAGTGAAGTTTGAAGAACTGAAGAAGTTCAAAGACTGAAGAACACAAACATCAGATAGTATCAGTCCTTCTTCCTGTCCTCTGTCCTCCTCTCCTCCTGTCCTCTGTCCTCCTCTCCTCCTGTCCTCCTCTCCTCCTGTCCTCTGTCCTCTGTCCTCCTCTCCTCCTGTCCTCCTGTCCTCTGTCCTCTGTCCTCCTCTCCTCCTGTCCTCTGTCCTCCTCTCCTCCTGTCCTCCTGTCCTCCTGTCCTCCTGTCCTCTGTCCTCCTCTCCTCCTGTCCTCCTGTCCTCTGTCCTCCTCTCCTCCTGTCCTCCTGTCCTCTGTCCTCCTCTCCTCCTGTCCTCTGTCCTCTGTCCTCCTCTCCTCCTGTCCTCTGTCCTCCTCTCCTCCTGTCCTCTGTCCTCTGTCCTCCTCTCTCCGCTGATGTGAACCACTACAGGTCCTGCTGGTAGAGGAGGAGCTGCTTTGTCTCAGCCAGCTGATCAGTTTACTACTAAGATACCTGACAAACTAACCTAAACAGTTAAAATACAGAGTCTACTGCCAGCTTTAGTTTCAGCTTGTGTAGCCGAGGGGTTACGTTGCTCATAAAGTTTATGAGGATAATAAATTAATAACACGAAGGCTCTGAAGTTCAGACCCTTAACAACAGATGCACAATAACAGTGCATCACCGCTTCACTGCTACTGTTCCTCCCTTCACAATAAACTCCCCGAACACAACCACTGAACTACGTTTACTGTTCGCTGTTAGCCGGGGACGTTAAGTGCGGTGGCGAGTTAATAGCAGTGGTAGTGTAAACACATTGGTGGTTGAGAGACATGCAGTAAAATCTGGTCCGCCCTCGCTGAAATTGAGCCAATCACAACGCACAACCTCAGTTTTAGTTACTGTGCGTGTATTTTACCCCATACCTCTGTCCGCCGTGTCCCAGCCTCTTTCCATAGGCCTTAATTTCTAGTGTGACAATAAACGCAACAAAAACAGTACACATTCGGCCTCATAACCTATTTCAAATGAACTGAACGATACATACACGACCCGAAGCGTGACTAGCAAACTGAACAGTTCGTCTTAAAAAAGGTGGTTGCTAACAAGTGGCTATATGATACGACTAAATATCATCACAGCCTCATTGTGTAAACTTGCATTTGTTTAAAGCCTAACGTTAGCTTTTTACTTATGGCGCTGCATTCTCATTTCAAAAGTCACAAAATTTGTGTGACTTTTGTGAAGATTATCTTATGGAAAAAATTAAATTAGTGATCCAAAACCCAATGGAAAAATCCAGTTGGGTTTTTGTCGTGGAAACCTGTGCTCTTCTAACTTGCGGGTTGACCTACAAAATGACGTCATCCCTGTAGCGCTCTGTAGAGGTCTGAGGTGAGATGAAACTGAAATTATTGAAGGGTAAAATAGCAGAATATATTCAGGAGAATGTCTGATTTATATAGAATATAATAATATGAACCCCCTTTGGGGGTGTCCTGAACAATTTTTTTTGGCCCTGATCCTGATCCAAATTATTTGGTATCTGCCAATACTGAATCTGATGAGATACAGCTGTAGCCTACTTCATCAAACACACCTTATTTTCAGGGTCTTCTTGATCCAACTACTGGAGGTCCTGATTAAAAAATATTACGCTTATATGCTTTATTTATGGATGTGCAATAATTCTTCTGAAACTGATTTTGTAGTGATGAGCTAGAGAGAAGATGTCTCACTCTGTTAGGATTGTTGGAACTACAGAAACAGTTTCCATCACTAATGACCTTACATTAGTCACAGCTCTGTGATTCATGAGTTGTTTGCCAAAGAAATGACAGAAGTGGATTATCATTTTGAGTGGCATTCCCCTTTTTAAAGGAAGTGTATGTTAAAGTACTTCTGAACAACAGTAGAGGCTAATGTGTATATATACTGCATGTGTATGTGTTTGCATGTCATTGTCAATAAGTGAAAGTGGTGTCCTGGCCAAGCCCTGCTGTTCCTCCTCTCCTGAGCTCAGGTTGCAGCTCCCAGATGGTCCCTTAATCTGTAGGTCCCACTCAGGTCAGCTCCAGCAGAGCCAGGTAACACGAGCCAAACTCATAACCCCACCATCCTCCAAAATGCATCCACTGGAGACCCAGACAGATGACTTTAATGTCTTTACTTCTTCGTGAAAACCGAGCCACATGGAGCTCGGTGAGCTGTGATCGAGAGCGAGTCTAACTGAAACCTATTATCTACAAGACCTGCTGCTGTGAGCTTAAATCCCTCTCACTGTGTCCTTTTGATGAAGAAGTATCTAACCTGGACATAGTGGAAAAGAGCTTAAACATGATAGTGGTCAAATTACTGAAGACGTCACCTCATGTGGTGTTAAAACACCTCATAATTCCTCACTCGCTCCGGGCCACCTTATAGAGCTGTCCTGTTTAGTGTAAAGGCTTTAGTGTAGGAGTTGCACCACTTCCTAGAGCTGCACTGAAATGCTGCTTGTCAAAAAGCCACGGTAAGAAATTACAGCACACTCCTGAGGGTTTGATCTTTGGCCAGATAAGAAACTGCTTGGATTGGGTTACCCCCCTCCACAGCAGGTCCTGAGCCGCAACTGTGATAAAATGCCTCCCTGGTGGAGTTCTCCCATCTCCTCCTTATGTTTAATATCTAATCATTTCCGTGCTTCGATATCAGTTCGCTTGACGGGTTGGGTGTTATAGCAGCCAAGTTACTGCTGGAAAGCTTTTCCAGGCCAACCTGAAGGGTGTGAATGAGCAGCTGACCCATAATTTCACATTCCAGCTTTAAGTGTTTTGAAATTACCCCCTGAAATTAAGGGTTTTTGAATTTGTCTGTCCTTTGATATCTTCTATCCAGTTTCTTGCTGAACTTTGCTCTCCTTCTGTTTCTGACTGTTGTCTTTGTCATGATTTCTTTTGTTTATATCGGTTTTACCTTCATTGTGTTTTGGGGGTAGGGAAAATCAATACAGCATTGTATCACAATATTTTGTGTGGCAATATCGTATCAATACACGGATGTTAAGTATTGATGTTTTATTCTATAAACTATTAATCTCTTAATCCGACGGCACTGTTCTGTCTTTTCAGAGGTTGTAGCTGGCCTTAAAGCTAGAGTGAAGATACTGGTATCATATAAAACTAGAAAACTTAAGGAATCGATTGTACCAACCAACCAGCCATTGTCATTAGCTTGTCAGGAAGAAAAACAGAGCGAAAACTGTGTTTTATTAAATAAAAGAGATGTTGACAAACAGCATAATTTGTCAAAACCATGTCATGCTAACTTGTTGGGAAGAACGCTAAATAATGCTCCAAATTCACACCAAATTTTGGAGAGGAAAAACTGGCATGGTCATTTTCAAAGGGGTCCACTGACCTCTGACCTCAAGATATGTGAATGAGTAAAAACTGTATCTTGTTATATAAAACTGATGTTGAAGTTGAAAAAAAGATAATAATTAGCAGCATTTTGCAAAATGTCTTATTGCAATACTCACTATATCGCAAAATGTTTAAAATCGCAATAAGACTGTATCGGATTGTAAGTATGGTGATATTGTATCATGGCTTTAGTTGTAACACATTTTTGTATTTTAAGCTCCAAGTTTCTCTGCAGTGTTAATTGAGCATTACTGATGATTCTAGTTGCAGGATAACTGGTGTTTTTGCCTCTTTACTGCAGTTCATGTACCTTCACCTTGGGCAAAAATAAATCCTCTCAGCCTCCCTCTGCACACTGTAAAACACCTCTTAAGATAAAATTTTAGTGCATAGGGTTTGCTTTCACCAACACAGAAACTACATATACCGGCCACTGGAGTAAGAACAGGGTCCTGTTGTTCAGAAAGCTACTTCAACTCCCCAACATTTTTAAGACCTGCACAGTCTCTTTTTTTGAGTACTTGCTTTCTATCCTTTGTGTACTGTCTTATAAAGTGGAGAAAAAAAAATCCTGTCATACACGCATTGTGAAAAGCATTGAGCTTGATGTTTATAAGGAGGTGCAGACGTTTGTGCTTGTCAACATGTGTTTTCTTTTTTCCACTGACCCTCAAAGGATTCCAGTGATCCTAATGAAACCAATTTTCATATAAAGACGCCTTTTAGCTTTGGCTCGTTGCATGAAGGCAGCAGCATTTTGGACTCTGCTGCTGCGAGGAGACCCGGCCTTTGAAGTAGCCTCTGGTTATTTTTCTGCTTGACAGATCAGAGCAACTGTGCAGAAATCAAAAGGGAAGTGCCCTGCCGCCCCAGGTAAACGGTAACTCAGGACTGAGCCGGGACATTTTGAAAGCTAATATGGCTACTGCTGAGTTAGGGCCATCTGGACAATTTGCCCCCCGTCCAAATTCTTGAAAATGTGATGTTTAATAGAGTGAGATTGTGTGCAGCTCTTGTGAGCAGACAGGTGTATCATATGACTCATCAGAAACCACTGCTGCACACCCCAGAGAGTGTGAAAGGCAGACCAGAGTCTGAGACGTGGTTTGTTGCCGGCGAGGTGTTGACCACGGCTATCCAGGCATGTCTGACCAATCTCCACTCCTATAGCAGGAATGCAGGGTGTTCAGAAAAGGCTTGAGACTTTAAAGATCCCACATAGCACCTGGTGGAGTCCATTTTCCCCATGAGAGCAGTAGGTATTGAGAGATGAGACAAGGCCAATTTAGCTAAGTGAGATGTGCTGCTCCTCCATGGAGTATCTATCTCCCTGTCTCCCAGTGCAATTGTCCCTTAACCAGAGCAATGAGGGGGAGGAGGACAAGGTTTCCACAGCACTTGCATTTCATTTTCCAATGCTCCCCTGGAGGGTTTCAAAACAAGCTCTGGGGTTAAGACCAAAATCACTGAAAGCCGTTACACCACAACTGATGCCTAGTCAGGTCTGCTTCTCATTCGAAGGGATCTTGGGTGAGGAAGAGGGCTTACCAGCGAGGCTTGGAGTTGCAAACAATCAGTGCCACATTGCCGCTTGACCCTACTGAGATTATAGATGCCATACATAAACTAAACAGGGACGGAAATAAAAGAGCCAAAACTGATAATAAAACGTTATTGTCCTCTGCAACTGTAGAAAAGTATTATTAATGAGCCTGATCATTTTATGCATTATGTAATCTGCACCCTTGTGTGGCCCATGTGTGGTTTCTGTTTCAGGAGGTTCTGGTAACCATTTGACCACAAACCAACAAATTAATTTATTACAGGATTAGGGTTGCTTCCGCATACAACCTCAGATCAAGAAAACATATTTGTTGAAATATTCATTAAATGTAAAAGTAAAATAGAAATTAAGGATTGTATATTTTAATCAGAAAATGATCTTTTGACTTTTGTGGATTATCTATGCTTTTAACTAATGGCAGGTAGTTGTTCTCCAATATTTGTACTTATAGACAGGTACAAAAACATCCGCTATGTCACACGTGACAAAGCTGTGTGTGTGTTTGCAGGAATATTAGTGATAACAACACACAGTCTGCTGTGTTTTGTACGAGCATGTTTACAAGAAATGTCTACTGTAAATGACGCAGGAGAGGAAGAGTCCTTCATATACTGTACTCTGGCTGCTTGTGCCATCTCAGTTTGTCTGTTCAAGCTCCAGATGTGGAATCTAATTCATTCAACTGTATCATAAATTATACCATGTGTGGTCCCACCGCAAATAGACCCAAAGCATTTTTGTCTCTGACCCATGAATATAGTGCTGTATCATAAGTCGCATACTTTGTATAGGCTAACCATCAGTGAAAAAAATAATTTCTGTTTGGTGTTTTTTCCCCATTCCTCTAGAAGTTTTCCTTTTATGTGGTATAAAATAGGGACATAAGTTCAGTGGATACTATTTTCATGTTTAAAAGTCTGAATCATACGTCCCACAAGACCGAGACCAAACGCTCATACTGCTGTATGTTTAATGAAATGATTTTATATAAAATATTGTTTCATAACTATCTATCCATTGGGCATCCCTTAGCATTTGACCCTTCGCTAAGTCCCGCCCCTTGAATTCAGACTCGCCAATCATGTTTACCGTGTTTACGAGTTGGACCATATCAACGCCCCCCTCATATCGTATTCACGACCTCATAGGTGGAAAGTTTCTGAAATCTCCGAGTTCACGACTTGTGACGTGTTTGACGACGTTGTGAGAAATGGTGGAGCCCATGGAAGTTTATTTATAGGTGCATAATAAGTTAATATTCTACAGTATATTGTAATTTTAGTCATATAGTGTTTTTCTTGGTAATTTTATAATACGTCTGAGGAAAATGTTGATATTCCAGACGACCTCATCTTTCTCCTCCGTCATTACGCCTGTGCGTTTCCTGCATGATGTTGCGCACCAGTAACATTAATATTGCTGTTGCTTAGCAGCAGTTCTCTTCACGACAACCACTTGAACGCAACACGTCATGTTCACGACTGTCCATCTCGTAAACAAAAGTTCACGAGTTCCATTTGAAGGCACCAATAGCATCGGCTAGCTTCAACTAGACGGCTCTGCTTCATAGACTCTAATGCAGTCGTTTCAGATTTTCTTGATTATGTTTCTATGTAAAAACCTGAGGCGTTAACATCAGCAGAGTATGTTAGCACATCTAGCATTAGCACTTCTATGCCACACAAGATACGTCAGGTATGTTGAATGTATACAAATGCTGCTTTTGCTTTGTAATGATTGTAACCGTTAATAAAGACCTAGCCGGATTTAGGGGAACAGTGGTGTTCCTAATTACATTGTCTTCAGTCTCCATCGTCAGGTGACGTGACGGTTTACCTTTACACTGTGTTCAGGGTCAGTTTATCTTTGTCTTATTAATCTGTTTTTTGCTGCTGAATCAGTTTGACACCGTGATATATCCTCAAAACCATACTATAGACTCTTCTGTCAGCTTCCCTCTGAAATCGCTCTTTTTTTTCCAAAAATTAGATATTTGTGCAGTTAGTGACAGTGTGAGCTCAACTTTGAGCAGATCTTAAGATAAATTAATAATACATTGGATTTTGCTGCTATTCAGGTGAACCTGGTAAACTCCTGATAATATGAGATGGACCACTTTGATAATAACATAAAAGAGTAAAGCTTTTAATATTACACCCTTTGATATTAAAAAAAAAAGAATAGACCATCAGCAATGGACATTAAATGATTTAATAAAATGAATGCTGATTTAATAACCATATTATTTACAGTGCTCTGTAGAAGAAGGCATTTTTGGCGTGCTCTATAGATTGGCATAATGTAATTTTTTTGTGTGAGGTTGTTTATCTGGACCAGTGGTGGACATGATTTAGTGTTGTTTTGGTACCGCTGCTTGTGGTCCTGCTGGGCCCAGAGAAACTGGGAGGTCTTGGAGGAAAGGAAAGGAGTTAGAAGAGGATCTGGGTAGAGGTTGATTTATTTTCAGTGTGAGCTTAGCCCGAGCTTCCCTTTACCTCCAGACCTTTCAACTCTCATTGATACAGGCACATAACACACCAGCTAGCGAGGGAGATTGATGTGGGAAAGTAACTTTAGAGTCTTAGTTTCTCATTAACTGTTACATCTGACATGTAAAATCTCAAACTCTTTAGTGAAAATGACGCACAAGTGCTCCCACAGTGTGGTGTGGGGAGATGCTCATGATGGTTGCTATATTCTTTAACCTAATTGTAGATCAAAATTTAACCCCCCTAGTTTTATGCTGGAATTGTTATATTAGCATATTTCAAAAAAATGGCTATTAAATAAGATAATTTTATGTAGTGAAAATACTTGACTTACTTGATTCTCATCCCTTGCTCATAAATTGCTATCCAGCCAACAACCATTATCAGTTTTTGGATTTGTCCAAACATTGTGGTTTCTGTTTCTATTTCTTGTAGGCACAATGTTCAAGGGTAACTTTGGTATTTTTCAACCTGGACCGTATTTTCCCAGGTTTTCGTGTCAAAGTAACCACTGGGGAACCACTTTGAGACTGGTCCTGTATTGAGGGATAACGCATTATTAATGAGCTTCTTATAATAACAATCAGAGCCTGTCATGGCAAAAACAAGCACTTTTAGTGGACATCAGTGGCGATGTCAGCTTGCCCCAGTAGCGCCATATTGTTGCCCATGAGCGGCTGCTGTCTACAGCGCTCTCCTGCAATACTGGACCAATTTCAGACATTTTTGTCCCACTTAGTTGGACACAACAACATGGGAAAATAGGGTGCAGGTTGAAAAACACAAAAGTTGCCCTTCAGTGACATATTTGCCTCTGCTGTCAACATGACAAAACACCAACAACTTGATTAGGCCATGTGCCCTTATCATTACAATAGAAACTGTCAGTCTTATCAGCAAACAGTCTTTGACTGTTTATGGATATACGATGTGCAATAGTTTAGTCTATAGCAAGACCTTTCATTTTTTAAGTGAAGGACTGCCTCAGGGTTTGGTTCACACGACACTGAGGGCTGATATCTGATAACCTCCTCCCATCCAATGAATGGCCAGAACCAACTTGCCAATAATGATTGGTATGTGTTTAAGACTGAGCCCAGAGCTGATGCTGATGTCGGACAAAAAAAAAAAAATCTGCTCCTGATAGTCACTGCAGCACATTTGCACACATTAGGCTAGAACTCTCTCATACCATCTCCTTATTAAAAGGAAACTGCCTGATCTCCTTTTTCCATTGATGAGGCCCATTTTAGAGGGGATTAGGGGAACACTGTGAGGATTGCTGCTGTGTTATTCTGTTACTAACATTACAAGGATGTGGGGCTTTAATACTTCCAATATGTTTTGCATTAAGTCTGAGCATGTTTGCCTCTCCCTGGGGGAGTTAAATGTGTTAGCAGATAGCAAATTTTTCTTCCAAGCCCGAGTTTTTGTGGACCTGTTTGGCCTCACTGTGTGTTAGGAGGAGGGCAACTCAGGGTGAGATCCTTAAGAGGTAAGAGATCCTTTAAAAACAAATCAAGCAGCGTTGTAATGCCCAAATGTGGAAGCTCTGACACGAGGTGAAATAAGAGATGGGCTTGTAATAAAATGACAAGCAGTAGCAAAGATTGTGACTGTTACCTTTTCGACTTGTTCTTTGGTTTTGGCGTCGTTGTCTCTGTGGATGGGAGACAGATTGTATCCTGCTGCTAAAAATGCAATAATGTAATGGCCATTTCTGGGTCCCTGTACACTTTTTCATCTCAGACACACTGCCAGCATGGATATTTGGCCCTCCTACTAATAAACAATGGCAGGGGTTGACTCTCCCTTTTGTATGAGTGTGTATGTGCGCGCACATGCATGTGCACATGTTCCTGTGTTTTGTATTGTGGTCTGGGCAAACCCAACTTGGCTCTGTTTGAACGGGTAGGATAAAGGCTCATACATTTTAATATATTTCCCCCATGTCAAGCAAGAAGGAGCAAACACAATGCCACGGGGGGAAAAGCTATTGGGTAATGTGAATCAGCTTCACAAGCACCAGAGTAAAAGAGCAGACTGCTGCCATGTATTTGTGTATACAGACTAGATGTGGGAGACGGTAGCGATGCCAGGTTAGGCATTGGGCCCTCACTTTTTTTATTTTTATTTTTTTATTGTGACCTCATTGACATTTGGAGTCATGAGGATTAGCGGAATCATGTCGAGTAAGGGTGGGAAAAACAATCAATATACATGGGGGTAGAAGGAAGTTACCGCTTTTATTGTTGTAGTTGGAGTAACGTGGTGCGTCCCATATCTGTCTCTCAAAACAAACAGTAGCCGACCGGACACAACGAGCTAAATCCAGCAGATATGATGGAGCACAAAGTGGCGGAGGGTTGGCGTGGATACAGTCAGCACCCTCACATGTTAAATCCAAAGTGGTAAACACTGAACATTGAGTAAAGTATGGAAACAGTTTGGGTTTCACACATCGCCAGCAAAAGCAGAGCTAGATGCCATGGCTAACTCTGTCATGAATCGCACACTTTATCGTATTGCGGTAATGTGCGGTCAAGCCAGCCGACGCTACAAATATAGAGGACCTATATACTGACATTTATGTTAAATACATTAAAACAACCCCGTCTGGTTTTCAAAATAATGTGTTAACAAAGGGAACTGTATATACAAAATACATATATAGAAATAAGACTGTTTGGATTATATTCACCAGAAATTGAAAACATTACTTGTACCCTATAGATTAGAAAGAAAATACAAATAATTGGGGAGGGAAATGTCTTTATTTTTTGATTTTTGGTCTGCTGGGAAAAAAAAAATCCTGACAATGACGGATGTATTTGACTTCAGGATATCTTTGACTATATACATGTTGAAGATCAAATATTTTTACTTTATTAATTTAGATATTTTAAGTAAAAGTCTCCACAAGTGTATGATTCAACTTTTTCCCAGCAAAAATCACAATAAATCATAATATCAGACTGCTGTACCTTTAGAATCACAATACTTAAAAATCGCAGTACATAGTGAATTGGCACCCAAGTATCATGATAGTATCAAATCAAAATGTTGAGCGTCCTGTGAGGCGCATTTTAGGAAGCATTTTCTCTATGCATTATACCAGTTAGAGATTATTACAAGCCACCTGTTAAAATCATCCGGCCAGATTAAGAGAAATGATTTAATCTTGACCTGTTGCCCTCTCAGCAGTCTTCACTTAAACAGATTGTGGTGTGTTCACTCCATTTGTAGTGAAGAGGACTTTTAAGACGTGGGGGATTTGGTGAAAGTCCATGACTAAAGTGTCAAACTACTAATCCCAAAACTCTCTGACTCCTCCAGCCCAGGTCAAAGGTCATGTGCCTTCGCTCCCCACCGCTCTGACCACACCATAATGTGTTTAGGGTCAGTTTATCTGAGAGGAACAACGATACTTGGGTGGATCAGGAAGTCTTGTCGTGGAACATTAAGTAATGCCGCAAAGCCGCCACATTGTTGAGGGATTATCACTCTGATTGTGGGCCTTATTTGTTCTATTTATAGCTGTAAATAGTTGCATTTCTGCTCCTTTCCAGATGGCCTTCATGGCTAGGACTTACATGCCCTTGACAATTGACTCCAAAAGTTTGGCTTGTGTACAGCACACGGGCACCACACACATCTCGGCCAAACACTCTGTTTGTCTGCTGTGTGCCTGCGAGTAATTTGGAGTGTAGAGGCCTTGTCAGTCAAAATGCAGTGCAAAAGGGCTCAGTTTTAAGTGTTTTATATTCTGGGATATATTTATGAAGTCTTAATTGTGGTAGCAAAGACATTGAAGTGAAAGCCCCTTGACTTCCTGCTGATCCAGATTTCTGCATTTGTGGTGCCAGCAGCCCAGTATTCTTTGACTTGGATATAAAAGTTGAGCTTGTGATTTCTCTTTTGGCCGGTGATGCGAGAGGACCAACTTGCTGTTTGACATGGAACACCATTGTGTAATGTCATTACAGGAGATGCCAAGAAGAGCATGGGGTTCATATGGCAAACGATGGATGTGATGTGGAAAGTGCACAGAGCACATTTTATAGGCAAACTTTTTGACTCTGCATACTTGTGGCTGAGCTGAGTTACTGTTTCTCCAAAACGGGATTCAGACGGCTTCACGAAACAGAATGATTTATCCTGATATATTGATAGGTTTGCAGCGAGTGACTCGGTCATACATCCACTTGCAAAAGCAGTTTTGCTGTCTTTGGCCATCTATGATCCCATCTTTTTTTTGTAACCAAACACGTCAGCTGGATAATGTTGTGACCTCCCTAATCCATACTTTCAATTATTCCCAGCAAAACACATTACATAGACACTTCAGAGAAATAGACAAACATGGTTTCACATAGTGCAGTATACAGAAAGCGAAAAATAGGCTCATAATTGGGCTGGGCGTTACAGCTTATAAATAAAATCCCAATATATTTATGCTATATTGTGATATACCATATATATCTGCACTGTCTGTAATTAGAGCTACATGGTCTGTGTTGGAAAGCTCTTTCACAGTTTGTCATGACTGTTCATACAGTTCGGGGAATTACTGCATAGCTTATGTGTCTGCCAAACGGCATATTATAGCGCGGCTCAAGTACCCTAATCATATACTGAAATCGGACACACTGGAGTGATGTCTCTGTAAATGAGTCATCATATTGGAAGTATTGTCGCTAGCATAAGCTGCACGTGTTGCACATTGCTTCCACACAGTTGATGTTTTATCCACCACTTTTATCCCGTCACTGTCATACATAACACCAAATCCGTAAGGTTCCCACACAGCAGAGCGAAACGACATTGGTGGATCCTCTACCTGTCTCTATTCGCCATTTCCTTAACAGAATGACAGCCTTACTCGAAGTTTGAGAAGGAAGGAGGCTGGGTCACGCGTCATCAACGCGTCGTATCTGTGGCGGTACAACAGCAGGCCGGCATCGTCCAGCACATTTTCCTCCCTCAACACATAAATTTGCTTAGCCGCTTAACTTTTTACTCGCTCCAGGCTCCTTCCCTGTTTCCTCTCAAGATATGAAAATCCACATCCATGCTCATACGCCACACACAATCGCACGGGAGAGTGTGTCTGAGAGGGATGCTGGAGACGCATGAGCGAGTCTCGTGCCGGCAGCTTAAAAAAATAACATGACGATTAATATTTGCACTCGCTGTTCACAATATAGTCATTTACTACATCCACGAAAGACATTGCTATTCGATATATCGCCACCGCTTGCTTATACAGTTATGACTTGTCTTCATTGCCTGCTGTAAACCAGGTGCTATCGGTCAGTCTCTTGTCATACCTGGATGGAATTAGACAAGTACCGAAAAGTCTTCCATGACGGTAATGTTTCGCGTTCCCAGAGCATGTTTATCAAAGCTATAGGCCATAATATTTATGACTGTTTTTGATTCAGTCAGCGTACAGTTTTGATTTCACCATCAGCTCAAGTGGTGTAACAATATGTGGCGAGGGCTCCATAAAGCCTTCAACATGTTTTATCCTTTTCTTTCTTACGTGTACGGTTTCAGCATGTCTGACACCAAGCTAAACACATTCATCACTGTATAAAGTGAGACATTATTTTTCCTTTTTTTTTTTTTTTTTTTTTTATAGGAATTCAAATTGAACCCTCACGTGGAGTTCAGCTGCAGGATGGTTGAGTTCATTAGATTAGACATGAAATTTCTAAACATATCTACATATGCTGTCTATTACAACACGTCTGTGGGTTAGTATGCCAGTGAATGTTCGACTCGAAGAAATGCTGTGTATCGTTTTCCTTCTCGCAAAAAATACAGTTGATGATTTATGGGTGAAAGAAGCTGCTGGACATGTACTGTTATCCTTCTACCTCCCACTTGCTTGATCCTGCTCGGCTCCAGCTCAGTCATGAAAGTCTTCAGTCATCCCGTCATCCCGTTACGGATCTTCTCTGGGTCCTCTGGCCATCTGGACCCAGACAGGAACAGGAAATGAAGAACGAGGAGTTAAGAGGGGTTCTGTTAGGATATGAAAGCTTGAAAAAGAAATACGGAGCACCCCCTTTTCACAGTTTATGCTTGCACAAATTGAGGCACTTTCTCTTTTCTTTTTAGTATTCCCTCCTTCCTGTCTTCTGTCTAGGAGATTCAGTACTGTAATATTCAGTATTATCCAATGAAAGTAGCTCACAGATTGATACGACATGTATCATGATCCAGGGATAACACTTCAATATATTGCGATTTATTTTGAGACTGTAAGCAAGGTGATATGTTGCGATTTTTTTCCTCCCAACAGCTTAACATGGCATGGTTGGTATCGATTCGTAAGTTTTTAGTTTTAATTCCTTGAGGTTAAACCTGTTGTAAGCAGAATATTTTTGGCAGTATTGGGCAAAAATTCCATAACAACCTTTCATTGTATTATAATTCAAGTGGTCTGAGAGAAAACTAGGCTTCTGCACCTCCTCATGGCTCTGTTGTCAGGCTTCAAAAAATCTAGCCCATGACAGGAGACTTTGGCCAATCACAGGTCATTTTTAGAGAGAGAGCATTCCTATTGGCTGTTCATTCCACGATGGCAGCTGTCAATCACTTGTGAACTCTAATCAAACAAAGAAACTAGGCAGCGCTGATTAAAAATGAAGCAATATTCTGTTACTATAAGGCCTTTTTTCTCCATTTTTCATATTTTATAAATACTCCATATTTTTCCAGCTGCTCAGAGACTGTAGAGTCCAGCTCGGCTCTGATTGGTTGTTTTCCTCTGGTCACAGAGACACATCATCTTGTTCAGATTACCTGTCTCATACACTACTGTCAGGATATAGTGACCGTTTTTCCTCACCAAAATTTAGTGTAAATTTGGAGCATTATTTAACCACCTCCTTGTCAAGCTAGTATGACGTAGTTGGTGTCAGTGGATTCCTTAGGTTTTCTAGTTTAATACGATGCCAGCAACTTCAATCTAGCTTTAAACCCTGAGCCAGCTTGGAGTTTTAAGTGGTAATTAATAAAAGTAAAAGTACAGTATTTTTGAGAATTGATACAGTATCTCACAACTAATACTACTTGTGCCAGTTTGGGCAGCAATAGCTCAGCAAACACACGGCAGTGTTATCAGATGGACAGAGAAGAGAAAACACAGGGCGTTATTTGTCTGCTTTCTGTCTTTACCTCCTCATCTGAGCTTATGTTTTAGGTGAAAACCACAACTTGTTTGCATCTCTAAAATGTTAATTATACCCATTTAAGATCACATTGGACCCTGTCACTCATAGAGATGTGCATTTAAGTAAATTAGCTCAACATACGCAGGAAAATATTCACAAGATGATGCCCATTTTCTCCTTTTAGGCCTCGTCATTGTGGCTGAGATTCCACGCCCCAAGAGGGAAGATAAGCGCTTACTAGGAGGATATTCTGAATTCCTGTACTATTTTTCCTCCCCTCTAATGTCCCTCTCTTTGCAGGAGTGTAGCCTCTGAAACGACTTCATTTGAGTGTCATCTCGAAGGGGAGAAAATCCACTTCAACAGATGAAAATCAGGTAGGATTTACGACATGTTTTCACCTACATGTAAGATATCATTCTTTCACACAGTTGATGTACCTCCACATCTATATTTTCCCTATTTTTCCTCTTTCTCTTTTCATTGTCTTGCTTTGTAAACCTGAGGCCAGTTAAAGAACAGTAGAGGAGCCCCATCTTTTCTCATGCATATTCAAGCACGCGTGCACATACACACACTTGCACACTGTGAAAGGCAGCTTGGCTCCTGGTCAAGGGATCTCTTCTAAACACTGATGCAGGACAAGAGAGCTGATCGGCAGCCAAGCAGGACAGTTACAAAGTGGAGCACGGGAGGCCCCGCCATGTTTGCCGAGATCTAAAGCCTCTTTCTCGAAAGCTTTGTTTGCGTTTTGTTCACTGCAGCAGCTGAACAGTACACAGAAAAGCCTTTTCTTACCCTTTCTCTGTCCACTCTTTTCGCTTTTCACTTTATTCTGACTCTACTGCTTGCCGACAGTTGATTCAATTCCTGTGTACTAAAGGAAATTATGTGCTTAATTGGATTATTGGGAGTTTTCTTCAAATGAGTGCTCACCCACCCACACGGCCCCCCGACTCTGAATTCTCCTCTGGGATGGGCTGTCCGGTACGTGTTTCCAGACTTCACAGTCTGCAGGATGAGCATAAAATGGGAAGCTGGGAGTGTGTCACAGTTTAATACTCTTAAGCCATAGCAATTTTAATAAATATAATTAAATATACTTGTTTACAGAACAGTTTTCAAATCAAGGAAATCCCATTGAAGCATTTACATTAATTGAAAAAATGATTTGCTCATTTTCTGTCCAGCTCACACATTAACAATTTGAAAATTCAACCTGATATGAGGCAGTTTTAGCTGTCAGACATCTCTGCTGGCCGTCACCTTCAGCGAGCTCCTTGGCTCAGATATGTAGAGACACAATAGCGTCCAAACGCACACAGGCATCACTGGAATTTGCACCTGTTGGAGACCTGGCTGCTGTGGTCTTGTCTCCTGAAAGCTGTCCCTCTGTCTCTTTCTAGGCGTTCTTTAATAACTGAGAGCATGACCAGAGACCTGAGAATGGTGGTATGGAAATGGTGAAATCTTAAATGAGGGAGAGAAGGCAGAGCGAGTTGAAATGGATGAACGGCAGAGTGGACGATGAGAGGGCCCGAGTTTATAAAACAGGCTGAATGAGGGAGCTTAGAGAAGGGGAGGGTCCTGCTCTTGTACCTATTCTCATACAAATGATCTCTTACACTGTGTGGCCCTTCAGCGGGTCATAAACATCCCAGCGGTTGTGCAGTTGTGTAGTGGTGAGCCGTTCATGTTACTGATTTTCTCCCAGAGAGAGGAAGCGGCGTCCAGGGCACAGATTAAAAGGCCTCCCTTCCCACCCGCGTGCGAATCACAAATCACACAGAGCCACAGTGCTTCCCCTTGCCCAGGAACCCAACAAACACCCTGTTAAAAGCCGCAGCCACATCCCTGTGTTTTAATCTTGCTGGGCACAGAAAACATAGTTTGTATTCTAATTAGACTTTGCGTGTGTACAAGTTTTCCATGTGGACACCAGTGCTGCAGTGGATGTCTATTGGCTTGTTCGTGTAGTTGTTGGGCCTCGTTATTAGGTATTTCGGTGGCAGCATTGTGGCTGTTCCTCACTGATCATTCACTGGAGTGGTTATAGTGATGTATTATTCAGCTACTATATGTCAACATGCTCTAACCCGATCTCCCTTGTTCTTGCCACACTCTGCTGACAAATGAAATTTCTGTCCTTATCGTGGCCCAGGGCCAGTTAAGGCCTCTGAGGGGATAATTGAACGGCCTATCTGCCCTACGCAAATCCTAATTCTCTCTCTCAACAGGCTACTGGCGGCATGCTTTATGGGATTATTTTCAACCAGGCATTTTGAACGTTGTAGCATACATAGGCCTTCCTTCCCACGTACAGCTTTCCCTCTTTCTCCTTGTTCCTGCCTTTCACCTTCTCGCCTGAAAGGATTAGCAAGTCAGGCTTCCGGAAATGGAGCACCACTCGTTGAGAATGAGACTCCCAAAAGCTCAGAGACAGGAAGGAGCTGGACACTGACTTTATGACAACAATTACTGCCTTCTCTCAGTGTCTTTTGGGGGTCTTTTTTTTATTTTTTTTAAGACGTTAACAAAGAGTTGGCCTGTTTTTCACAGAGAATATCAGTGTAAACAAATGCTTTTGAAGCAGATTTTTCTGCTACCCTAGAGACTGAGTGGAGTCTGGAGTCAGAGGGTATGAAGGGAAATGATTATTTGTTGAATGCATTATTGTTTGGTGGTGTGGAGATTTGTGGCTACAGAGGAACTGTGCTTGCAGGGTCAATGATATGCTATACTAATTCCTTTTTGTCCTTTATCTCTGTAAATGTATTTTTTGAGCAAAATCCCATTCTTTGTTGAGATTAAAATATATCCGTGGTTTATTGACAGTTCCAGTAAAAGAGTTCATATTCAGGTGGAGCCTAATCATATTTCATGCTGAACTCCTTAAATAGACAAAGTGTGTGTACAAAATAAAGCATGCCAAACTGTGATGTTTGTCCTAGAATAAGAAGTAAAAGTAGGGCATGACCACCTGGTATGTGTGGTGACTGTATGCCCAGAAATAGAGAATCCGAATTGGAGGGGAAATTGCCAAGAATACAGGCTTGAAAAGATTTCCAATTGTTGAATTTTGCACCAAGATTTCCTCCTGAGTGAAGGTTACCTGATGCATGCTGTGGGTCATATTTTTATATAAACAAAAAGCCACTGTTATATTTTTTTGCAATCTTGTGTGTCCATCAAGATGTCTTAGTACCTGCCGATTCAAGAACATCCATTGTTGTGCCCATAGAAATAAAATGGGAGTAGAGGGGTCGTTGAACTGTTGGCTCTGCTAGTTTGACTTGTACAAAAGAAAATGGCGATTGTTGTGAGTCGTTTTGGTGACAACAGAACACGCGTCAGTGGGGGAGTAAGTTGTGTGTTTGCATCTCGCAGGGACGAGAACAGGTGCCTGGCTAGGTAGCTTGGTAGCTTGTGGAAGGACCGTATAGACCTGTTGCTGCCGCTGGCCACCAGCCCACCGTTGGCTCATTTTCTGTTATCTGTGAAGCACCAAAGCATGGCGGAACCAGTCCAAGAGCTAACCAGCCAGCTGTCCGCTAGCTAGCTTGCTAATTCCACCGTGCTTCAGTGCCGGTGAAAGCAATATGCTTAACTTCTGCTGTGGCAAGAGCGTGTAGATTAAGTTGATAAATTTTTCTCATGTACTCCGGCTCTATGCTTCGTAACGTTGCTACTCCACTGCTCCTTAAAGCCGGGGACACACCGAGCCGACGTCAAACAACTAGCGGTGACAAAGACCACCTGTTGAGTCGCCTCATATCACCTTTGTTTTTGCTGTAAAGCGAAGACGACAGCTCACGGCCAACTATCACGTACGTTCTGCGCCTGTGAGATGAAATAACCCTCCACACCAGCAGGTGGCAGTAGTCTGTGTTTGTCTTTGAAAAAGAGAAACTAGAAGACAAAGGAGTACGTATCTACAAGCCACTGTTTTGATACGTACATGAAATAAAGCAGCGTTTGCCGACCATTTTCACACTACTCTCACTGACCACTGAGCTTCGTTCCAGACGGCCATGTTGTGAAAATATCTGTATATTGGAACGATAAGATTAGACGAAGATGCAAATAAGAGCTTTCTGTGTTTTTCCTCACGACTTTACTCGTTTTCTTTGCTTTCCTCACTTTCATTTCTCTTCACGTGCACAGATTCTTTGAAGCTGAACGGCTAATCAGAGTGATTTCTGTCACTGACAAGCTCTGCCAGCTCTGCCGCCGATTCAACAAACTGAATCAGCTGAGAAAATACTGTCACGGGAAGACTAGAGCTAACGGTGTGGGACACACCGAAAAAAAAATAGGCCGACGGACACTCAACCAACTGCCCAGTGGCCGACTGTCGACTTGGTACGTCAGGGCCTTAAGCCGTCGCTGCAAAACCTTGCCTTGCAAATTGGTTTATATGGAAGTCAGCCGGCTTTGGCAACAGTACGCATGAAAATGGCCGCTGTTCAGTAAATTCAAAAGTGGAATTCAGTTGTATTGCAGACTTAAAGGTCCCTGAGGCTTTGCTTGTGGAACCTGGTTTCTACATGACCAGCGTTGTCTTAGCTGTCAGAATGTCTTTCATCTTCTTACTTGGACCCAGGGAGAGTGATCAGTATCTCCCCGCTGTATCTGTCTCATATCTTCATGGCTTACGGCACTGGTTCCCAGCCATTTACCCATTTACTGATAGCTTGAGGCTATCCCAAATCATTTCCGTCATCCTGTGATTCGCCAGATCAGGGGAGTGATAGGGCTGGTTTCTCTCGCTGTCTTTTCCCAACTTCTGTAGAAGTTCTTGGAACGTCCTAATCCCGCTTAAAGATGGCTCCCTGGGTGGTCTGTCAGATTTCTACAGGATTTTTTTGTGCACTATCATTGAATTTTATACATAGTGTAAGTTTGGGAAAGCAAATGAATAAAAGCTCTGTAGTTACTATATTCAAGGCCACACAGTATTGAAATCTTTGTAAGATGGACTTTTGATGAATCTGGCCATGGATTCGAAGGTTATAGGCCCCCTATTTGCCACACTATGTTTAAAGGTTGATCAATAAGGGTGTCTGTGTGTTCTTAATACCTCTGGCAGCTATTAAGCGCCAATGAATCAGTCTGTGCCGACAGTTGTTGTTATTTGGAAATCTGGATGCACTTACCTTTTTTTCATGCCAAGGACTGTCCAATATAGGCCACATTCCTCTTGAACTAGATATGTGGAAGTTAGGAAGTATTTGCACCTGTTTGTCATTACCAAAGTCACAACCTGTCATTTGATGTTCTGTATGGAAATCAAACTTATAATTCGCTTCAGATCAAAAATGATCAGCAGGACGATTAAGTCAGCTGCAGTTTGGGGAAGCTGGAAGAACAGCATGTGTGATTGTGACGTAACGGCAGCGTGGCTCATGGAAACAATTGCTTTCAGTCACTGTGATTTACGTTATTGGGAAAAGACAAATATCCTAACTGCTCTGAACTAATGATATTTAGAGTAAAACTAAAGGCTCCTAACATTAGATTACGATATACAAATGCAATATTATCCTCCATTGTAAGGGGAACTGGCTTTTACACTCTTTACACTGGTTGTTGGCTATAGTTGACTGTAATGTAAACATCTGTCAGAGAGGTGATAGCACATCTGGCATCTGACTGAAGTATGTTGGTGAATGTCATTATTAACAGACCTCTAAATCCTATCATCATTACCCAACACTTGATCTCAGGTTACTGTTAATGACTTCATTATGTGTTAGTGTATTCTCTTTGTCTGCAGCACTGCCTGTTAGCTGATTGACAGTGGCTTTTGAAGAATAGGTGTCAGCCTTGGTGTTTATTGTAGCAACGACTGGCAACCTTTTAAGTAAAAAAAAAAGAAGCTTAGTGATATACTGTTATTCAGTCTTTGGGGTATTACCTGGAAATTGAATGCTCCCAACACTACGTCCACACAGATAACTCTCGCTGTGAATACCAAGATAAGGGTAACAGCTCAGTTAGCTTTATAAAGTAGCAACTTAACTCCAAACCAGCAGTAACTCTGTGACCAAAACACATTTAATTTTAACAATCAAGAGCCCACAAAGTGAATCCAAGTACATAACACAGGGCCTTAATGCTAACCCTGCAAAGGTGTAACTATTGGTTTACTCTAAAGCTATCTATTGGCATGAATCTGGCAATGAAGGTATCATGATGCAGGGGTAATGATTTAATACACTGCGATATAGAGTATTGTGATACTGTAAGTAAGGTGATACATTGCATTTTTTTTTAAAATATGATTTTAAGAAAACTGTCATCATATAAAGAACACACCAGAAATACATCATTTTAATGTTGACAAAAATAGCACATTATCATAAAGTAGGCATGTCTATAAAATGGAGACTCGTGGGTACCCATAGATCCCATTGTCACACATATCTTGAGGTTAGACATCAAGGGACCCCTTTGAAAATGGCCATGACTGTTTTTCCTTGCCAAAATCTAGCATAATTTTTGAGGATTATTTAGCTTCCTTACCGAAAATCAAATATACCAATTTTCTAGTTTCATATTATTAGCAGTGTCTTCACTCTAGCTGTAAAAGTGAGCCTGCTACAACCTCTGAAATACTGAATAGCGGCCAAGTCTGACGGCCGCGGATTTTTGAAAGGTTTATCTAAAATCTACAGTGTTTTGGAAAATCAATAAAGTATCAAGCTCGTAAAATCGTGACACTTACCCCTAATGTACTCTGGGTTTAAGATCTTTTTTTTTTAAGGGATTTGCCAGTTGGCTTTATTCAGGATACTGTGACAGATGCTGCCATGCATGTCTGCATGAATGTGTGGTTTTATCACATACGTGTAGTAAAGGGCACATGCATGGCACAGCGGGAGGGTGGCGTGAGGAGAGCTCCTTCCACATGCATGTGCTGCATGTTCAGCTGTCAGTGAAGTACAGAAACCCCTCCTCCTCCATTCCCCACTTTCTCTCTCCTTCACCCCTGCCACCCCACTGTCCCGACTGTATTCTTGTCTCCCCTCTGTCCTCCCCGTCTCCTGCCTTTCATTTCTCCTCCTACCTCTGTACATTCATGACCAACTGTGCGTGTCCTCTCCTGCTTTCCTTCTGTAGCCCAGTCATCCCCAGCTCTCAGCTGTGCCTCTCTGGCATGAACTTGAGATGACACTGAGCTAACCCCCTGAAGTGTAAGGGGTCCTGGGAGCCAGCAGGACCACTGCAAATGTAGTACCTAGAGACAGCAACACCGTAGCGTACTCTTTATAAACCTGATCACACAGGGGCTTAGCTGTGGAGAAATGTTTTGTCTTCTCTAGGGCTGTCCCCTCTTAAGGCTGGCCCACACTAAAAGATTTTTCAAATCTTAACAGATTTTCAAAATGTGACACCCCACACATATCGCTATTTTATGTTAAATTCAACAGTTTTCTTCCTATAGTGTGTGGAGAGCAACAATTTTGCAGGAACATACCACACACTAACAGATTTAATTCATGCATCCCGACTGAAAAAATAAAAAAAAAACTCAAACCTTGCAAAATACCTTGTGACCAAATGTGACTTTAGTGTAAACAACCATTGCAGGTGGATAGGAAGAGTTAGAAGAAGAAGAAGAAGATATTCCTTTATTAGTCCCACAGTGGGGAAATTCAGTTTACACTCAGACACTCATGTCAGAGTGAGGGGGCTGCTCCTGGCAAGCGCCCAGAGCAGTTGGGGGTTACTGGGGGTTAGTAAATTAGGCAATTCATGAAGAAAAAAGAAAAATAATTGATGAAGTCATGGAGACATGTTGAAGAAACACTTTGTGTTGTTGCCACAAATCAGCAAGTTGGTCTTCCGTTTCTGTGTCCATCTTACTACTTTATGCTTCACATTTTGCATAAGCGCATGCATAAGCACATGCATCAGCTGCGGCCACCATGACGGCGGTGGTTGTCCTCCAGTCAGCCTGATTCTCAATTTGCCATCGTTCTTTCCAACATGACTGCGTCATCGGCTGTCTTCGGGGTTCCCCACACACAACAAGATAACCCATCGTCAATATTCAGCGTGTTTAATTAATATATGATTTAAGATCGATACGTGTTAGTAGACTAAGAATTTCTTTGGTCAAGGACAGCCTAGTCTTCTCTAATGTGATAGTAAGTCCTGCTCCAGAGTTGGCACTTAATTAGCTGGTAGTTGATGTATGTAGTGTCTCCGATGTCGTCCTGACTCAAACGGATCTTAGGCAGCTGACAAGTTCAATACTTTGATACCCACCAGTCATCTGACACAAGGCTGCACTACAGAGGGAGGGTAGCACAGCAGCAGCCATGTGCTTGGCATTTAAAATGCTGTGTAGCACAACACAATGTCACCCCTAAGTTTGCCTTCCTCCACATCACGGCTGCATCCCCCAGCTTCAGCCCCAGCGCTCTATACTGGCACAGACGCAGGATCACAGCTATGACACCCCTATGTATCTCATTCAGGCTTAGAGAATGGGGCTAGTGAACCGAGTAGCCCCCCAACACTGGCCTCTGCCTGCACCTGCAGGCCCGACTCATGGATGGAAAATTGGAAGGAAAAGGGGGGAAGTGATTTTGAGATGTGAGGAGGCTTGGATCCAGCTTAAGAGTAATGCTTGGACAAGAGACAATGATATTATGG
This sequence comes from Pterois miles, assembly GCA_947000775.1. NCBI lineage: Eukaryota > Metazoa > Chordata > Actinopteri > Perciformes > Scorpaenidae > Pterois > Pterois miles. Next base: position 14,968,519 of record CAMQGK010000028.1, read on the forward strand.
GGGAGCCAATCAGACAGATATAAAATAAGAGAAAACAGATCACCTAAAGCTATTTCTGTATTAGATAACCACCATGATGGACTTGGTGAATTCTTTGTGAAGTAAGGATGGGGAGAAGGCGAGTGAATGGGGGTTACCAGAGAACCTCTGGCCCCCTGCAGGTCATTCAGTCATTCATAAGATGAGGCCTTTTTATAGACCTCCCTCTACTCATGCTTTTGTTGCTGTTGTGTTCATCAGCGGAAGTGAAAATGGAAAATGGAGATCAAGACTGGTCCTGCAAAATGGATGATGCGTGTTGGCACAAGGTGGACGACCCGTTTCTACCTCTAAAACATGTGGTTTCTAGGTGGGCCCTCGTTGTATAAGGCTGCAGATGTTTTCCTCACAGAAGCTCAGCTGATAACCTTTTCTGCCTGCGTGGATTTGTGATGTTTACAGATGTGCTCAGCTTATGAGAAAACAGCCCCTCTCCCCCAGTGGGGCAGCCATCTTTAATCCAGTAAAGAGCACAGGGATTTGGTCGCCCCTGGCCTGCCTGAAGGCCCTTTGGAAACCTCTCGGCCGTGAGAATGGGGGCTGGGGTTGGAGGTGTGGGTTGGGATGTGTGTAGCCATGCAGGAGGGGCTGGGGACAGTCTTTGTGAATTTAGTTAATCTAATTTGAGCTCTTTCCCCCGAAGGCCCTTTTCTCTCCCTCACCGCTGCCCCTGTTTCAAACATCAGTCCAAGCTGGGGAAAAGTTTCACATGTCCCTGGTGAAAATAGGCTTTGTTTAGTTTAATCCAATATCCTCATATGTAAACCTGAGGGGAATAAAACTACACTGAAAAAAGTGTCAGTATCTCTGTGCTGTATGTGTGTGGTGCAATTAAATTAAAGCTGAAAGCTGATACACATGGGAGATCTGAGCAATATTACAGCATAACATGTATGAAACTTCACCAGCTTGTGGGGCAGTTAAGCATAACAGTTGTGCATTTTACGATAAAAGCAATATATCTGGCACAGATGTAGCTTTATATGTTATGAAAAGGTGTAGATATCGGGGCGCTGCAAATTCAGCCCAGGAGGGTCGTGGCAGCCATTTTTCAAATAGTAATAAAGAAAACTGATCTCGTGACTTTCATGACATGATGATTTCCAAGGTGTGTTTAAGCCGTCTAGATAGATGTCAAAAGGTCCCAGACATGTTGTTTCCTCTTTATTTATTTTATATTTTAAAATCATTTAACCTGAGAAAAATGCAAAACCAATTAAAAGGAGCATGGTCATATCATCGTTAAACGTCACCCCTTTGCCTTCATGATAGATTGACAACCAATACGTCTTTAGAACGACTAGATCTTCAGATTTCCATCACTATACAGTATATTTCTTTTCATAAGGGGAAAAACTGACAGAGTTAAAGCAATACTGGACTGTCATACCACTATCATGAAGGCAAGGGGGTGTTTGACCCTGAAGTGACCATGCTCTTTATTTGGTTTTTGCATTTTTCTCAGGTTATTAGCTTTTAAAAAGCAGCCTTAAAAAAATGAAGAGGGAAAAACGTCTGTGATATTCTGACATTTGATCTAATTGCTTGAGCACACCTTGAAAATCATCAAAACCATAAAATCAGTTTTCTGGAACATTTAGGAATATTTATGCTGTTTTTGAAACACAGTATGTACTGTATACTGCATTCTGCATTCTGCATATGGGTGGACTATATACTACTGATGAACGCAGTATGCAGTATACAGTACATACTGCATTCTGCGTTCGTCATTAGTATGTAATCCATCCATCCATCCATCTGCAAGTGTTTATCCCATTAGGGGTCACAGAGGGGCTGGAATCGATCCCAGCTGGCATGGGGCGAAGGTGGGGTACACCCTGGACAGGTCGCCAGTCAATCCCAGGGCCCTTAGAGACAGTGCAGCGTCAGTGCTAACCACTGCACCACCATGCAGTCCTAGTAGTATGTAGTATGGAATGTAAAGCAATTTATTTTGTAGTATGTGAAACTGAGTTTATGGGTTTCCGGTTTTGGAAAACGGAAGTAAAAAGCACAAACATGACCATTCCAGCACTTTGCATTGTGGGATACGGTTAGGCGAAGTAGACTGGTCCGATGCATAAGGGGATTTTCTGCGAATCAGCATGACATCCGGCTATTTTTGGCATACTGCAGATTTTGTTTTTGTTGACATATCAATACATACTTCTAGTATAGTATGTGGTTTTGAAAGCAGCCTTGGCACCTATTTGGCGACCATTTTGAAAAATGGCTGCCTAGGCCCTCTGGGAGCCAAATTTGCAGCACCCCAGTATCTGTATCTTTTCATGATATATAAATCGACATCTGTGCCAAATGTGTCGCTTTTATTGCAAAATGCACAATTGTTATGAATATTTCAGCTTAGCTGCCCCGCTAAGTTAAATCATGCAACATAGAAGTAATTTCAAGTTGCAACAAACACTGTTAAAGATGGCTTTATATGAGAAGAAGTGATCCCATATTAAAAATGTTTTAATTATCCATAATATGTGGTATTATGGACAGTCAAACCTAGCATTGATTAAGAGTCAGGTCGACAGAGACGATCAAAGTCTTCATTAATAACTATTAGTTGGCCTGTTTGGACTTAATAGCATTTATCAAAGAACCTCTTGAAACAGAGGCCACGGTGTTGCTGCTGCTTATAGAATGTAAATGAGCCGCTTACAGGCCTTTCTTTGGTGTTTCACACCTCTGATTAACTCATTGTGATGCTGTCGGATATCAAACGGGTATTAACTCATTAGGGTTTGCCTTTGAAGTCGCTCCTGAATATCATCAGGGTCGTGTAATCCTTTTTTAATGGATCAGTGAGTAGGACAGTGGGTCCACAAAATGATTAATGTGACAGCCTTTCTCACCTAGTGTTCCCTGTGTTTTGCATGAATGGGTTGAAAATTGGTTGATTCATTTAGGAAATGCCACAGTAATGGTGTTACTGTTGAAAGGTTGACAGTAAATTGCTTTATCAGTTTGCTGCCATCTAGCCGTAAACCAAACCCCCTCTCTTATCTTTACTTCTTTTCCTTTCCTTTCTCATACTATCCTACTCTTTCTTCAGCTTTGTAATTTTAGTGTCTTCCCCTCTGCCCTCCTTTTTAACTTAAGGCAATAGGTGGTGAAGGGCAGGAATGCAGCTGAGGGACTGTAAGGATTTATCACACTGAGGTGCGAGGGCTGCAGCCTGTGCTCCTGCGCCTGGAGATGTAACAGTTTAGTGCCAACAGCATTCCCACCACAGGGCCATTACAGGATTTTATTGCTTTTTTTAGTTTGATTCTCTAGACCACATACTTTGTGGCTGCAGGGAGAAGAATGGGAGGAAAGGTGTCAGGAAAGGGACAGAGGGTAGTTGATGTGTGCGTGCATGGTGACAACTGTTGAGTAACATTACCAGAAAGGTCGTATAAAGCATAAGAATAGTTATACTCCGTATTCTTCATATCAATCCCTGCTTTTGCCATTTAAACATGCTCTCTCTCTCTCTCTCTCTCTCTCTCTCTCTCTCTCTCTCTCTCTCCCCTCCCATTCCTTCTCTTTCCACTCCTCTCACTCTCTCTGTTCCTTCCTCCTACTCTGCCTCTCAGGTTACGATGACTGGGGGTTTTCTTGCCTCCATCTCGTAGAGTGTCTGTGTGTGTGCTTGTGACTGCATGTTTGTGTGTGTGTGTGTGTGTGTGTGTGTCTCCCTCAGCGCAGAGCTGTGTCCTTGTCCCTGCCTCCTGGCAGCGAGGAGCCACCCAGCAGCCGGTCTGTGATTGGGCAGGGGAGCGGGGTTCCTGACACAGCGCGGTGCTGACTGCTCCAGGACGTGTTTCAACAGATGGTCGAGGTTAGAGAGTGTCATCACATCGGAGAGAGGATTAGAGGAGAGAGGTTGTCTTCCAGGAGCTGTGTGGTCCCCCCTGCTCTTCAACCCCAACACCCCGGCACCAAGACACAAACCCCTCTATGAACGAGGGGAGACCCGGCATAGAAACGTGAGAAGGAAACTCAGAGAGGAATCCTAGCCTTGCCTCTCACTTGGCCAGCACTGCTCTCCTGCCTTTCAGGTAATTTACAACTTTCTCACTTGTTTTTTGTTATTTTCCACTGCTTTTGCAGTGTCTGTTGGCAGTGTGCAGCATTCAGCCAGGAGCAGGAGTCTACAAGTGCAGTGTTGCCCGTACAGCAGCTCTGTGTGTGCTGGACTTCATAGTTTTCCCTCTGAATGACAGGAATTCCCTCCGTCGCAAATTCCTCCGTCTCAAGGGATTAGACGGCAGCACATTCCATTAATGTCAATTTTTCCCCAATGCATGAGCACCCATCTGTTAATTTCTACCTTCTGAGTGCAGGATGTTTGAAAGTGAAGTGACGCTACTGTAGCTTTGTAAAAGCTTGCTCTCACTTCAAGTATGCTGCATAATGAACTGTGTCAGTGGGGGCATCCTGTGAGTTATAATGTGGACAGTTTGTATTTTATTGTTTTTATGTCCTGACTTTTTTTTTCCCTAAAATCTTTAGTGAATATGAATTCTTTCCTTACTAACTCTGTCAGCCCTGATAGCAAATTAAAACACCATTTTTCTACATTCCCTAATGCAGTGTGGCATTTAGCATTCCTTCACTTCAGCCCAGATAAGTTTTTTCATAAATCTTATTCAGAGTGCACTTCTGGCAGAACGTGTCAGTATACGCTAAATGGATGAGCTGCTGAAGAGCGCTTTCCGGACAAACTGTCAGAGCGAAGCAGAGCGGCAGGGACTCACAATGTACACCTCACTTCAGCTATTTAACTCAAGTCAAGTGAGAAGGGAAGCTTGCCAGTGGAGTGGGAATATGATGTATAGTATTTATACCTAGCTCCGGGCACTGTGTGTGTGTGTGTGTGTGTGTGTGTGTGTGTGTGTGTGTGTGTGTGTGTGTGTGAGGTGTTTGCAAATGGAGATTGTGCAGCTGTGAAAGGCTGCATGGACAGCAGCCCGGCTGAGAGGAGAGGAGGTTGAATGGGTGAAAGCTGCTGTTGTGTGAATTGGTGTTTACCTTGGTAAACCAGCCGTAGCTACACTTCCTGCTTGTTACTTGAAGTATTTAACACAACCACCAATAGGTTGTGATGACTGCTGCTTTAAGGCCAGTGGAGACATTCAAGCAAAATTTGGCTGTTTGACCAGATCAGTGACAAACAGTTGAAAGAGTTTTGAAAGAACTGGGAGGGCAAGTTGATCGTCTTTTATTTCAGACAGTTAGGACTTTCATTAGAGGTATTGATCGAAGTTTGACTTGTTAAATATATGTATTCAGTTCTCTTAAAATCAATTTTTGCTTCTGGGAAGCTTGGATATGTTATTAAATTTCCTCTATTTTAAGGACCAAGTGAGTGACTTGGGACTTTTTTTATTGTGTATTGAATCAATATGTCCACTGTCTGTGCCAGTCTGAAAAAAACAAGAATTTGTACTAGTGTTCCTAAATGACAAAATGATGCTGTGGTCCTGTTCAGAGCCGATGCTGCTGCTTGTGCCAGGCACAGTTGGCGAAAATGTAACTGGCTCACATTTCAATACACAGGCTCTGCCAATATGGGTTACTGAACGAGAAGGCCGGAGAAATACGGAGAAGTCTAACTTCAAACTCTCAGTATTGACGAGACTGATCCATAAATCTTCCTTTCAATTCAGTTTCACCCCGGCAGTGTTTAGATTCAATTTGTGATTATCCTACCCAGAGCATAGCAAAGCAGCTTTGGGGTGTTTTTAAAAGGCAGCGCTCACTGCCAGCTCAGAAGAGAAGAGAGATCCTTTAAACAGTTTAGCTTCACTTTGCTACAAACAAGAGCATGAACAGCAGCTGCTGCAAATAATTAGGTTCTGGGGGGTTAGCCGCTTGCCAAGATAAACGTCGTTTCAGTAGCGGCTGTGCCATCACTCGAATCTACCGTGGTGTGTGTGTGAAAGCAATAAGTGAAGTAATTCGTTCTCCTAATAAGAATGGTGAGTATACTGAGTGACTGAGTATAAAGGAAGAGGAAGAGGTCGGGAGCATCTGTGTTTGTCCTGTAAATGCCAGCCACAGTGAATCAGAGACTTCCCAGACATCTTGCGTCATGTCATACATACCGATTGATGAACAAGGTCAAAAGCATTTGTGGCAGACTAATTATTGTAAGAAATGGAAAGGACATTATATGTATATGTTCTAAAATGTGCTGAATTTAATTATTGAGCGGTGGAGGCAGTCTCAGCAAGTATTTTACCTTTTCCATTCTTCTCCAAATCCAAACCTGTCCTTTCTTCTCTCCAGATCAGCACCATAATTTTACTTCAGGCTGTCATCATGCTGCATTTTACTTGCTCAACTTGACCCCGCAATGACAGAAGTCCCATTTATGAATTCTATCATTATAGAGCTCTCTGGGCTGCCGTAAAATTGAAAGCCTTGCAGATGATTTTCTGTTCTCCAGTAAGAAAAGGAATGGCCAGTAAAAAGGAGTTTATATGGTGTTGAAATTGAGGAAAAAAATGGAGAAGGAAGTGGAGATGCATTATTCAGTACTGCACCTCATCAGTTAAACTTGCTGATGATTTAATAAATACTCTTACCGAACTGAATGTCAGTTCCTCACATTTTTCCATCTCTCCGGAAAATCCAGAAAAAGATGCTATAAAACTATAGTTTGTGTGTGTTCTCTTGTGTGCGAGCATGTTAAGAAAAGATTTCCTAAACCACCCTCTCCTCCGGCACTTGTTTATCTCCTCAGCTTAATGATAGTGTTCCTCATGCTAGCCTGATTGCACAGTAGCGTTGGAGGAGATTGCGCAGTCCTATCACTGCAAATGACCAGTATTTGAACAGTGAGCATTTGGCATGCTTTTATTTATGTGGGATCTAGAGAGGCTATCTTTAGATGAGTCAGCCACTTTCTCAGTTCCTTTGTTGTCCTTTCTGATGATCTAACATTTCCATGGAGTTTCCATGCACTTACATGCAGCCTTTACACAACACGTGTCCTTGAGTGTTGAGGACATAGTTCCAGGGAAATACGCCATACATATCTGGATGCCCACACAGCATAGATCTATTTTAGGGTATTTGGGAGTCCACTGTAGCACCCCCAAGTGTTTGTTCAGCCTCCCATTTGAGCGCTAAAGTTCAGGGCATGCAAACATTACATCCAGCGCATCATTAGTAGGAATGCCGGATCGTCCAAGCTTCCATCTAGTGCTTGCACATATTAATGACAGCAGCAAATCGGATGTATATTCAGTGCTTTACTTTTTTGTGTCTGCATTTTCCCCCTTAAGTTTGTCTTGAGTCTCTGCCCTCATGACTAGCTGGAAAAAAGATTTATTTAGTGAGGAAAGGCTTTGCAAAGTTTTCAGTGGACCAGCTATGCAACAACCAGGAATGACCCCTAAGCAAGTTCTTGTTATTCTCACATTGCTGTTAGACTTTATTCATTATTGTGCGAGTGAGAGAAAGGATTTCAGTGTTTTTTCTGTGATGTCCGGAGCAGCTTTTGTTCAAATGTCACTGCACATAGATGGAGCATGGGCTTAAGAGAGAGGAAGAGAAAGCCAGGTCAAGAGAGACACAGAGGGGGGAAGAAGTGGAAGAGGGATAAAGTAGAAGTGGCCGAGATAAGAGGAGGAGGGAGGTGTGAACATGTGATAAAGAAGGGAAGAAAGTAGTGGTTTGAAGTGGACAGGCAGATCTGAAGAGGCTGAATCTTACGTGCACGTTCTTGGTTGTCACCCACACGTGCGCGCATTTGAAACACATGGGACACAAACATAATCTTCTTTTGACACAGGCATGTACAAAAGAGTAACAGAAAAATGTGTACACACACACACACACACACACACACACACACACACACACACACACACACACACTCTCCACAAGCTTACCCCCTCTGCCCTCCACTCCCCAGAGGGCTGCACTGTCCCTGCGTTGTCATCTCTCTTGTCCAATAATCCCCTCCCCAGGGAGAAGCAATCTGTTTTAGATTTGAAAGAGAAAGGGCCCTGCCTGTATCACGTACAATTAAGCAGCCGTCAGAATGCGTCGGCGTAAGTTGGAGGGAGAAGTGCTGCCACTGGGGGGTATTCCCTTTCATCCACCGCTCTTCTAGAATGGAGATAATGGGGTGGGAGGGTTGGAGGGATGGGAATGGATTGGGGCGGGGATGAATACATTTCCTCACCCTTCCATCCCTCTCCACAGCTCGACTAATAGAAGCCAGCATGCGTTTGTTTCAGCTCTTCTGCTCCCTTTCTTCCCTTCTCCCCTGGAGCGGGCAAACACATTCAGCCTCTGCCAGCGCTCCCCTCCTCTGCCCGTGTGCGTCTATATGTGTGTGTGTGCATGCACAAACACTCCTAATGTGTGGACTTGGCCATGTGCTACTGGTAGCCTCTGGTCCTGTTTGCCCTTACTTGAACAGCCCGACTTTGCCATGTGCATGCAGAATGGCTGTATATGTGAACAGTTGTAGTATTTAAGCTTGAGCGACTTTGTTTATACTGACGAGGTCCAGCACTGCTTGACACGCATAACCTTCCTTCGCTTTCCTTGAATTGCCTGTGGTAAGTTCAGCTGAGTTTGGCTGGTGTTGGGATGATGAATTGACTGCATTCCTTCAACTTTGGCTCAAAGGTAAAGGAATGGAAGCAGTTGGAGGGGTAAGCTTCCTGTTTTATGTTTTAGTCTTTTAGTAGATATCGTATTTTAGATATTTTGCAGCGCAGTAAGACCTGGAATGTTTGCCAGGCAGGATAAAGTTGATTCAATTACAAATGACGTTACTGCATGCTTTGGAAAGCCACACACTGAGCCAGAGGCAATGGAAAGGAGAGCTCCCCTGTGTACAAATTACAGGTTACGTGTCTGTCTGTGTTCGAGTCTGACTGATTCTTACTCTGGCTGTTTCAGTGAATGATTAGTGTGCACACACACAGTAAATGACACCCAAACACACACCATGCATGTATGCCCACAGGCGTGGACAGAGGGGAGCGCCGACCAGGCACAGGTGCAATCGGACGAATGCGTTTTTATGAGCGGTATCATGTTGGTGTGTCACAGCCACGGAGAGGTTTGTTTATGGCATCCAGGGTCACGCAGGCTGGTTCTCATGGTCTATGTTTGTCTACGGTTCCCAGAGAATATGCCTACACATGTTCCACATTTTAGGGGTGTTTAGTTTCATGCGCCAGCAGCAGCGCTACACTTAACTGGGGTTTGCTGACTGAGTTGCTACCACCTCACCCCAAGGAATCTCCCTTTTTTTTCCCTCTCATTTTATTGATTGCCACTCTTGATTTGGTTTGAACTTGCATAATTGCAGGAACTTTTATTAAATGCCAAATGCTTTCATCAGCATTACCTGGCTCTACGGGTCAGCAGTTTCTGCGATATTAAGCATATCACTTGGACTACTGCCCAGTTACTAGGAAGAGATATCATTGGCTACTGGGCCTGTCTGGTCTTTGTACCAAGCTGAGAGTAATGGTATTAGTATTTCTAAGCTTAAATCATCCACTTTAGCTCGTATTTACTTGTAGCTAACTTAGCTTTATTCATGCAGTTAGATGGTAACAGTGAATTTATATTCGGTTATGTTCATTGGTTGAATTTGATCCATCTTCAAATTGTATTTTCTTGAAGGTGCATACAATCGTCTGATTGTCTTTCTGTTTGAAATTATGTCATAAATGTGATGTGTCAAGGCTTGCTTTTCCCAGAAGCACATTACCCAAGATCTTCTGTTAAACCTATTACCTATTTCTTTTATTGTTGTTGTTGCTAAACAAATCTCTGTGTGTACTGACACTGAGAGAGAGCTCTATTTATATTCTTCTAACGTTTCGCTGGCTTTACTACCTCAATCTAGCCAACACCATAGTTTGGAGAATGGTGCATCAGTGACTACATTTCTTGCACCGAATACTCACTTTTTTGCTCTTCTTCTGAAAAAGACAATATTCCTACTAAGCTATTTACATGCCTAATGATGATGAATTTTCCACTAATATTCTCATTTGCGTGCAGCCATGCATACTTAACGTAACCAGTTGTAGACTTGTTCGACCAAGCTAACACAGCCTCCCTCTTACATTCCTTCAACCACCGTCTTCAAAAGGTTGGCGTTGCAATATTTGTGCCAAAACATCCAAAAACATGTTGGTATCCAGTCTTTAATAATGTTTAATAGTAGGTGTGTTTCACCTTCCGACCACAAATGTGGGCTTTTCTTTTGAGCATGCATCTCTGCAAACTGTTGACTAGTTGGTATGTGTGCAGTGCACAGAGCTGTCCGCAAACTACTGTTAAAAACAAAACAAAAAAAACAAAAAAACGGTTGACACGTATTTTGAATGTGCTGCATCCATGTCTAAAGACACGTCTTAATTGCAAAATGCTCCATTTGGAAAAATGCCCAATTCTGAGCATCCAGAAGGGATTATGCTGTTAACATGACCCTTAAACCTAGTTATTCACTCAGCAGTTCAAATAGATCTGCGTTTTTAAACTGATCCTGGGCTATAGTCTTGTTTTCATTGTCCATCAGTAATCAGTGCATATGTAAAAAAAAGGTTTACGTCTTCCTAATGACATACTAATATTTCAGTTACTAGTCGTTTTCAAACTCAGCGATGGTCGTATTTTCCTTGTCAATTTCCATAATATACAAGGAAGAGAATTCAAGTCACACTTCTCCTCAGTGAACATTACAGGGCTGTTGAACTTGGTAAACTGCCGAGCTTTACCAGAAAGAAATCCTTCAGACTTGCCTTTGCTCTCTCTGTCTCTCATTCTTTCTCTGTGCCACCATGCTGCTGATTTCATGGAAAAGAAGTCAATCTCTTTATTCTTGACAATTACCTCAGTGGAAACCCATTGAAGCAATTTGCCATTGCTCTCTTTTGTGGTAAAAGGAGTAATTTATCTGGGGTATATTTGACGAGTCAAAGAGACAAGAAAGCCACCCGTGAGTGAGCAACGCGCTCTGCTCCCTCTCGCCCCGACCCACTGTGGAGCTCTGAGCCTGATAGAGTGTTTCTGATGGGAGTGTGGGTTTTGACAAGAAAGTGGCTGGAGGAATATAAATGCACTGTATTTTATTCATCTGAGGTCTATCACTAATGGCTTCCATTCATGGCTTAGAATAGATTTAACAAGAAAATGCTTGCTCGAGACTTATATCCTTTAACTGCGGCTGCTGATCCTCTGATTGTGATCCCATGTTTTCATATCACGCTATAAATCAGAGGAGAGGCTTCCCTTTCATTCACTCTCACCCTTCTCTCTCTCTCTTTGCCACCTCCATCCCCCTCTTTCTCTCACCCCTTTCCTCACCCTCTTGAGTAGTAAATCTGCTTTTTCCCTTGTAAAATTGAACCTCACTTGAAAAGCAGGCTTGCCAAGGAGAACAATTCATGTCTTTGGAAAAGCATAGAAAAACATACGGGATTGGGCTGCACGGTAAAAAAATGATAATCATGATTATTTTGTATCAGTAGAGATCATGATTATTTCTCACCATTATTCATTGATTTTAGGGGTAAAACATTTTTACATCTACTGTATATAGTCAGAGCACTGCTTTCACTTCCATGTTGTGCTACATTCCTGCTAATGTACAAATCTGCATCAAAATAAGACTGTTTTTTATTCAGCAGTACAACTGCTAGATGAAAAATATAAATACTATAGCATGAAGACTTTTTACCCAAAATATTACCCTTCTACTCTGGACTGCAGCCGCAACATTCAGGAAAGTTTCCCACAGGCGGTAGCGACATGACGGCTCCCTAAACTGAAGCCAAAACATGTCAGTCGCCCCCTGGTGGCTGGTTGTTGGATTAGGAAGCTTGTGATTTGATATGCAACAGTTTTCTATGAGCAGAGCGCGCATTTAAAGTCTCCATATCACAGTTGATCATGTTCATGTTCACAATTGATGTAAGCCACAATCGTGATCGCGATTAATATTTGGTTAATTGTGCAACCCCAATTAGGGGTCATATATTTCAATATGCATGCTTATTATATTTATATCATAGATATATAATAGGGCTGTCAATCGATTCAACATTTAATCGCATGATTGTCCATAGTTAATTGTGATCAAGCGCAAATTAATTACACATTTTTTATCTGTTCAAAATGTAACTTAAAGATTTGTAAAGTATTTCATGCTCCTATCAAAACGGGAGTGGGCAAATATTCTTATTTATGTAAATGCCTGTATACATTGATTATTGTAAATCAATTAACAACACAAAACAGTGACAAATATTGTCCAGAAACCCTCACAGGGACTGCATTTAGCATAAACTTACACTCAAATTATGGTAAACTGCAGCCCAGCAGGCAACAACAGCTCTCAGTGTGTCAGTGTGCTGACTTGACTATGACTTGCCCCAAACTGCATTGAGATTATCATAAAGTGGTCATGTCTGTAAAGGGGGGACTGGTGGGTACCCATAGAACCCATTTACATTTACGTCTCTTGAGGTCAGAGGTCAAGGGACCCCTTAGAAAATGGCCATGCCAGTTTTTCACACCTAAAATGTCTTGCCAAAATTTAGCTTAAGTTTGGAGCGTTATTTAGGCTCCTTCCCAAACTAGTATGACATGCTTGGTATCAATGGATCCAGTATCTTCAATCTAGCTTAAAAACTGAGCTTGCTACAACCTAAAAATCAAATTTGCATTAAAGCAATTATCGTGTAAACTTTGAAAGCCCTAATAGAAAATAGGAAAAGCTAATTTATGCAATACTGATGCTCACTCATTCTGAGCACTGAACATAATGATAGTGAGTGTATGTGAGTGATACCAGTCGTATTGACTAACACTATGGACTATTTGTTGGTGTTACCAGCATGAGGCTTTTTCTTAGATATACAGACTCAGTAGTGGGTGTCCGTAGTTAAGGATATGAACACTTAAATACGCCACATTCAGGACAGGAACACACATGTATACATAAATAAATACAGGCAGCTTTCCCCATTTCTGAAATGACCTTGTATGTTTTTTAATCATTTCCCTCTTCCGGTTCTCAAAACTGCCTCATGATTTCCAACGGACCACCTGGTGTCCCACAAGCCGTTCCCACTTTGAAGTCTTTTGGACCAAGATTCATTTAATTAAACATTAAGATGCATCCTTAATATTGATGGGGTGGCCTGGCAGCCTTGGCACTACAAAGAGTCTCTTACCAGGTCGGAGAGAAACATGAGGGGTTTAACTAATAGCTGTGAATGCACTCAGTCCAGGTTCACATTTCACTGAATTGAAGCCATTCTTCTTCATTAAAGTGGTCTGCGTTGTACCCCAAACACGCCACATACCAGTGGATGGGAATCATTTCTCGCTGTAACATCTGATGTTTTGTAGCTGTAACGTGGACGAAACAAAGATCATGAATGTGCCTGTCAAGGTTAAGAGTTGTGAAGCCGTAAACATGTTTGAACAAAGAGCCAGTGATCTCTCCTCACTGCCTTGCGCTTGGTTTTCTCGCTGGAATTTTGTCATAGATCCTACACTAATTTGGGCATTTTTGGTCAAACAAATCAGTGGAGTTAAGAGTCTGAAAACACCAAGGTCTGAGCTTTTTCCCAGTGCGTACCCACAGCCAAGTGAGTGCACCGGGACAGAGCTCTCCTTCAGTCAGCTCAGTGAGGCCGACGGGCGGGTCTTGGTGGGTACAATGTGCTGCCCTTGGCCTGCCGGGCACAGCAAGTCCTGACACAGGCCCTCCTCAGTGTAAAAGGCCCTCGTCAGTGCTCATGGCAGCAGACCAGCCGAATTCCCTCGGATTACAGAAATATTTGAACAAACCTTAATCTAAAGCCTCGTAATAATTATTTTTCCCCTCTGAAATGGAGAGGGAGCAATCAGTCTGCACTGAAAAATGTCACTGGTCTGAATCTAACATTGTTGTTCTCCATCTTTATCTGCTCTGCTTTGCCTCTCACATCAGTTTGCAACTAAACATTGTAATATTTATTTTCCACAGTTCTCTCATGGTAGATGTTTGAGTGGTTATGAATGTATACAGTATGCAGAAAGGCCTTCACCATCATTGCTCGTCATGTAGCCTCTATAGCTCCTGAACAGTGTACAGAATTCAAACTATGCCATCGGACTTTAATTCCCCTCTCCTTGCCATTGTTCCTCTGTAACTTGGCTGCCGTAGAGATGGACCGCTCAAATGGAGAGGGAGCAAGAGAGGGAAGGGGATTTGAGGTACTTTGAAATGCCCATTGTCCTTCATAGTTAGGCTCTTTATGAATGACTGATTTACTTTAGTGGGGCAGGGCATCTGGTTTGGGTTTAACTCGCATCTTGTTTTGTTAAGGTGAACGCCCCTCACCTCCAAACTCTACATGATAACTTGAACAAAAGTCTGTGGGCAGACACATTAGTGGACCAATGTGCTGCTTTAAGGCATACATGGATTCATTGCTGTCAATCAGTGCGTTTCTTCCAGAAGAAATGTGTCTTCTCAGTGCGTCTGCTGTTCTTCACTGACAGCTGATAAATACACAAACTGCCACTGCTGACTGAACAGAACCGAAGCCAGATGCAGCCTGTTTGCTGAAACGAATATTCAGGCCAATCACAACCAGGCTTTTTACAAGACTTTTGTTACCTTCATACCTCTGCACTGAGCCCCCCCCCCACTCCATTTTTCTTCCCTCAGAGTTTCCCCTCTTAACCCCTGTGTGTGGCTAGCCTCAGGTTGCTGAGGTTAGGTTAAACAAGCCACCATCAAAGCCATATTACCACTCGGGTCAGAGGAGGGTCAGGGTGCAGCAGGGTGTGTGGTTTGAGGCCCTAACTGGAGGGCACGACTGCCAACCAGCCAAATAGTACTGCCCTGGATGGTTACACAAGCAGCAGCTCTATTATGTTCAGCTTTGCTCAGCGCACAAAGCACAGCTGTCTGTGCAGCCATCCCAAATCACTGAGCCATGCTGCCTGTGCCAAAGCAGAGTAAGTGAAAGAGCTGTTTTCTGCAAGTAAAGTAGGAAAAAAACCTTTTCTGTCATGAAAGTTAAGATTAGTAAGGTGTTGAGGTGTCCTAAAAAAAAAATGCTAAAAAAAAAAAAAAAAATAGTGTTGATGGCCATTAATCTGAAAATTGCACATCTTTTATGTATCCGGCAGCTGTGTGTCTGAAAACTCCATAGTGGCCTTTTTGTTCCAGTCCTTTGAACCCCTGGGCATTATACGTTCCTCCCATCCCTCCCCAATATTCCTCCCCCAGCTTACCCATGATGGCTACAGTAAAGGCTCATTTAAAGGGTCATTAGTGCTAATCCTCCAAAACAATGAGGAAGGAGAAACAATGTGCTCCCTAGTCCTCTAACTCGGTCCAGAAATAAAGACCTCTTGTCTGTTGTACAGCTGTAAGGAAGAAGCCTATTCTACTTATATCACATCAGATGACATAAATAAATGATTCATTCAAAATGAAGGGTTTATGAAAACGACATGAAACATTATTCTCACAGAGGGTTCGTGAAATTGGCAACATGCATTTTAACTCAGATGTTGGAGGCGAGTAAGAAGCAGTGGCAATAACAGAGGATCGGAAGCCAGCTTTATAATAGCTTTCAGATTTCAGCGTATTTACTCATATTGTTTCTTGTATTTACAGTGTTTGAGCTGCCTTGTCGGCTTGAACACATCCAGCCGTGTTTAGAGCTGGATGCACTGGGTGCTTACTTCCCTGCTGCCTCTCAAGTGTGCCTGAAGGCAAGAGCTATCAGTGTGTGTACAAAACAAAACACTCCGAATTAACTATGTTTGAACACACGATCTAATTCAGTTAAACTTATGCAGTTAATCCTAATAACCAGCAATGATTAAAGTCGGCATTTATACTGTCCAATCTGGACGATTTATGTGCTCCGTCAGCTTTCACATCTGGAGCAGATGTAGTTTTTGATAGACATTAATAGCATCTGTTCGATATTTACAATTAATAGTGCTTTATGCAGTTGATTTGTCTTCCTTGACTTGTAGCAGAGAGTTTTCTGAGGCAGAAATTGCTGCCATGGCTCGTTTGGTCCGTTGTGATAGACGTACTGCTCACTGTCCAGGGAGCTCCGTGTAGAGGACTAAATGTTGAGCTCATCTGCAAAATGAAAAAACACTTTCGGACACTACTGGGGTCATTTTCTCTCTGCCACCGATTACGTCATCGCTGTCAAAGTGGTGCCGGCGTCTGTCGTTGTGGCAACAAGCGTATTTACCCAAATTGATAAAAACAAAGTGCTTTGTGGGTGTTTGTGTTGATGCACTGCACTCTCTCGTCTCGTCGGTCTGGTTTTTCCTTCAGCACAATGCATGATGGTAAATAGTGCCAGTTTAGTGACCATCGTTGCCCACAGTGCTTTGTGGGATGCTTTGAGTCCACTATATGGGGTATAATAATTTTCACTTTTCATTTGAACAGCACTACAAAATAGCGAACTCACTATATCGTCCACTATATAGAAAGTAGGGCTGGGCAATCTATCAATATTATATTGATATTGTGATATGAGACTACACATCGTCAGAGATTTTGGATATGGATTGTGATATGTCATAAGCATCATCTTTTTCTGGTTTTAAAAGCTGCATCACAGTAAAGCGATGTCATTTTTTTGAACTTACCAACTTGTTCTAGCTGTTCTGTTCTTTCCCTATACCCACTTTTAGTCATGATGTCCATATTACTGATGATTATTTATCAGAAATTTAATTGGTGGTCAGCCGTACAATATCGTCACAGTATTGAGGTATTAGGTAAAAAGTATCACAATCTTTGATTTTCGCCCACATCTCCCAGCCCCAGTAGTGAGTAATGAGTAATTTTGGACATAAACTGGGATTGTTTTTGATTCTTAACTCTTTTTAGCCTCAAAGGGAAGGAAGAAATGTTTGCTAAATATCCTGAGTTGTAACTGTTAATATAGAGAGGTCTTAATACTGTCAGCCAACTGCCATCAGTCTACCTCTGCTACGCAATCAGCAGCTGTATATCTACGCACACTGGTCTTGTCACTTAGCTTGTCACATTCCTTGATGCAGCTTAAAGTTCAATATGTCACATTAGCATGAAAAAGTCAGGTTACCGGGGATGCCTCATAAATAACTGTGCCGTTTCCTTTGATTAGAGGTGACTTTGAGATGGACAGTTGTCAAATGATCCAGGGGTGCATTTGGCAGAGCTGCTAGAAGTCCTTCTGGTCCTAAGTGAACTTGAGATGACCGGGTTAGGAAAGTGGATCAGGTGAAATTGAGTTAGGATGAGAGGTAGCCCAAAGGACAAGGGGAGGTGTGCGCTCGTTCGTTGCAGCAGTGTCGTTTTGCCTGCGTAACTTGGGCCCACATCCCATTGGTCGTTATGTGTGGCACTTAATTAGGTCTGCCATCTCAGTCATTTCAGACAGTGTAGCTATTGATACAACTACAGCTAACCGCATCAGCACCACAAGGTTTGGATCAGGTTCCACAATGGACCTTCTTGTCTGTATTCTCACTTCTTTAAGTCGCATGAAGAGGCTATTGCTGGGAACCATTGGCATGTAAAATTGAATTCGTGCTGG
Organism: Pterois miles; assembly: GCA_947000775.1. Taxonomy (NCBI): domain Eukaryota; kingdom Metazoa; phylum Chordata; class Actinopteri; order Perciformes; family Scorpaenidae; genus Pterois; species Pterois miles. The sequence continues at coordinate 14,986,167 of CAMQGK010000028.1, forward strand.
GTGCTAACATTACACTAGTTGGCTGACTGGTTGATTTTAGGTCTTCCACAGCTTGACAGAAATAGCGGCTTGATTTGGGCTGCGTCTATTGTTTCTGGGAAGCTTTCCCGTTCATGTAGGAGGACTTGGACCCTCACAGCAGGGGAATGTGTTTTTGTGGGAGAAAGCCTTGTGTGTGCGAGTGTCTTATGAGTTTCTGCGTGTCACCATATGTTTGTACAGTAGTTTGTGTTGTGTGTGTAATTCACTGTGAGGTTCTGTGCACTCTGCCACCCTGCGCCGGAGGGGTGTTTGTCCAAACGGCGCCAATGTTTGCACAGGGCTGTCACGATGACTGGGCTGGCAGGCCGGGACGCTGCTACGTCTGAAACACAGGACAGACCAAAGAGCTCTTAAAGCTCCGTCCGAGGCTCTGTTTATCACAGGCAACCTCCGACTAGAGCAAAACGCACACGATATAGTATAAGGACAAGAACGTCACCTATTGACCCATTTGATGTGTCTGTAAGAGAAGATAATGTGCACTGGTGTTCTCTTATGTAGGGCCATCTGTTTGGCACATCAATGAGCAAGTGTTTGTGGATGTAGGACTAAAGCCACATATGAGCATGGTGCATTAATGACAAAAATAATTAGCATTTTTCACCCTTTAAAATATTGAAACTTGATCTTATAGAGTGCCTTAGATTATGAGTCAGACACCATAAATGATGACTTATTTTAGGTTATAATTTCTACTCTTGAGGGTAAAGGCGGAGCCACCCAGTGGGGTTTGACCAGGCTCAGGTGTCATAGACCTGCCATTTGTTTTCAGGCCATTAACTCTGAATAGCGAGCAGTATGGTGCCACTCAGCGTGGGATTGCTGTCCATACGGCACATTTTCACAGTCAATGATGGAGTGCTTATTCTTGCAGCGTCACAAGCCATTCATTCACGTGTTATATATTTATATATTCACATTTTTGTCCATTTTGCCTGTCCACTCAATCTTGGAGTGATATGTTGGAATTATGGATCAACGTTTGTAATTTATAAGTGTGATTATTGCTGCAATTTATGAGTATTTTTCGATCAATTGATTCGTTTTTTTGGTTTATATAAATGTCAGAAAATGGTGAAAAATGTTGATCAGTGTTTCCCAAATCCCAAGACGACCTCAAATGTCTTTTGTTCCTAACTCAATATAGTCAATTTACTCATAGTGGAGTAAAGAAAGCAGAAAATATTCACATTTATGAAGCTGGAACTCTTAAAAAAATTACTGAAACTGATTAATTAACCCAAATGGTTGGCGAGTAATTTAATAGTTGACAGCTAATCAATTAATCGTTGCAGCTCTTAGTGTGATGTGTCTTTTAGTGACTCTGTCTTCCTCTGAAGTTGGGGTGAGCTCAGGCTTAATAGCGCTACTTTTACACTGGTCCTTGGCATTTAAGCAAAGCATACGCAGACTTTTTATGACCAACCATGACATTGTAGGTGAGCAGGAGGCTGCAAAGTGCTCTGATGACTCAGTGGTAATCTGTGATTGGCGACAGTGGCGCTGGGGTTAATGTAGCGGAACCCTCTCTCCGCCTCCCGTGCCCCCTAACCCCATCCCCCCTAGTGTGGTCCCATCCTCCCCACCGGCCCTCTGTCATGCTTGACTCACCAGGGGGTGACTTTTGAGTGACAGGTGGAAGGTGGACCGCGATTGGCCGACGCAGGAGAGTGGATGTGGGTGTTTTGAGTGCAGGCAGCCAATGGCGCGGTCTCGGCACAGTTGGCCGAACAGCAGCTCTCCAGTAGAGATAGAGGGTTTCTGTGTGTGTTATCTGACACAGGAGAGAGTGAAAAACACAAGAAAAAGTCCATGTGAGAAAGGGCCAAACACAATGAGACTTATGGGATTCTCTGAGGTGAGATCTGTGTTTCTAGATCTGCGTTTGCTGTTTTGTCATTTGAAATGTTTTTGTGGTTTGCTGTGATCTAGTTATTTTGTTTTCAGTTAAGGTCAGGAGAGTTGATGTTGAGGGATTTTGTTTACAGGGGAGAGCATTGATGGGGTTTCAGTCGGCACGCAACTTTTGTTGGAACTGTTGGGTAAGTTTTCCTTGGTGGACCATCAAGGGCTGAAACGCGGAAGAATATTTTTTGGCTCCTCGGTTTATGGATAAACTGTTGTGTTTGAGTATGATTTGTGAGCAGATGCACACAATTTCTCAGACGTAAATATGCTGAAATGCTCCTAGAGGGAATGTAGACTGTCTCTTTGAGAATATAATGCAATTCTACTAGTTTAAATTGCCCACTTTATTTCTCTTTTTTTCCTCGTTGTAATGTCTCCATGTGTTTTTCCCCTTCTGTGTCTTCATAGTCGACCACGGCTGCGAGAGCTACACGGGTGTGAGTGAGCGGCCTGGCTGGACCTCTTCTCCTTCTCTTCATCTCTCCATCAATCCCCCCATCTACCAGCCCAGTCTCCCGTTGTCTCGGGCACCATGCTGATGCAGTGGCTGGCTTGGTTGGCCCTGCTGTCTCTGGACTGGGCTCCAGGCTGCTGGGCCTTCACCACCACCAGGGCTCAGGGCCTGAGGGGTCGCATCCAGAGGGACCGCAGAAACATCCGGCCCAACATTATCCTCATCATGACTGACGACCAGGATGTTGAGTTGGGTAAGGTTGCCACACATTCTGGTCTTCCTGGAGCTCCTTTTCATTTGGGTCCTATTTTTGCTTTAAATACATCTTTTTGTATCTGTGATTTTTTTTTTCTAATTTTTCTCTCTATGCTGTCTTTGTCTTTGAGGGCATTTGCATCAGGATTTGAGTGGTCTTTCTCCACACATGAAATATTAAACAGAGGCCATAAGCCAGAGCAGAAGGGCCATCTGGCCTATTAACTGCTGAATAATAATTATTTTCCACCTAGAGAAGTCAGTATGAAACGGTGGAGTGATCTTAACAGAATGAACTCTATTGACATCTCTTGTGACTGTCTTTTTTTTTTTTTTTTTAAATTGTCATGGTGTATCGGCACAGCCTGTTTTTTCATAGTATTGAACTTCTATACTTTGTCCTCCAGGTTCTCTACAGGTTATGAATAAAACCCGTAAGCTCATGGAAGATGGAGGCACAACTTTCACCAATGCCTTTGTCTCCACACCCATGTGCTGCCCGTCACGGTCCTCCATGTTGACGGGCAAGTATGTCCACAACCACAACACCTACACCAACAATGAGAACTGCTCCTCGCCTTCCTGGCAAGCTCAGCACGAGCCACGCTCGTTTGCCGTCTACCTCAACAACACCGGCTACAGGACAGGTTGGTGAACAAAGACATGCACTCGCATATCTCGCAGTAAGGACCTCTGAATGCAGTGCTGGTGATGTTTTCTCATTATTTAACATGTAAAAGTGGCATTTCTCAAGTTCTGAATGGGTATCATCACATTTTTTGCTGATATACTGTCAATCCCCACTAGCTCAAATGTCCTCCTGAGGCCCTCTTTATTCACTCGTGTTAGTCGATGAACATTTTTACAGTAAGCTCGACTCCACCGCCCGGCCCGACTGTCCACTGTGAGAAATGCAAACAAGGTTAGCGTGCCAGGTCGCTGTCGTCCCTCATCAGACAGTGTCTATGTGAGTGATGGGCAGGCGTTGGACTGGGCAGCTCAGTGGGGTCCTGTGGGCTGCAGCACGGCCTGCGGTTTTAGAGCTGATATGTTAGTCTGCAATTAGGCTTCTCTAGGACAGGCTGGCTCTCTGCCCAGCCTATCCGAGAATGCTGTGCAGTGAAGCCAGGGAAAAGGAGACGAGCATAAAAGTTATGCGTCACACACAAAGTCACACAGGACTGTGATTACGAAACAAAGAAAACATGTATTTATAGCCTAAGACTGCATATAAAATGAAACCCTCCTTTATCTCTCCTCTTCTGCAGGCTTTTTCGGCAAATACCTCAATGAGTACAATGGCAGCTACATCCCGCCTGGGTGGCGCGAATGGGTTGGATTGATCAAAAATTCTCGCTTCTATAATTACACTGTCTGTCGGAATGGCTACAAGGAGAAACATGGTGCCGATTATGCCAAGGTATGTGTACCTGTAATTTTGAAAAAAATGGGGCTATTAACTCATTTGTTGTCCCTTTATGGCCTAGTATGAAGACTTTGCCTGATAAATTGCAGGTTCCACTCCACTTGTAAATACAGACATGGTAGCACTTCACTTATCACGGTGTTGTGATCTAGGCTGGTAGGAATTCTCATCCGTGAATTAAAGGGAAGTCTCCTCTTTCTGCAGCATCCCTTTATGACATACCTAACCTCAACATCTAGACACTGTAAAACTGAAGCATATATATGAGAAGCCTGTTATAAATACCACCCTGCATTTGTTTTTGTCTCTCTTTCTGTCTGCTCCTCTACTTTTTGTTTCACTGTGAAGTTTTACAGAATGATTTTGTGCTATAATACCACAACAAAAAGGAGGGGAAATTTCTCTTCACCACTGTCAGACTCTGGAGATGAACACTGTGGTTACTCTGTCTTTTTGTAGCTCTGGATGGCATCGCTCATCAATCTTCCCCAAATGTTTTTGTAAGAGCTGTCAGTTTGTTTTCGCAGCTCTTTGCTAATATCTTCCCGGGTAGCGTAGTCCTTGGGTACATGAGGAATCAGTGAGGACGGCTTCTAGTTTGGATACGTGTCAAGTTTCAAGATGGCCTGCCCGAAAGATGGGCAAACAAATGTTTGGACTGCTAGTCCTCTGCCAACTTGGACTGAGGTGTAAAGTTACCCACAAGCTGAGGCCAAGGTGTTTACACGACATGTGCTCGGTCAGCAGTTTGTGGTTTAATACCAAATGGACACACTATTTGCTATTTACTGTCAAAAACCATTAGCCTGCTGCCACCAGGACAACCACATCTCCTCTTTTTAGATTCACACAGGGTGAGAAGGTCACAGTATTCCACACAGCTGGCACACCAATTCGTCGTGAGTAGATCAGGCACTTGCACCATGATTTCATTCAATTGGGCCCCATTTGATTTTGCATCTGTCGGAGGATGAGTTTGTTGAGATTAAGGTCTTTGTCAAAGACCTTTTGCGTGAGATTCAGTTGTAGGATGTGATTTTCTTCAAAGTCCATGAGAGAAGACACAAAGCAGCCTACATTGTAAGCCAGATGTGATATGTTGGTGTCATCAATGCTAATCAGAGATGAAGCTGTTTGAAATTGACCAACAACTCCTCATGAATCAAACCCCCACCGCCCTGCTGCACTGACCGTCAAACCATGTAGGTTCTTATGAAACTCATAATGTTAGAATATCAAGTTATATGGCTGAATGTCATTGAGGAAATTAAACCATGTGTGAATGGCCTGCCACTTTGTGCTAATCATCTCCAAAAGGTTCTGGGAAAAGTGATACTCTTCACCTCCCTGACCATTTTAGAGCCGCTGGCCAGTCATTCCCCATGACACTGCTGCTTCCTTTTGACCTGCCAGAGCCCTTATAGCAGCAGCAGCAGCAGCTCAGATTCTGGGGACCTGGCAACACACTGAAAACAAGTATGGCAACGCTTCGCCATGTGCACGCAATCACCAGCCTCCATGGGCATGTGCTGCCGCCAGGCCATTAAAGCTGGCCTGGCTATAAAGCCTATTAATAGAGACAGGATGAATCAGCCAAACCCACTTCTGACATTTCAGGAAAATCACCCTTTACCCTTTCATTCTGAACCTGGCACTCCCTTCTCCGCGTGGTATGCCAGACAACAGCTGTGGCATGCCAAAACTGCAGGTAGAATGGTTAATCTGTTGGAAACTTGGCAAATGCGATTGTGATTTTAGTTCAGGGTGTGACCTACTGTACATTTAAAAAGACAGACTCCACCACGCCTGGAATAAAGGTTTTGATAAAAAAAAAAAAAAAAGTCAGGCCTGTGGGTTGTTTGATGCAACACTGTCACATTTCCTCTAGTCTTGAGTCTGAGCTCTTTACAGTAAGTTACAGTTTCATTCATTCAGTTGTCCTTTCTTTGCCCACGCCACTAAAATTTAAAAACGAGCACTCTGGGACTTTGTGTCTTTCCTGCTTCCTGTCTTTCTCCTGTATACAAGTCATCATTCACTCCAGCTCATTTCCCTAGTAGTGCCCGAGGCTTATATCCGTTGAAGTTGTTGTGTCTGATTTGTGTGTTTCATTATCTCCCAGAGTGAATCAGTGACAAGAAAACTCATGGTAAGAGAGGGTGGATGAAGCTAAATGGGAGAGGAGGAAGCTAAAGGAGAAAGAGAATGGATAGTCCAGAGAGGAGCTAGAGGGTGGGAGCTGTCATAACAACATACCGTCTGAGAGCACCAGGCTCCTCTCACCATCAAGTGGTGTCACATTCGATAGTACAGAGATTCACTGATGAGGCAACAGCGCATATACTGTAACACACACACACACACACACACACACACACACACACACACACACACACAGGCAAGCCGCCAGCTGTTGACTCGACAGATTGGTAGTGTAGTGTACTCAATGGCCCCGGTTCATATCCCCACTGGCCCCCGTCCATTTATTTGAAAATGACTGGATGAGGGAAAGCAACATGTCATGGTGATTGGACTGCGCGAACAAGTTTTATCAAAGCTTGTGTTGTTTTGCATTTCCCCCCTTCTCTAGCCTTCTCTAAATGGGATTTTAGCCCTGCAGCATCTAATAACTCCTATTTATTCACTCATTTTTTTCCAGGACTATTTCACAGATCTGATCACAAACGACAGCACCAACTTTTTCCGCATGTCCAAGCGCATGTACCCCCACCGCCCTGTGATGATGGTGATCAGTCACGCTGCTCCTCACGGCCCAGAAGACTCGGCTCCACAGTACGCAGAGCACTTCCCAAATGCTTCCCAGCACATGTAAGTTGCATTCACACTCATATTATCACACATGCTAGAGCTGGTTATCGGTACCCAGTACCTTTAACACCAGGACCAGCAGAACTCAGGCCACATCAGCCTGCCAGACCGTCATATATAATTTTATTGTTTGTGTTCACAAGCACATAAAAAATGCATTTGTTTGATGAAGTTACCAGAAATTATGTGAAATAAACGAAATATCACATATCACAGATCATAGAGCAGGATAGGCAATGTTTTCGATGTTTTCTGCCAATTTACAATGTTTATACATATATAAACATATTTTATAATGCACATTGATGTATTTACTGCTGCTGCACGTCTCCTGTCCAAATGGATCGATTTGCTTTACAATGCTCAAATACAACTACAGTAATATATAATCTGTAGCCTGCTATACTGTAGGCTTCAGGTCAAAGTATGTCGTATACAAAGTTAACCATTGTGCCGTTCCAGTGAGGGCTATGATGCGATCGTATCCCTTTCAGAAGCTTCGTAATCCAGTCTTGAACTCAATGATGATAAATCCAACACTGAATGTCGATTTTATTTATCCATTTTTCTGTTTTCAAAACAGTTATTTTGTTAACCATCCACTGGCAATTCGTGATGCCTTGAAGTGAATCTCAAATGCATTGCACAGAGATTTTATATATAAATATATATAGTACTAAATGGTATTGAATCTTCTCCAGTGAAATGATACTTGTAATCAGTCCTTTTTTTATGTACAATTATATCATTGATATGATGGACACATTTTTTCTGTCTTTACTTTTTTCTTCTATTTTCTATTATGTATATACTAATTTATTTTATTTGTATTGCTGCTGTAACGTGTAAATTTCCCCACTGTGGGACTAATAAAGGAATATCTTATCTTATCTTATCTTATCTTATCTTATCTTGTACTCAGATATAGAAAAAGGCTGTTTTGCTGGCAGCCAATCACAGAGATCATTCTTCCATTTATTGCGATGTGACCGGGCCACTCCCTCAGCAGCCACAACCCATACGGCTCATATTTACACATTATATACGCAGACATTCAGGCAGCTTTCATCTGCCGTGTTATGGAGTTTTTCTCGTTAACATCCAATCAGTTTTTATGATTTGGTGTACATAACATTATTACAGTACTCGCACTCCTCAATCCCCAGTGATGACAGGTTGCTTAGAAGCTGCTGGGGCTGACGACTCGGCAAGCGCGAAATCAAAATGATTTATCATCCAAGAATAGCTGGAGCACATACCATGAAGAAGATCAGGGATGGCTTATTTTATGGAGCGCGGCGCTCATGCCAAGCCCACATCGGCCTCCCACAACTCAACTCATTACTGAGTGGAGTGCAGCGTTGCAATACTGTGGGTCTTTCCATGGCAACATGCCCTGCCATCTCCTGGTGGGCCCTCCAACAGGCTCCAAGGATGCACTACTCCACTGGGTGGGGGAAGGGATGGTGTTTTAGAGAAGTAGATGTGAGGGTCAAGGCTGCCATTTCTGCTTTCTGTTTCCCAACGCTTTCAGTGTTTCCTTTCTCTCACTTTCTATCCCACTTAACATTCCCCTCTGTCTGTTTGCTCTACCTCTCAGTCACTCTATCTGTATATCTCTGTTTCTGTCTGTCTCTCCCTCTGTCTTGTCTCAGTTTCTCATCCTTTAACCCCCCCCCACCCCCTGTGAAATTCGCAGAGGACTTCCTGATCCTGTCCATATCAATCAGTAGTTTCTCCCTGTGGCTCCTGGGATGAGAGGAATGCATTGTGTGCTGTGGAACACCCTTTGTGACATTATTAATTTATTTTTAGCTCAAGCCTCTGGGTGAAGGGGGTGGTACTGGGGCCCCGGGGTGACTAAAGGGGTTGCCCCAGTGATTGTGTGTCTGTGTAGCGTGTGTGGAGTATGTGGTGTGGTTACTGCGGCAGCACAGGTGGTTGTTAGTGTGGGTGGGTGTTTGTTTTGGTGTTTGTTGACTACACACTTCCATGACAGACATGGAAAACTTTTTTTTTTTTCCACTGGCAGATGTTGTGGAGCAAATTCCTTTTATATTTAAATGATTTTTAGGGCTGGCAAATTTAACACAATAATAAAGTGTTTACGCAAATTCAACGCTACTAATTTCTTTAAGGCATTAATGCAACTTGTGATTTTTAGGTTGTAGCGGTTTTAAAGGTACTGTAAAGACACTGGCATCATATGAAACTAGAGAACCTAAGGAATCCACTGGTATCAACCATATCAAATGTTCAAGTTACGCTAAATTTTGGCGAGGAAACACTGGCTTTTCCATTTTCAAAGGGATCCCTTGACCTCTGACCTCAAGATATGTGAATGAAAATGGACTCTATGGGTACCAGTGAGTCTCCCCTTTACAGACATGACCACTTTATGATAATCGCATGTAGTTTGAGGCAAGTCATAGTCGAGTCAGCACACTGACAGCTGTTGGGCTTGAGTTTGCTATAATATGATTTGAGCATATTTTTGTGTTAAATGCAGTATCTGTGACAGTGTCTGGGCAATATTTGTCATTGTTTTGCGTTGTTAACTGATTTCCAATAATACATATATGTCTACATTTGCATAAAGCAGCATATTTACCCACTTAAGTTGATAAGAGTATTAAATACTTCTATACAAATCTCCCTTTAAGGGACATTTTATCAGATAAAACATTGTGATTTATTGCACTGAAATATTTTAATCAATTGACACCTAATATTTTTGTTTTGTTACAATTTGAGTTTGAATTGGTTCAATATGGTAATTTAGCTTTGCTGATTCTCTATAAAAGTCCCTGGTAAGGTCATCCACTAATGGAAGGATAGGATATGAAGTTTGTCTGGTCTGCCTCTTTCTGTCTTTGCGGCAGATGCCTCTAATCCGTAATGCATAGAAGAGACTGCGTGGCAGTAAAGGAGGAGCCGCCTCATAAATCAGATGAGCGTCTGTACCTTTGACAGCAACAATAGCAGGGGAAGGTTTGATGTTAATGTCATTAACATTCCTCACTGGAGGTGTTTTCACCCTGTCTCTTAGATGTAAGCCAAGCTCTTGACTCATTTTAAACACTATAGATGTGGTTCAGATTCTCTGTAGCAAGGAGAAATGAATGGAAGTTATTTTGGTCGTAGCTTTAGAGAGTGCCTCTAATACTTGTGCAGGATGTGTCTATGTTAAGTTCTGTAAGGTCAGGAGGCATTCTGGGGTGAACAGCGTGCCCCTGGGCTGCTGTAATCCAGGGCTAATACCACCAAACGCCGTCCTACGTATATGTGACAGGTGGCAGGTGTGACCTCTCCTATGGACTGGCTTCGTTCCACTGACCTCTACATTCCTGGTTCCCTTATGCCCAGGGCCCCATACCTTGGTGGCCCATTGCCCAGAGACAGGTCCCTTTGTGGGGCTTATTAGACCGCCTGGCTCGGTGGGTGAAAAGTTCACCCTTCTCACAAAGCAGGCCTGAGGAGACGAGGGCAGAAGGCAGCTCACTCAATCAGAGCAAAGTAGCTCCCAGCAGGTCTTCATTAACTATCTAAGTCTTGATACTTTGTGCAGCGGCTGCTTGTTCAGGGGTTGAACCTGTTTGTTTATAGTTTGTTTTAGGGGTGAATTACTTAGAGTAGATTAGAACTTATTTATTATTGTCCCTTTATTGTATATGCCAATACATATGCTACATATGCTTGCAGTATATTAATTCTAAACTATTTTTTTTACTTTGAACTGCAGAAACGTCATTCAATAGTCTACTGTTTATCTCTCTCCTTTACTTTACAGCTAATACTGCAGACAGGTGAACAGCTTCTCTCAGCTATAACTCTCCACAAACAAGCCTGCTTCTCCTTCCCTCTTTGCTCCTTAGCCACTCTTGTTATTCCCCATTTCAAATGACCATGACTTATTGAGTTTTTGGTCCAGAAGTTGTTGCAAACTTGACTTTGGGGCCTATTATTTTCTTAAGCATGTGCCAACCCTCAAATGACTTGTCTGTGCCAAGAGTGCAGTGGAGCTGGGAGACTCTCGTCTCTGTGAGAAGGGAGCGAGATGGTCGGAGAGCGAGAGGTGTGGAAAAACAGCTAAGGTGCTGGCTGCTGAGTATTAAGACATTTCCTTCAACAAACAGAGCAGCTATTGATGCATGTCAAACGAGGTGGACAACTGCGGCACCTGTTACTGAGCAGTAGTTTGTGAAAAGTAGCAGACAGGTGTTTTTTGGCATCTTGGACGGGCTCTTCGTAGCTGCTTACGTGCTCTGATAACTCACAGCACGCCATAAAGATTTTCTTACCTCTATGCAACTTCATCAGGCAGACACTATACATGTTCTATCCATCCTGAATATAAGCAATTTTTTTCACATGCCTGTCTCCTCTCTCCCTCCTTTGTGCCCTCCTACTAGCACCCCCAGCTACAACTATGCCCCAAATATGGACAAACACTGGATCATGCAGTACACAGGCCCCATGAGACCCATCCACATGGAGTTCACCAACTTCCTCCATCGGAAGAGGCTGCAGACACTCATGTCTGTGGATGACTCAGTGCAGAAGGTAAATGTAATTATTAATGGACTTTTTAGGGTTTCTGTTCCTCTTAGTCATGTAGGTTCTCTAAATGTCTATCTTGTTATTATCACTCCTTTTACTTCGTAGGTGTTTGACATGCTTGAGGAAACAGGAGAGCTGGACAACACATACATCATCTATACAGCAGACCATGGCTACCACATTGGTCAGTTTGGATTAGTCAAGGGAAAGTCCATGCCGTATGACTTCGACATCCGTGTGCCATTCTTCCTGAGAGGACCCAACATAGAGCCAGGGGCAGTGTAAGTCATTATCAGAGTTTCTTAGCCTACAAATTACATTGGCTATACATTGTACAAGATCTAGAATGAACTGTACTATGTCGATCTTTCTCTCAGTGCGTCAAGTTTTGTCTTTGTTCTGGTTCCTTGGTTTTGTTATTTAATATCACTGTCATATCAGGAGATTAGTTAAACTTTGTGTGCTTGTTCATCTTCAGAAACCCTCATCTGGTGCTGAACATCGACCTTGCTCCCACGATTCTCCACATCGCTGGGCTGGACACCCCTCCAGACATGGATGGAAAGTCCATCCTTAAGCTGCTGGAACAGGAAAGGACTGGCAACAGGTCTGTATGGATCCATCATGCCATGCTGTAATAGATATTATGTACAGTAATTGCACAGTGTGCATGATATGTGCAACAGTCTTATTCGTTTGACATTATTGAGCAAATGCAAATTTCCGTAGCCAAAATAATTGCTTTTGCTCCAGCTGAGCACAAAGTGGGTTCAGGGCAATTTGGTAGATTTTCCTTGGCTGCAGGACTTTGGCTCAGACTCACTGAGGTTATTCTTCTGAAGTTTCCCGTTGAATTTTGTTTGCAAGTTGAATCATTTGTTTCCCCAGCAAACCCACTGTACAAACAGTGTCCAATATGAATGAAAAATCATTGTCCTTTACTTAAAAAAAGCACAAACAGCTATTGTTAATATATATATATATATATAAACTATTAAAACGAAAAACATTTCCAGAGCAGAATACCAGAGATAAGGCATTTAAAACTCAAGAGCATTTACGCTATTTCCCTGAACCCCGTGCTAAGATCAACTCCCATAATACTGGCTAGCTGCATGCCCGACATACTGTAGCTGATCATGAGTGCATAGGCCATATGAATTCTATAAACTTTGTTCGGTTTGTTTCCCCAGATTCAAACCCAACCGGAAACCCAAAGTCTGGAGGGACACATTCCTGGTGGAGCGAGGGTAAACTGGGGTTCTTTATTCCCTTTCCACACCACAGGCACATCCATGTCATTGCAGAGCATTGTGTGTCACACAAAACCTGACAAAACATTTCAGTGAACCCGTAATGTGCAATGACGTTCCCTGTTCCAGCAACACAGCCACTTCTCCCAGTTATTTGTTATCTGACAGACATTTCCTGACCACAGTCGGCTTGGAAGGCGATGAGGGTGGAAGAAATATGCAAAGTTGTTTGGTAAAGCTATAAAGCGGCTGGCAAATTATGACGGTTCACGCAAGAGGCGCTGACACATGCGTAACCAGGTCATTTGATCATTTACAAGAAAAACAAGCAGAGCCTTTGTCTTCTGAAGGGGGCCGTGCAAGTATCGAGCACACGATCGGGGCCCTAAACCTGACATAGCCTGCTGAGTTCGTGCACTGGAGGAGACAGACGGAAGATAGCTAGACACACGCAAAGTAAACAAAGGCCAGCCAGGCTCGGGATGATGTCACCTGAGGAATGGCTGGAAGGCTCACACTCAATCCACTCACAGGACATGTCACCAGCTCCCCCAGTGTGGAATGCAGCAACCACGCTGTAGCCAACGCTCGACTGTTTCCCCCAAGACTGTTTTCTTTGTAGTGCACGCGATCGCGTACAGCACATGCCCTCTCAGTTCTTTATTTAACCTTCCCTCTGCTGCCAGATATATGTTGCAGAAAATGATACCTCCAATCTGACAGCCTGCTTTTATTCACTTAACATGTTAAGCTGTGGTAATGCTAGGGGTACACTGACAGAAACCTGACAACTTGGAAAGAAATAATCTTATCAAGCTTCAAGTCTTAGCATGATACAGGTGCCTAAAAAAAGGTTGAAATTAAAGGAAAGACGTAGGTAGACATTGGTAGGAAAACACTGGTTGAGGCCAGATTGTGCTGGCTCCATGTGTAATGATCCTCTATATTATAGTATGTCACGTTCTCCTTGTTCTCCCCCACTATCATTTTCTCACAATCCCTATTTTTTTCCAAATCACTTGCTTGGCCCTCTCATCTCCTTTCCACTAATTTGCTCATTTGCCAACATCTGCAGACACGCATCCAAGAGCACAAAAGAAGCACTCGTTAGCTCGCGCTGCCGTGCGTACAGATCAGTCTCCTGCTGACAAATGTTTGTGCGACAGAAGAACTAGCTGGTCTACAGACTGCTGTGTATGAAATGAAGAGTGTAACCTTTGACATGTGCTTTAGCTCTTTTAATCCATTCCTCACATTAATCCACAGTGTTTATAAAGGCTGTCAGTTTGTGCGCCTGTCTCTAAATGCTGAGATTAGCCTCTGTGGACCTTTCTCTCTGTTACTCAGGCACAGATGTAGCAGCTCACACAGTAGCTAATGTTTTTTTGTGCAGTTCTGTTCCTGCTCATGTGATGATCTACTGTCCTCACATGACCTTACAGTACTGTTCCTCTGAGCCTGTGAAATGCTGACTGACAGCTGGGGCTGACTGTGTTGTTTGAGAATCTAATAATCTACGTAATGCAGCCATCAGGGAGTGACATCGACAACAACTATTAGCTCTTGGCCGTAAAGGCTACAGGCTACAGCCAGGCCAGTGTGTGAACATTGGCTGTTTTCCTCTGGAACAGAGCGCTAGACAGGATCAGACAAGACAACAGCTCTAGTCTTGCAGGGCACAGGTTGTTCTGTGCTTCGCTGTCGCCGTCATTCTGTCTGTGGGCAGCCAGGCCATGTTGGCAGAGATTTGGGGATAGAGCAGGGGGATGGGAGGGATTGGCATGGCCTTAGCGGAGGCTCAGCCAGGTCTTGTGGTAGTAGCAGAGGAGAACGGGGTATGGCAGTTGAATGTGATGCCAAGCCAAGGTCAAACAGCTTGGCCTGGAGCTGAGCGCCGGTGTGAGGCTGAGCTGAGCACCGTGCCCAGACCGTCTGGCACACACAGATGCTACATAACTTGACCATGACCATGAGAAGCACACAAGACTGACCGTGACTGAAAGTAAAAAACAGGAAACAATGACTTCAGCTCATTAAAGTTCAGTAATACTTCAATAGGTTCATAGTATGAATCCCTGAATAAGCCTTTTTGTTGATGCTGATTTGCTCTTAATTCTTGTGTTGTGCAGAAAGATCCTGAGGAAGAAGGAAGACTCGGTGAATACTCAGCACACCAACAGCCTTCCCAAGTACAAGAAGGTCAAAGAGACTTGCCAGCAGGCCGAATTCCAGACACCCTGCGAGCAGCCTGGACAGGTAAAACAAACACACCCATGTGCGGATGAAAATGAGTTCCCCTGATAGCCACTGAGGAACGTTTCCTCTGTTGGTTTCTAACAGTAATGAGTACCACCTCCATGTGACCTCCATGTTGCCTGTTGAGCTATTCCACAGAGACAAAAGTGAAATAGCCATTTACAGTGCATCAGTTGGTTCATAATTAGACCCCTTTGCACTGTTTTGTGGTGCATTCATTTGTCTGTACTTCCCTTTCATCTGCACCCAGTAATTTCCTGGCAGACCAACAGCCAAGTGGTACAGTATGTGGTCATGGAGCACACAGACCAGAACAATACAAATTGTTACAAGTTTCAGGTAGAGTTTCTGAAAAGGCTGACTAATGCAATCCAGATCTAGTTTATAGCCACATAAATGTGTGTATGTAACAATCAGTTATTAAAAACAGCATTGGAGCAATCCTAGTTGAGCTCTGCTGTGTGTGTTGGCAGAGGAAAAATATGCTGCTTTATGCAATTGTATGTATATATTTATGATTGGAACACAAAACAATGACAGATGTCCAGAAACCCTCACAGGTACTGCATTTAGCATAAGAAATGTGCTCAAATCATAACATGGCAAACTGCAGCCCAACAGGCAACAACAGCTGTCAGTGTGCTGACTTGGCTGATTTGCCCCAAACTGCATGATTATCATAAAATAGGCATATCTGTAAAGGGGAGACTCTTGTGTATCCATAGAACCCATTTTCATTCACATATCTTGAGGTCAGAGGTCAAGGGATCCCTTTGAAAATGGCCATGACAGTTTTTCCACAGCAAAATTTAGCGCAGTAGTGTTCATAGTGATATTTAACCTGCTTCCCGACAAGCTAGTATGACATGGTTGATACCAGTGGATTCCTTAGGTTTTGTAGTTTCATATGATATCATCAGTATCTTCTTCTCTGACTTTTTGAGCCAGTGACAACCTCCTGATTTGTGTTAAGGTGTTAAAGAAATTGGTGGCTTGAAACGATTTTGTTGACAGCCCTACTTTAAATGCCACCTCACCTCGCTGTCCTTGGCTCACACTGAAGCATTGTACAGACAGTTAAAGAGGTCTTCAACAAGGACATTAAACCTCAGTCTTGAACCCAATTTAAGTTAGAATGAGAGAAGTTTTGTTTTTGAAAATCCTCAAACGTTACTTCCTTTTGAATGTAACCGCATGATCTTGACAGACCAGATTTTTCAAAGAGCAAAGTTTCTGTTGTGTTTTTGTCGCCGAGCTGTTGCGGTCCTTCGGAATCGATCATGTGATAACGGTATGGGTTTGTTGTGGGCACACCAGATTTACTCATCAGGCAGAAATCCCTGTTACTGTATGTATTCTGGGGTACATAACAGCGTGAGTGGCTTGCGGTACTTCCACTTACCGCTCATTTTTCATGGTCATCCATGTCTGGTCCTAACTAACCACTCCCCATCCTCCTCCTCCTTAGTTTCTCATCCATATCTGCTGTCCTGCTGCTGCTGCTGCAGTCGTACCATTGGGTCTGAAAAGCAGTCACAGAAGGGAGGGTGAGGGCTGAAGAAGGATAAAGATTGTTTTCATCCCTGAGTGACAATACATCTATCTGTCTCTCCCCCCGCGTCTCGTCTAATGCTGATATAACAGCTCTGTTTGGCCTGTAAGCTCTTCGTCATTGTATGAGCCGTCCAAAAGAAACCTGATCTGCTTTATGGCCCTTTGTTTGGACCCTCGTTCCCACACTCTCACCACTGATCATCAGCACTGCGCTCTGCAGATGTGTCTCTTCCATTTATACTACCCAGTGGTACCACTCACAGCAGATAGCCTCAGCTTTCTTTTCCTAGTGGGAATCAATGTTGAGAAAGACAGAAGATGTAGGCAAGTGCGTGCGTATGTATTGACACAATTACGCCGGTGACGCACTTGGCACAGACAAACCCAGTGTGAGAGTGATAGGGGTTTCCTCTTTATTTTCTAGACACCAGACAGACCCAGCTCATCTCATGTGGTCGTTCTGGTTTATCTTTCCCACTGCTTTTGGTTGCCATTCTTTCCCACAGGCTGAGATTTCCTGATATATCTGTCAGAAGTATGTGGTTCTCAAGGAGTTTCTAAAATCAAAACCAAGGCTTTTGTCTGAGATTAAGTTTTTCATATTGTTAACATCTATAACACGTATTATTAGCCGTGCCAGAAAATCTGTTCATTGTTAAAGTAATGTGGAAATTTCCAAAAAGGTTACAGATCGCGGACACTTGATCGCTTGAAATCTACGCATAGAAATTAAGTTAGCGAAGAGAAAACTTTAAAGAATTCACAAGAGAATATTGTTTCTCAATGTTTATTTCCACTGTGGTTGTTGTTTACAGAAATGGCATTGTGTGGAGGAGATCACAGGGAAGTGGAGGATACAGAAGTGCAAAGGTGGTTCGAAGGAAGGCTCCAGGAAGAGGGCCCGCAGCCTGAAACCCCGAAGCAGTTACGACAGAGACCGGGGCTGTGACTGTGGGGACGCTCTCATCAAACCCTCCAGAATGGACCGCCGTTCTCACCGACAGTTATCCACCTCATCAGGCCAGCGTGAGTGTACATGAATGCTTAACATCAGCACCAGCTTTTTCCCAACTTGTAACAGTGTCAATGTCTGCCTCTCAAAACCATTGTGGGGAAAAATAAGTCTGCAAAGGCTCAAGCCTTGACTTCCTGTAACTGATTATATATGCTCTAAGGGGAGACATATGCACGGGAAAAAGCAAACATCCCGCAACAAGTCCTGCAATTTGTTCTGTGGATGTTTCGCTGTTGGGATTGTGGTTTTGAATGGTTTGATGCCCTCTAGTGTTGCTTAGAAAAGATGCAACTGAAGTATGAACAAAAGATGCACCCTAGAAATGGCCCAAAATGATGCCTGACAGCAGAAAAGAGTTGGACACTGAGATTTGATTCATCAGCATCAGAACAACTTAAATAAGGAATTATTGACAGTCAAATAAGTACACTAAATTAGTAAAAAAAAAATATATATATATATTTTTTAAAATTTTCTAGGTTATCGGCCACGTTTTGTCCACACCCGGCAGACCCGGTCTCTGTCTGTGGAGTTTGAAGGTCAGATATACGAGATTGACCTTCAAGCAGACGATCAGTCAGCTATACGCCGCCGCGTCATCTCAAAGCGTCACTACAACCCAGAGGACCCGGAGTTTCATATGGGGTCAGATGACGGTTCAGAGGAAATGCTGGCGGATGATACCAACGCTGTGGGATACTCGAACTCTGTGAAAGTTACCCACAAGTAAGACAACAGCATCCCTTGTGTAGCTCAATAATAACTTTACATTCGTGTCTACTGTACATCAGTCAAAAGAACAGCGTATGACCGGGTGCTCTACATCTGTTCCAGGTGTTATATCTTGATGAATGACAGTGTCCATTGTGAAAGAGAAATCTACCAGTCATCCAGAGCCTGGAAAGACCATAAGAGCTATGTGGACCAGGAGGTGAGTGTACAAAGCTCAGACCATAAGCCAAAACACACAATTTTGTCATTATTTCTCTTAACAGATAAAAGATAATTGATAGTGTTTGTTGCATATTTAATTGCAGATTGAAGCACTTCAAGACAAAATCAAAAACCTCCGGGAGGTAAGAGGCCACCTAAAGAGGACGCGACCAGACGATTGCGACTGTGGAAAGAGAAGGTTAGTCATTTGAATTTCACCTCAAAAATTTCTCTCTTTCATGGCCTTATGCAAAACCCTATTGGAGTCCACGCCTAAAAACAGTTTTCTGCCTGGTCCTTAGTCTCTTTCTCTGTTTATAAAACCAGCTATTTTAGCAAAGGAGACAGAAACAAGGCAGAGAGATTGAAGAGCAGGAAAGATCAACTCCATCCGTTTAAGTGAGTTTCTCTTCCCCTTTAACTATGGGTTTGCTCCATTTAGCGTCACCCCTTTCCTTATTCATTAATACTGACTTGCAAATGATCAAGTGTGAACATATTGTCTCATGTTAGTGTTTCACTGTACATTATCTGCATGGTCACTGCATGTCATGTTCAAACATAAAGCTCACCTTCATTTAGATGACTCTATAGATCCCAGATGAGCAGCCCAGCATGTGTGTGTTTTAGATGTGTGCTGTGATGTTTGTCTAGAAATTGTCATTCAGTGTTTGGTCCCTGAATGGAGCTAAAATGACAAAGCAGACGCATGGCCAGGGATCTATTTTATGTGTGTGTGTGTGTGTGTCTGGAAATGATTGAGTCGCATGGAAAGATAGAATGACTCAACAGAGAAAGGGGAAATCAGTCAATCCCTCAAACACAGTGATCAACTTGCACCAGGAAACATTGGAAACAGATTTTTTTGCCAATACAAAGCAGCTGTTTTTTTGCAGCGCCTGTTCTGCGTTCAGGCGGGGAGGAAGAGGGGACAGTGGCTACTAGAATGTCATCCCAGAGAAAATTGGACCTCATAAGAGCTTAAACATGAGAGTAAACAGACTGTCATATCCTGGCATCGGCGGTGCCTTCTGGAAGTCCCCTCCACCACTGTGGTTACTGGCATTCGAGAGGCTAGGGGCTGATGTCATCTTTGCATCAACACTGTTTAGTAATTCTCTCACGTTTCTGCCCGCAGGGAGGCAGCGCAGGAAATGGACGGGAAGGCCCAGTTGTACAACGAGATCCGGAGAAGGAAGAAGGAAAGGAAGGAGAAGAAGCGGCAGAGGAAAGGAGACGACTGCAGCCTGCCCGGCCTCACTTGCTTCACACATAACAATGACCACTGGCAGACTGCTCCTCTCTGGACATGTATGTATATTGACTTCCTGCTCATCACAATTTAATACAGGAAGCTCCTAATGCCTGTTCACACTACAAGACTCCTCAGTCCTCAGATCAGTGTACTGTTCACACCACTTGCTTGGTCAGGAGAGATCCCAGATGAGGTCTCCCAATTAAGTTTTGTCATGAAAACATGTGAGAAATACACAGTAAATGATGTGATACCGTACACGAGACACATTACTGATGGCATGTTTTTACAAAATAGCCCGTTTCCACTTTTTTTTACTATTTATTCATCTAGGTGCAACAACAACTTTGCTTCTTGTTGCAAATTCAACATGTACAGTAAGTTCTTGTTGTTAAAGGCTCCTCCTGCGGGTTTCCCCTCAACCCGTGTCTTTCACTCTCATTGGCTGTAGCTTGTGGCCAGAGTCCCTGACAGGTCCAGATATTTAGCATGCTCGATATCTGGAATGTATCTGCGAGGCATCGGCTCTCGTCTTCGAACAGTCCACACATGAAGCTCAAACACTGATCCAATGCCGATTTGCCTCTGATCTGGGGTGTGTATCTGGGGATCTCCAAAAACTGTCGGGGAGCAGTTTTGTTGTGTGAACTAACTATAAGTCATCCTCACCCTCGTTCAATCAAGAAAAAACACATTTTATCAAGTAAAATGTTAGTTGGATGGGGTTGAGTTATTGTGATTACACTATGTGGCTCCAGTGCAGCTACTGGAGGGGAATGATTTGCTCAAGAGCACTGAGCAAATGTGAAAATGAATCATTTGTGTGTCTGATAAGATATTTGTTAGCAATTGCAGTAGATTTGACTACACTTACAATCAGTCTTGATTATTATCTAGTGGGTGGATTCTGCGCATGCACCAGCTCCAACAACAACACCTACTGGTGTCTGAGAACCATCAACGAGACCCACAACACCCTGTTCTGCGAGTTCTCCACTGGTTTCCTGGAGTACTTTGACCTCAACAGTGACCCCTACCAGGTGGGTGAACATCTGTCCACAGTCATTCAGCTGTGCTTCCTGTCTGTGTCTGTCTCTCTGGCTGCTTTCTCTCACTTTCTCTGAACATTTTCATTGGTCTCTGCATTATAAAACCAGTCAATTGGAAGGTTTTTATTTAGGGCTGTCAGTCACACAACACAGAACAATGACAAATATTGTCCAGAAATCCTCACAGGTACTGCATTTAGCATAAAAAAATATGCTCAAATCATAACATGCCACATAGCAGCCTGACAGGCAACAACAGCAGTCAGTGTGTTAGTGTGCTGACTTGACTATGACTTGCCCCAAACTGCTTGTGATTATCATAAAGTGGGCATGTCTGTAATGAGGAGACTCGCTGGGACCCGTAGAACCCATTTTCAGTCACAGATCTTGGCCATGCCAGTTATCCCCGCCAAAATTTATCATAAATTTGGAGTGTTACTTAGCTTCCTTCCTGACAACTTAAAAATTGCAAGTTGTTTTAATGTGTTAAAAAAAATTTGTGGTGTTAAACTGAATTTGCGTTAATGAGAAATGCAATTTCATCTTACCCCTTCTTAGAGATATATAACATCATGACACTAAAACAATATTTTTTGTGATTGCTAAATTTCTGTTTGCTGTGACTGTGCAGCTGACCAACGCGGTGTACACGGTGGATCGGGACGTACTTAACTCTCTTCATGCTCAGCTGATGGAGATGAGGAGTTGTCAGGGTTACAAGCAGTGTAACCCTCGACCAAAGGGCTTGGACACAGGTAAAAATGCTCACTTTCAGCTTGTTTATTCTTCCCTTCCTACCTATCCTAAAACGGTTGGACATATGGACTCTTTCACCGGGTTTAGTGGGAGTTGTTATGCCAACAGTCAGTGACTGAAACAGATTTGACACACTGAAGATTTAGAGTGAGACCAGATGAATGTGTGGGAATTTCCCCACTGTGGGACCAATAAAGGAATATCTTATCTTATCTTATCTTATGATTCAATTTAAATGAGTTAAATGAACGCTTAATGCTTAAATCGTAGTATGAGCGATGTGTATGTTTCAGTCTAGTCTTCTGTTCTGTTTTGAGTCTGTTTCAGTCTCCGTGGTGTGTTTGCACATATCTGCATGCTGCATGTGTTTGGGGATGATCCACTCAGTGACGTATGCTGAAATTTCAGGTGGAGGTCAAGGAATCGTCACTGCAGTGTTTTCTTTATATTGACACACACATGCACACACTCAGACCTCTGTTTCTCAGCTCAGGACCTTTCACTCTGATGGAATATTTTCCCCATTTACAGTACATAGACTAGCATTTTGAATTATAGTGTTTTTCAATGAAAATAAGGTCATGCCACAGTTGAACGTCCTGGCCATGGTCCCCGCTGTGACTCACCGAGTGTTAGAGATATTATTTGGAGAATACTGTCATCACGGCACTTTAGGCTGTCATTTTATTTTGGCCCATCATGCATCACTGCCATAATCAGCCACAATGTATTTTTTTTTTTTACTACCACCACATGGTTCAAGCATCCGTACGGAGCAGACATCCCAGCGACGGAGGTGGTTAATAAGTAATGCCTCGATATAAGGTTGAGCTGCAGCGTTCGTGTGTGGCATGAACTGGCTGCGTTGTTTACGTCCCGAGGATAAAAACTTAATGTCTGTAATTACCAGCTGGAGAGTGGAGCGCTGGAGCAGCCAAGCTGCTCTGAGAAAACTTGATTGTGTTTCAGTGCTGGCATGGCGGACTTGTCAGAAACCACGCCAACACACGTCACGTAGCAGCCTAAAATCTCTTACTTGTACTGGCTGCCCTTGCTCGGGTGTGATGCCAGCTTCCCGAACCAATGAAATCGCTGTGGTTACATCAAGTGATGTTTTTGTTGGAGGACTAGATTATTAACTATCTGGTGAAACGGAGCTAGCAGTTACTTGCATCTTTTTACGGAGTGTGACTCGACCATCGTGATCACCTGACTGGATAACCTTGTGTGTTTTGCTTTGAAGGCGTTGAACTCTACACCTCACAAAACAATCAATCTCTCCATCCAGCCCAGTTGTATAACCTTTCAAACTTTTCCCCCCATTCAAATACAAATCTATTTTCTCCTCAGTCCTCCCCTCCTCCTTCTGATCATCCAGTAATTGCATTTCTCCATAGGGAGTAGCAGCTGTGCATGAAGAAAATCCTCAGTGTGAATGATCTATTTATCTCCCTCCCGTATCTCCCTGAATCAAAGAATTAACAATCGATTGCTTTTATTTTTCCGATCAGGAGGTAAAGATGGAGGAAGCTATGAGCCACACAGGTATCCACCAATTTTTGTTTCTCTTCAGTGGCTTTTTCTTTAACACCTGCATGGGCCGAATTGCCTCATTCCCACTAATAACATCCATCCATGGAGTTGCTGGCGCCTTAGTCTGTGGCTGCATGCTGGGGACACGCTAACAAGTCATTTTTTTTCTCATTAAAGCAGCTTCATTTGTTGTCACCTCTGTGCACACAATCTGTCTTCACTTTTATCTGCAGTCTGCAGCTATTTGAACATATAAACTCTGCCGCAGATTTTCGCAGCTTTGCTTGAGGGTGCAACATTTACAGCAGTGTTAAAATACGGACTCAACCTCTTTAGCTATTGTCACGATAGCATGGCTAAATAAGAACTGAGACGTCGCATAGTGAGGTGCTGAATATGTGCTTCTACTTGAGACCCACCCAAGCATCAAGTGCACGTGAATGACAATGCATGATACTGTATCATCACACCTCATGCATCACATTCTACATGAAAGCTGACAGGAGTAGTTGGACATTTTGGGCAATAAGCGTTTCTTACAGAGTGCCATGATCCTTACCACTCTCACATCTCCAGGGATGACGTATTTTTGTAGGCCAACCAGGAAGGTAGCATCGCTCTGGTTCCCTCAACAAAAAGCCAACGGGATTTTTCCACTGGGTTTCGGATTAGTGCAGAAAATAAACACGTTTATGTTTATGGTCAGCAAGATAATCTGCGCAAATGAACACCACTTTTGTGATTTTTGAAGCGTGAATGTAAAAAGCTAACGTCAGGCTATAAACAAACTACACCACAGTGGCATGAGCGCGAGTATACACAGCGAGGCCACAAAGGCGGACAAGTCGACGATGTTTAGTAGTCTCATTTAGGCCACTTGTTAGCAACTGCCATTTTTAAGGCACATAAAGGCTTAAAGGTTCCCAAGTGGGGTATTTACTGATGTATTTTGTCATAGGACAAAATATTAAAATCTCTTCAGCTTGTGTTAACCACAGACGTTATTTCAGGCATCTAACTAAAAACCCATTCAGAAAACCCATCGACTTCCAGACGAGGGAACCAGAAGGGCTAAAATGCTAACTCATTTCTGGGTTTTAGGACTCATTCTTGCACCACTCTGTTAAGCTTCAGTCAACAGCTGGTTAGCTGAGCACAACCTCAAAAACTAATTAATTAGCAAAAACTGTACCATTAGCGGTTTTACAGGGGAGTCGTTTCCCCCCGCTTCCAGTCTTTATGCTAAGCTAAGCTAACTGCCGTAATGGACAAGATATGTGAGTGGCATCAATCTTCTCATCTCACTCTGGGAAAGAAAACAAATTTCCCAAAAAATGTCAAACAGTTCCTTTAATATCACCCTCCATGCCATGTCAGCCATATCATCACATTAGTGTTCCAGCGTAGCATGATATCCACGTGCATCTCATATTCACTCATGGCCATTAGCTAGTGGTAGAGTGGACACTTGAGTTGCCGTGACCTCTCTGTCCTCCCACTGACCTCTGCCCTTTTGACCTCTGTTTCTGGCACCTGCTTACCAGGCAACAGCAGCATCGAAAGTGGTCAAAGAGGAGACCAAGCCTCTCCTTCCTGTGAGTCCCTAAAGCCTACGTCAAACCATATCCGTTGTCTAGCTGCAGTAGTTACAAGAAGGCTGATCTCACATGGAAAGCCAACCTAAAGTGGCACTGATGCTTCTTTTCCTCAGCTTTTACTTGCAGACATCAAACTGAGCCCTTTTGCTGCAATTTCTTTTTGCCCCTTTTTTTTCTGATAGTATTTTGAATTCCTTTATTATTATTTTTATCTGGGGATATACCATTCATTTTCTTATTATTTTTTGCTGAGCATCTTCTTTTGTTGATCACCTTTTTGTTTCCGCTGCTGTTCATTTCTTTTATTCCAGGTTGCCTGACTTTGCATTTCAACCCAGTGCAGGCCTATCATTGACTATGCCATTCCATTTTTTTATGTGCAGCTCAATATGTTAGTCTGTTGTGATGGATTATTTAATATTTTTCTTTTCAGTCTGTCTTTCTAATGTGAATTCTTAAGGCAGCATGTGTTTGCACTACTCATAGCTTGAGCTTAGTGTGGATGCTGTGTTTATCTACTACTGCTGCTTTGAATGTGTGTGTGTGTGTGTGTGTGTGTGTGTGTGTGTGTGTGTGTGTGTGTGTGTGTGTGTGTGTGTGTGTGTGTGTGTGTGTGTGTGTGTGTGTGTGTGTGTGTGTGTGTTGCTTGGGGCCTCAACCCCCATGGAGCTGGCTGCTGTAGTGAGAGCCGCAGGCTGGGCATGACTGCATGGTGTCTGAGTAAACCTGAAAAGAGCTCCCTGTTCGTTCTACTGCAGCTCCTTACAGTCTTGTTTCTTTTCTGTCTGGCAGCACACAGCCAATATGGGACGGACGACAGGGTTAAGCTGCCCAACTTGACAGACGAGGAGGTGAACTGGCAGGGACTGGAGGATCTGTATAGCATAAACGAAAGCCTTTATGAATGTAGGCCTGACTACAGCCCCAGCCCGGACAACTGGGTCAACTTCCAGAAGGATGTAGATAATATGTTTGCACTGCGACACGTTTTTAATAAATTCAACCAAACCCTTGACGACTCCACCCTGCCAGAGCTGGGCTCCGGGGCCGGGGGTGGAGGCCTCGAAGAGGGCAGCGGAGAAGAGCTGGCCTCAGCCAGCGACATCTGGCCAGGCCTGGCCGCGGAGACTCGCCTCACCACCCCCGCCCCCAGCAAAATACCATCAGCACCACCCACACCCGGGCCCACACTGGAGAGGAAACTGGAATCTGTGAACGACCTTCCTGAAAGGCTTATCAACAGACCCGGGATGTCAGCATCGCCGGTGACGTTACTACCATCAGGCCCAAGAAGAGACAGGATCTTCCAGAGCGACATGTGGGCGCAGCAGCTGGAGGAGATCGAAGGTGAGATCTTTAGCGGGAACGGACCGACGGAGCTTGAGACTCGACATGACAACCTGCTGCGTACTCACAACAGCCTGCAGGCCCAGCTGGAGTCTGGCCCGGGCCACGGAGAGGCAGCCAGCCCGAAGGGTCTCGGCCTGGACCTCGAAGAAGAGGAGGACATTTTCCAGGCCCAAGGGTACCTCCCTTTCTCCCCACAGACGTTGAGGCCCAAGTTGCAGGCCAGCACCACCGGGAGCCCCCCCACCACACAGACTAGCACCCCACAGAGTGTCGGGTTGGTACTACAGGCGCTGCCTCAGTCAGCGTTGCCCCTCACCTTGGACTACGAGGGCAGCGGATCTCTGCCTCAACCCTCCTATCAGACCCTCTGAGGCAGACGCATGCGCCAGCCAATGAGCTGCTGGTCGCCATAGAGACACAGTGATTGGGAGATGAGCTTGCCAAAAGCAATGGCGAGTGATGCCACCTCAGTCAGTCAGAGTTGTATAATGAGTATTAAATTTATTGTTTATTTTTTTACAGGTGCCTACATTTATTAGTAAACAGTGTTACGTTTTTTTTTTTGTTTTTTTTTTCCAAATATATTTAGAAAAGAAAAAGCCTTAATGCAGCTAAACTTAAGTGTTGGGATTAAAAATAATGAAATCCATATGGATAACACCATTGATGTTTTTAATATATGTTTTTATGAAAAACAAGTGTGAGTGGTGAAACCATTTCAACATCTGAATGAATAGTTAGCATTAGCCAGCTTTAGGTACGCTCCAGTCTTTAATCAGTCACAGGACGCTTCATCACATCACTCGCTATATAGATAAAGGTTCAATTTGACCCCAAATGCACTTTTTAACTTTTCCACGTGATGACCCAGGATATGAAATGTGTGTCCATTTGTAAAATTAGATTTTATGAAATGATTATTTCTACTGACTACTCTTCAAAAACTAAGAACTGGCTCGTCACTTCTGAAAAAGTTACAGAATCTGTTAAAAATATTATATTTGCTAAAAGGGAATATTTTTAGCATTTGTTTGATCTCCTTACTATGTGTCATTAATAGTATCAGAAAGTTTAGACAATCATGGGACAGTTAAATAACATTCTGACAGCTTGAGCTCGCTATTTACTGATTGGCTGCACGTTCGTAACTATTGGCAGCATTTTAAGTGAAATCATCCGAACTAATCGCAAGTGAATGCTTACACAGTCACCAGAGGGAAGAACAGTTTGTTGTGTAACTTTTTCTTTTGGAAATGTCGGCAGTTTTTCATGTTGTGTAGAGCTATTGATAATCCTGAGTAATAGTGTTGCACATGGCCAGTTCATTTTGAATGTAACTGTTAGTCCCTTAAAACAGGTTAAAACAGCGCACTCTGTTCCAGCTTTATCTATGACAGTATAGTCTGTAAAATACTCTGCAGACACTGCATGAGGTATTCCAGCGTTTAACCTTTCTGCCTGTAGTTCAGCTCTGCTGCTAGTTGAGAGCGGCCGAGATTGTACCTTTCTGGTTAGAAACTGGTGCTGATGCTGTCCTTTTCTTTCTCAACAGTGTGTGTTTGAACAAATCTGGTTTCAGGAAAGCCATGACGCTGTTAAGAAATAAACCCTTTCAACCATCATCGACGTTTCCGCTGTAAGTGTTGTCCCATCACATTTACACTCTACATATGGCTAGCCGTTTTAACATGTAATCCAACCACACTCCTATCTGTAATTACATTTTTGATATCCGTAATGTCGTTGTCAAAATGGTAATTAAATATATTCACAATAACATTCTTGCTAGTAGAAATTGTATTTCAATATATCTACAACTTTAATTGTACTAGTCAAAACTAAGTTAAAGATATCTTTAAATCTTTAAAAAGTATAAGTGTCAAGACTGGACATGTATTGTAGATCTGTAATATAATAATTCCAGTTAAAAGAACATTTCAGATATCCACGGAGTCATTCTTCAGGAAAAATTAGATCACTTTTGCCATTCATGTGTATTGGCCCTCTGGATATATGCAATACATTTGTTACTAAGAAAAACATCTACAGTCTAACTTTTACTAGTCATAACTATAGTCAGCCCTTTTTTTTGTATATTATTGTTTTGGATATCTGCATTTTCATTGTTTATAATCATAATTCTATTTGTAGATATCTGAAGTTGCATTTTTATTAGTCATAACTCAAATTGTGGATATTTGTAATAACATTTTTACTGGTCACAGTGTATTTTGGATATTCAAAATTTCATTATGGGTATCTGGAATGTTGTGTAGATACCTGAAATGGGAGTTTTTCCCAAATAGGAATTGTATTGTGGATCTGAAATTGAAAGCGTAATACACATGAATGGTGAAAGTATGGATGCACCGATACTGACTCAAATAGCTGGATCGGATATCGGTGACAATGGGGACCAATCTATTAAATTCAGCTTGTTTATATACTATATACATTATATACAGGGATTTTAATTCCTGTTTGTTTTGACCAATTAGTTGCTGCATTTAACATGCCAAATCTTTAATTGTAATTCCTGCTAATTTTGAAGATTTTCCATCCCGTTCTTGGTGTATGATTTGTTATTTTAATAATTAACTACAATCAAATTTATATATGTACTTAATTTTCACATTTTGCTTTACAAAATTAGGAAAGCAGTGTTTAAGTGAAGTCTGACATTACAGTTATCTGCCGTTATATATATATATATATATATATATATATATATATATATATATATATATATATATATATATATATATATATATATATATATATATATATATATATATATATATATATATATCCAGTCTAGATATTATAATAGCTTTACATACGCAACAAGTACTGGAATAATTCAATCAGCCAAGTCACTTTTTTTCGTTTTTTTAATGACAAATATCAAGTATTCAAGGCATTTGTAAACCAAGTGTTCACAAACATCAATTAGACTTCTGCTCCTGAGGAACAAAAGCGTTAAGAGCTCGACTTTCAGGTTACAGCTTCTGTTCTGTCCGGGAAATAATTTACTTTCAGGAAAATGTGTTAAAGCAACTCCACAGTCAACCTGAAGTCGTCTGTGTCAGTAGTAGCCCAGGCATCTGAACAGCAGGACACTGAATACCAAGTAGTAGGTGTACAGTACAATAGGCAGACATCCCTGCATTTCCTGTCTAATAATGACGATTCTCTACCCTTCCCTCCGTAGATAGAGCTGCTCTAGAGAGGAGAATTTCAGTCTATACATCAATCAATCAATAATCATTTATATATGGTTAATTGATAGTTAATTAAACTTAGTTAA
Source organism: Pterois miles (assembly GCA_947000775.1). Classification (NCBI taxonomy): domain Eukaryota; kingdom Metazoa; phylum Chordata; class Actinopteri; order Perciformes; family Scorpaenidae; genus Pterois; species Pterois miles. Next base: position 15,015,500 of record CAMQGK010000028.1, read on the forward strand.
GTTATTTTACTGTTAAACAAAGAAATGTTAATGTTTACTAATTCTAATTATGTATTTGTTAATGATTACCAAATGATTTGGGGAAACTGTAAAACATCTATTAACAATATAGATGGTTGATAATTGTTTTTTAAACACTGAACACTATTTGGATGCTATTATAAATTTGCAACTGATTATTATAATAACTTGTTAAATGGCTGATAAATACTCTGTAAAGCATCTATAAACTAAACATCTATTATTTAGATATATATATATAGTTAATACTTTGTCCTGGTCTCTGGTCCATCTGTCTATGTTTACAAATAATTTATGAACAATTTCTTAAAGGTTTACAAAGCATTTGGTAATAATCACTAACAAATATTTAATATAATAAGTAAAATGTTGTGTGCAACAATAAACTGTTAATACTTTACTAATGTAATTAGAATATAATTATCTTTTATCAGTTATGATACACTATATAATGTAATTTTATATAACAAAAACAAATGATAAAATGACTAATTATTTATAATGCTATAATTAATGCTGAGTTTATTGTTGCAAACAACAATCTATAAACATTACATAGACATTTGTAACACTAATGGTTAATCAATACTTTATAAAGCATCAATAAACATTATTTACATACTGTAGATATTTAATACTTTGTCAATGGTTAATAATTGATAATAAATATAAATCCTATCATTACAAATATCTATGTAATGTCTATAGATGTTTTACAATTTCTTAAATGTTTGCTAATCATTTGGTAATCATTAAATACTTATATAAATGTAATCAGAATTAATTGTTACTGTCTTTTATCAGCTTTGATTTGGCATATAATTTATAGACCAATTATAAAATAACAAATTATAGCATTGCTAATAATTAGTTTAACAGTAAAATAACTTAACTGAGTTTAATTAACTATTAATCTACCATTTATAAATGATTATTATAAAGCGTTACCGAGCAGATAATTGGAAGATGACTCAGCGAGGATCACGTTTGGCTTTCGAGTCACAGCAGCAGGAGACCTGATCAATAATCCACATTGGGTCTGAGATGAATACGGATCACTGGAGGGAGAGTAGAGAATCATTACAGATGAGAGAAGAGCGTCCTGCGCAGCATAACTTAAGCATTTAAATGAACTCAACTGTGTCGTCCTCTTATACAATACAATACAATACAATCACCCAACTCCCCCACATGATCAACTCAACCCTTCTCGTGTGAATAATACTGTTCAGGCACCGCGAGACAAATCCACTGTTTTTTTGTAGCTTTAAGTCTTATTTTTTCATTTTAACTACACTGTCATGGGTTAGTTCATAAATATGCTTCTAACTATGTGTGAGCTCTATAATACGCTTCATTTGCTTTGTCGATATTTACACGATGATCACTTATGAATATGTAATTTGAGGTACTAAGTCACGATAATAATAAAATTAGTCACTGCCGTTACCACTTGATAATCTTCACCTGGCAGGGTATCACGAATCTTGGCCAAAAATGTTAACTTTTAAAAAGTATTCACTGCATCAGATTCTCCATTCCTTTGCAAACTTAATAACAATGTCAAACTGATCAGAATATAAAATACAATAACTTTATTAGATTGATCTTATACTCCCCCTCAGAAAAACCTGAACAAAGCTGTTTTTTTTAACACTAAAAAGGCCACCTTCCTGTCCCACTCAAAGGGAGGTAAATCCATAAGATACTTAAGGAAATAACATGAAACCAAAGTAAAGTAGTGAAACATGGCATCGGTTATACTGAATGTTGTAGACTTCCCCACCAAGCTATAAATATCTTTGGGAGTCTGGAGAGCTAAATTCAGTGCAGTGATTAAGTTTAACAATTAACCTTTTAGCCAAGAAATTCATAGTACAGTAGGTCTGACAAACAGCAACATTCACTGGCCTTCACACAATCATCTCTGTGTCCACTAGAGGGCCCCAAACACCAAGGAACTGAATAATCCACATCAGATTACTCTCACTGATAAAAGGGAGGTCACTGTTTTACATGCTTGCTGCACTACTTCCTTAAAGCCTAGACTACTAGATAACTACTATGTACATCTGATGACCATTAGAATGGAGAAGCCATTACAATATAAAGCCAAAATGACGCATCTTTTCATTTGATTGTTGCAATAGATTAAATGCAAACCCTTTGTGTTTAAAAGTTGGTCAAATTAGTTGCAGTTGTGCCACATTCTTTAAAATCTCCAGTTACTAGTACAATCATATGTTTTTGGACATACAGTAGCTTCAGCACATGGTCAGAGATGAGATACCTTTCTTATTCCTTTCTCCTGTTTTGTCGTGTGGCTAATTACTACACATAGTAATAATGAAGTCGTGTGATGATGTGTAATTAAATATAGATTTCATAGAAGTCGTTAAACACTGTACCACTGGTGCTTGCCGGCTTAAAGCTACATGGTTACCTTGCCAAGGCGAGGAGCTTCGTCCGCTGGGCGCAAACACTCCGTGACAACTGTTTCCAAGCGCAGAATCTGAGGGCAGCAAAGTAGAGTATTATCGCTCAACTGAGAGGACAGTGACTGGCTTTTCGGTAGCTAGCATTTACCCTGGTAGCTAGCTTTGTGTACTGGACTGGCCGAGGCAGCCTGAGAGGCACTGTTACGAAAAGGAAGAGGAGAGAGGATTAAAAAAAATCCCGCTTCTGTCAATTCTGAAGATCCGAACAACACCAGAAAAGAGAGAGGCTGCTGATATGTTTACAGCTCGGACTGTGAGAGAGATTGGGATTATGAATGAGCCGACATAATGAATTGAGCGGGGATGAACAGATGTAGGAGCTGTACAGTACTGAGGAGGGAGGAACTGTACATAGGATCTTGCATAGTACAGGTTTGTCAGTTGTGCTTTAGAGGCTGTGTTGATGATGACTCATCTGTCTGTACAGAGATTTTAATGCCCTGCCCTTTAACAGTAGCACCATGTGATGTCTTTACATCGTCCAAACCTTCACGCGGAGGTCTGACCTTCTGTGTGGATGCGGTTGTGTGGCTGCAGCTGATGATATGCTCAGAGTAAAAGAACATCCGTCAGTCTCCTGTTATTATAAATAACAATGAGCAGCCCTTTAAATATGGTGGGCGCACCTGTGTCTCTGCCTGTCAGTCCTACAGTAGCCCGCCTGGCGTCTGATTGGTGTAAAGCAGACACTGTGTGGTGCAGAAACACAAACAGGAAGGCACGTGTCACAATGGACCCCGGAGGGAGGCTTGAAGTGCTCTCAGACATGGGCGGAGCCTCTGTGGTGATGTGGCAACAGGATGGGCGGGGTTATTGCTTTAAGGGCGTTGCCGGGGCAGCTGAGGCTGCTGTGACCACGGTTGAGCAGCAGGGCGGCAGGCGGTTCGGGCCGCGGTGGGATGAATACGGGGCAGGAGCGGGTGCGTGCGTGGCTTTTGTGGCCTCCGGCGTGGCAGATGAGCTCACTGACTGTGCCCAGCGGAGGCAGGTGCTGGCGCCAGCGCTCGGCTCGATCCTCCTTGTGCTTGATGGAGTACCAGGTGAGGAAGATGAAGATGAAGCCGACGAACTTGAGGCTGGCGGCCAGGCCGAAGTAGACAAAGCGGAACGAGGTGACGTCGTACTCCCAGCAGGAGCCGTGCACTCCGCAGTCCTGCTGCCACAACATGCAGGTGGTGTCGATCACAGCACCGAAGTAGATGGGCGTGGGGATGTAGGCTGAGGGAGCAGAAAGACGGGATTAATAACTTAATCTAGTAAACAAAACAGTCACAGAGTCAGTTCCAAACTACATACTCATTATCAGCCAGTTTTGACTATATAATGTTAGTGTTTGTACTATTTTCTCCCATTTTTATACCTGCTGCCAGCACTGTCAACCAAATTTGATCAAACCGCCCACACAGTCCTGATGAAGAATATTAGCTTAGTTTGAGAGTTAAGATTTTTTATTTCCTGAAAGTTAACTTTAATGCCATAGTCATAATAAATATAATTTTAAAGAGAAATACTTGAAGTATACACCCCAAAATATGCATAGTGGTGATTTGATTTTGCTGCTATTGCACCACGATACAAATCACAAAGCAAATGGAAAAGCCTTGGAAAACATGAAGTTATTTTCAAATCGACCTTTTAAAGATGTGGTGGTACAAACAGTCGATAAGGTGTATTTGCGAAGTTTTTAGGCAGTTTGACTGACATCTGCTAGCACATACATTGTATAATTTCCTATTAGTACAACATAGTAAAAAGAACATTAAATTATGACAATTTAGAGTATATAAGAGTATATATTGTATACTATTAGTATGTCATGGAAATGGGATACAGAATGACTATTGTAAAACCATCATTGTACCACTTGGTGGCATCATTTCACACATTAGAAGCAGGCTTGATCCCCCTCCTGTAAGTCAATGATGTGGATGAAATATTAGAAGCACCTTTCAAAATAATTAATCCAACTATTGCCTCAAATATCAAATTATTTTATTGCTGAATCAGCACCTCTCAAGCACAGTCCCCACAAACACTGAACATTAGTAACTTTATAAACATTAAATGTATTGCAGCGCTGTGGTGTAGGATAGCATCACACTGAATGACTGTATCAGGGTATATGCTGGAACCCTGAAGTTAATTTTAACACATTATAGGACCTTTTTTTTTCAGGCCCACCTTGAGTTATAACCGTCTAAATGTCATAGTAGTAGGTCATAAAAATGTCCAAAATATTTTGTAATATAGTATCCCATAAAAAATAGCACAGGATGTAATAAAAATGATGTAAATGTCATAGTGTGGTTAATTTGTGTGTCATAAATAAGTCATAGTATATAATGTTAAAAGTCATAAGCCCTATTTTAACGATCTGTAGCGTATCGTCTAAAGTGCATTTATTATTCTATTTAAAGCGCGGATTTGGCAGATTGGAGAAGCGAGCGGTTTTCTGCTGCGGAAACGCTGTGTGGTGCTTGGTTGGTGGACCCTCCGCCATCTTCCAATCCCATCAGCAACTATCTGACTGCACATGAGCAAATTCACCGATAACCTGTTGACCCTGTGCAGGTGGCACAAGGGGCCAAAACACATGTACTGATACATAATGAAAACTGTATTACACTCTAGTGCAACCCATGGGGTGGGTGTACAGTTGGGCACAGCCAGAGAGGCGATGCGAAATGCGGATCCATCAGCTTCAAAACACCGCCGTTTAGGAGGAGAGGGCCCGCAAGAGCAAAGTGTATGTGCATTGCGAACCTGCCTAAATAGGAGCACCTTACTACAAAAATAATACGCCCTTTAAATAGCAGGAAGACACTGCTCCAGACGTCAGACGCTCGAGTTTTCGAAACCGCCTACTACATATTACTGACGAACGCAGTATGCAATATGTACTGTATACTGTGTTCATCAGTAGTATGTAGTATGGAATGTGAACCGATTTATTTTGTAGTACGCAAAGCCGACTTTTTTCAAAATACTACACTATCAATACTTAATTTTTTCACACACTTTACTATGACTTTTATTTTTTTCAGAATACTATACTATTATTTTTTTCACATACTTTACAATGACTTTAATTTTTTCAAAATACTATGCTATAACTTTTTGTGGACATACTATATTATAAGTTGTTTTTATTTTTCAACACAACATGATTTTTTTCGACACTATGACTTTTAAAATATTTTTCACAGTTCACAATGACTTTAATTTTTTTTATTTTTATACTATGACAGACTAATTTTCTCCCTACACATTTGACTTTTTAATTTTTCTACATACTATACTATGACTATTTAATTTTTTCTACATACTATACTATGACTATTTAATTTTTTCACACAATTTACGATGACTTAATTTATTCAAAATACGATACTATTATTTTTTCACTTACTTAATGACATAAGTTTTTGTCGGCACACTATATTATGAGTTCTTTTGATTTTTTTTTTTGGACATACTATACAATGACTTTTTAAATTTTTCAACATACTGTAGTAGGACTATTACATTTTTTCGACATACTGTACTATGACTACTTAATTTCTTCACATACTTTACTATGACTTTTTAATATTTTCGACATATTATACTATGACTTATTTTCAACGTACAACATTGAGTTTTTGTATGTTTTCAACAAAATACTATGATATATTTCCACCTACAATACTAGCATTTTTAAATTTTTTCGACATACTATACTACAACTAATTAATTTCATGAAAAAAAAAGTATAGCATGTCAAAAAATTTCATGAGAAAAAGTCATAGTATAGCATGGTAATTCATGTTAACAGTCATATTATAGTATGGTAAACAATATTATTTTAAGAAGTAAAATCATATAATATAATATTTCATGAAAAAAAGGTCAGTTTTGAATCTTAAAAAATTTCATGTTAACAGTCATATTATAGTATGTTAAACAATATTATAATAAAATAGTCATATTATAGTACTTTGAAAACTTTCATGAAAAAAGTCATTATAGTATGTTGAAAAATTTAATGAAAAAAGTCATAGTATAGTATGTCGAAAAATGTCATTTTAACAGTCATATTATGATAAAAAAAAGTCATATTATAGTACGTTGAAAAATTTACACGTGACTTTTTTTGTAAAATTTTCAAACATTTCACAAAATGACTTTTGCTCACCATAGAATCATTCTACATGCTATAATACGACCGTTTTCATGTTTTTTTTTTTCAACTTAAAAAAAATTGACGTTTTCGGCAAAAAATTTCAACATACTATACTATGGCGTTTTTTTAATAAAAATCTACAACATTTCACGAAATGACCTTTGCTCACCATAGAATCATTCTACATGCTATAATACGACCGTTTTCATGTTTTCTATAAACTTAAAAAAGTTGAGGTTTTCGTCGAAAAATTTCGACATGCTATACTTGGGGGCTGCAGTAGCTCAGTCTGTAGGGAGTTGGCTTGGGAACTGGAGGGTCACCGGTTCAAATCCCGACATGGACCAAGAACTGAGTGTGAACTGGTAGCTGGAGAGGTGCCAGTTTACCTCTTGGGCACTGCCGAGGTGCCCCTGAGCAAGGCACCAAACCCCCAACTGCTCGGGGCGCTTGTCAGGAGCAGCCCCCTCACTCTGACATCTCTCCATTGTTGCATGTTTGTGCATGTGTGTGTTCAGGTCTGCATGTACCGTGTATAAGTTAACAACAGAGTGAAAAAATTGAATTTCCCCTCGTGGGACTAATAAAGGACTATCTTCTTCTTCTTCTTCTTTACCTTTCTGTGGAAAAGTTTCGACATACTATACTATGGCGTTTTTTTTGTAAAATTTTACAACATTTCACGAAATGGCTTTTGCTCACCATAGAATCATTCTACATGCTATAATGCGACCGTTTTCATGTTTTTTTTTCAACATTAAAAACATCTGACGTTTTCGTCGAAAATTTTCAACATACTGTACTATGGCATTTTTTTTTGTAAAATTTTACATTTCACAAAATGACTTTTGCTCACCGTAGAATCATTCTGCATGCTATAATCCGACAGTTTTCATGGTTTTTTTCAACATCAAAAATATTTGACGTTTTCGTCGAAAAATTTGGCGTTTTTTTGGTAAAATTTTACAACATTAAACAAATTTACTTTTGCTCACCATAGAATCATTCTACATGCAATAATAAGACCGTTTTCATGATATTTTTCAATATCAAAAAAATTTTACGTTTTCGTCGAAAAATTTTGACGTACTATACTATGGCGTTTTTTTGTGAAATTTTACATTTCACTAAATGACTTTTGCTCACCATAGAATCATTCTACATGCTATAATACGACCGTTTTCATGTTTTTTTTCAACATCAAAAACATTTGACGTTTTCGTCGCAAAAATTCGACATACTAAACAATGGGGTTTTTTTTTAAAAATTAAAAAAAATTAAAAAAAAAAATATTTTTTCAAAAAAAAAAAAAAATAATTAATTTTTATAAAAAAAAAAAGTATTTTTTTAAAAAAAAAAAAAAAAAAAAAAAAAAATTATTTTCTCTCAATATAATATTATTTATCTATATGCGTTTTCGCTTTTCATAAAAAAATTTACGTAAAAATTTCGACATACTATACTATGGCGTTTTTTTGTAAAATTTTACATTTCACGAAATGACTTTTGCTCACCATAGAATCATTCTACATATTATAATACCACCGTTTTCATGGTTTTTTTCAACAACAAAAATATTTTACGTTTTCGTCGAAAAATTTCAACATACTATACTATGGCGTTTTTTTTGTAAAATTTTACATTTCACAAAATGGCTTTTGCTCACCATAGAATCGTTCTACATGCTATAATCCGACCGTTTTCATGGTTTTTTTCAACATAAAAAACATTTGACGTTTTCGTCGAAAAATTTCGACATACTATACTATGGCGTTTTTTTGTAAAATTTTACAACATTAACGAAATGACTTTTGCTCACCATAGAATCATTCTACATGCTATAATACTACCGTTTTCATGGTTTTTTTCAACATCAAAAATATTTGACGTTTTCGTCGAAAAATTTCGACATACTATACTATGGCGTTTTTTTTGCAAAATTTTACAATAATTCACAAAATGGCTTTTGCTCACCATAGAATCATTCTACATGCTATAATAAGACCGTTTTCATTTTTTTTTTCAACATCATAAACATTTGACATTTTCTTCGAAAAACTTTCGACATACTATACTATGGCGTTTTTTTTTGTAAAATTTTACAACATTTCATGAAATGACTTTTGCTCACCATAGAATCATTCTACATACTATAATACGACTGTTTTCATGTTTTTTTTTTAACATCAAAAATATTTTACCTTTCTGCCGAAAAATTTCGACATACTATACTATGGCGGTTTTTTTTGTAAAATTTTACAACATTTCACGAAATGACTTTTGCTCACCATAGAATCATTCTACATGCTATAATACGACTGTTTTCATGTTTTTTTTCAACATCAAAGATATTTTACCTTTCAGTCGAAAAATTTCGACATACTATACTATGGCGTTTTTTTGTAAAATTTTACATTTCACTAAATGGCTTTTGCTCACCATAGAATCATTCTACATGCTATAATCCGACCGTTTTCATGTTTTTTTTCAACATCAAAAACATTTGACATTTTCTTCGAAAAATTTCGACATACTATACTATGGCGTTTTTTTTTGTAAAATTTTACAACATTTCACGAAAGGACTTTTGCTCACCATAGAATCATTCTACATACTATAATACGACTGTTTTCATGTTTTTTTTTTAACATCAAAAATATTTTACCTTTCTGTCGAAAAATTTCGACATACTATACTATGGCGTTTTTTTTTGTAAAATTTTACAACATTTCACGAAATGACTTTTGCTCACCATAGAATCATTCTACATGCCATAATACGACTGTTTTCATGTTTTTTTTCAACATCAAAGATATTTTACCTTTCTGTCGAAAAATTTCGACATACTCTACTATGGCGTTTTTTTGTAAAATTTTACATTTCACTAAATGGCTTTTGCTCACCATAGAATCATTCTACATGCTATAATCCGACCGTTTTCATGTTTTTTTTCAACATCAAAAACATTTGACGTTTTCGTCAAAAAATTTCGACATACTATACTATGGCGTTTTTTTGTAAAATTTTACAACATTTCACAAAATGACTTTTGCTCACCATGGAATGATTTTATATGCTATAATAAGACCGTTTTCATTTTTTTTTTTCAACATCATAAACATTTGACATTTTCTTCGAAAAATTTCGACATACTATACTATGGCGTTTTTTTTTGTAAAATTTTACAACATTTCACGAAATGACTTTTGCTCACCATAGAATCATTCTACATACTATAATACAACTGTTTTCATGTTTTTTTTTAACATCAAAAATATTTTCCTTTCTGTCGAAAAATTTGCATCTTCTTGGCGTTTTTTTTTGTAAAATTTTCAACATTTCACGAAATGCTTTTGCTCACCATAAAATCATTTTTATGCTATAATAAGACCGTTTTCATTTTTTTTTTTCAACATCATAAACATTTGACATTTTCTTCGAAAAATTTCGACATACTATACTATGGCGTTTTTTTTTGTAAAATTTTACAACATTTCACGAAATGACTTTTGCTCACCATAGAATCATTCTACATACTATAATACGACTGTTTTCATGTTTTTTTTTTAACATCAAAAATATTTTACCTTTCTGTCGAAAAATTTTGACATACTATACTATGGCGTTTTTTAGTAAAATTTTCCAACATTAAACGAAATGACTTTTGCTCACCATAGAATCATTCTACATGCTATAATCCGACCATTTTCATGGTTTTTTTCAACATCAAAAATATTTGACGTTTTCGTCGAAAAATTTCGACATACTATACTATGGCGTTTTTTTGTAAAACTTTACAACATTTCACAAAATGACTTTTTCACTCATTTGCATTTTTCGAAAAATTGATTTTTTTTGCAAAATTTTACAACATTAAAGGAAATTACTTTTGCTCACCATGAATCATTCTACATGCTATAATAAGACCGTTTTCATGATATTTTTTAACATCAAAAAAATTTTACGTTTTCAACGAAAATTTCGAAATACTATACTATGGTTTTTTTTGTAAAACTTTACAACATTTCACGAAATGACTTTTCGCTCCCCATGGAATCATTTTATATGCTATAATAAGACCGATTTCATTTTTTTTTTCAACATCATAAACATTTGACGTTTTCTTCGAAAAATTTCGACATACTATACTATGGCGTTTTTTTTTGTAAAATTTTACAACATTTCACGAAATGACTTTTGCTCACCATAGAATCATTCTACATGCTATAATACGACTGTTTTCATGTTTTTTTTTCAACATCAAAAACATTTGACCTTTCCGTCGAAAAATTTCGACATACTATACTATGGCGTTTTTTTTTGTAAAATTTTACAACATTTCACGAAATGACTTTTGCTCACCATAGAATCATTCTATATGTTATAATAAGACCGTTTTCATGGTTTTTTTCAACAACATAAAAATTTGACGTTTTCGTCGAAAAATTTCGACATACTATACTATGGCGTTTTTTTTTTTTGTAAAATTTTACATTTCACTAAATGGCTTTTGCTCACCATAGAATCATTCTACATGCTATAATCCGACCGTTTTCATGGTTTTTTTCAACATCAAAAACATTTGACGTTTTCGTCAAAAAATTTCGACATACTATACTATGGCGTTTTTTTTTGTAAAATTTTCCAACATTTCACTAAATGACTTTTGCTCACCATAGAATCATTCTACATAATATAATACCACCGTTTTCATGTTTTTTTTTCAACAACAAAAATATTTTGACGTTTTTGTCGAAAAATTTCGACATACTATACTATGGCGTTTTTTTGTAAAATTTTACAACATTTCACAAAATGCTTTTGCTCACAACATCAAAAACATTTGTCATTTTCGCGAAAAATTTGGCATTTTTTTGCAAAATTTTACAACATTAAACGAAATTACTTTTGCTCACCAAAGAATCATTCTACATGCTATAATCAGACCATTTTCATGTTTTTTTTCAACATCAAAAACATTTGACGTTTTCGTCGAAAAATTTCGACATACTATACTATGGCGTTTTTTTGTAAAAATTTACTACATTTCACGAAATGGCTTTTGCTCACCATAGAATCGTTCTACATACTATAATACGACCGTTTTCATGGTTTTTTTCAACATCAAAAACATTTGACGTTTTCGTCGAAAAATTTCGACATGCTATACTATGGCGTTTTTTTTGTAAAATTTTACAACTTTAACGAAATGACTTTTGCTCACCATGGAATCATTCTATATGCTATAATACGACCGTTTTCATGGTTTTTTTCAACATCATAAAAATTTGATGTTTTCGTCGAAAAATTTCGACATACTATACTATGGCGTTTTTTTGTAAAATTTTACATTTCACTAAATGACTTTTGCTCACCATAGAATCATTCTACATGCTATAATACGACCGTTTTCATGGTTTTTTTCAACATCAAAAAATTTGACGTTTTCGTCGAAAAATTTCGACATACTATACTATGGCGTTTTTTTGTAAAATTTTACATTTCACTAAATGACTTTTGCTCACCATAGAATCATTCTACATGCTATAATACGACTGTTTTCATGTTTTTTTTCAACATCAAAAACATTTGACGTTTTCGTCAAAAAGTTTCGACATACTATACTATGGCGTTTTTTTTGTAAAATTTTAAAACATTTCACGAAATGACTTTTGCTCACCATGGAATCATTCTATATGCTATAATAAGACCGTTTTCATGTTTTTTTTCAACATCAAAAACATTTGACGTTTTCGTCGAAAAATTTCGACATACTATACTATGGCGTTTTTTTGTAAAATTTTACAACATTTCACAAAATGACTTTTGCTCACAACATCAAAAACATTTGTCATTTTCGTCGAAAAATTTGGCATTTTTTTTGCAAAATTTTACAACATTAAACGAAATTACTTTTGCTCACCATAGGATCATTCTACATGCTATAATAAGACCGTTTTCAAGACATTTTTTAACATCAAAAAAATTTTACATTTTCATCGAAAAATTTCGACATACTATACTATGGCGTTTTTTTGTAAAATTTTACAACTTTCACGAAATGACTTTTGGTCACCATAGAATCATTCTACATGCTATAATACGACCGTTTTCATGGTTTTTTTCAATATCAAAAAATTTGACGTTTTCGTCGAAAAATTTCGACATGCTATACTATGGCGTTTTTTTGTAAAATTTTACATTTCACTAAATGACTTTTGCTCACCATAGAATCATTCTACATGCTATAATACGACCGTTTTCATGGTTTTTTTCAACATCAAAAACATTTGACGTTTTCGTCACAAAATTTCGACATATGGCGTTTTTTTTGTAAAATTTTACATTTCACTAAATGACTTTTGCTCACCATAGAATCATTCTACATATTATAATACGACCGTTTTCATGGTTTTTTTCAATAACAAAAAATTTTGACGTTTTCGTCGAAAAATTTCGACATACTATACTATGGCGTTTTTTTTTTTTTTTTTGTAAAAGTTTACAACATTTCACAAAATGGCTTTTGCTCACCATAGAATCATTCTACATGCTATAATACGACCGTTTTCATGGTTTTTTTCAACATCAAAAACATTTGACGTTTTCGTCGAAAAATTTCGACATACTATACTATGGCGTTTTTTTTGTAAAATTTTACATTTCACGAAATGACTTTTGCTCACCATAGAATCATTCTACATGCTATAATCCGACCGTTTTCATGTTTTTTTTCAACATCAAAAACATTTGACGTTTTCGTCGAAAAATTTCGACATACTGTACTATGGCGTTTTTTTTGTAAAATTTTACAACATTTCACGAAATGACTTTTGCTCACCATAGAATCATTCTACATATTATAATACGACCGTTTTCATGTTTTTTTTCAACATCAAAAACATTTGACGTTTTCCTCGAAAAATTTCGACATACTGTACTATGGCGTTTTTTTGTAAAATTTTAAATTTCACAAAATGACTTTTGCTCACCACAGAATCATTCTACATATTATAATACCACCGTTTTCATGGTTTTTTTCAACAACAAAAATATTTTACGTTTTCGTCGAAAAATTTCAACATACTATACTATGGCATTTTTTTTGTAAAATTTTACATTTCACGAAATGACTTTTGCTCACCATAGAATCATTCTACATGCTATAATACGACCATTTTCATGTTTTTTTTCAACATCAAAAACATTTGACGTTTTCATCGCAAAATTTCGACATGCTATACTATGGCGTTTTTTTGTAAAATTTTACAACATTTCACGAAATGACTTTTGCTCACCATGGAATCATTCTACATGCTATAATACGACCGTTTTCATGGTTTTTTTCAACATCAAAAATATTTGACGTTTTCGTCGAAAAATTTCGACATACTGTAGTATGGCGTTTTTTTTGTAAAATTTTACAACATTTCACAAAATGACTTTTGCTCACCATAGAATCATTCTACATGCCATAATCCGAACGTTTTAATGTTTTTTTTTCAACATCAAAAACATTTGACGTTTTCCTCGAAAAATTTCGACATACTGTACTATGGCGTTTTTTTTGTAAAATTTTACATTTCACAAAATGACTTTTGGTCACAACATCAAAAACATTTGTCATTTTCGTCGAAAAATTTGGCATTTTTTTTGAAAATTTTACAACATTAAACGAAATTACTTTTGCTCACCATAGAATCATTCTACATGCTATAATAAGACCGTTTTCATGACATTTTTTAACATCAAAAAAATTTTACGTTTTCATCGAAAAATTTCGACATACTATACTATGGCGTTTTTTTGTAAAATTTTACATTTCACGAAATGACTTTTGCTCACCATAGAATCGTTCTATATATTATAATACGAACGTTTTCATGGTTTTTTTCAACAACAAAAATATTTGACGTTTTCGTCGAAAAATTTCGACATACTATACTATGGCGTTTTTTTTGTAAAACTTTACAACATTTCACGAAATGACTTTTGCTCACCATGGAATCATTTTATATGCTATAATACGACCGTTTTCATGGTTTTTTTCAACATCAAAAACATTTGACGTTTTCGTCGAAAAATTTCGACATGCTATACTATGGCGTTTTTTTGTAAAATTTTACATTTCACTAAATGACTTTTGCTCACCATAGAATCATTCTACATGCTATAATACGACCGTTTTCATGGTTTTTTTCAACATCAAAAACATTTGACGTTTTCGTCACAAAATTTCGACATATGGCGTTTTTTTTGTAAAATTTTACAACATTTCACGAAATGACTTTTGCTAACCATGGAATCATTTTATATGCTATAATAAGACCGTTTTCATGTTTTTTTTCAACATCATAAACATTTGACGTTTTCGTCGAAAAATTTCGACATACTATACTATGGCGTTTTTTTGTAAAATTTTACATTTCACTAAATGACTTTTGCTCACCATAGAATCATTCTACATGCTATAATACGACCGTTTTCATGGTTTTTTTCAACATCAAAAAATTTGACGTTTTCGTCGAAAAATTTCGACATACTATACTATGGCGTTTTTTTTGTAAAATTTTACATTTCACTAAATGACTTTTGCTCACCATAGAATCATTCTACATGCTATAATACGACCGTTTTCATGGTTTTTTTCAACATCAAAAATATTTGACGTTTTCGTCGAAAAATTTCGACATACTGTAGGATGGCGTTTTTTTTGTAAAATTTTACAACACTTCACGAAATGACTTTTGCTCACCATAGAATCATTCTACATGCTATAATCCGACCGTTTTAATGTTTTTTTTCAACATCAAAAACATTTGACGTTTTCCTCGAAAAATTTCGACATACTGTACTATGGCGTTTTTTTTGTAAAATTTTACATTTCACAAAATGACTTTTGGTCACAACATCAAAAACATTTGTCATTTTCGTCGAAAAATTTGGCATTTTTTTTGAAAATTTTACAACATTAAACGAAATTACTTTTGCTCACCATAGAATCATTCTACATGCTATAATAAGACCGTTTTCATGACATTTTTTAACATCAAAAAAATTTTACGTTTTCATCGAAAAATTTCGACATACTATACTATGGCGTTTTTTTGTAAAATTTTACATTTCACGAAATGACTTTTGCTCACCATAGAATCGTTCTATATATTATAATACGAACGTTTTCATGGTTTTTTTCAACAACAAAAATATTTTACGTTTTCGTCGAAAAATTTCGACATACTATACTATGGCGTTTTTTTTGTAAAACTTTACAACATTTCACGAAATGACTTTTGCTCACCATGGAATCATTTTATATGCTATAATACGACCGTTTTCATGGTTTTTTTCAACATCATAAACATTTGACGTTTTCGTCGAAAAATTTCGACATGCTATACTATGGGGTTTTTTTGTAAAATTTTACATTTCACTAAATGACTTTTGCTCACCATAGAATCATTCTACATGCTATAATACGACCGTTTTCATGGTTTTTTTCAACATCAAAAACATTTGACGTTTTCGTCGACAAAATTTCGACATACTATACTATGGCGTTTTTTTTGTAAAATTTTACAACATTTCACGAAATGACTTTTGCTCACCATAGAATCATTTTATATGCTATAATAAGACCGTTTTCATGTTTTTTTCAACATCATAAACATTTGACGTTTTCGTCGAAAAATTTCGACATACTATACTATGGCGTTTTTTTGTAAAATTTTACATTTCACTAAATGACTTTTGCTCACCATAGAATCATTCTACATGCTATAATACGACCGTTTTCATGGTTTTTTTCAACATCAAAAAATTTGACGTTTTCGTCGAAAAATTTCGACATACTATACTATGGCGTTTTTTTTGTAAAATTTTACAACATTTCACAAAATGACTTTTGCTCACCATAGAATCATTCTACATGCTATAATACGACCGTTTTCATGGTTTTTTTCAACATCAAAAAAATTTGACGTTTTCGTCGAAAAATTTCGACATACTATACTATGGCGTTTTTTTTTTTTTGTAAAATTTTACAACGTTTCACAAAATGGCTTTTGCTCACCATAGAATCATTCTACATGCTATAATCCGACCGTTTTCATGGTTTTTTTCAACATCAAAAACATTTGACGTTTTCGTCGCAAAAATTTCGACATACTATACTATGGCGTTTTTTTTGTAAAATTTTACAACATTTCACGAAATGACTTTTGCTCACCATGGAATCATTCTACATGCTATAATACGACCGTTTTCATGTTTTTTTTCAACATCAAAAACATTTGACGTTTTCGTTGAAAAATTTCGACATACTATACTATGGCGTTTTTTTGTAAAATTTTACATTTCACTAAATGACTTTTGCTCACCATAGAATCATTCTACATAATATAATACCACCGTTTTCATGTTTTTTTTCAACATCAAAAACATTTGACGTTTTCGTCAAAAAATTTCGACATACTATACTATGGCGTTTTTTTGTAAAATTTTACAACATTTCACAAAATGACTTTTGCTCACAACATCAAAAACATTTGTCATTTTCGTCGAAAAATTTGGCATTTTTTTTGCAAAATTTTACAACATTAAACGAAATTACTTTTGCTCACCATAGGATCATTCTACATGCTATAATAAGACCGTTTTCAAGACATTTTTTAACATCAAAAAAATTTTACGTTTTCATCGAAAAATTTCGACATACTATACTATGGCGTTTTTTTGTAAAATTTTACAACATTAACGAAATGACTTTTGCTCACCATAGAATCATTCTACATGCTATAATACGACCATTTTCATGGTTTTTTTCAATATCAAAAAATTTGACGTTTTCGTCGAAAAATTTCGACATACTATACTATGGCGTTTTTTTGTAAAATTTTACATTTTACTAAATGACTTTTGCTCACCATAGAATCATTCTACATGCTATAATACGACCGTTTTCATGGTTTTTTTCAAAATCAAAAAATTTGACGTTTTCGTCGAAAAATTTCGACATAGTATACTATGGCGTTTTTTTGTAAAATTTTACATTTCACTAAATGACTTTTGCTCACCATCGAATCATTTTATATTCTGTAATAAGACCGTTTTCATGTTTTTTTTCAACATCATAAACATTTGACGTTTTCGTCGAAAAATTTCGATATACTATACTATGGCGTTTTTTTGTAAAATTTTACATTTCACGAAATGACTTTTGCTCACCATAGAATCGTTCTACATATTATAATACGAACGTTTTCATGGTTTTTTTCAACAACAAAAATATTTTACGTTTTCGTCGAAAAATTTCGACATACTATACTATGGCGTTTTTTTTGTAAAACTTTACAACATTTCACGAAATGACTTTTGCTCACCATGGTATCATTTTATATGCTATAACACGACCGTTTTCATGGTTTTTTTCAACATCATAAACATTTGACGTTTTCGTCGAAAAATTTCGACATACTATACTATGGCGTTTTTTTGTAAAATTTTACATTTCACTAAATGACTTTTGCTCACCATAGAATCATTCTACATGCTATAATACGACCATTTTCATGGTTTTTTTCAACATCAAAAAATTTGACGTTTTTCTCGAAAAATTTCGACATACTATACTATGGCGTTTTTTTTTTTTTTTTTAAGTTTACAACATTTCACAAAATGGCTTTTGCTCACCATATAATCATTCTATATGCTATTATCCGACCGTTTTCATGGTTTTTTTCAACATCAAAAACATTTGACGTTTTCGTCGAAAAATTTCGACATACTATACGATGGCGTTTTTTTTTGTAAAATTTTACAACATTTCACGAAATGACTTTTGCTCACCATGGAATCATTCTACATGCTATAATACGACCGTTTTCATGTTTTTTTTCAATATCAAAAACATTTGACGTTTTCGTTGAAAAATTTCGACATACTATACTATGGCGTTTTTTTAGTAAAATTTTCCAACATTAAACGAAATGACTTTTGCTCACCATGGAATCATTCTACATGCTATAATCCGACCATTTTCATGTTTTTTTTCAACATCAAAAACATTTGACGTTTTCGTCACAAAATTTCGACATATGGCGTTTTTTTTGTAAAATTTTACAACATTACACGAAATGACTTTTGCTCACCATGGAATCATTTTATATGCTATAATAAGACCGTTTTCATGTTTTTTTTCAACATCATAAACATTTGACGTTTTCGTCGAAAAATTTCGACATACTATACTATGGCGTTTTTTTGTAAAATTTTACATTTCACTAAATGACTTTTGGTCACCATAGAATCATTCTACATGTTATAATACGACCGTTTTCATGGTTTTTTTCAACATCAAAAAATTTGACGTTTTCGTCGAAAAATTTCGACATACTATACTATGGCGTTTTTTTGTAAAATTTTACATTTCACTAAATGACTTTTGCTCACCATAGAATCATTCTACATATTATAATACGACCGTTTTCATGGTTTTTTTCAGTAACAAAAAATTTTGACGTTTTCGTCGAAAAATTTCGACATACTATACTATGGTGTTTTTTTTTTTTTTTTTAAGTTTACAACATTTCACAAAATGGCTTTTGCTCACCATAGAATCATTCTACATGCTATAATCCGACCGTTTTCATGTTTTTTTTCAATATCAAAAACATTTGACGTTTTCGTCAAAAAATTTCGACATACTATACTATGGCGTTTTTTTTGTAAAATTTTACAACATTTCACGAAATGACTTTTGCTCACCATAGAATCATTCTACATGCTATAATACGACCGTTTTCATGGTTTTTTTCAACATCAAAAAATTTGATGTTTTCGTCGAAAAATTTCGACATACTATACTATGGCGTTTTTTTGTAAAATTTTACATTTTACTAAATGACTTTTGCTCACCATAGAATCATTCTACATGCTATAATACGACTGTTTTCATGTTTTTTTACAACATCAAAAATATTTTACCTTTCTGTCGAAAAATTTCGACATACTATACTATGGCGTTTTTTTGTAAAATTTTACATTTCACTAAATGACTTTTGCTCACCATAGAATCATTCTACATAATATAATACCACCCTTTTCATGTTTTTTTTTCGACAACAAAAAATTTTGACGTTTTCGTCGAAAAATTTCGACATACTATACTATGGCGTTTTTTTGTAAAATTTTACATTTTACTAAATGACTTTTGCTCACCATAGAATCATTCTACATGCTATAATATGACTGTTTTCATGTTTTTTTTCAACATCAAAAATATTTTACCTTTCTGTCGAAAAATTTCGACATACTATACTATGGCGTTTTTTTGTAAAATTTTACATTTCACTAAATGACTTTTGCTCACCATAGAATCATTCTACATAATATAATACCACCGTTTTCATGTTTTTTTTTCAACAACAAAAAATTTTGACGTTTTCGTCGAAAAATTTCGACATACTATACTATGGCGTTTTTTAGTAAAATTTTCCAACATTAAACGAAATGACTTTTGCTCACCATAGAGTCATTCTACATGCTATAATCCGACCATTTTCATGTTTTTTTTCAACATCAAAAACATTTGACGTTTTCGTCGAAAAATTTCGACATACTACACTATGGCGTTTTTTTGTAAAACTTTACAACATTTCACGAAATGACTTTTGCTCACCATAGAATCATTCTACATATTATAATACCACCGTTTTCATGGTTTTTTTCAACAACAAAAATATTTTACGTTTTCGTCGAAAAATTTCGACATACTATACTATGGCGTTATTTTTGTAAAATTTTACAACATTTCACGAAATGACTTTTGCTCACCATGGAATCGTTCTACATGCTATAATACGACCGTTTTCATGTTTTTTTCAACATCAAAAATATTTGACGTTTTCGTCGAAAAATTTCGACATACTGTACTATGGCGTTTTTTTTGTAAAATTTTACATTTCACAAAATGACTTTTGGTCACAACATCAAAACATATGTCATTTTCGTCGAAAAATTTGGCATTCTTTTTGAAAATTTTACAACATTAAACGAAATTACTTTTGCTCACCATAGAATCATTCTACATGCTATAATAAGACCGTTTTCATGACATTTTTTGACATCAAAAAAATTTTTACGTTTTCATCGAAAAATTTCGACATACTATACTATGGCGTTTTTTTTGTAAAATTTTACATTTCACTAAATGACTTTTGCTCACCATAGAATCGTTCTACATATTATAACACGAACGTTTTCATGGTTTTTTTCAACAACAAAAATATTTTACGTTTTCGTCGAAAAATTTCGACATACTATACTATAGCGTTTTTTTTTGTAAAACTTTACAACATTTCACGAAATGACTTTTGCTCACCATGGTATCATTTTATATGCTATAACACGACCGTTTTCATGGTTTTTTTCAACATCATAAACATTTGACGTTTTCGTCGAAAAATTTCGACATGCTATACTATGGCGTTTTTTTGTAAAATTTTACAACATTAACGAAATGACTTTTGCTCACCATAGAATCATTCTACATGCTATAATACGACCGTTTTCATGGTTTTTTTCAAAATCAAAAAATTTGACGTTTTCGTCGAAAAATTTCGACATAGTATACTATGGCGTTTTTTTGTAAAATTTTACATTTCACTAAATGACTTTTGCTCACCATAGAATCATTCTACATGCTATAATACGACCGTTTTCATGGTTTTTTTCAACATCAAAAACATTTGACGTTTTCGTCACAAAATTTCAACATATGGCGTTTTTTTTGTAAAATTTTACAACATTTCACGAAATGACTTTTGCTCACCATGGAATCATTTTATATTCTATAATAAGACCGTTTTCATGTTTTTTTTCAACATCATAAACATTTGACGTTTTCGTCGAAAAATTTCGACATACTATACTATGGCGTTTTTTTGTAAAACTTTACAACATTTCACGAAATGACTTTTGCTCACCATGGTATCATTTTATATGCTATAACACGACCGTTTTCATGGTTTTTTTCAACATCATAAACATTTGACGTTTTCGTCGAAAAATTTCGACATACTATACTATGGCGTTTTTTTGTAAAATTTTACATTTCACTAAATGACTTTTGCTCACCATAGAATCATTCTACATGCTATAATACGACCGTTTTCATGGTTTTTTTCAACATCAAAAAATTTGACGTTTTCGTCACAAAATTTCGACATATGGCGTTTTTTTTTTGTAAAATTTTACAACATTTCACGAAATGACTTTTGCTCACCATCGAATCATTTTATATTCTGTAATAAGACCGTTTTCATGTTTTTTTTCAACATCATAAACATTTGACGTTTTCGTCGAAAAATTTCGATATACTATACTATGGCGTTTTTTTGTAAAATTTTACATTTCACGAAATGACTTTTGCTCACCATAGAATCGTTCTACATATTATAATACGAACGTTTTCATGGTTTTTTTCAACAACAAAAATATTTTACGTTTTCGTCGAAAAATTTCGACATACTATACTATGGCGTTTTTTTTGTAAAACTTTACAACATTTCACGAAAGATTTAAGAATAAAAAAAAGAAGAGACCAAAAAATTTTGACGTTTTCGTCGAAAAATTTCGACATACTATACTATGGTGTTTTTTTTTTTTTTTTTTAAGTTTACAACATTTCACAAAATGGCTTTTGCTCACCATAGAATCATTCTACATGCTATAATCCGACCGTTTTCATGTTTTTTTTCAATATCAAAAACATTTGACGTTTTCGTCAAAAAATTTCGACATACTATACTATGGCGTTTTTTTTGTAAAATTTTACAACATTTCACGAAATGACTTTTGCTCACCATAGAATCATTCTACATGCTATAATACGACCGTTTTCATGGTTTTTTTCAACATCAAAAAATTTGATGTTTTCGTCGAAAAATTTCGACATACTATACTATGGCGTTTTTTTGTAAAATTTTACATTTTACTAAATGACTTTTGCTCACCATAGAATCATTCTACATGCTATAATACGACTGTTTTCATGTTTTTTTACAACATCAAAAATATTTTACCTTTCTGTCGAAAAATTTCGACATACTATACTATGGCGTTTTTTTGTAAAATTTTACATTTCACTAAATGACTTTTGCTCACCATAGAATCATTCTACATAATATAATACCACCCTTTTCATGTTTTTTTTTCGACAACAAAAAATTTTGACGTTTTCGTCGAAAAATTTCGACATACTATACTATGGCGTTTTTTAGTAAAATTTTCCAACATTAAACGAAATGACTTTTGCTCACCATAGAGTCATTCTACATGCTATAATCCGACCATTTTCATGTTTTTTTTTCAACATCAAAAACATTTGACGTTTTCGTCGAAAAATTTCGACATACTACACTATGGCGTTTTTTTGTAAAACTTTACAACATTTCACGAAATGACTTTTGCTCACCATAGAATCATTCTACATATTATAATACCACCGTTTTCATGGTTTTTTTCAACAACAAAAATATTTTACGTTTTCGTCGAAAAATTTCGACATACTATACTATGGCGTTATTTTTGTAAAATTTTACAACATTTCACGAAATGACTTTTGCTCACCATGGAATCGTTCTACATGCTATAATACGACCGTTTTCATGTTTTTTTCAACATCAAAAATATTTGACGTTTTCGTCGAAAAATTTCGACATACTGTACTATGGCGTTTTTTTTGTAAAATTTTACATTTCACAAAATGACTTTTGGTCACAACATCAAAACATATGTCATTTTCGTCGAAAAATTTGGCATTCTTTTTGAAAATTTTACAACATTAAACGAAATTACTTTTGCTCACCATAGAATCATTCTACATGCTATAATAAGACCGTTTTCATGACATTTTTTGACATCAAAAAAATTTTACGTTTTCATCGAAAAATTTCGACATACTATACTATGGCGTTTTTTTGTAAAATTTTACATTTCACTAAATGACTTTTGCTCACCATAGAATCGTTCTACATATTATAACACGAACGTTTTCATGGTTTTTTTCAACAACAAAAATATTTTACGTTTTCGTCGAAAAATTTCGACATACTATACTATAGCGTTTTTTTTGTAAAACTTTACAACATTTAACGAAATGACTTTTGCTCACCATAGAATCATTCTACATGCTATAATACGACCGTTTTCATGGTTTTTTTCAAAATCAAAAAATTTGACGTTTTCGTCGAAAAATTTCGACATAGTATACTATGGCGTTTTTTTGTAAAATTTTACATTTCACTAAATGACTTTTGCTCACCATAGAATCATTCTACATGCTATAATACGACCGTTTTCATGGTTTTTTTCAACATCAAAAACATTTGACGTTTTCGTCACAAAATTTCAACATATGGCGTTTTTTTTGTAAAATTTTACAACATTTCACGAAATGACTTTTGCTCACCATGGAATCATTTTATATTCTATAATAAGACCGTTTTCATGTTTTTTTTTCAACATCATAAACATTTGACGTTTTCGTCGAAAAATTTCGACATACTATACTATGGCGTTTTTTTGTAAAACTTTACAACATTTCACGAAATGACTTTTGCTCACCATGGTATCATTTTATATGCTATAACACGACCGTTTTCATGGTTTTTTTCAACATCATAAACATTTGACGTTTTCGACGAAAAATTTCGACATACTATACTATGGCGTTTTTTTGTAAAATTTTACATTTCACTAAATGACTTTTGCTCACCATAGAATCATTCTACATGCTATAATACGACCGTTTTCATGGTTTTTTTCAACATCAAAAAATTTGACGTTTTCGTCGAAAAATTTCGACATACTATACTATGGCGTTTTTTTTTGTAAAACTTTACAACATTTCACGAAATGACTTTTGCTCACCATGGTATCATTTTATATGCTATAACACGACCGTTTTCATGGTTTTTTTCAACATCATAAACATTTGACGTTTTCGTCGAAAAATTTCGACATGCTATACTATGGCGTTTTTTTGTAAAATTTTACAACATTAACGAAATGACTTTTGCTCACCATAGAATCATTCTACATGCTATAATACGACCGTTTTCATGGTTTTTTTCAAAATCAAAAAATTTGACGTTTTCGTCGAAAAATTTCGACATAGTATACTATGGCGTTTTTTTGTAAAATTTTACAACATTTCACAAAATGACTTTTGCTTGCAACATCAAAAACATTTGTCATTTTCGTCGAAAAATTTGGCATTTTTTTTGCAAAATTTTACAACATTAAACGAAATTACTTTTGCTCACCATAGGACCATTCTACATGCTATAATAAGACCGTTTTCAAGACATTTTTTAACATCAAAAAAATTTTCCGTTTTCATCGAAAAATTTCGACATACTATACTATGGCGTTTTTTTGTAAAATTTTACATTTCACAAAATGACTTTTGCTCACCATAGAATCGTTCTACACATTATAATACGAACGTTTTCGTGGTTTTTTTTCAACAACAAAAATATTTTACGTTTTCGTCGAAAAATTTCGACATACTATACTATGTCGTTTTTTTTGTAAAACTTTACAACATTTCACGAAATGACTTTTGCTCACCATGGTATCATTTTATATGCTATAATACGACCGTTTTCATGGTTTTTTTCAACATCATAAACATTTGACGTTTTCGTCGAGAAATTTCGACATGCTATACTATGGCGTTTTTTTGTAAAATTTTACAACATTAACGAAATGACTTTTGCTCACCATAGAATCATTCTACATGCTATAATACTACCGTTTTCATGGTTTTTTTCAACATCAAAAATATTTGACGTTTTCGTCGAAAAATTTCGACATACTATACTATGGCGTTTTTTTTGCAAAATTTTACAACAATTCACAAAATGGCTTTTGCTCACCATAGAATCATTCTACATGCTATAATAAGACCGTTTTCATTTTTTTTTTCAACATCATAAACATTTGACATTTTCTTCGAAAAATTTCGACATACTATACTATGGCGTTTTTTTTTGTAAAATTTTACAACATTTCACGAAATGACTTTTGCTCACCATAGAATCATTCTACATACTATAATACGACTGTTTTCATGTTTTTTTTTTAACATCAAAAATATTTTACCTTTCTGTCGAAAAATTTCGACATACTATACTATGGCGTTTTTTTTTGTAAAATTTTACAACATTTCACGAAATGACTTTTGCTCACCATAGAATCATTCTACATGCTATAATATGACCGTTTTCATGGTTTTTTTCAACATCAAATAATTTGACGTTTTTGTCGAAAAATTTCGACATACTATACTATGGCGTTTTTTTGTAAAATTTTACATTTCACTAAATGACTTTTGCTCACCATAGAATCATTCTACATGCTATAAGCCAACCGTTTTCATGTTTTTTTTCAACATCAAAAACATTTGACGTTTTCGTCGAAAAATTTGGCATTTTTTTTGTAAAATTTTCCAACATTAAACGAAATGACTTTTGCTCACCATAGAATCATTCCACATGCTATAATACTTCCATTTTCATGGTTTTTTTCAACATCAACAACATTTGACGTTTTCGTCGAAAAATTTCGACATACGGCATATGGCGTTTTTTTGTAAAATTTTACATTTCACTAAATGACTTTTGCTCACCATAGAATCATTCTACATGCTATAATCCGACCGTTTTCATGTTTTTTTTTCAACATCAAAAACATTTGACGTTTTCGTCGAAAAATTTCGACATACTATACTATGGCGTTTTTTTGTAAAATTTTACAACATTTCACGAAATGACTTTTGCTCACCATGGAATGATTTTATATGCTATAATAAGACCGTCTTCATTTTTTTTTTTAACATCAAAAATATTTTACCTTTCTGTCGAAAAATTTCGACATACTATACTATGGCGTTTTTTTTTGTAAAATTTTACAACATTTCACGAAATGACTTTTGCTCACCATAGAATCATTCTACATGCTATAATACGACTGTTTTCATGTTTTTTTTCAACATCAAAGATATTTTACCTTTCTGTCGAAAAATTTCGACATACTCTACTATGGCGTTTTTTTGTAAAATTTTACATTTCACTAAATGGCTTTTGCTCACCATAGAATCATTCTACATGCTATAATCCGACCGTTTTCATGTTTTTTTTCAACATCAAAAACATTTGACGTTTTCGTCGAAAAATTTCGACATACTATACTATGGCGTTTTTTTTTGTAAAATTTTACAACATTTCACGAAATGACTTTTGCTCACCATAGAATCATTCTACATACTATAATACGACTGTTTTCATGTTTTTTTTTTAACATCAAAAATATTTTACCTTTCTGTCGAAAAATTTTGACATACTATACTATGGCGTTTTTTAGTAAAATTTTCCAACATTAAACGAAATGACTTTTGCTCACCATAGAATCATTCTACATGCTATAATCCGACCATTTTCATGGTTTTTTTCAACATCAAAAATATTTGACGTTTTCGTCGAAAAATTTCGACATACTATACTATGGCGTTTTTTTGTAAAACTTTACAACATTTCACGAAATGACTTTTGCTCACCATGGAATCATTTTATATGCTATAATACGACCGTTTTCATTTTTTTTTTTCAACATCATAAACATTTGACATTTTCTTCGAAAAATTTCGACATACTATACTATGGCGTTTTTTTTTGTAAAATTTTACAACATTTCACGAAATGACTTTTGCTCACCATAGAATCATTCTACATACTATAATAAAACTGTTTTCATGTTTTTCTTTTAACATCAAAAATATTTTACCTTTCTGTCGAAAAATTTCGACATACTATACTATGGCGTTTTTTTTTGTAAAATTTTACAACATTTCACGAAATGACTTTTGCTCACCATAAAATCATTTTATATGCTATAATAAGACCGTTTTCATTTTTTTTTTTCAACATCATAAACATTTGACATTTTCTTCGAAAAATTTCGACATACTATACTATGGCGTTTTTTTTTGTAAAATTTTACAACATTTCACGAAATGACTTTTGCTCACCATAGAATCATTCTACATACTATAATACGACTGTTTTCATGTTTTTTTTTTAACATCAAAAATATTTTACCTTTCTGTCGAAAAATTTTGACATACTATACTATGGCGTTTTTTAGTAAAATTTTCCAACATTAAACGAAATGACTTTTGCTCACCATAGAATCATTCTACATGCTATAATCCGACCATTTTCATGTTTTTTTTCAACATCAAAAATATTTGACGTTTTCGTCGAAAAATTTCGACATACTATACTATGGCGTTTTTTTGTAAAACTTTACAACATTTCACAAAATGACTTTTGCTCACAACATCAAAAACATTTGTCATTTTCGTCGAAAAATTTGGCATTTTTTTTGCAAAATTTTACAACATTAAAGGAAATTACTTTTGCTCACCATAGAATATTTCTACATGCTATAATAAGACCGTTTTCATGATATTTTTTAACATCAAAAAAATTTTACGTTTTCAACGAAAAATTTCGAAATACTATACTATGGCGTTTTTTTTGTAAAACTTTACAACATTTCACGAAATGACTTTTGCTCGCCATGGAATCATTTTATATGCTATAATAAGACCAATTTCATTTTTTTTTCAACATCATAAACATTTGACGTTTTCGTCGAAAAATTTCGACATACTATACTATGGCGTTTTTTTGTAAAATTTTACATTTCACTAAATGACTTTTGCTCACCATAGAATCATTCTACATGCTATAATACGACCGTTTTCATGGTTTTTTTCAACATCAAAAACATTTGACGTTTTCGTCACAAAATTTCGACATATGGCGTTTTTTTTGTAAAATTTTACAACATTTCACGAAATGACTTTTGCTCACCATGGAATCATTTTATATGCTATAATAAGACCGTTTTCATGTTTTTTTTTCAACATCATAAACATTTGACGTTTTCGTCGAAAAATTTCGACATACTATACTATGGCGTTTTTTTGTAAAATTTTACATTTCACTAAATGACTTTTGCTCACCATAGAATCATTCTACATGCTATAATACGACCGTTTTCATGGTTTTTTTCAACATCAAAAAATTTGACGTTTTCGTCGAAAAATTTCGACATACTATACTATGGCGTTTTTTTTTGTAAAATTTTCCAACATTTCACGAAATGACTTTTGCTCACCATGGAATAATTTTATATTCTATAATACCACTGTTTTCATGTTTTTTTTTCAACATCAAAAATATTTTACCTTTCTGTCGAACAATTTCGACATACTATACTATGGCGTTTTTTTGTAAAATTTTACAACATTTCACAAAATGACTTTTGCTCACAACATCAAAAACATTTGTCATTTTCGTCGAAAAATTTGGCATTTTTTTTTCAAAATTTTACAACATTAAAGGAAATTACTTTTGCTCACCAAAGAATCATTCTACATGCTATAATAAGACCGTTTTCATGATATTTTTTAACATCAAAAAAATTTTACGTTTTCATCGAAAAATTTCGAAATACTATACTATGGCGTTTTTTTTGTAAAACTTTACAACATTTCACGAAATGACTTTTGCTCGCCATGGAATCATTTTATATGCTATAATAAGACCAATTTCATTTTTTTTTCAACATCATAAACATTTGACGTTTTCGTCGAAAAATTTCGACATACTATACTATGGCGTTTTTTTGTAAAATTTTACATTTTACTAAATGACTTTTGCTCACCATAGAATCATTCTACATGCTATAATACGACCGTTTTCATGGTTTTTTTCAACATCAAAAAATTTGATGTTTTCGTCGAAAAATTTCGACATACTATACTATGGCGTTTTTTTGTAAAATTTTACATTTTACTAAATGACTTTTGCTCACCATAGAATCATTCTACATGCTATAATACGACTGTTTTCATGTTTTTTTTCAACATCAAAAATATTTTACCTTTCTGTCGAAAAATTTCGACATACTATACTATGGCGTTTTTTTGTAAAATTTTACAACATTTCACGAAATGACTTTTGCTCACCATGGAATCATTTTATATGCTATAATAAGACCGTTTTCATGTTTTTTTTTTCAACATCATAAACATTTGACGTTTTCGTCGAAAAATTTCGACATACTATACTATGGCGTTTTTTTGTAAAATTTTACAACATTTCACTAAATGACTTTTGCTCACCATAGAATCATTCTACATATTATAATACGACCGTTTTCATGGTTTTTTTCAATAACAAAAAATTTTGACATTTTCGTCGAAAAATTTCGACATACTATACTATGGCGTTTTTTTTTTTTTTTTTAAGTTTACAACATTTCACAAAATGGCTTTTGCTCACCATAGAATCATTCTACATGCTATTATCCGACCGTTTTCATGGTTTTTTTCAACATCAAAAACATTTGACGTTTTCGTCGCAAAATTTCGACATACTATACTATGGCGTTTTTTTTGTAAAATTTTACATTTCATGAAATGACTTTTGCTCACCATGGAATCATTCTACATGCTATAATTCGACCGTTTTCATGTTTTTTTTCAACATCAAAAACATTTGACGTTTTCGTTGAAAAATTTCGACATACTATACTATGGCGTTTTTTTTGTAAAATTTTACAACATTTCACGAAATGACTTTTGCTCACCATGGAATCATTTTATATGCTATAATAAGACCGTTTTCATGTTTTTTTTCAACATCATAAACATTTGACGTTTTCGTCGAAAAATTTCGACATACTATACTATAGCGTTTTTTTGTAAAATTTTACATTTCACTAAATGACTTTTGGTCACCATAGAATCATTCTACATGCTATAATACGACCGTTTTCATGGTTTTTTTCTACATCAAAAAAATTTGACGTTTTCGTCGAAAAATTTCGACATACTATACTATGGCGTTTTTTTGTAAAATTTTACATTTCACTAAATGACTTTTGCTCACCATAGAATCATTCTACATATTATAATACGACCGTTTTCATGGTTTTTTTCAATAACAAAAAATTTTGACGTTTTCGTCGAAAAATTTCGACATACTATACTATGGTGTTTTTTTTTTTTTTTTTAAGTTTACAACATTTCACAAAATGGCTTTTGCTCACCATAGAATCATTCTACATGCTATAATCCGACCGTTTTCATGGTTTTTTTCAATATCAAAAACATTTGACGTTTTCGTCAAAAAATTTCGACATACTATACTATGGCGTTTTTTTTGTAAAATTTTACAACATTTCACGAAATGACTTTTGCTCACCATAGAATCATTCTACATGCTATAATACGACCGTTTTCATGTTTTTTTTCAACATCAAAAAATTTGATGTTTTCGTCGAAAAATTTCGACATACTATACTATGGCGTTTTTTTGTAAAATTTTACATTTTACTAAATGACTTTTGCTCACCATAGAATCATTCTACATGCTATAATACGACTGTTTTCATGTTTTTTTACAACATCAAAAATATTTTACCTTTCTGTCGAAAAATTTCGACATACTATACTATGGCGTTTTTTTGTAAAATTTTACATTTCACTAAATGACTTTTGCTCACCATAGAATCATTCTACATAATATAATACCACCCGTTTTCATGTTTTTTTTTCGACAACAAAAAAATTTTGACGTTTTCGTCGAAAAATTTCGACATACTATACTATGGCGTTTTTTTGTAAAATTTTACATTTTACTAAATGACTTTTGCTCACCATAGAATCATTCTACATGCTATAATATGACTGTTTTCATGTTTTTTTTCAACATCAAAAATATTTTACCTTTCTGTCGAAAAATTTCGACATACTATACTATGGCGTTTTTTTGTAAAATTTTACATTTCACTAAATGACTTTTGCTCACCATAGAATCATTCTACATAATATAATACCACCGTTTTCATGTTTTTTTTTTCAACAACAAAAAATTTTGACGTTTTCGTCGAAAAATTTCGACATACTATACTATGGCGTTTTTTAGTAAAATTTTCCAACATTAAACGAAATGACTTTTGCTCACCATAGAGTCATTCTACATGCTATAATCCGACCATTTTCATGTTTTTTTTCAACATCAAAAACATTTGACGTTTTCGTCGAAAAATTTCGACATACTATACTATGGCGTTTTTTTGTAAAACTTTACAACATTTCACGAAATGACTTTTGCTCACCATAGAATCATTCTACATATTATAATACCACCGTTTTCATGGTTTTTTTCAACAACAAAAATATTTGACGTTTTCGTCGAAAAATTTCGACATACTATACTATGGCGTTATTTTTGTAAAATTTTACAACATTTCACGAAATGACTTTTGCTCACCATGGAATCATTCTACATGCTATAATACGACCGTTTTCATGTTTTTTTCAACATCAAAAATATTTGACGTTTTCGTCGAAAAATTTCGACATACTGTACTATGGCGTTTTTTTTGTAAAATTTTACATTTCACAAAATGACTTTTGGTCACAACATCAAAAACATTTGTCATTTTCGTCGAAAAATTTGGCATTCTTTTTGAAAATTTTACAACATTAAACGAAATTACTTTTGCTCACCATAGAATCATTCTACATGCTATAATAAGACCGTTTTCATGACATTTTTTGACATCAAAAAAATTTTACGTTTTCATCGAAAAATTTCGACATACTATACTATGGCGTTTTTTTGTAAAATTTTACATTTCACTAAATGACTTTTGCTCACCATAGAATCGTTCTACATATTATAATACGAACGTTTTCATGGTTTTTTTCAACAACAAAAATATTTTACGTTTTCGTCGAAAAATTTCGACATACTATACTATGGCGTTTTTTTTGTAAAACTTTACAACATTTCACGAAATGACTTTTGCTCACCATGGTATCATTTTATATGCTATAACACGACCGTTTTCATGGTTTTTTTCAACATCATAAACATTTGACGTTTTCGTCGAAAAATTTCGACATGCTATACTATGGCGTTTTTTTGTAAAATTTTACAACATTAACGAAATGACTTTTGCTCACCATAGAATCATTCTACATGCTATAATACGACCATTTTCATGGTTTTTTTCAAAATCAAAGAATTTGACGTTTTCGTCGAAAAATTTCGACATAGTATACTATGGCGTTTTTTTGTAAAATTTTACATTTCACTAAATGACTTTTGCTCACCATAGAATCATTCTACATGCTATAATACGACCGTTTTCATGGTTTTTTTCAACATCAAAAACATTTGACGTTTTCGTCACAAAATTTCAACATATGGCGTTTTTTTTGTAAAATTTTACAACATTTCACGAAATGACTTTTGCTCACCATGGAATCATTTTATATTCTATAATAAGACCGTTTTCATGTTTTTTTCAACATCATAAACATTTGACGTTTTCGTCGAAAAATTTCGACATACTATACTATGGCGTTTTTTTGTAAAATTTTACATTTCCCGAAATGACTTTTGCACACCATAGAATCGTTCTACATATTATAATACGAACGTTTTCATGGTTTTTTTCAACATCAAAAAATTTGACGTTTTCGTCGAAAAATTTCGACATACTATACTATGGCGTTTTTTTTGTAAAACTTTACAACATTTCACGAAATGACTTTTGCTCACCATGGTATCATTTTATATGCTATAACACGACCGTTTTCATGGTTTTTTTCAACATCATAAACATTTGACGTTTTCGTCGAAAAATTTCGACATGCTATACTATGGCGTTTTTTTGTAAAATTTTACAACATTAACGAAATGACTTTTGCTCACCATAGAATCATTCTACATGCTATAATACGACCGTTTTCATGGTTTTTTTCAAAATCAAAAAATTTGACGTTTTCGTCGAAAAATTTCGACATAGTATACTATGGCGTTTTTTTGTAAAATTTTACAACATTTCACAAAATGACTTTTGCTTGTAACATCAAAAACATTTGTCATTTTCGTCGAAAAATTTGGCATTTTTTTTGCAAAATTTTACAACATTAAACGAAATTACTTTTGCTCACCATAGGACCATTCTACATGCTATAATAAGACCGTTTTCAAGACATTTTTTAACATCAAAAAAATTTTACGTTTTCATCGAAAAATTTCGACATACTATACTATGGCGTTTTTTTGTAAAATTTTACATTTCACAAAATGACTTTTGCTCACCATAGAATCGTTCTACATATTATAATACGAACGTTTTCGTGGTTTTTTTCAACAACAAAAATATTTTACGTTTTCGTCGAAAAATTTCGACATACTATACTATGTCGTTTTTTTTGTAAAACTTTACAACATTTCACGAAATGACTTTTGCTCACCATGGTATCATTTTATATGCTATAATACCACTGTTTTCATGTTTTTTTTTCAACATCAAAAATATTTTACCTTTCTGTCGAACAATTTCGACATACTATACTATGGCGTTTTTTTGTAAAATTTTACAACATTTCACAAAATGACTTTTGCTCACAACATCAAAAACATTTGTCATTTTCGTCGAAAAATTTGGCATTTTTTTGCAAAATTTTACAACATTAAAGGAAATTACTTTTGCTCACCAAAGAATCATTCTACATGCTATAATAAGACCGTTTTCATGATATTTTTTAACATCAAAAAAATTTTACGTTTTCATCGAAAAATTTCGAAATACTATACTATGGCGTTTTTTTTGTAAAACTTTACAACATTTCACGAAATGACTTTTGCTCGCCATGGAATCATTTTATATGCTATAATAAGACCAATTTCATTTTTTTTTCAACATCATAAACATTTGACGTTTTCGTCGAAAAATTTCGACATACTATACTATGGCGTTTTTTTTGTAAAATTTTACATTTTACTAAATGACTTTTGCTCACCATAGAATCATTCTACATGCTATAATACGACTGTTTTCATGTTTTTTTTCAACATCAAAAATATTTTACCTTTCTGTCGAAAAATTTCGACATACTATACTATGGCGTTTTTTTTGTAAAATTTTACAACATTTCACGAAATGACTTTTGCTCACCATGGAATCATTTTATATGCTATAATAAGACCGTTTTCATGTTTTTTTTCAACATCATAAACATTTGACGTTTTCGTCGAAAAATTTCGACATACTATACTATGGCGTTTTTTTGTAAAATTTTACAACATTTCACGAAATGACTTTTGCTCACCATGGAATCGTTCTACATGCTATAATACGACCGTTTTCATGTTTTTTTCAACATCAAAAATATTTGACGTTTTCGTCGAAAAATTTCGACATACTGTACTATGGCGTTTTTTTTGTAAAATTTTACAACATTTCACAAAATGACTTTTGCTTGTAACATCAAAAACATTTGTCATTTTCGTCGAAAAATTTGGCATTTTTTTTGCAAAATTTTACAACATTAAACGAAATTACTTTTGCTCACCATAGGACCATTCTACATGCTATAATAAGACCGTTTTCAAGACATTTTTTAACATCAAAAAAATTTTACGTTTTCATCGAAAAATTTCGACATACTATACTATGGCGTTTTTTTGTAAAATTTTACATTTCACAAAATGACTTTTGCTCACCATAGAATCGTTCTACATATTATAATACGAATGTTTTCGTGGTTTTTTTCAACAACAAAAATATTTTACGTTTTCGTCGAAAAATTTCGACATACTATACTATGGCGTTTTTTTGTAAAATTTTACAACATTAACGAAATGACTTTTGCTCACCATAGAATCATTCTACATGCTATAATACGACCGTTTTCATGGTTTTTTTCAACATCAAAAAATTTGACGTTTTCGTCGAAAAATTTCGACATACTATACTATGGCGTTTTTTTTTGTAAAATTTTCCAACATTTCACGAAATGACTTTTGCTCACCATGGAATAATTTTATATGCTATAATACCACTGTTTTCATGTTTTTTTTTCAACATCAAAAATATTTTACCTTTCTGTCGAACAATTTCGACATACTATACTATGGCGTTTTTTTTGTAAAATTTTACAACATTTCACAAAATGACTTTTGCTCACAACATCAAAAACATCTGTCATTTTCGTCGAAAAATTTGGCATTTTTTTTGCAAAATTTTACAACATTAAAGGAAATTACTTTTGCTCACCAAAGAATCATTCTACATGCTATAATAAGACCGTTTTCATGATATTTTTTAACATCAAAAAAATTTTACGTTTTCATCAAAAAATTTCGAAATACTATACTATGGCGTTTTTTTTGTAAAACTTTACAACATTTCACGAAATGACTTTTGCTCGCCATGGAATCATTTTATATGCTATAATAAGACCAATTTCATTTTTTTTTTCAACATCATAAACATTTGACGTTTTCGTCGAAAAAATTTCGACATACTATACTATGGCGTTTTTTTTGTAAAATTTTACATTTTACTAAATGACTTTTGCTCACCATAGAATCATTCTACATGCTATAATACGACTGTTTTCATGTTTTTTTTTCAACATCAAAAATATTTTACCTTTCTGTCGAAAGATTTCGACATACTATACTATGGCGTTTTTTTGTAAAATTTTACAACATTTCACGAAATGACTTTTGCTCACCATGGAATCATTTTATATGCTATAATAAGACCGTTTTCATGTTTTTTTTCAACATCATAAACATTTGACGTTTTCGTCGAAAAATTTCGACATACTATACTATGGCGTTTTTTTGTAAAATTTTACATTTCACTAAATGACTTTTGCTCACCATAGATTCATTCTACATGCTATAATACGACCGTTTTCATGGTTTTTTTCAACATCAAAAAATTTGACGTTTTCGTCGAAAAATTTCGACATACTATACTATGGCGTTTTTTTGTAAGATTTTACAACATTTCACTAAATGACTTTTGCTCACCATAGAATCATTCTACATATTATAATACGACCGTTTTCATGGTTTTTTTCAATAACAAAAAATTTTGACATTTTCGTCGAAAAATTTCGACATACTATACTATGGCGTTTTTTTTTTTTTTTTTTTTAAGTTTACAACATTTCACAAAATGGCTTTTGCTCACCATAGAATCATTCTACATGCTATTATCCGACCGTTTTCATGTTTTTTTTCAACATCAAAAACATTTGACGTTTTCGTCGCAAAATTTCGACATACTATACTATGGCGTTTTTTTTGTAAAATTTTACATTTCATGAAATGACTTTTGCTCACCATGGAATCATTCTACATGCTATAATACGACCGTTTTCATGTTTTTTTTCAACATCAAAAACATTTGACGTTTTCGTTGAAAAATTTCGACATACTATACTATGGCGTTTTTTTGAAAAATTTTACATTTCACAAAATGGCTTTTGCTCACCATAGAATCATTCTACATGCTATAATCCGACCGTTTTCATGGTTTTTTTCAACATCAAAAACATTTGACGTTTTCGTCGAAAAATTTCGACATACTATACTATGGCGTTTTTTTTGTAAAATTTTACATTTCACGAAATGACTTTTGCTCACCATAGATTCATTCTACATGCTATAATACGACCGTTTTCATGGTTTTTTTCAACATCAAAAAATTTGATGTTTTCGTCGAAAAATTTCGACATACTATACTATGGCGTTTTTTTGTAAAATTTTACATTTTACTAAATGACTTTTGCTCACCATAGAATCATTCTACATGCTATAATACGACTGTTTTCATGTTTTTTTTCAACATCAAAAATATTTTACCTTTCTGTCGAAAAATTTCGACATACTATACTATGGCGTTTTTTTGTAAAATTTTACATTTCACTAGATGACTTTTGCTCACCATAGAATCATTCAACATAATATAATACCACCGTTTTCATGTTTTTTTTTCAACATCAAAAACATTTGACGTTTTCGTCAAAAAATTTCGACATACTATACTATGGCGTTTTTTTTGTAAAATTTTACAACATTTCACGAAATGACTTTTGCTCACCATAGAATCATTCTACATGCTATAATCCGACCATTTTCATGTTTTTTTTCAACATCAAAAACATTTGACGTTTTCGTCGAAAAATTTCGACATACTATACTATGGCGTTTTTTTGTAAAATTTTACAACATTTCACAAAATGACCTTTGCTCACAACATCAAAAACATTTGTCATTTTCGTCGAAAAATTTGGCATTTTTTTTGCAAAATTTTACAACATTAAACGAAATGACTTTTGCTCACCATAGGATCATTCTACATGCTATAATACGACCGTTTTCAAGACATTTTTTAACATCAAAAAAATTTTACGTTTTCATCGAAAAATTTCGACATACTATACTATGGCGTTTTTTTGTAAAATTTTACAACATTAACGAAATGACTTTTGCTCACCATAGAATCATTCTACATGCTATAATACGACCGTTTTCATGGTTTTTTTCAATATCAAAAAATTTGACGTTTTCGTCGAAAAATTTCGACATACTACACTATGGCGTTTTTTTGTAAAATTTTACATTTCACTAAATGACTTTTGCTCACCATAGAATCATTCTACATGCTATAATACGACCGTTTTCATGGTTTTTTTCAACATCAAAAACATTTGACGTTTTCGTCACAAAATTTCGACATATGGCGTTTTTTTTGTAAAATTTTACAACATTTCACGAAATGACTTTTGCTCACCATGGAATCATTTTATATGCTATAATAAGACCGTTTTCATGTTTTTTTTCAACATCATAAACATTTGACGTTTTCGTCGAAAAATTTCGACATACTATACTATGGCGTTTTTTTGTAAAATTTTACATTTCACTAAATGACTTTTGCTCACCATAGAATCATTCTACATGCTATAATATGACCGTTTTCATGGTTTTTTTTCAACATCAAAAAATTTGACGTTTTCGTCGAAAAATTTCGACATACTATACTATGGCGTTTTTTTGTAAAATTTTACATTTCACTAAATGACTTTTGCTCACCATAGAATCATTCTACATATTATAATACGACCGTTTTCATGGTTTTTTTCAATAACAAAAAATTTTGACGTTTTCGTCGAAAAATTTCGACATACTATACTATGGCGTTTTTTTTTTTTTTAAGTTTACAACATTTCACAAAATGGCTTTTGCTCACCATAGAATCATTCTACATGCTATAATCCGACCGTTTTCATGGTTTTTTTCAACATCAAAAACATTTGACGTTTTCGTCGCAAAATTTCGACATACTATACTATGGCGTTTTTTTTGTAAAATTTTACATTTCACGAAATGACTTTTGCTCACCATAGATTCATTCTACATGCTATAATCCGACCATTTTCATGTTTTTTTTCAACATCAAAAACATTTGACGTTTTCGTCGAAAAATTTCGACATACTATACTATGGCGTTTTTTTGTAAAATTTTACAACATTTCACGAAATGACTTTTGCTCACCATAGAATCGTTCTACATATTATAATAAGACCATTTTCATGTTTTTTTTCAATAACAAAAACATTTGACGTTTTCATCGAAAAATTTCGACATGCTATACTATGTCGTTTTTTTGTAAAATTTTAAATTTCACGAAATGACTTTTGCTCACCACAGAATCATTCTACATATTATAATACCACCGTTTTCATGGTTTTTTTCAACAACAAAAATATTTTACGTTTTCGTCGAAAAATTTCAACATACTATACTATGGGGTTTTTTTGTAAAATTTTACATTTCACTAAATGACTTTTGCTCACCATAGAATCGTTCTACATATCATAATACGACCATTTTCATGTTTTTTTTCAACATCAAAAACATTTGACGTTTTCATCGCAAAATTTCGACATGCTATACTATGGCGTTATTTTTGTAAAATTTTACAACATTTCACGAAATGACTTTTGCTCACCATGGAATCATTCTACATGCTATAATACGACCGTTTTCATGTTTTTTTTCAACATCAAAAATATTTGACGTTTTCGTCGAAAAATTTCGACATACTGTAGTATGGCGTTTTTTTTGTAAAATTTTACAACATTTCACAAAATGGCTTTTGCTCACCATAGAATCATTCTACATGCTATAATCCGAACGTTTTAATGTTTTTTTTCAACATCAAAAACAATTGACGTTTTCCTCGAAAAATTTCGACATACTGTACTATGGCGTTTTTTTTGTAAAATTTTACATTTCACAAAATGACTTTTGGTCACAACATCAAAAACATTTGTCATTTTCGTCGAAAAATTTGGCATTTTTTTTGTAAAATTTTACATTTCACGAAATGACTTTTGCTCACCATAGAATCGTTCTATATATTATAATACGAACGTTTTCATGGTTTTTTTCAACAACAAAAATATTTTACGTTTTCGTCGAAAAATTTCGACATACTATACTATGGCGTTTTTTTTGTAAAACTTTACAACATTTCACGAAATGACTTTTGCTCACCATGGTATCATTTTATATGCTATAACACGACCGTTTTCATGGTTTTTTTCAACATCATAAACATTTGACGTTTTCGTCGAAAAATTTCGACATGCTATACTATGGCGTTTTTTTGTAAAATTTTACATTTCACTAAATGACTTTTGCTCACCATAGAATCATTCTACATGCTATAATACGACCGTTTTCATGGTTTTTTTCAACATCAAAAACATTTGACGTTTTCGTCACAAAATTTCGACATCCTATGGCGTTTTTTTTGTAAAATTTTACAACATTTCACGAAATGACTTTTGCTCACCATGGAATCATTTTATATGCTATAATAAGACCGTTTTCATGTTTTTTTTCAACATCATAAACATTTGACGTTTTCGTCGAAAAATTTCGACATACTATA
Organism: Pterois miles; assembly: GCA_947000775.1. Taxonomy (NCBI): domain Eukaryota; kingdom Metazoa; phylum Chordata; class Actinopteri; order Perciformes; family Scorpaenidae; genus Pterois; species Pterois miles. Next base: position 15,056,103 of record CAMQGK010000028.1, read on the forward strand.
CTATGGCGTTTTTTTGTAAAATTTTACATTTCACTAAATGACTTTTGCTCACCATAGAATCATTCTACATGCTATAATACGACCGTTTTCATGGTTTTTTTTCAAAATCAAAAAATTTGACGTTTTCGTCGAAAAATTTCGACATACTATACTATGGCGTTTTTTTGTAAAATTTTACAACATTTCACAAAATGACTTTTGCTTGTAACATCAAAAACATTTGTCATTTTCGTCGAAAAATTTGGCATTTTTTTTGCAAAATTTTACAACATTAAACGAAATTACTTTTGCTCACCATAGGACCATTCTACATGCTATAATAAGACCGTTTTCAAGACATTTTTTAACATCAAAAAAATTTTACGTTTTCATCGAAAAATTTCGACATACTATACTATGGCGTTTTTTTGTAAAATTTTACATTTCACAAAATGACTTTTGCTCACCATAGAATCGTTCTACATATTATAATACGAACGTTTTCGTGGTTTTTTTCAACAACAAAAATATTTTACGTTTTCGTCGAAAAATTTCGACATACTATACTATGGCGTTTTTTTTGTAAAACTTTACAACATTTCACGAAATGACTTTTGCTCACCATGGTATCATTTTATATGCTATAATACGACTGTTTTCATGTTTTTTTTTCAACATCAAAAATATTTTACCTTTCTGTCGAACAATTTCGACATACTATACTATGGCGTTTTTTTTGTAAAATTTTACAACATTTCACAAAATGACTTTTGCTTGTAACATCAAAAACATTTGTCATTTTCGTCGAAAAATTTGGCATTTTTTTTGAAAATTTTACAACATTAAACGAAATTACTTTTGCTCACCATAGAATCATTCTACATGCTATAATAAGACCGTTTTCATGACATTTTTTAACATCAAAAAAATTTTACGTTTTCATCGAAAAATTTCGACATACTATACTATGGCGTTTTTTTGTAAAATTTTACATTTCACGAAATGACTTTTGCTCACCATAGAATCGTTCTACATATTATAATACGAACGTTTTCATGGTTTTTTTCAACAACAAAAATATTTTACGTTTTCGTCGAAAAATTTCGACATACTATACTATGGCGTTTTTTTTTGTAAAATTTTACAACATTTCACGAAATGACTTTTGCTCACCATGGAATCATTTTATATGCTATAATACGACCGTTTTCATGGTTTTTTTCAACATCATAAACATTTGACGTTTTCGTCGAAAAATTTCGACATGCTATACTATGGCGTTTTTTTGTAAAATTTTACATTTCACTAAATGACTTTTGCTCACCATAGAATCATTCTACATGCTATAATACGACCGTTTTCATGGTTTTTTTCAACATCAAAAACATTTGACGTTTTCGTCACAAAATTTCGACATATGGCGTTTTTTTTGTAAAATTTTACAACATTTCACGAAATGACTTTTGCTCACCATGGAATCATTTTATATGCTATAATAAGACCGTTTTCATGTTTTTTTTCAACATCATAAACATTTGACGTTTTCGTCGAAAAATTTCGACATACTATACTATGGCGTTTTTTTGTAAAATTTTACATTTCACTAAATGACTTTTGCTCACCATAGAATCATTCTACATGCTATAATACGACCGTTTTCATGGTTTTTTTCAACATCAAAAAATTTGACGTTTTCGTCGAAAAATTTCGACATACTATACTATGGCGTTTTTTTGTAAAATTTTACATTTCACTAAATGACTTTTGCTCACCATAGAATCATTCTACATGCTATAATACGACCGTTTTCATGGTTTTTTTCAACATCAAAAACATTTGACGTTTTCGTCACAAAATTTCGACATATGGCGTTTTTTTTGTAAAATTTTACAACATTTCACGAAATGACTTTTGCTCACCATGGAATCATTTTATATGCTATAATAAGACCGTTTTCATGTTTTTTTTCAACATCATAAACATTTGACGTTTTCGTCGAAAAATTTCGACATACTATACTATGGCGTTTTTTTGTAAAATTTTACATTTCACTAAATGACTTTTGCTCACCATAGAATCATTCTACATGCTATAATACGACCGTTTTCATGGTTTTTTTCAACATCAAAAAATTTGACGTTTTCGTCGAAAAATTTCGACATACTATACTATGGCGTTTTTTTTGTAAAATTTTACATTTCACTAAATGACTTTTGCTCACCATAGAATCATTCTACATATTATAATACGACCGTTTTCATGGTTTTTTTCAATAACAAAAAATTTTGACGTTTTCGTCGAAAAATTTCGACATACTATACTATGGCGTTTTTTTTTTTTTTTATAAGTTTACAACGTTTCACAAAATGGCTTTTGCTCACCATAGAATCATTCTACATGCTATTATCCGACCGTTTTCATGGTTTTTTTCAACATCAAAAACATTTGACGTTTTCGTCGCAAAATTTCGACATACTATACTATGGCGTTTTTTTTGTAAAATTTTACAACATTTCACGAAATGACTTTTGCTCACCATGGAATCATTCTACATGCTATAATACGACCGTTTTCATGTTTTTTTTCAACATCAAAAACATTTGACGTTTTCGTTGAAAAATTTCGACATACTATACTATGGCGTTTTTTTGTAAAATTTTACATTTCACTAAATGACTTTTGCTCACCATAGAATCATTCTACATAATATAATACCACCATTTTCATGTTTTTTTTCAACATCAAAAACATTTGACGTTTTCGTCAAAAAATTTCGACATACTATACTATGGCGTTTTTTTTGTAAAATTTTACAACATTTCACAAAATGACTTTTGCTCACAACATCAAAAACATTTGTCATTTTCGTCGAAAAATTTGGCATTTTTTTTGCAAAATTTTACAACATTAAACGAAATTACTTTTGCTCACCATAGGATCATTCTACATGCTATAATAAGACCGTTTTCAAGACATTTTTTAACATCAAAAAAATTTTACGTTTTCATCGAAAAATTTCGACATACTATACTATGGCGTTTTTTTGTAAAATTTTACAACATTAACGAAATGACTTTTGCTCACCATAGAATCATTCTACATGCTATAATACGACCGTTTTCATGGTTTTTTTCAACATCAAAAAATTTGACGTTTTCGTCGAAAAATTTCGACATACTATACTATGGCGTTTTTTTTGTAAAATTTTCACATTTCACTAAATGACTTTTGCTCACCATAGAATCATTCTACATGCTATAATACGACTGTTTTCATGTTTTTTTTCAACATCAAAAACATTTGACGTTTTCGTCGAAAAATTTCGACATACTATACTATGGCGTTTTTTTGTAAAATTTTACATTTCACTAAATGACTTTTGCTCACCATAGAATCATTCTACATAATATAATACGACCGTTTTCATGTTTTTTTTTCAATAACAAAAAATTTTGACGTTTTCGTCGAAAAATTTCGACATACTATACTATGGCGTTTTTTTGTAAAATTTTACATTTTACTAAATGACTTTTGCTCACCATAGAATCATTCTACATGCTATAATATGACTGTTTTCATGTTTTTTTTCAACATCAAAAATATTTTACCTTTCTGTCGAAAAATTTCGACATACTATACTATGGCGTTTTTTTGTAAAATTTTACATTTCACTAAATGACTTTTGCTCACCATAGAATCATTCTACATAATATAATACCACCGTTTTCTTGTTTTTTTTTCAACAACAAAAAATTTTGACGTTTTCGTCGAAAAATTTCGACATACTATACTATGGCGTTTTTTAGTAAAATTTTCCAACATTAAACGAAATGACTTTTGCTCACCATAGAATCATTCTACATGCTATAATCCGACCATTTTCATGTTTTTTTTCAACATCAAAAACATTTGACGTTTTCGTCGAAAAATTTCGACATACTATACTATGGCGTTTTTTTGTAAAACTTTACAACATTTCACGAAATGACTTTTGCTCACCATAGAATCGTTCTACATATTATAATACGACCATTTTCATGTTTTTTTTCAACATCAAAAACATTTGACGTTTTCATCGCAAAATTTCGACATGCTATACTATGGCGTTTTTTTGTAAAATTTTACATTTCACGAAATGACTTTTGCTCACCATAGAATCATTCTACATATTATAATACCACCGTTTTCATGGTTTTTTTCAACAACAAAAATATTTGACGTTTTCGTCGAAAAATTTCAACATACTATACTATGGCGTTTTTTTTGTAAAATTTTACAACATTTCACAAAATGACTTTTGCTCACCATAGAATCATTCTACATGCTATAATACGACTGTTTTCATGTTTTTTTTCAACATCAAAAATATTTGACGTTTTCGTCGAAAAATTTCGACATACTGTACTATGGCGTTTTTTTTGTAAAATTTTACATTTCACAAAATGACTTTTGGTCACAACATCAAAAACATTTGTCATTTTCGTCGAAAAATTTGGCATTTTTTTTGAAAATTTTACAACATTAAACGAAATTACTTTTGCTCACCATAGAATCATTCTACATGCTATAATAAGACCGTTTTCATGACATTTTTTGACATCAAAAAAATTTTACGTTTTCATTGAAAAATTTCGACATACTATACTATGGCGTTTTTTTGTAAAATTTTACATTTCACGAAATGACTTTTGCTCACCATAGAATCGTTCTACATATTATAATACGAACGTTTTCATGGTTTTTTTCAACAACAAAAATATTTTACGTTTTCGTCGAAAAATTTCGACATACTATACTATGGCGTTTTTTTTGTAAAACTTTACAACATTTCACGAAATGACTTTTGCTCACCATGGTATCATTTTATATGCTATAACACGACCGTTTTCATGGTTTTTTTCAACATCATAAACATTTGACGTTTTCGTCGAAAAATTTCGACATAGTATACTATGGCGTTTTTTTTGTAAAATTTTACATTTCACTAAATGACTTTTGCTCACCATAGAATCATTCTACATGCTATAATACGACCGTTTTCATGGTTTTTTTCAACATCAAAAACATTTGACGTTTTCGTCACAAAATTTCGACATACTTATGGCGTTTTTTTTGTAAAATTTTACAACATTTCACGAAATGACTTTTGCTCACCATGGAATCATTTTATATGCTATAATAAGACCGTTTTCATGTTTTTTTTTCAACATCATAAACATTTGACGTTTTCGTCGAAAAATTTCGACATACTATACTATGGCGTTTTTTTTGTAAAATTTTACATTTCACGAAATGACTTTTGCTCACCATAGAATCATTCTACATATTATAATACGAACGTTTTCATGGTTTTTTTCAACAACAAAAATATTTTGACGTTTTCGTCGAAAAATTTCGACATACTATACTATGGCGTTTTTTTTGTAAAACTTTACAACATTTCACGAAATGACTTTTGCTCACCATAGAATCATTCTACATGCTATAATACGACCGTTTTCATGGTTTTTTTCAATATCAAAAAATTTGACGTTTTCGTCGAAAAATTTCGACATACTATACTATGGCGTTTTTTTTGTAAAATTTTACATTTCACTAAATGACTTTTGCTCACCATAGAATCATTCTACATGCTATAATACGACCGTTTTCATGGTTTTTTTCAACATCAAAAACATTTGACGTTTTCGTCACAAAATTTCGACATATGGCGTTTTTTTTGTAAAATTTTACAACATTTCACGAAATGACTTTTGCTCACCATGGAATCATTTTATATGCTATAATAAGACCGTTTTCATGTTTTTTTTCAACATCATAAACATTTGACGTTTTCGTCGAAAAATTTCGACATACTATACTATGGCGTTTTTTTGTAAAATTTTACATTTCACTAAATGACTTTTGCTCACCATAGAATCATTCTACATGCTATAATACGACCGTTTTCATGGTTTTTTTCAACATCAAAAAATTTGACGTTTTCGTCGAAAAATTTCGACATACTATACTATGGCGTTTTTTTGTAAAATTTTACATTTCACTAAATGACTTTTGCTCACCATAGAATCATTCTACATGCTATAATACGACCGTTTTCATGGTTTTTTTCAACATCAAAAACATTTGACGTTTTCGTCACAAAATTTCGACATATGGCGTTTTTTTTGTAAAATTTTACAACATTTCACGAAATGACTTTTGCTCACCATGGAATCATTTTATATGCTATAATAAGACCGTTTTCATGTTTTTTTTCAACATCATAAACATTTGACGTTTTCGTCGAAAAATTTCGACATACTATACTATGGCGTTTTTTTGTAAAATTTTACATTTCACTAAATGACTTTTGCTCACCATAGAATCATTCTACATGCTATAATACGACCGTTTTCATGGTTTTTTTCAACATCAAAAAATTTGACGTTTTCGTCGAAAAATTTCGACATACTATACTATGGCGTTTTTTTGTAAAATTTTACATTTCACTAAATGACTTTTGCTCACCATAGAATCATTCTACATATTATAATACGACCGTTTTCATGGTTTTTTTCAATAACAAAAAATTTTGACGTTTTCGTCGAAAAATTTCGACATACTATACTATGGCGTTTTTTTTTTTTTTTTTAAGTTTACAACGTTTCACAAAATGGCTTTTGCTCACCATAGAATCATTCTACATGCTATTATCCGACCGTTTTCATGGTTTTTTTCAACATCAAAAACATTTGACGTTTTCGTCGCAAAATTTCGACATACTATACTATGGCGTTTTTTTTGTAAAATTTTACAACATTTCACGAAATGACTTTTGCTCACCATGGAATCATTCTACATGCTATAATACGACCGTTTTCATGTTTTTTTTCAACATCAAAAACATTTGACGTTTTCGTTGAAAAATTTCGACATACTATACTATGGCGTTTTTTTGTAAAATTTTACATTTCACTAAATGACTTTTGCTCACCATAGAATCATTCTACATAATATAATACCACCATTTTCATGTTTTTTTTCAACATCAAAAACATTTGACGTTTTCGTCGAAAAATTTCGACATACTATACTATGGCGTTTTTTTGTAAAATTTTACAACATTTCACAAAATGACTTTTGCTCACAACATCAAAAACATTTGTCATTTTCGTCGAAAAATTTGGCATTTTTTTTGCAAAATTTTACAACATTAAACGAAATTACTTTTGCTCACCATAGGATCATTCTACATGCTATAATAAGACCGTTTTCAAGACTTTTTTTAACATCAAAAAAATTTTACGTTTTCATCGAAAAATTTCGACATACTATACTATGGCGTTTTTTTGTAAAATTTTACAACATTAACGAAATGACTTTTGCTCACCATAGAATCATTCTACATGCTATAATACGACCGTTTTCATGGTTTTTTTCAATATCAAAAAATTTGACGTTTTCGTCGAAAAATTTCGACATACTATACTATGGCGTTTTTTTGTAAAATTTTACATTTTACTAAATGACTTTTGCTCACCATAGAATCATTCTACATGCTATAATACGACTGTTTTCATGTTTTTTTTCAACATCAAAAAATTTGACGTTTTCGTCGAAAAATTTCGACATACTATACTATGGCGTTTTTTTGTAAAATTTTACATTTCACTAAATGACTTTTGCTCACCATAGAATCATTCTACATGATATAATACCACCCTTTTCATGTTTTTTTTTGAACATCAAAAAATTTTGACGTTTTCGTCGAAAAATTTCGACATACTATACTATGGCGTTTTTTTGTAAAATTTTACATTTTACTAAATGACTTTTGCTCACCATAGAATCATTCTACATGCTATAATATGACTGTTTTCATGTTTTTTTTCAACATCAAAAATATTTTACCTTTCTGTCGAAAAATTTCGACATACTATACTATGGCGTTTTTTTTTGTAAAATTTTACATTTCACTAAATGACTTTTGCTCACCATAGAATCATTCTACATAATATAATACCACCGTTTTCTTGTTTTTTTTTCAACAACAAAAAATTTTGACGTTTTCGTCGAAACATTTCGACATACTATACTATGGCGTTTTTTAGTAAAATTTTCCAACATTAAACGAAATGACTTTTGCTCACCATAGAGTCATTCTACATGCTATAATCCGACCATTTTCATGTTTTTTTTTCAACATCAAAAACATTTGACGTTTTCGTCGAAAAATTTCGACATACTATACTATGGCGTTTTTTTGTAAAACTTTACAACATTTCACGAAATGACTTTTGCTCACCATAGAATCGTTCTACATATTATAATACGACCATTTTCATGTTTTTTTTCAACATCAAAAACATTTGACGTTTTCATCGCAAAATTTCGACATGCTATACTATGGCGTTTTTTTGTAAAATTTTAACATTTCACGAAATGACTTTTGCTCACCATAGAATCATTCTACATATTATAATACCACCGTTTTCATGGTTTTTTTCAACAACAAAAATATTTGACGTTTTCGTCGAAAAATTTCAACATACTATACTATGGCGTTATTTTTGTAAAATTTTACAACATTTCACGAAATGACTTTTGCTCACCATGGAATCATTCTACATGCTATAATACGACTGTTTTCATGTTTTTTTCAACATCAAAAATATTTGACGTTTTCGTCGAAAAATTTCGACATACTGTACTATGGCGTTTTTTTTGTAAAATTTTACATTTCACAAAATGACTTTTGGTCACAACATCAAAACATTTGTCATTTTCGTCGAAAAATTTGGCATTTTTTTTGAAAATTTTACAACATTAAACGAAATTACTTTTGCTCACCATAGAATCATTCTACATGCTATAATAAGACCGTTTTCATGACATTTTTTGACATCAAAAAAATTTTACGTTTTCATCGAAAAATTTCGACATACTATACTATGGCGTTTTTTTGTAAAATCTTACATTTCACGAAATGACTTTTGCTCACCATAGAATCGTTCTACATATTATAATACGAACGTTTTCATGGTTTTTTTCAACAACAAAAATATTTTACGTTTTCGTCGAAAAATTTCGACATACTATACTATGGCGTTTTTTTTGTAAAACTTTACAACATTTCACGAAATGACTTTTGCTCACCATGGTATCATTCTACATGCTATAATACGACCGTTTTCATGGTTTTTTTCAACATCATAAACATTTGACGTTTTCGTCGAAAAATTTCGATATACTATACTATGGCGTTTTTTTGTAAAATTTTACATTTCACGAAATGACTTTTGCTCACCATAGAATCGTTCTACATATTATAATACGAACGTTTTCATGGTTTTTTTCAACAACAAAAATATTTTACGTTTTCGTCGAAAAATTTCGACATACTATACTATGGCGTTTTTTTTGTAAAACTTTACAACATTTCACGAAATGACTTTTGCTCACCATAGAATCATTCTACATGCTATAATACGACCGTTTTCATGGTTTTTTTCAATATCAAAAAATTTGACGTTTTCGTCGAAAAATTTCGACATACTATACTATGGCGTTTTTTTGTAAAATTTTACATTTCACTAAATGACTTTTGCTCACCATAGAATCATTTTACATGCTATAATACGACCGTTTTCATGGTTTTTTTCAACATCAAAAACATTTGACGTTTTCGTCACAAAATTTCGACATATGGCGTTTTTTTTGTAAAATTTTACAACATTTCACGAAATGACTTTTGCTCACCATGGAATCATTTTATATGCTATAATAAGACCGTTTTCATGTTTTTTTTCAACATCATAAACATTTGACGTTTTCGTCGAAAAATTTCGACATACTATACTATGGCGTTTTTTTGTAAAATTTTACATTTCACTAACTGACTTTTGGTCACCATAGAATCATTCTACATGCTATAATACGACCGTTTTCATGGTTTTTTTCAACATCAAAAAATTTGACGTTTTCGTCGAAAAATTTCGACATACTATACTATGGCGTTTTTTTGTAAAATTTTACATTTCACTAAATGACTTTTGCTCACCATAGAATCATTCTACATATTATAATACGACCGTTTTCATGGTTTTTTTCAATAACAAAAAATTTTGACGTTTTCGTCGAAAAATTTCGACATACTATACTATGGTGTTTTTTTTTTTTTTTTTAAGTTTACAACATTTCACAAAATGGCTTTTGCTCACCATAGAATCATTCTACATGCTATAATCCGACCGTTTTCATGGTTTTTTTCAATATCAAAAACATTTGACGTTTTCGTCAAAAAATTTCGACATACTATACTATGGCGTTTTTTTTGTAAAATTTTACAACATTTCACGAAATGACTTTTGCTCACCATAGAATCATTCTACATGCTATAATACGACCGTTTTCATGGTTTTTTTCAACATCAAAAAATTTGATGTTTTCGTCGAAAAATTTCGACATACTATACTATGGCGTTTTTTTGTAAAATTTTACATTTTACTAAATGACTTTTGCTCACCATAGAATCATTCTACATGCTATAATACGACTGTTTTCATGTTTTTTTACAACATCAAAAATATTTTACCTTTCTGTCGAAAAATTTCGACATACTATACTATGGCGTTTTTTTTGTAAAATTTTACATTTCACTAAATGACTTTTGCTCACCATAGAATCATTCTACATAATATAATACCACCCTTTTCATGTTTTTTTTTCGACAACAAAAAATTTTGACGTTTTCGTCAAAAAATTTCGACATACTATACTATGGCGTTTTTTTGTAAAATTTTACATTTTACTAAATGACTTTTGCTCACCATAGAATCATTCTACATAATATAATACCACCGTTTTCATGTTTTTTTTTCAACAACAAAAAATTTTGACGTTTTCGTCGAAAAATTTCGACATACTATACTATGGCGTTTTTTAGTAAAATTTTCCAACATTAAACGAAATGACTTTTGCTCACCATAGAGTCATTCTACATGCTATAATCCGACCATTTTCATGTTTTTTTTCAACATCAAAAACATTTGACGTTTTCGTCGAAAAATTTCGACATACTATACTATGGCGTTTTTTTGTAAAACTTTACAACATTTCACGAAATGACTTTTGCTCACCATAGAATCATTCTACATATTATAATACCACCGTTTTCATGGTTTTTTTCAACAACAAAAATATTTTACGTTTTCGTCGAAAAATTTCAACATACTATACTATGGCGTTATTTTTGTAAAATTTTACAACATTTCACGAAATGACTTTTGCTCACCATGGAATCATTCTACATGCTATAATACGACCGTTTTCATGTTTTCTTTCAACATCAAAAACATTTGACGTTTTCGTTGAAAAATTTCGACATACTATACTATGGCGTTTTTTTGTAAAATTTTACATTTCACTAAATGACTTTTGCTCACCATAGAATCATTCTACATAATATAATACCACCATTTTCATGTTTTTTTTTCAACATCAAAAACATTTGACGTTTTCGTCAAAAAATTTCGACATACTATACTATGGCGTTTTTTTGTAAAATTTTACAACATTTCACAAAATGACTTTTGCTCACAACATCAAAAACATTTGTCATTTTCGTCGAAAAATTTGGCATTTTTTTTGCAAAATTTTACAACATTAAACGAAATTACTTTTGCTCACCATAGGATCATTCTACATGCTATAATAAGACCGTTTTCAAGACATTTTTTAACATCAAAAAAATTTTACGTTTTCATCGAAAAATTTCGACATACTATACTATGGCGTTTTTTTGTAAAATTTTACAACATTAACGAAATGACTTTTGCTCACCATAGAATCATTCTACATGCTATAATACGACCGTTTTCATGGTTTTTTTCAATATCAAAAAATTTGACGTTTTCGTCGAAAAATTTCGACATACTATACTATGGCGTTTTTTTTGTAAAATTTTACATTTTACTAAATGACTTTTGCTCACCATAGAATCATTCTACATGCTATAATACGACTGTTTTCATGTTTTTTTTCAACATCAAAAAATTTGACGTTTTCGTCGAAAAATTTCGACATACTATACTATGGCGTTTTTTTTGTAAAATTTTACATTTCACTAAATGACTTTTGCTCACCATAGAATCATTCTACATAATATAATACCACCCTTTTCATGTTTTTTTTTCAATAACAAAAAATTTTGACGTTTTCGTCGAAAAATTTCGACATACTATACTATGGCGTTTTTTTGTAAAATTTTACATTTTACTAAATGACTTTTGCTCACCATAGAATCATTCTACATGCTATAATATGACTGTTTTCATGTTTTTTTTCAACATCAAAAATATTTTACCTTTCTGTCGAAAAATTTCGACATACTATACTATGGCGTTTTTTTGTAAAATTTTACATTTCACTAAATGACTTTTGCTCACCATAGAATCATTCTACATAATATAATACCACCGTTTTCTTGTTTTTTTTTCAACAACAAAAAATTTTGACGTTTTCGTCGAAACATTTCGACATACTATACTATGGCGTTTTTTAGTAAAATTTTCCAACATTAAACGAAATGACTTTTGCTCACCATAGAGTCATTCTACATGCTATAATCCGACCATTTTCATGTTTTTTTTCAACATCAAAAACATTTGACGTTTTCGTCGAAAAATTTCGACATACTATACTATGGCGTTTTTTTGTAAAACTTTACAACATTTCAAGAAATGACTTTTGCTCACCATAGAATCGTTCTACATATTATAATACGACCATTTTCATGTTTTTTTTTCAACATCAAAAACATTTGACGTTTTCATCGCAAAATTTCGACATGCTATACTATGGCGTTTTTTTGTAAAATTTTACATTTCACGAAATGACTTTTGCTCACCATGGAATCATTCTACATATTATAATACCACCGTTTTCATGGTTTTTTTCAACAACAAAAATATTTTACGTTTTCGTCGAAAAATTTCAACATACTATACTATGGCGTTATTTTTGTAAAATTTTACAACATTTCACGAAATGACTTTTGCTCACCATGGAATCGTTCTACATGCTATAATACGACTGTTTTCATGTTTTTTTTCAACATCAAAAATATTTGACGTTTTCGTCGAAAAATTTCGACATACTGTACTATGGCGTTTTTTTTGTAAAATTTTACATTTCACAAAATGACTTTTGGTCACAACATCAAAACATTTGTCATTTTCGTCGAAAAATTTGGCATTTTTTTTGAAAATTTTACAACATTAAACGAAATTACTTTTGCTCACCATAGAATCATTCTACATGCTATAATAAGACCGTTTTCATGACATTTTTTGACATCAAAAAAATTTTACGTTTTCATCGAAAAATTTCGACATACTATACTATGGCGTTTTTTTTGTAAAATTTTACATTTCACGAAATGACTTTTGCTCACCATAGAATCGTTCTACATATTATAATACGAACGTTTTCATGGTTTTTTTCAACAACAAAAATATTTTACGTTTTCGTCGAAAAATTTCGACATACTATACTATGGCGTTTTTTTTGTAAAACTTTACAACATTTCACGAAATGACTTTTGCTCACCATGGTATCATTTTATATGCTATAACACGACCGTTTTCATGGTTTTTTTCAACATCATAAACATTTGACGTTTTCGTCGAAAAATTTCGACATAGTATACTATGGCGTTTTTTTTGTAAAATTTTACATTTCACTAAATGACTTTTGCTCACCATAGAATCATTCTACATGCTATAATACGACCGTTTTCATGGTTTTTTTCAACATCAAAAACATTTGACGTTTTCGTCACAAAATTTCGACATATGGCGTTTTTTTTGTAAAATTTTACAACATTTCACGAAATGACTTTTGCTCACCATGGAATCATTTTATATTCTATAATAAGACCGTTTTCATGTTTTTTTTCAACATCATAAACATTTGACGTTTTCGTCGAAAAATTTCGATATACTATACTATGGCGTTTTTTTGTAAAATTTTACATTTCACGAAATGACTTTTGCTCACCATAGAATCGTTCTACATATTATAATACGAACGTTTTCATGGTTTTTTTCAACAACAAAAATATTTTACGTTTTCGTCGAAAAATTTCGACATACTATACTATGGCGTTTTTTTTGTAAAACTTTACAACATTTCACGAAATGACTTTTGCTCACCATGGTATTATTTTATATGCTATAACACGACCATTTTCATGGTTTTTTTCAACATCATAAACATTTGACGTTTTCGTCGAAAAATTTCGACATGCTATACTATGGCGTTTTTTTGTAAAATTTTACAACATTAACGAAATGACTTTTGCTCACCATAGAATCATTCTACATGCTATAATACGACCGTTTTCATGGTTTTTTTCAAAATCAAAAAATTTGACGTTTTCGTCGAAAAATTTCGACATAGTATACTATGGCGTTTTTTTGTAAAATTTTACATTTCACTAAATGACTTTTGCTCACCATAGAATCATTCTACATGCTATAATACGACCGTTTTCATGGTTTTTTTCAACATCAAAAACATTTGACGTTTTCGTCACAAAATTTCAACATATGGCGTTTTTTTTGTAAAATTTTACAACATTTCACGAAATGACTTTTGCTCACCATGGAATCATTTTATATTCTATAATAAGACCGTTTTCATGTTTTTTTTCAACATCATAAACATTTGACGTTTTCGTCGAAAAATTTCGACATACTATACTATGGCGTTTTTTTTGTAAAATTTTACATTTCACGAAATGACTTTTGCTCACCATAGAATCGTTCTACATATTATAATACGAACGTTTTCATGGTTTTTTTCAACAACAAAAATATTTTACGTTTTCGTCGAAAAATTTCGACATACTATACTATGGCGTTTTTTTTGTAAAACTTTACAACATTTCACGAAATGACTTTTGCTCACCATGGTATCATTTTATATGCTATAACACGACCGTTTTCATGGTTTTTTTCAACATCATAAACATTTGACGTTTTCGTCGAAAAATTTCGACATACTATACTATGGCGTTTTTCTTGTAAAATTTTACATTTCACTAAATGACTTTTGCTCACCATAGAATCATTCTACATGCTATAATACGACCGTTTTCATGGTTTTTTTCAACATCAAAAAATTTGACGTTTTCGTCGAAAAATTTCGACATACTATACTATGGCGTTTTTTTTGTAAAACTTTACAACATTTCACGAAATGACTTTTGCTCACCATGGTATCATTTTATATGCTATAACACGACCGTTTTCATGGTTTTTTTCAACATCATAAACATTTGACGTTTTCGTCGAAAAATTTCGACATGCTATACTATGGCGTTTTTTTGTAAAATTTTACAACATTAACGAAATGACTTTTGCTCACCATAGAATCATTCTACATGCTATAATACGACCATTTTCATGTTTTTTTTCAACATCAAAAACATTTGACGTTTTCATCGCAAAATTTCGACATGCTATACTATGGCGTTTTTTTGTAAAATTTTACATTTCACGAAATGACTTTTGCTCACCATGGAATCATTCTACATATTATAATACCACCGTTTTCATGGTTTTTTTCAACAACAAAAATATTTTACGTTTTCGTCGAAAAATTTCAACATACTATACTATGGCGTTATTTTTGTAAAATTTTACAACATTTCACGAAATGACTTTTGCTCACCATGGAATCGTTCTACATGCTATAATACGACTGTTTTCATGTTTTTTTCAACATCAAAAATATTTGACGTTTTCGTCGAAAAATTTCGACATACTGTACTATGGCGTTTTTTTTGTAAAATTTTACATTTCACAAAATGACTTTTGGTCACAACATCAAAACATTTGTCATTTTCGTCGAAAAATTTGGCATTTTTTTTGAAAATTTTACAACATTAAACGAAATTACTTTTGCTCACCATAGAATCATTCTACATGCTATAATAAGACCGTTTTCATGACATTTTTTGACATCAAAAAAATTTTACGTTTTCATCGAAAAATTTCGACATACTATACTATGGCGTTTTTTTTGTAAAATTTTACATTTCACGAAATGACTTTTGCTCACCATAGAATCGTTCTACATATTATAATACGAACGTTTTCATGGTTTTTTTCAACAACAAAAATATTTTACGTTTTCGTCGAAAAATTTCGACATACTATACTATGGTGTTTTTTTTGTAAAACTTTACAACATTTCACGAAATGACTTTTGCTCACCATGGTATCATTTTATATGCTATAACACGACCGTTTTCATGGTTTTTTTCAACATCATAAACATTTGACGTTTTCGTCGAAAAATTTCGACATAGTATACTATGGCGTTTTTTTGTAAAATTTTACATTTCACTAAATGACTTTTGCTCACCATAGAATCATTCTACATGCTATAATACGACCGTTTTCATGGTTTTTTTCAACATCAAAAACATTTGACGTTTTCGTCACAAAATTTCGACATATGGCGTTTTTTTTGTAAAATTTTACAACATTTCACGAAATGACTTTTGCTCACCATGGAATCATTTTATATTCTATAATAAGACCGTTTTCATGTTTTTTTTCAACATCATAAACATTTGACGTTTTCGTCGAAAAATTTCGATATACTATACTATGGCGTTTTTTTGTAAAATTTTACATTTCACGAAATGACTTTTGCTCACCATAGAATCGTTCTACATATTATAATACGAACGTTTTCATGGTTTTTTTCAACAACAAAAATATTTTACGTTTTCGTCGAAAAATTTCGACATACTATACTATGGCGTTTTTTTTGTAAAACTTTACAACATTTCACGAAATGACTTTTGCTCACCATGGTATTATTTTATATGCTATAACACGACCATTTTCATGGTTTTTTTCAACATCATAAACATTTGACGTTTTCGTCGAAAAATTTCGACATGCTATACTATGGCGTTTTTTTGTAAAATTTTACAACATTAACGAAATGACTTTTGCTCACCATAGAATCATTCTACATGCTATAATACGACCGTTTTCATGGTTTTTTTCAAAATCAAAAAATTTGACGTTTTCGTCGAAAAATTTCGACATAGTATACTATGGCGTTTTTTTGTAAAATTTTACATTTCACTAAATGACTTTTGCTCACCATAGAATCATTCTACATGCTATAATACGACCGTTTTCATGGTTTTTTTCAACATCAAAAACATTTGACGTTTTCGTCACAAAATTTCAACAAATATGGCGTTTTTTTTGTAAAATTTTACAACATTTCACGAAATGACTTTTGCTCACCATGGAATCATTTTATATTCTATAATAAGACCGTTTTCATTTTTTTTTTCAACATCATAAACATTTGACGTTTTCGTCGAAAAATTTCGACATACTATACTATGGCGTTTTTTTGTAAAATTTTACATTTCACGAAATGACTTTTGCTCACCATAGAATCGTTCTACATATTATAATACGAACGTTTTCATGGTTTTTTTCAACAACAAAAATATTTTACGTTTTCGTCGAAAAATTTCGACATACTATACTATGGCGTTTTTTTTGTAAAATTTTACAACATTTCACGAAATGACTTTTGCTCACCATGGTATCATTTTATATGCTATAACACGACCGTTTTCATGGTTTTTTTCAACATCATAAACATTTGACGTTTTCGTCGAAAAATTTCGACATACTATACTATGGCGTTTTTTTTGTAAAATTTTACATTTCACTAAATGACTTTTGCTCACCATAGAATCATTCTACATGCTATAATACGACCGTTTTCATGGTTTTTTTCAACATCAAAAAATTTGACGTTTTCGTCGAAAAATTTCGACATACTATACTATGGCGTTTTTTTTGTAAAACTTTACAACATTTCACGAAATGACTTTTGCTCACCATGGTATCATTTTATATGCTATAACACGACCGTTTTCATGGTTTTTTTCAACATCATAAACATTTGACGTTTTCGTCACAAAATTTCAACAATATGGCGTTTTTTTTGTAAAATTTTACAACATTTCACGAAATGACTTTTGCTCACCATGGAATCATTTTATATTCTATAATAAGACCGTTTTCATGTTTTTTTTCAACATCATAAACATTTGACGTTTTCGTCGAAAAATTTCGACATACTATACTATGGCGTTTTTTTGTAAAATTTTACATTTCACGAAATGACTTTTGCTCACCATAGAATCGTTCTACATATTATAATACGAACGTTTTCATGGTTTTTTTCAACAACAAAAATATTTTACGTTTTCGTCGAAAAATTTCGACATACTATACTATGGCGTTTTTTTTGTAAAACTTTACAACATTTCACGAAATGACTTTTGCTCACCATGGTATCATTTTATATGCTATAACACGACCGTTTTCATGGTTTTTTTCAACATCATAAACATTTGACGTTTTCGTCGAAAAATTTCGACATACTATACTATGGCGTTTTTTTTGTAAAATTTTACATTTCACTAAATGACTTTTGCTCACCATAGAATCATTCTACATGCTATAATACGACCGTTTTCATGGTTTTTTTCAACATCAAAAAATTTGACGTTTTCGTCGAAAAATTTCGACATACTATACTATGGCGTTTTATTTGTAAAACTTTACAACATTTCACGAAATGACTTTTGCTCACCATGGTATCATTTTATATGCTATAACACGACCGTTTTCATGGTTTTTTTCAACATCATAAACATTTGACGTTTTCGTCGAAAAATTTCGACATGCTATACTATGGCGTTTTTTTGTAAAATTTTACAACATTAACGAAATGACTTTTGCTCACCATAGAATCATTCTACATGCTATAATACGACCGTTTTCATGGTTTTTTTCAACATCAAAACATTTGACGTTTTCGTCGAAAAATTTCGACATACTATACTATGGCGTTTTTTTTTTTTTTTTAAGTTTACAACATTTCACAAAATGGCTTTTGCTCACCATAGAATCATTCTATATGCTATTATCCGACCGTTTTCATGGTTTTTTTCAACATCAAAAACATTTGACGTTTTCGTCGCAAAATTTCGACATACTATACGATGGCGTTTTTTTTGTAAAATTTTACAACATTTCACGAAATGACTTTTGCTCACCATGGAATCATTTTATATGCTATAATAAGACCGTTTTCATGTTTTTTTTTCAACATCATAAACATTTGACGTTTTCGTCGAAAAATTTCGACATACTATACTATGGCGTTTTTTTTGTAAAACTTTACATTTCACTAAATGACTTTTGCTCACCATAGAATCATTCTACATGCTATAATACGACCGTTTTCATGGTTTTTTTCAACATCAAAAAATTTGACGTTTTCGTCGAAAAATTTCGACATACTATACTATGGCGTTTTTTTGTAAAATTTTACAACATTTCACTAAATGACTTTTGCTCACCATAGAATCATTCTACATATTATAATACGACCGTTTTCATGGTTTTTTTCAATAACAAAAAATTTTGATGTTTTCGTCGAAAAATTTCGACATACTATACTATGGCGTTTTTTTTTTTTTTTAAGTTTACAACATTTCACAAAATGGCTTTTGCTCACCATAGAATCATTCTACATGCTATTATCCGACCGTTTTCATGGTTTTTTTCAACATCAAAAACATTTGACGTTTTCGTCGAAAAAATTCGACATACTATACTATGGCGTTTTTTTTGTAAAATTTTACAACATTTCACGAAATGACTTTTGCTCACCATGGAATCATTCTACATGCTATAATACGACCGTTTTCATGTTTTTTTTCAACATCAAAAACATTTGACGTTTTCGTCGAAAAATTTCGACATACTATACTATGGCGTTTTTTTGTAAAATTTTACAACATTTCACAAAATGACTTTTGCTCACAACATCAAAAACATTTGTCATTTTCTTCGAAAAATTTGGCATTTTTTTTGCAAAATTTTACAACATTAAACGAAAATACTTTTGCTCACCATAGGATCATTCTACATGCTATAATAAGACCGTTATCAAGACATTTTTTAACATCAAAAAAATTTTACGTTTTCATCGAAAAATTTCGACATACTATACTATGGCGTTTTTTTGTAAAATTTTACATTTCACTAAATGACTTTTGCTCACCATAGAATCATTCTACATGCTATAATACGACCGTTTTCATGGTTTTTTTCAACATCAAAAAATTTGACGTTTTCGTCGAAAAATTTCGACATACTATACTATGGCGTTTTTTTTTTTTTTTTAAGTTTACAACATTTCACAAAATGGCTTTTGCTCACCATAGAATCATTCTACATGCTATTATCCGACCGTTTTCATGGTTTTTTTCAACATCAAAAACATTTGACGTTTTCGTCGCAAAATTTCGACATACTATACTATGGCGTTTTTTTTGTAAAATTTTACAACATTTCACGAAATGACTTTTGCTCACCATGGAATCATTCTACATGCTATAATAAGACCGTTTTCATGTTTTTTTTCAACATCAAAAACATTTGACGTTTTCGTTGAAAAATTTCGACATACTATACTATGGCGTTTTTTTGAAAAATTTTACATTTCACAAAATGGCTTTTGCTCACCATAGAATCATTCTACATGCTATAATCCGACCGTTTTCATGGTTTTTTTCAACATCAAAAACATTTGACGTTTTCGTCAAAAAATTTCGACATACTATACTATGGCGTTTTTTTTGTAAAATTTTACAACATTTCACGAAATGACTTTTGCTCACCATAGAATCATTCTACATGCTATAATACGACCGTTTTCATGGTTTTTTTCAACATCAAAAAATTTGATGTTTTCGTCGAAAAATTTCGACATACTATACTATGGCGTTTTTTTGTAAAATTTTCCAACATTAAACGAAATGACTTTTGCTCACCATAGAATCATTCTACATGCTATAATCCGACCATTTTCATGTTTTTTTTCAACATCAAAAACATTTGACGTTTTCGTCGAAAAATTTCGACATACTATACTATGGCGTTTTTTTTTGTAAAATTTTAACATTTCACTAAATGACTTTTGCTCACCATAGAATCATTCTACATGCTATAATACGACCGTTTTCATGGTTTTTTTCAACATCAAAAAATTTGACGTTTTCGTCGAAAAATTTCGACATACTATACTATGGCGTTTTTTTGTAAAATTTTACATTTCACTAAATGACTTTTGCTCACCATAGAATCATTCTACATATTATAATAAGACCGTTTTCATGGTTTTTTTCAATAACAAAAAATTTTGACGTTTTCGTCGAAAAATTTCGACATACTATACTGTGGCGTTTTTTTTTTTTTTTTTAGTTTACAACATTTCACAAAATGGCTTTTGCTCACCATAGAATCATTCTACATGCTATAATCCGACCGTTTTCATGGTTTTTTTCAACATCAAAAACATTTGACGTTTTCGTCAAAAAATTTCGACATACTATACTATGGCGTTTTTTTTGTAAAATTTTACATTTCACGAAATGACTTTTGCTCACCATAGATTCATTCTACATGCTATAATACGACCCTTTTCATGGTTTTTTTCAACATCAAAAATATTTGACCTTTCTGTCGAAAAATTTCGACATACTATACTATGGCGTTTTTTTGTAAAATTTTACATTTCACTAAATGACTTTTGCTCACCATAGAATCATTCTACATAATATAATACCACCGTTTTCATGTTTTTTTTTCAACATCAAAAACATTTGACGTTTTCGTCAAAAAATTTCGACATACTATACTATGGCGTTTTTTTTGTAAAATTTTACAACATTTCACGAAATGACTTTTGCTCACCATAGAATCATTCTACATGCTATAATCCGACCATTTTCATGTTTTTTTTTTCAACATCAAAAACATTTGACGTTTTCGTCGAAAAATTTCGACATACTATACTATGGCGTTTTTTTGTAAAATTTTACAACATTTCACAAAATGACTTTTGCTCACAACATCAAAAACATTTGTCATTTTCGTCGAAAAATTTGGCATTTTTTTTGCAAAATTTTACAACATTAAACGAAATGACTTTTGCTCACCATAGGATCATTCTACATGCTATAATACGACTGTTTTCATGTTTTTTTTCAACATCAAAGATATTTTACCTTTCTGTCGAAAAATTTCGACATACTATACTATGGCGTTTTTTTGTAAAATTTTACATTTCACTAAATGGCTTTTGCTCACCATAGAATCATTCTACATGCTATAATCCGACCGTTTTCATGTTTTTTTTCAACATCAAAAACATTTGACGTTTTCGTCGAAAAATTTCGACATACTATACTATGGCGTTTTTTTGTAAAATTTTACAACATTTCACGAAATGACTTTTGCTCACCATGGAATCATTTTATATGCTATAATAAGACCGTTTTCATGTTTTTTTTCAACATCATAAACATTTGACGTTTTCGTCGAAAAATTTCGACATACTATACTATGGCGTTTTTTGTAAAATTTTACATTTCACTAAATGACTTTTGCTCACCATAGATTCATTCTACATGCTATAATACGACCGTTTTCATGGTTTTTTTCAACATCAAAAAATTTGACGTTTTCGTCGAAAAATTTCGACATACTATACTATGGCGTTTTTTTGTAAAATTTTACAACATTTCACTAAATGACTTTTGCTCACCATAGAATCATTCTACATATTATAATACGACCGTTTTCATGGTTTTTTTCAATAACACAAAATTTTGACGTTTTCGTCGAAAAATTTCGACATACTATACTATGGCGTTTTTTTTTTTTTTTTAAGTTTACAACATTTCACAAAATGGCTTTTGCTCACCATAGAATCATTCTACATGCTATAATCCGACCGTTTTCATGGTTTTTTTCAACATCAAAAACATTTGACGTTTTCGTCAAAAAATTTCGACATACTATACTATGGCGTTTTTTTTGTAAAATTTTACATTTCACGAAATGACTTTTGCTCACCATAGAATCATTCTACATGCCATAATACGACTGTTTTCATGTTTTTTTTCAACATCAAAAATATTTTACCTTTCTGTCGAAAAATTTCGACATACTATACTATGGCGTTTTTTTTGTAAAATTTTACATTTCACTAAATGACTTTTGCTCACCATAGAATCATTCTACATAATATAATACCACCGTTTTCATGTTTTTTTTCAACATCAAAAACATTTGACGTTTTCGTCGAAAAATTTCGACATACTATACTATGGCGTTTTTTTTGTAAAATTTTACAACATTTCACGAAATGACTTTTGCTCACCATAGAATCATTCTACATGCTATAATCCGACCATTTTCATGTTTTTTTTTCAACATCAAAAACATTTGACGTTTTCGTCGAAAAATTTCGACATACTATACTATGGCGTTTTTTTGTAAAATTTTACAACATTTCACAAAATGACTTTTGCTCACAACATCAAAAACATTTGTCATTTTCGTCGAAAAATTTGGTATTTTTTTTGCAAAATTTTACAACATTAAACGAAATGACTTTTGCTCACCATAGGATCATTCTACATGCTATAATACGACCGTTTTCAAGACATTTTTTAACATCAAAAAAATTTTACGTTTTCATCGAAAAATTTCGACATACTATACTATGGCGTTTTTTTGTAAAATTTTAATACATTAACGAAATGACTTTTGCTCACCATAGAATCATTCTACATGCTATAATACAACCGTTTTCATGGTTTTTTTCAACATCAAAAAATTTGACGTTTTCGTCGAAAAATTTCGACATACTACACTATGGCGTTTTTTTGTAAAATTTTACATTTCACTAAATGACTTTTGCTCACCATAGAATCATTCTACATGCTATAATACGACCGTTTTCATGGTTTTTTTCAACATCAAAAACATTTGACGTTTTCGTCACAAAATTTCGACATACGGCGTTTTTTTTGTAAAATTTTACAACATTTCACGAAATGACTTTTGCTCACCATGGAATCATTTTATATGCTATAATAAGACCGTTTTCATGTTTTTTTTCAACATCATAAACATTTGACGTTTTCGTCGAAAAATTTCGACATACTATACTATGGCGTTTTTTTGTAAAATTTTAACATTTCACTAAATGACTTTTGCTCACCATAGAATCATTCTACATGCTATAATACGACCGTTTTCATGGTTTTTTTTCAACATCAAAAAATTTGACGTTTTCGTCGAAAAATTTCGACATACTATACTATGGCGTTTTTTTGTAAAATTTTACATTTCACTAAATGACTTTTGCTCACCATAGAATCATTCTACATATTATAATACGACCGTTTTCATGGTTTTTTTCAACATCAAAAAATTTTGACGTTTTCGTCGAAAAATTTCGACATACTATACTATGGCGTTTTTTTTGTAAAATTTTACATTTCACGAAATGACTTTTGCTCACCATAGAATCATTCTACATGCTATAATACGACCGTTTTCATGAATTTTTTTTTCAACATCAAAAAATTTGATGTTTTCGTCGAAAAATTTCGACATACTATACTATGGCGTTTTTTTTGTAAAATTTTACATTTCACTAAATGACTTTTGCTCACCATAGAATCATTCTACATGCTATAATACGACTGTTTTCATGTTTTTTTTTCAACATCAAAAATATTTTACCTTTCTGTCGAAAAATTTCGACATACTATACTATGGCGTTTTTTTGTAAAATTTTACATTTCACTAAATGACTTTTGCTCACCATAGAATCATTCTACATAATATAATACCACCGTTTTCATGTTTTTTTTCAACATCAAAAACATTTGACGTTTTCGTCAAAAAATTTCGACATACTATACTATGGCGTTTTTTTTGTAAAATTTTACAACATTTCACGAAATGACTTTTGCTCACCATAGAATCATTCTACATGCTATAATCCGACCATTTTCATGTTTTTTTTCAACATCAAAAACATTTGACGTTTTCGTCGAAAAATTTCGACATACTATACTATGGCGTTTTTTTGTAAAATTTTACAACATTTCACAAAATGACTTTTGCTCACAACATCAAAAACATTTGTCATTTTCGTCGAAAAATTTGGCATTTTTTTTGCAAAATTTTACAACATTAAACGAAATGACTTTTGCTCACCATAGGATCATTCTACATGCTATAATACGACTGTTTTCATGTTTTTTTTTCAACATCAAAAATATTTTACTTTTCTGTCGAAAAATTTCGACATACTATACTATGGCGTTTTTTTTGTAAAATTTTACATTTCACTAAATGGCTTTTGCTCACCATAGAATCATTCTACATGCTATAATCCGACCGTTTTCATGTTTTTTTTTCAACATCAAAAACATTTGACGTTTTCGTCGAAAAATTTCGACATACTATACTATGGCGTTTTTTTGTAAAATTTTACAACATTTCACGAAATGACTTTTGCTCACCATGGAATCATTTTATATGCTATAATAAGACCGTTTTCATTTTTTTTTTTTCAACATCATAAACATTTGACGTTTTCGTCGAAAAATTTCGACATACTATACTATGGCGTTTTTTTTTGTAAAATTTTACAACATTTCACGAAATGACTTTTGCTCACCATAGAATCATTCTACATGCTATAATACGACCGTTTTCATGTTTTTTTTTTAACATCAAAAATATTTCTTTCTGTCGAAAAATTTCGACATACTATACTAAGCGTTTTTTGTAAAATTTTACATTTCACTAAATGACTTTTGCTCACAACATCAAAAACATTTGACGTTTTCGTCGAAAAATTTCGACATACTATACTATGGCGTTTTTTTGTAAAATTTTACATTTCACAAAATGACTTTTGCTCACCATAGAATCATTCTACATGCTATAATTCGACCGTTTTCATGTTTTTTTTCAACATCAAAAACATTTGACAGTTTCGTCGAAAAATTTCGACATACTATACTATGGCGTTTTTTTTTGTAAAATTTTACAACATTTCACGAAATGACTTTTGCTCACCATGGAATCATTCTACATGCTATAATACGACCGTTTTCATGGTTTTTTTCAACATCAAAAATATTTGACGTTTTCGTCGAAAAATTTCGACATACTATACTATGGCGTTTTTTTGTAAAATTTTACAACATTTCACGAAATGACTTTTGCTCACCATGGAATCATTCTACATGCTATAATACGACCGTTTTCATGGTTTTTTTCAACATCAAAAATATTTGACGTTTTCT
Source organism: Pterois miles (assembly GCA_947000775.1). Taxonomy (NCBI): domain Eukaryota; kingdom Metazoa; phylum Chordata; class Actinopteri; order Perciformes; family Scorpaenidae; genus Pterois; species Pterois miles. Next base: position 15,082,369 of record CAMQGK010000028.1, read on the forward strand.
TCGAAAAATTTCGACATACTATACTATGGCGTTTTTTTTTGTAAAATTTTACAACATTTCACGAAATGACTTTTGCTCACCATAGAATCATTCTACATGCTATAATACGACTGTTTTCATGTTTTTTTTCAACATCAAAAATATTTTACCTTTCTGTCGAAAAATTTCGACATACTATACTATGGCGTTTTTTTGTAAAATTTTACATTTCACTAAATGACTTTTGCTCACCATAGAATCATTCTACATGCTATAATCCGACCGTTTTCATGTTTTTTTTCAACATCAAAAACATTTGACGTTTTCGTCGAAAAATTTCGACATACTATACTATGGCGTTTTTTTGTAAAATTTTACGTTTCACTAAATGACTTTTGCTCACCATAGAATCATTCTACATAATATAATACCACCGTTTTCATGTTTTTTTTTCAACAACAAAAAATTTTGACGTTTTCGTCGAAAAATTTCGACATACTATACTATGGCGTTTTTTTTGTAAAATTTTACAAAAAAAAAACATTTCACAAAATGACTTTTGCTCACCATGGAATCATTCTACATGCTATAATACGACCGTTTTCATGGTTTTTTTCAACATCAAAAATATTTGACGTTTTCGTCGAAAAATTTCGACATACTATACTATGGCGTTTTTTTGTAAAATTTTCCAACATTTCACGAAATGACTTTTGCTCACCATGGAATCATTCTACATGCTATAATAAGACCGATTTCATGTTTTTTTTCAACATCATAAACATTTGACGTTTTCGTCGAAAAATTTCGACATACTATACTATGGCGTTTTTTTTTGTAAAATTTTACATTTCACGAAATGACTTTTGCTCACCATAGAATCATTCTACATACTATAATACGACCGTTTTCATGGTTTTTTTTCAACATCAAAAAATTTGACGTTTTCGTCGAAAAATTTCGACATACTATACTATGGCATTTTTTTGTAAAATTTTCACATTTAAACAAAATGACTTTTGCTCACCATAGAATCATTCTACATGCTATAATACGACCGTTTTCATGGTTTATTTCAACATCAAAAATATTTGACGTTTTCGTCGAAAAATTTCGACATACTGTACTATGGCGTTGTTTTTGTGAAATTTTACAAAATTTCACAAAATGGCTTTTGCTCACCATAGAATCACTCTACATGCTATAATCCGAACGTTTTCATGGTTTTTTTCAACATCAAAAACATTTGACGTTTTCTTCGAAAAATTTCGACATACTGTACTATGGCGTTTTTTTTGTAAAATTTTCACATTTCACAAAATGACTTTTGCTCACAACATCAAAAACATTTGCTTTTTGTCGAAAAATTTGGCATTTTTTTTGTAAAATTTTACAACATTAAACTAAATTACTTTTGCTCACCATAGAATCATTCTACATGCTATAATAAGACCGTTTTCATGATATTTTTTTTAACATCAAAAAATTTTTTACGTTTTCGTCGAAAAATTTCGACATACTGTACTATGGCGTTTTTTTGTAAAATTTTACATTTCACGAAATGACTTTTGCTCACCATAGAATCATTCTACATGCTATAATACGACCGTTTTCATGGTTTTTTTCAACATCAAAAATATTTTACCTTTCTGTCGAAAAATTTCGACATACTATACTATGGTGTTTTTTTGTAAAATTTTACATTTCACTAAATGACTTTTGCTCACCATAGAATCATTCTACATATTACAATACGACCGTTTTCATGTTTTTTTTTTCAACAACAAAAAATTTTGACGTTTTCGTCGAAAAATTTCGACATACTATACTATGGCGTTTTTTTGTAAAATTTTACAACATTTCACAAAATGACTTTTGCTCACAACATCAAAAACATTTGTCATTTTCGTCGAAAAATTTGGCATTTTTTTGTAAAATTTTACAACATTAAACGAAATTACTTTTGCTCACCATAGAATCATTCTACATGCTATAATACGACCATTTTCATGGTTTTTTTCAACATCAAAAAATTTGACGTTTTCTTCGAAAAATTTCGACATACTATACTATGGCGTTTTTTTGTAAAATTTTACATTTCACGAAATGACTTTTGCTCACCATAGAATCATTCTACATATTATAATACGACCGTTTTCATGGTTTTTTTTCAACATCAAAAAATTTGACGTTTTCGTCGAAAAATTTCGACATACTATACTATGGCGTTTTTTTGTAAAATTTTACATTTCACTAAATGAATAACTTTTGCTCACCATAGAATCATTCTACATATTATAATACGACCGTTTTCATGGTTTTTTTCAACAACAAAAAATTTTGACGTTTTCGTCGAAAAATTTCGACATACTATACTATGGCGTTTTTTTTTGTAAAATTTTACAACGTTTCACAAAATGACTTTTGCTCACCATAGAATCATTCTACATGCTATAATACGACCGTTTTCATGTTTTTTTTCAACAACAAAAAATTTTGACGTTTTCGTCGAAAAATTTCGACATACTATACTATGGCGTTTTTTTGTAAAATTTTACAACATTTCACAAAATGACTTTTGCTCACAACATCAAAAACATTTGTCATTTTCGTCGAAAAATTTGGCATTTTTTTGTAAAATTTTACAACATTAAACGAAATTACTTTTGCTCACCATAGAATCATTCTACATATTATAATACGACCGTTTTCATGGTTTTTTTCAACATCAAAAAAATTTGACGTTTTCTTCGAAAAATTTCGACATACTATACTATGGCGTTTTTTTGTAAAATTTTACATTTCACTAAATGACTTTTGCTCACCATAGAATCATTCTACATGTTATAATACGACCGTTTTCATGGTTTTTTCAACATCAAAAACATTTGACGTTTTCGTCGAAAAATTTCGACATACTGTACTATGGCGTTTTTTTGTAAAATTTTACATTTCAATGAATGACTTTTGCTCACCATAGAATCATTCTACATGCTATAATACGACCGTTTTCATGGTTTTTTTCAACATCAAAAAATTTTGACGTTTTCGTCGAAAAATTTCGACATACTATACTATGGCGTTTTTTTTTGTAAAATTTTACAACGTTTCACGAAATGACTTTTGCTCACCATAGAATCATTCTACATGCTATAATACGACCGTTTTCATGTTTTTTTTCAACATCAAAAATATTTTACCTTTCTGTCGAAAAATTTCGACATACTATACTATGGCGTTTTTTTGTAAAATTTTACATTTCACTAAATGACTTTTGCTCACCATAGAATCATTCTACATGCTATAATCCGACCGTTTTCATGTTTTTTTTCAACATCAAAAACATTTGATGTTTTCTTCGAAAAATTTCGACATACTATACTATGGCGTTTTTTTGTAAAATTTTACAACATTTCACGAAATGACTTTTGCTCACCATGGAATCATTTTATATGCTATAAGACCGTTTTCATGTTTTTTTTTCAACATCATAAACATTTGACGTTTTCGTCGAAAAATTTCGACATACTATACTATGGCGTTTTTTTTAGTAAAATTTTCCAACATTAAACGAAATGACTTTTGCTCACCATAGAATCATTCTACATGCTATAATCCGACCATTTTCATGTTTTTTTTCAACATCAAAAACATTTGACGTTTTCGTCGAAAAATTTCGACATACTATACTATGGCGTTTTTTTGTAAAATTTTACATTTCAATAAATGACTTTTGCTCACCATAGAATCATTCCACATGCTATAATACGACCGTTTTCATGGTTTTTTTCAACATCAAAAAATTTTGACGTTTTCGTCGAAAAATTTCGACATACTATACTATGGCGTTTTTTTGTAAAATTTTACATTTCACTAAATGACTTTTGCTCACCATAGAATCATTCTACATAATATAATACGACCGTTTTCATGGTTTTTTTCAACATCAAAAAATTTGACGTTTTCGTCGAAAAATTTCGACATACTATACTATGGCGTTTTTTAGTAAAATTTTCCAACATTAAACGAAATGACTTTTGCTCACCATAGAATCATTCTACATGCTATAATCCGACCATTTTCATGTTTTTTTTCAACATCAAAAACATTTGACGTTTTCGTCGAAAAATTTCGACATACTATACTATGGCATTTTTTGTAAAATTTTACATTTCACTAAATGACTTTTGCTCACCATAGAATCATTCTACATGCTATAATACGACCGTTTTCATGGTTTTTTTCAACAACAAAAAATTTTGACGTTTTCGTCGAAAAATTTCGACATACTATACTATGGCGTTTTTTTTTGTAAAATTTTACAACGTTTCACGAAATGACTTTTGCTCACCATAGAATCATTCTACATGCTATAATACGACTGTTTTCATGTTTTTTTTCAACATCAAAAATATTTTACCTTTCTGTCGAAAAATTTCGACATACTATACTATGGCGTTTTTTTGTAAAATTTTACATTTCACTAAATGACTTTTGCTCACCATAGAATCATTCTACATGCTATAATCCGACCGTTTTCATGTTTTTTTTTCAACATCAAAAACATTTGATGTTTTCTTCGAAAAATTTCGACATACTATACTATGGCGTTTTTTTAGTAAAATTTTCCAACATTAAACGAAATGACTTTTGCTCACCATAGAATCATTCTACATGCTATAATCCGACCATTTTCATGTTTTTTTTCAACATCAAAAACATTTGACGTTTTCGTCGAAAAATTTCGACATACTATACTATGGCGTTTTTTTGTAAAATTTTACATTTCACAAAATGGCTTTTGCTCACCATAGAATCATTCTACATGCTATAATAAGACCGTTTTCATGGTTATTTTCAACATCAAAAACATTTGACGTTTTCGTCGAAAAATTTCGACATACTATACTATGGCGTTTTTTTTTGTAAAATTTTACAACATTTCACGAAATGACTTTTGCTCACCATAGAATCATTCTACATGCTATAATACGACCGTTTTCATGGTTTTTTTCAACATCAAAAACATTTGACGTTTTCGTCGAAAAATTTCGACATACTATACTATGGCGTTTTTTTTTGTAAAATTTTACAACATTTCACGAAATGACTTTTGCTCACCATAGAATCATTCTACATATTATAATACGACCGTTTTCATGGTTTTTTTGAACAACAAAAAATTTTGACGTTTTCGTCGAAAAATTTCGACATACTGTACTATGGCGTTTTTTTGTAAAATTTTCCAACATTAACGAAATGACTTTTGCTCACTATAGAATCATTCTACATGCTATAATATGACCGTTTTCATGGTTTTTTTCAACATCAAAAATATTTGACGTTTTCGGCGAAAAATTTCGACATACTATACTGTGGAGTTTTTTTTGTAAAATTTTACAACATTTCACGAAATGACTTTTGCTCACCATAGAATCATTCTATATGCTATAATACGACCGTTTTCATGGTTTTTTTCAACATCAAAAATATTTGACGTTTTCGTCGAAAAATTTCGACATACTGTACTATGGCGTTTTTTTGTAAAATTTTACATTTCACAAAATGACTTTTGCTCACAACATCAAAAACATTTGACGTTTTTGTCGAAAAATTTGGCATTTTTTTTGTAAAATTTTACATTAAACTAAATTACTTTTGCTCACCATAGAATCATTCTACATGCTATAATAAGACCGTTTTCATATTTTTTAACATCAAAAAATTTTTTACGTTTTCGTCGAAAAATTTCGACATACTGTACTATGAGCGTTTTTTTTGTAAAATTTTACATTTCACGAAATGACTTTTGCTCACCATAGAATCATTCTACATGCTATAATACGACCGTTGTCATGGTTTTTTTCAACATCACAAAAATTGTCGTTTTCGTCGAAAAATTTCGACATACTATACTATGGCGTTTTTTTGTAAAATTTTACATTTCACTAAATGACTTTTGCTCACAACATCAAAAACATTTGACGTTTTCGTCGAAAAATTTCGACATACTGTACTATGGCGTTGTTTTTGTGAAATTTTACAAAATTTCACAAAATGGCTTTTGCTCACCATAGAATCATTCTACATGCTATAATCCGAACGTTTTAATGGTTTTTTTCAACATCAAAAACATTTGACGTTTTCTTCGAAAAATTTCGACATACTGTACTATGGCGTTTTTTTTGTAAAATTTTACATTTCACAAAATGACTTTTGCTCACAACATCAAAAACATTTGACGTTTTTGTCGAAAAATTTGGCATTTTTTTTGTAAAATTTTACAACATTAAACTAAATTACTTTTGCTCACCATAGAATCATTCTACATGCTATAATAAGACCGTTTTCATGATATTTTTTAACATCAAAAAATTTTTTACGTTTTCGTCGAAAAATTTCGACATACTGTACTATGATACTTTTTTTTGTAAAATTTTACATTTCACGAAATGACTTTTGCTCACCATAGAATCATTCTACATGCTATAATACGACCGTTGTCATGGTCATGTTTTTTTTCAACATCAAAAATATTTTACCTTTCTGTCGAAAAATTTCGACATACTATACTATGGTGTTTTTTTGTAAAATTTTACATTTCACTAAATGACTTTTGCTCACCATAGAATCATTCTACATATTACAATACGACCGTTTTCATGTTTTTTTTTTCAACAACAAAAAATTTTGACGTTTTCGTCGAAAAATTTCGACATACTATACTATGGCGTTTTTTTGTAAAATTTTACAACATTTCACAAAATGACTTTTGCTCACAACATCAAAAACATTTGTCATTTTCGTCGAAAAATTTGGCATTTTTTTGTAAAATTTTACAACATTAAACGAAATTACTTTTGCTCACCATAGAATCATTCTACATATTATAATACGACCATTTTCATGGTTTTTTTCAACATCAAAAAATTTGACGTTTTCTTCGAAAAATTTCGACATACTATACTATGGCGTTTTTTTGTAAAATTTTACATTTCACTAAATGACTTTTGCTCACCATAGAATCATTCTACATATTATAATACGACCGTTTTCATGGTTTTTTTCAACATCAAAAAATTTGACGTTTTCGTCGAAAAATTTCGACAAACTATACTATGGCGTTTTTTGTAAAATTTTACATTTCAATGAATGACTTTTGCTCACCATAGAATCATTCTACATGCTATAATACGACCGTTTTCATGGTTTTTTTCAACAACAAAAAATTTTTGACGTTTTCGTCGAAAAATTTCGACATACTATACTATGGCGTTTTTTTTTGTAAAATTTTACAACATTTCACGAAATGACTTTTGCTCACCATAGAATCATTCTACATGCTATAATACGACCGTTTTCATGTTTTTTTTTCAACATCAAAAATATTTTACCTTTCTGTCGAAAAATTTCGACATACTATACTATGGCGTTTTTTTGTAAAATTTTACATTTCACTAAATGACTTTTGCTCACCATAGAATCATTCTACATGCTATAATCCGACCGTTTTCATGTTTTTTTTCAACATCAAAAACATTTGATGTTTTCTTCGAAAAATTTCGACATACTATACTATGGCGTTTTTTTGTAAAATTTTACAACATTTCACGAAATGACTTTTGCTCACCATGGAATCATTTTATATGCTATAATAAGACCGTTTTCATGTTTTTTTTTCAACATCAAAAACATTTGACGTTTTCTTCGAAAAATTTCGACATACTATACTATGGCGTTTTTTTGTAAAATTTTCCAACATTAAACGAAATGACTTTTGCTCACCATAGAATCATTCTACATGCTATAATCCGACCATTTTCATGTTTTTTTTCAACATCAAAAACATTTGACGTTTTCGTCGAAAAATTTCGACATACTATACTATGGCATTTTTTTGTAAAATTTTACATTTCAATGAATGACTTTTGCTCACCATAGAATCATTCCACATATAATACGACCGTTTTCATGGTTTTTTTTCAACAACAAAAAATTTTGACGTTTTCGTCGAAAAATTTCGACATACTATACTATGGCGTTTTTTTTTGTAAAATTTTACAACATTTCACGAAATGACTTTTGCTCACCATAGAATCATTCTACATGCTATAATACGACTGTTTTCATGTTTTTTTTCAACATCAAAAATATTTTACCTTTCTGTCGAAAAATTTCGACATACTATACTATGGCATTTTTTTGTAAAATTTTACATTTCACTAAATGACTTTTGCTCACCATAGAATCATTCTACATATTATAATACGACCGTTTTCATGGTTTTTTTCAACATCAAAAAATTTGACGTTTTCGTCGAAAAATTTCGACATACTATACTATGGCGTTTTTTTGTAAAATTTTACATTTCACTAAATGACTTTTCCTCACCATAGAATCATTCTACATATTATAATACGACCGTTTTCATGGTTTTTTTCAACATCAAAAAATTTGACGTTTTCGTCGAAAAATTTCGACAAAATATACTATGGCGTTTTTTTTTGTAAAATTTTACATTTCAATGAATAACTTTTGCTCACCATAGAATCATTCTACATATAATACGACCGTTTTCATGGTTTTTTTCAACGACAAAAAATTTTGACGTTTTCGTCGAAAAATTTCGACATACTATACTATGGCGTTTTTTTTTGTAAAATTTTACAACGTTTCACGAAATGACTTTTGCTCACCATAGAATCATTCTACATGCTATAATCCGACCGTTTTCATGTTTTTTTTCAACATCAAAAACATTTGATGTTTTCTTCGAAAAATTTCGACATACTATACTATGGCGTTTTTTTGTAAAATTTTACAACATTTCACGAAATGACTTTTGCTCACCATGGAATCATTTTATATGCTATAATAAGACCGTTTTCATGTTTTTTTTTCAACATCAAAAACATTTGACGTTTTCTTCGAAAAATTTCGACATACTATACTATGGCGTTTTTTTTTAGTAAAATTTTCTAACATTAAACGAAATGACTTTTGCTCACCATAGAATCATTCTACATGCTATAATCCGACCATTTTCATGTTTTTTTTCAACATCAAAAACATTTGACGTTTTCGTCGAAAAATTTCGACATACTATACTATGGCGTTTTTTTGTAAAATTTTACATTTCAATAAATGACTTTTGCTCACCATAGAATCATTCTACATATAATACGACCGTTTTCATGGTTTTTTTCAACAACAAAAAATTTTGACGTTTTCGTCGAAAAATTTCGACATACTATACTATGGCGTTTTTTTTTGTAAAATTTTACAACGTTTCACGAAATGACTTTTGCTCACCATAGAATCATTCTACATGCTATAATACGACTGTTTTCATGTTTTTTTTTCAACATCAAAAATATTTTACCTTTCTGTCGAAAAATTTCGACATACTATACTATGGCGTTTTTTTGTAAAATTTTACATTTCACTAAATGACTTTTGCTCACCATAGAATCATTCTACATGCTATAATCCGACCGTTTTCATGTTTTTTTTCAACATCAAAAACATTTGACGTTTTCTTCGAAAAATTTCGACATACTATACTATGGCGTTTTTTTGTAAAATTTTACAACATTTCACGAAATGACTTTTGCTCACCATAGAATCATTCTATATGCTATAATAAGACCGTTTTCATGTTTTTTTTTCAACATCATAAACATTTGACGTTTTCGTCGAAAAATTTCGACATACTATACTATGGCGTTTTTTTTTGTAAAATTTTCCAACATTAAACGAAATGACTTTTGCTCACCATAGAATCATTCTACATGCTATAATCCGACCATTTTCATGTTTTTTTTTCAACATCAAAAACATTCGACGTTTTCGTCGAAAAATTTCGACATACTATACTATGGCGTTTTTTTGTAAAATTTTACATTTCAATGAATGACTTTTGCTCACCATAGAATCATTCCACATATAATACGACCGTTTTCATGGTTTTTTTCAACAACAAAAAATTTTGACGTTTTCGTCGAAAAATTTCGACATACTATACTATGGCGTTTTTTTTTGTAAAATTTTACAACATTTCACGAAATGACTTTTGCTCACCATAGAATCATTCTACATGCTATAATACGACTGTTTTCATGTTTTTTTTCAACATCAAAAATATTTTACCTTTCTGTCGAAAAATTTCGACATACTATACTATGGCGTTTTTTTTTGTAAAATTTTACATTTCACTAAATGACTTTTGCTCACCATAGAATCATTCTACATATTATAATACGACCGTTTTCATGGTTTTTTTCAACATCAAAAAATTTGACGTTTTCGTCGAAAAATTTCGACATACTATACTATGGCGTTTTTTTTGTAAAATTTTACATTTCACTAAATGACTTTTCCTCACCATAGAATCATTCTACATATTATAATACGACCGTTTTCATGGTTTTTTTCAACATCAAAAAAATTTGACGTTTTCGTCGAAAAATTTCGACAAAATATACTATGGCGTTTTTTTGTAAAATTTTACATTTCAACTGAATAACTTTTGCTCACCATAGAATCATTCTACATATAATACGACCGTTTTCATGTTTTTTTTTTCAACAACAAAAAAATTTTGACGTTTTCGTCGAAAAATTTCGACATACTATACTATGGCGTTTTTTTTTGTAAAATTTTACAACATTTCACGAAATGACTTTTGCTCACCATAGAATCATTCTACATGCTATAATCGCTGTTTTCATGTTTTTTTTCAACATCAAAAATATTTTACCTTTCTGTCGAAAAATTTCGACATACTATACTATGGCGTTTTGTTGTAAAATTTTACATTTCACTAAATGACTTTTGCTCACCATAGAATCATTCTACATGCTATAATCCGACCGTTTTCATGATTTTTTTTCAACATCAAAAACATTTGATGTTTTCATCGAAAAATTTCGACATACTATACTATGGCGTTTTTTTGTAAAATTTTCCAACATTAAACGAAATGACTTTTGCTCACCATAGAATCATTCTACATGCTATAATCCGACCATTTTCATGGTTTTTTTCAACATCAAAAACATTTGACGTTTTCGTCGAAAAATTTCGACATACTATACTATGGCGTTTTTTTGTAAAATTTTACATTTCACAAAATGGCTTTTGCTCACCATAGAATCATTCTACATGCTATAATAAGACCGTTTTCATGGTTTTTTTCAACATCAAAAACATTTGACGTTTTCGTCAAAAAATTTCGACATACTATACTATGGCGTTTTTTTTTTGTAAAATTTTACAACATTTCACGAAATGACTTTTGCTCACCATAGAATCATTCTACATGCTATAATACGACCGTTTTCATGGTTTTTTTTCAACATCAAAAAATTTGACGTTTTCGTCGAAAAATTTCGACATACTATACTATGGCGTTTTTTTTTGTAAAATTTTACAACATTTCACGAAATGACTTTTGCTCACCATAGAATCATTCTACATATTATAATACGACCGTTTTCATGGTTTTTTTGAACAACAAAAAATTTTGACGTTTTCGTCGAAAAATTTCGACATACTGTACTATGGCGTTTTTTTGTAAAATTTTCCAACATTTAACGAAATGACTTTTGCTCACTATAGAATCATTCTACATGCTATAATATGACTGTTTTCATGGTTTTTTTTCAACATCAAAAATATTTTACGTTTTCTGTCGAAAAATTTCGACATACTATACTATGGTGTTTTTTTGTAAAATTTTAACATTTCACGAAATGACTTTTGCTCACCATAGAATCATTCTACATGCTATAATACGACCGTTTTCATGTTTTTTTTTTTCAACAACAAAAAATATTTGACGTTTTCGTCGAAAAATTTCGACATACTGTACTATGGCGTTTTTTTTGTAAAATTTTAACATTTCACAAAATGACTTTTGCTCACAACATCAAAAACATTTGTCATTTTTGTCGAAAAATTTGGCATTTTTTTTGTAAAATTTTACAACATTAAACGAAATTACTTTTGCTCACCATAGAATCATTCTACATGCTATAATAAGACCGTTTTCATGATATTTTTTAACATCAAAAAAATTTTACGTTTTCATCGAAAAATTTCGACATACTGTACTATGAGCGTTTTTTTGTAAAATTTTACATTTCACGAAATGACTTTTGCTCACCATAGAATCATTCTACATGCTATAATACGACCGTTGTCATGGTTTTTTTCAACATCAAAAAATTTGTCGTTTTCGTTGAAAAATTTCGACATACTATACTATGGCGTTTTTTTGTAAAATTTTACATTTCACGAAATGACTTTTGCTCACCATAGAATCATTCTACATGCTATAATACGACTGTTTTCATGTTTTTTTTCAACATCAAAAATATTTTACCTTTCTGTCGAAAAATTTCGACATACTATACTATGGCGTTTTTTTGTAAAATTTTACATTTCACTAAATGACTTTTGCTCACAACATCAAAAACATTTGACGTTTTCGTCGAAAAATTTCGACATACTATACTATGGCGTTTTTTTTGTAAAATTTTACAACATTTCACAAAATGGCTTTTGCTCACCATAGAATCATTCTGCATGCTATAATCCGACCGTTTTCATGTTTTTTGTCAACATCAAAAACATTTGACGTTTTCGTCGAAAAATTTCGACATACTATACTATGGCGTTTTTTTGTAAAATTTTACAACATTTCACGAAATGACTTTTGCTCACCATGGAATCATTTTATATGCTATAATAAGACCGTTTTCATGTTTTTTTTTCAACATCATAAACATTTGACGTTTTCTTCAAAAAATTTCGACATACTATACTATGGCGTTTTTTTTTGTAAAATTTTACAACATTTCACGAAATGACTTTTGCTCACCATAGAATCATTCTATATGCTATATTACGACTGTTTTCATGTTTTTTTTCAACATCAAAAATATTTTACCTTTCTGTCGAAAAATTTCGACATACTATACTATGGCGTTTTTTTGTAAAATTTTACATTTCACTAAATGACTTTTGCTCACCATAGAATCATTCTACATAATATAATACCACCGTTTTCATGTTTTTTTTTCAACAACAAAAAATTTTGACGTTTTCGTCGAAAAATTTCGACATACTATACTATGGCGTTTTTTTGTAAAATTTTCCAACATTACACGAAATGACTTTTGCTCACCATAGAATCATTCTACATGCTATAATAAGACCGATTTCATGTTTTTTTTCAACATCAAAAACATTTGACGTTTTCGTCGAAAAATTTCGACATACTATACTATGGCGTTTTTTTTTGTAAAATTTTACATTTCACTAAATGACTTTTGCTCACCATAGAATCATTCTACAAATTATAATACGACCGTTTTCATGTTTTTTTTCAACATCAAAAATATTTGACGTTTTCGTCGAAAAATTTCGACATACTATACTATGGCATTTTTTTGTAAAATTTTCCAACATTAAACAAAATGACTTTTGCTCACCATAGAATCATTCTACATGCTATAATAAGACCGTTTTCATGGTTTTTTTCAACATCAAAAATATTTGACGTTTTCGTCGAAAAATTTCGACATACTATACTATGGCGTTGTTTTTGTAAAATTTTACAAAATTTCACAAAATGACTTTTGCTCACCATAGAATCATTCTACATGCTATAATCCGACCGTTTTCATGGTTTTTTTCAACATCAAAAACATTTGACGTTTTCCTCGAAAAATTTCGACATACTATACTATGGCGTTTTTTTGTAAAATTTTAGATTTCACAAAATGACTTTTGCTCACAACATCAAAAACATTTGACATTTTTGTCGAAAAATTTGGCATTTTTTTTTAAAATTTAACATTAACTAAATTTTTTGCTCACCATAGAATCATTCTACATGCTATAATAAGACCGTTTTCATTTTTTTAACATCAAAAAATTTTTTACGTTTTCGTCGAAAAATTTCGACATACTGTACTATGTTTTTTTGTAAAATTTTACATTTCACGAAATGACTTTTGCTCACCATAGAATCATTCTACATGCTATAATACGACCGTTGTCATGGTTTTTTTCAACATCAAAAAATTTGTCGTTTTCGTCGAAAAATTTCGACATACTATACTATGGCGTTTTTTTGTAAAATTTTACATTTCACGAAATGACTTTTGCTCACCATAGAATCATTCTATATCTATAATACGACTGTTTTCATGTTTTTTTCAACATCAAAAATATTTTACCTTTCTGTCGAAAAATTTCGACATACTATACTATGGTGTTTTTTTGTAAAATTTTACAACATTAAACGAAATTACTTTTGCTCACCATAGAATCATTCTACATGCTATAATAAGACCGTTTTCATGATATTTTTTAACATCAAAAAAATTTTACGTTTTCATCGAAAAATTTCGACATACTATACTATGGCGTTTTTTTGTAAAATTTTACATTTCACGAAATGACTTTTGCTCACCATAGAATCGTTCTACATATTATAATACAAACGTTTTCATGGTTTTTTTCAACAACAAAAATATTTCACGTTTTCGTTGAAAAATTTCGACATACTATACTATGGCGTTTTTTTGTAAAATTTTACATTTCACTAAATGACTTTTGCTCACCATAGAATCATTCTACATATTATAATACGACCGTTTTCATGGTTTTTTTCAACATCAAAAAATTTGACGTTTTCGTCGAAAAATTTCGACATACTATACTATGGCGTTTTTTTGTAAAATTTTACATTTCACTAAATGACTTTTCCTCACCATAGAATCATTCTACATATTATAATACGACCGTTTTCATGGTTTTTTCAACATCAAAAAATTTGACGTTTTCGTCGAAAAATTTCGACAAACTATACTATGGCGTTTTTTGTAAAATTTTACATTTCAATGAATAACTTTTGCTCACCATAGAATCATTCTACATATAATACGACCGTTTTCATGGATTTTTTCAACAACAAAAAATTTTGACTTTTTTGTCGAAAAATTTCGACATACTATACTATGGCGTTTTTTTTTGTAAAATTTTACAACGTTTCACGAAATGACTTTTGCTCACCATTGAATCATTCTACATGCTATAATACGACTGTTTTCATGTTTTTTTTCAACATCAAAAATATTTTACCTTTCTGTCGAAAAATTTCGACATACTATACTATGGCGTTTTTTTGTAAAATTTTACATTTCACTAAATGACTTTTGCTCACCATAGAATCATTCTACATGCTATAATCCGACCGTTTTCATGTTTTTTTTCAACATCAAAAACATTTGACGTTTTCTTCGAAAAATTTCGACATACTATAATATGGCGTTTTTTTGTAAAATTTTACAACATTTCACGAAATGACTTTTGCTCACCATGGAATCATTTTATATGCTATAATAAGACCGTTTTCATGTTTTTTTTTCAACATCATAAACATTTGACGTTTTCTTCGAAAAATTTCGACATACTATACTATGGCGTTTTTTAGTAAAATTTTCCAACATTAAACGAAATGACTTTTGCTCACCATAGAATCATTCTACATGCTATAATCCGACCATTTTCATGTTTTTTTTTCAACATCAAAAACATTCGACGTTTTCGTCGAAAAATTTCGACATACTATACTATGGCGTTTTTTTGTAAAATTTTACAACATTTCACAAAATGACTTTTGCTCGCAACATCAAAAACATTTGTCATTTTCGTCGAAAAATTTGGCATTTTTTTGCAAAATTTTACAATATTAAAGGAAATTACTTTTGCTCACCATAGAATCATTCTACATGCTATAATAAGACCGTTTTCATGACATTTTTTAACATCAAAAAAATTTTACGTTTTCATCGAAAAATTTCGACATACTATACTATGGCGTTTTTTTTTAAAAAATTATAAAAAAAAAAAAAAAAAAAAATATTCAAAAAAAAAAAATAATATGCTTATGCTTTTTCATGTTTTTTTTAAAAAAATATTTTTAAAAATTTTTTTTGTAAAATTTTACATTTCACTAAATGACTTTTGCTCACCATAGAATTATTCTACATCATATAATACCACCGTTTTCATGTTTTTTTTTCAACAACAAAAAATTTGGACGTTTTCGTCGGAAAATTTCGACATACTATACTATGGCGTTTTTTAGTAAAATTTTCCAACATTAAACGAAATGACTTTTGCTCACCATAGAATCATTCTACATGCTATAATCCGACCATTTTCATGTTTTTTTTCAACATCAAAAACATTTGACGTTTTCGTCGAAAAATTTCGACATACTATACTATGGCGTTTTTTTGTAAAATTTTACATTTCACAAAATGGCTTTTGCTCACCATAGAATCATTCTACATGCTATAATAAGACCGTTTTCATGGTTTTTTTCAACATCAAAAACATTTTGACGTTTTCGTCGAAAAATTTCGACATACTATACTATGGCGTTTTTTTTGTAAAATTTTACAACATTTCACGAAATGACTTTTGCTCACCATAGAATCATTCTACATGCTATAATACGACCGTTTTCATGTTTTTTTTTTCAACATCAAAAAATTTTGACGTTTTCGTCGAAAAATTTCGACATACTATACTATGGCGTTTTTTTTTGTAAAATTTTACAACATTTCACTAAATGACTTTTGCTCACCATAGAATCATTCTACATATTATAATACGACCGTTTTCATGATATTTTTTTCAACATCATAAAAATTTGACGTTTTCGTCGAAAAAATTTCGACATACTATACTATGGCGTTTTTTTGTAAAATTTTACAACATTTCACGAAATGACTTTTGCTCACCATAGAATCATTCTACATGCTATAATAAGACCGTTTTCATGGTTTTTTTCAACATCAAAAACATTTGACGTTTTCGTTGAAAAATTTCGACATACTATACTATGGCGTTTTTTTGTAAAATTTTACATTTCACTAAATGACTTTTGCTCACCATAGAATCATTCTACATATTATAATACGACCGTTTTCATGGTTTTTTTCAACATCAAAAACATTTGACGTTTTCCTCGAAAAATTTCGACATACTGTACTATGGCGTTTTTTTTGTAAAATTTTACATTTCACAAAATGACTTTTGCTCACCAAGAATCATTCTACATATTATAATACGACGTTTTCATGTTTTTAAACATCAAAAACATTTGACGTTTTCGTCGAAAAATTTCGACATACTATACTATGGCGTTTTTTGTAAAATTTTACATTTCAATGAATGACTTTTGCTCACCATAGAATCATTCTACATATTATAATACGACCGTTTTCATGGATTTTTTCAACAACAAAAAATTTTGACGTTTTCGTGGAAAAATTTCGACATACTATACTATGGCGTTTTTTTTTGTAAAATTTTCCAACATTAAACGAAATGACTTTTGCTCACCATAGAATCATTCTACATGCTATAATACGACCGTTTTCATGTTTTTTGTCAACATCAAAAATATTTGACGTTTTCTGTCGAAAAATTTCGACATACTATACTATGGCGTTTCTTTGTAAAATTTTACATTTCACGAAATTACTTTTGCTCACCATAGAATCATTCTACATGCTATAATACGACCGTTTTCATGTTTTTTTTCAATATCAAAAACATTTGAAGTTTTTCTTCAAAAAAAAAATTTCGACATACTATACTATGGCGTTTTTTTTTGTAAAATTTTACAACATTTCACGAAATGACTTTTGCTCACCATAGAATCATTCTACATGCTATAATACGACTGTTTTCATGTTTTTTTTCAACATCAAAAATATTTTACCTTTCTGTCGAAAAATTTCGACATACTATACTATGGCGTTTTTTTGTAAAATTTTACATTTCACTAAATGACTTTTGCTCACCATAGAATCATTCTACATGCTATAATCCGACCGTTTTCATGTTTTTTTTCAACATCAAAAACATTTGACGTTTTCGTCGAAAAAATTGGCATTTTTTTTGTAAAATTTTCCAACATTAAAAAAAATGACTTTTGCTCACCATAGAATCGCTCTACATATAATAATACGACCGTTTTCATGGTTTTTTTCAACATCAAAAATATTTGACGTTTTCGTCAAAAAATTTCGACGTACTGTACTATGGCGTTTTTTTTGTAAAATTTTACAACATTTCACAAAATGGCTTTTGCTCACCATAGAATCATTCTACATGCTATAATACAACCGTTTTCATGGTTTTTTTCAACATCAAAAACATTTGACGTTTTCGTCGAAAAATTTCGACATACTATACTATGGCGTTTTTTTTTGTAAGATTTTACAACATTTCACGAAATGACTTTTGCTCACCATGGAATCATTTTATATGCTATAAGAAGACCAATTTCATGTTTTTTTCAAACATCATAAACATTTGACGTTTTCGTCGAAAAATTTCGACATACTATACTATGCCGTTTTTTTTTTGTAAAATTTTACAACATTTCACGAAATGACTTTTGCTCACCATAGAATCATTCTACATGCTATAATATGACCGTTTTCATGGTTTTTTTCAACATCAAAAACATTTGACGTTTTTGTCGAAAAATTTCGACATACTATACTATGGCGTTTTTTTTTGTAAAATTTTACAACATTTCACGAAATGACTTTTGCTCACCATAGAATCATTCTACATGTTATAATACGACCGTTTTCATGGGTTTTTTTCCAACAACAAAAAATTTTGACGTTTTTGTCGAAAAATTTCGACATACTATACTATGGCGTTTTTTTTGTAAAATTTTACATTTCACAAAATGACTTTTGCTCACCATTAAATCATTCTACATGCTATAAGCCAACCGTTTTCATGGTTTTTTTCAACATCAAAAACAGTTGACGTTTTCGTCGAAAAAATTGGCATTTTTTTTGTAAAATTTTCCAACATTAAAAAAAATGACTTTTGCTCACCATAGAATCGCTCCACATATAATAATACGTCTGTTTTCATGGTTTTTTTCAATAACAAAAAATTTTGACGTTTTCGTCGAAAAATTTCGACATACTATACTATGGCGTTTTTTTGTAAAATTTTACATTTCACTAAATGACTTTTGCTCACCATAGAATCATTCTACATATTATAATACCACCGTTTTCATGGTTTTTTTCAACATCAAGAAAATTTTACGTTTTCATCAAAAAATTTCGACATACTATACTATGGCATTTTTTTTTGTAAAATTTTACAACATTTCACGAAATGACTTTTGCTCACCATAGATTCATTCTACATGCTATAATACGACCGTTTTCATGTTTTTTTTCAACGTCAAAAAAATGTGAGGTTTTCGTGGAAAAATTTTGACATACTATACGATGCCGTTTTTTGTAAAACTTTACAACATTTCACAAAATGACTTTTGCTCACCATAGAATCATTCTACATGCCATAATAAGACCGTTTTCATGTTTTTTTTCAACAACAAATACATTTGACGTTTTCGTTGAAAAATTTCGACATACTATACTATGGCGTTTTTTTGTAAACTTTTACATTTCACAAAATGACTTTTGCTCACCACAGAATCATTCTACATACTATAATACGACCGTTTTCATGGTTTTTTTCAACATCAAAAAATTTTGACGTTTTCGTCAAAAAATTTCGACATACTATACTATGGCGTTTTTTGTAAAACTTTACAACATTTCACAAAATGACTTTTGCTCCCCATGGTATCATTCTGCATGCTATAATATGACCATTTTTATTGTTTTTTTCAACATCAAAAATATTTAAAGTTTTCGTCGAAAAATTTCAACATACTATGCTATGACGTTTTTTTTGCAAAACGTTACATTTCACAAAATGACTTTTGCTCACCATAGATTCATTCTACATACTATAATACGACAGTTTTCATGTTTTTTTTCAACATCAAAAAACTTAGACGTTTTCGTCGAAAAACTTCGACATACTATACTACGGCGTTTTTTTGTAAAATTTTACAACATTTCATGAAATGACTTTTGCTCACCATAGAATCATTCTACATGCTATAATAAGACCGTTTTCATAGGTTTTTTTTCAACATAAAAAAAATGTACGTTTTCGTCGAAAAATTTCGACATACTATACTATGGCGTTTTTTTGTAAAATTTTACAACATTTCATGAAATGACTTTTGCTCACCATAGATTCATTCTACATACTATAATACGACAGTTTTCATGTTTTTTTTCAACATCAAAAAACTTAGACGTTTTCGTCGAAAAACTTCGACATACTATACTACGGCGTTTTTTTGTAAAATTTTACAACATTTCATGAAATGACTTTTGCTCACCATAGAATCATTCTACATGCTATAATAAGACCGTTTTCATGTTTTTTTCAAAAAAATAATTTGCGTTTTGGAAATTTGTCTCTATGGTTGTACTAAAGGGGTTGGTTTGCAAAAAAAATATTGGGAAATTATGTGACGCAAAGCTGCATGTCTCGGTTTGAAAAAACTTAGGTTTTGAAACTGTCTTGGTAATTTAGAGCTGCGTGTTGCTGGAAATAAAAAAAGTCGGAAAATTGATCTTGGGTAAAATTTTAACATATGAAATGCTTGCATGTTCACTATACAGGAAATAAAAACTGCGTTTTGGAAAATGCATCTTCGGGGTAAAATTTTAAACATTTATGAAATGCTTGTCTGAATATTCAGCTATATGCAGAAAAAAATAATGCGGGAAAAATTGAATTGGGTTGTAATTTCAACATAAAAATGTTTGATGGTATTGGTATAATGCATTTGAAATAAAAATATTTAAAGTTTTGTGAAAAATTTAACATCTGTTGGTTTTTGAAACGTTCATTAAAAATGTTTGCTCACATAGATATTTACATCTATATCGCAGTATGTTTTTAACGTAAAAAAATGTGAGGTTTTGTGGAAAAATTTGACATACTATCGTGCGTTTTTGTAAAACTTTACAACATTTCAAAAATGACTTTTGCTCCCCTAGAATCATTCTACAGCATAATAAGAGTTTTCATGTTCAACAACAAATACATTTGACATTTGCCGTTTTTTCAACATAAAAAAAATGTACGTTTTCGTCGAAAAATTTCGACATACTATACTACGGCGTTTTTTTGTAAAATTTTACAACATTTCATGAAATGACTTTTGCTCACCATAGAATCATTCTACATGCTATAATAAGACCGTTTTCATGTTTTTTTTCAACAACAAATACATTTGACGTTTTCGTTGAAAAATTTCGACATACTATACTATGGCGTTTTTTGTAAAATTTTCCAACATTTCACGAAATGACTTTTGCTCACCATAGATTCATTCTACATGCTATAATATGACCGTTTTCATAGTTTTTTTTCAACATAAAAAAAATTTGACGTTTTCTTCGAAAAATTTCGACATACTATACTATGGCGTTTTTGTAAAATTTGACAACATTTCACGAAATCACTTTTGCTCACCATAGAATCATTCTACATGCTATAAAACGACCGTTTGTATGTTTTTTTCCAACATCAAAAAAATTTGACGTTTTAATCGAAAAATTTCGACATACTACCTTATGACGGTTCTTTTGTAAAATTTTCAGACATTTCACAAAATGACTTGAATCTTGAAAAATTCCATGTTAACAGTCATATTCTAGTTTGTAAATAGGTATTATGATAAAAAGTGAAATTATAGTACGTTGAAAAATTTCATGAAAAAAAGTCATAGTATGGTATGTTGAAAAATTTCATTATAAACAGGTCATAGTTTTGAATCTTGAAAAATTTAATGTTAAGTCATATTGTAGTATTTTAAACAATATTGTGGTAAAAAAAAGTCTCATTGGATGTTTTCACGAAAAATTTCACAAAAAAAGTCATAGTATAGTGTGTCGAAAAATTTCATGAAAAACCAGTCAGTTTTTAATCTTGAAAAATTTCATGTTAACAGTCATAGTATGTTCAACAATATTATGATAAAAAAGTCATATTATAGTACGTTGAAAAATTTCATGAAAAACAGGTCATAGTTTTGAATCTTGAAAAATTTCATGTTAAGTCATAGTATGTTAAACAATATTATGATAAAAAAGTCATTATAGTCCTTTGAAAAATTTCATGAAAAAAGTCATAGTATAGTATGTCGAAAAAAGTCACAGCAGTGTAAAATTCCTGTTAACAGTCATATTTTAGTTCGTAAAAAGGTATTATGATTGAAAAAGCCATTATAGTACATTGAAAAATTTCATGAAAAAAGTCATAGTATATAGTATGTCAAAAAAAGTCACAGCAGTGTAGTATGTCAAAAACATCAGTCATAGTATATCATGTCCAAAAAATAAGTCATAGTTTAGTATCCTGAAAAACTAAAAAAGTCATAGAATCGTATGTTGACAAAAGTCATAGTATAGTGTCAAAAAAGTCATTGTACAGTGGGGTGTCAAAGTTGGAAAAAAAAAAAAAAAAAAAAAGCTACAGTATAGTATGTCTAAAAAGTTATAGTATGTATCACAAAAATGTCAGAAAAAAGCAATTAAAATAAGTCATGAAAAATGTCATTGTGTGGTGATTTAAAATCACCACACAATGACATTATGAACCACGTTATGAACCACGCTTCGAAATATTCCGTACAGCCCTAGATGCAAATTTTATACACACAATTGCAGGATAATGCCGGTGTATCTGTTAACAGACTCGAGGCGTCGCCACTGTCCTTGGTGCTCAACTTATTTCTCTGTTTGACTAATTGTACTTGGTTGGATAGACAGACACCTGCTGTGCTTTCTGAAAACCTTGTAACCTTCAACAAATCTGATACAATAGCCAAAGGGTTATAGTGTTTTAACCTGATTCACAAGGTCACATAGTGTGTGTGGTTCTACTGTGCTAAACATTCAAATATTCAGGAACTTACCAAGAGTTCGGAGCAAGACAAACTGCATCCCAAGAGCAAAAGGCCTCTCCTGTTCATCAACAGACCTGACAGAGGAGAAGCAGCATGTAAATGACACAAATTCACTGCATCCAAATAAAAGAAAAAAAAAACATCTATTATTCAGTTTAAACAAACAGAAATGAGAGTGGGAGAGAGAGAGTGGACGCAAACTGAGACTGTAATCCCCCCTCTCACTCCTACTCTGTGAAAATGATCGGCACCCTTACCTGAGTGTTACGATTATGGCGGAGGGCTGGGCACAGGCGGTGATGAGTGTGACGATGAAGAGGAAGATGAGGAAAGGGATGAGGGTGTTGCAGGTGCGGTCGCACTTCCCTGACACGGCGTAGCCATTCTCATTCAGGTAGGTTTTAACAATGACCAGCTGGAGCTGGTTGACCTGGCCGCCGGAGGATGGAGTGATGACCTGTCTGCTCTGCACACAGCCACAGTCTGTGTAGTTCCTAATCTGTGGTCAGAAACAACACGAGTAAATCACGCTATCCACTCAGATGCTCTTTATTTAATCTGAAGCTAATTCTATTAACAGTGACTACTGATATTGCAGCTACGTTGAAAAATGTATACATAGACAGACTGGGCGGCACCAGCAATGTGGCACAATCTAGACATTTCCTTTCCTCATACTGTTACAACTTCCTATCCGACATTGTAGTGGAGTCTGACACTTCCTGTACTTTCAGAGCTATGAGAGGAAAATGTACAGAGAACAAGTCATTGTGCGTTCATTATGATTAGCGTGTCTGTTTTCATCACTCCTTTTTAGCCTACTTGATGTATAAATGGCTACATAGCAATTATTTCTGAATCAAGAACACAATGAAGCTATGGGTATATCAATTGAATACGGTGTGTGTGTGTGTGTGTGTGTGTGTGTGTGTGTGTGTGTGTGTGTGTGTGTGTGTGTGTGTGTGTACTTGCCCCTGTGCTATCATTGCCCACAGTGCTGCATCCAGCCAGACAGGGGTTGAAATAGGTAATGCCATCAGAGCCGCAGACCGGAGCGTACTCATGGATCCTGCAGCCACAGTTCACGTTGCAACTGCCCGTCAGGTTCCGGTGGGTCATCGTCAGGGTGGGACTGCATGGAGGGGACACAGAAAACTTTTGTTAAGACCAACAGGGACCCATCATATCCATTTACAAGACTATTTCAATGCAGGGGCTACAGCTTCTTTATAACGCTATAACGCTTTTTCTTAGCCTTTCAAAACCTATTTGATCATTTTAAAATTTACTGACAGGGTTGCTTTTCTTTTTTAATTCACACTTTGGAGATGTGAGTCAGCAGGGGCCGGAGGCAGGGGGACTTGGCCACTCAACTATCAGTGGGAGCATTTATTCATTTTCTACACATTAATGCATCTAGGTTAGTCACAGTGCAACCTCTCTTACAAATGTGGCCCTGCTGGGATAGCAGCATTTAGCTAAGATTTAATGGTGCTGTATGTTGCATTTTATACCACATTTCCCATAAAACCACATTTCCTGCTACAAACAGAATAATACTTCTTGTCCTAACTCTCCTTCCCTGCATGTCATCACTCCAAAACATTTGTTTAAGCAGGTAAAAAGAGCCATTAAAAATCATAAATGCTGTATGTATTATTTTCAAAGTAAGAATAATTTGGTCGGTGAAGTAATTCAATTCAACAGTAAAACGGGGAGTGTTTCACATGAAGGAAAATGTAGCATCAAAGCAGACCGAAGCTTCTTTACAACATCTACTGTAGTCTCTGTCTCATTAATCTGCTGCACATACTGTACTTCTTTTTATGATCGTTAATCTAGCTGTCCGTCAGCCTGTGTGATGATAATAGGACAGAGACGGGGGGGTGAGGAAGTGACACCTCCAGTGACTCAGTGTGGGAACACTCGCTGGACTTTGGCTCCATCTAAACTGGGAGCAGTGAAGCGAGTCCTTGGTTTTCTCTGGGAAGCTTCGCTCTGAGCCCTGCGGAACAGCCGGGGACGGGCCCTAACAACACAACGGCCACTGAGCGACGCTGTAGCGCACGCACACATGCACACACACAACCAACACTGACAATATACATCTCTGTTAAAGTTTATATTTTGATCATGTGCTTAAGATGCCAAACAGGGAAACATTTTAATTATTATACACTGCTTCTTAAAATCAGTGGACCATCATTTTTCACCATAAAGTCATACTCATTTTTATACTGGTTGTCACAGGAGAAGCACATTTTGGCCGGTACTGACATAACAGTGTCACATTAAAGACACTGTGTGCAAGACTGTGTGTGTGTTTGTATTCATGTATATAAAAAAAAAAAAAAAAAAAAAAAAAAAGGCATCAGCCCTGCCGGAGCCACAGGCTCACTGTACTGATTGCACATCCTTTTTTTTCCCCAGATTAAACCCCGGCCCTCACTGAACCATCCAGATGTTGTGTTGCTGTGTGCCGGCTGTGCTGCATAAAAACCCAAACAGAGAGCCAAAAAAGCGAGTGGCTTAATGTGGTTTAGTGCTGCAGACCCTGAACAGGGAGAACGAAGGCAAACAAAATTGAGTTGCGAAGATGCTTTTTGACAGAGGACACAAACGTGTGTGATTGGACAGCTTTCTTTAAAAAAAAATGTGCATCAAAGATGACTATACAGCAGCTTTTTCATTAAGCATACAGGCCTGACTCATAATCATGCAACACTTTTGAAGATATTCAAGAATATTATATAACTTAATCTTGGCTCTGAAAAGGTTGAGGACCTTTGGAGTTCGTCGTGTCAGCGAGGGGAGAGCTCCGTCTAGACTAGTGTGAGTAAAGACAAGTGACACAAAGGGTGGGCTTGGGCTAAACATTCCTCATGTGGGTGCTAGCGGTGACTGATGACCAGTGCTGTTCATAATGAAGAGCCCCTACCGGCTCACACGTCTTGTTGACCCCTCTATAAACGCCGGCTTAAACAAAGACTACTGTTATTAATGGGTCAGCTGTGGGGCTTTCAGGGGCCCACTGACTATTTGGCAAATAATCACTATGATTAACTTAGTTATGTGAAAAGTAAATTTCACAGAGGTTTAGCAGTTTCACCTGAGTGTGTTCAATGAACTTCTGAGACAGTGCAGTTGGCTGGCCCATATACAGCCTATAAAGGCAACCTGATCAAAGTCTTTTTGATCTAATATTTCCAACTACATGCTTGTTGGATCTGGACCTCCATCCTCAAGGAAATTCACCTCTCTATCAATTCAATTCAGTCCAAAGGGAGTTAGTGACGTGGGAAACATACTTTTACATTACCAAAGCAAATGTGAACTAAAAACAAAAATCTTGTGCTTTCTTTAAGTTACATAGTAGAGAGGAGGTTGTGTTGCTCCGGCTTTATCCGTCTGGCAACACCTGGCATTTGCTTGGCATCCTCCCGGATCCATCCCTTCACATATGTTCACATTATACGTATCAGTTTTGTGATATGGATTGTCTGTGTTGTATATTCATTATGTTGTTACTCTGTACAAACATCTTTTGCATGTCTGCACATCCTGGCAGAGGGACCCTTCCTCTGTTGCTCTTTTTTTTGGGGGGGGTTTTCCTCATCTTGTGAGAGGGTCGTACTATAAAGGACAGGAGTATGTTGTATCCTTTACAGATTGTAAAACCTCCTGAGGCAAATTCTGGATTTGTGATAATGTATCACACTAATACAATTGAATTAAAAACAAATATATGCTTGCACAATTAACTTTTGAATTTGAAAATGTTCATTTTAAGTACATGCATGCCAGTTCAGAGCATACAGTATGACGAGATATAGTAGATACTGTATGTATGTCTTTTGCATCACCCAAGGTCTCTCTGTGCATGGTGCCCCTATGCCTCTGTATGAAAGTGTTCATGTGTGCCAACAGACGTCCGCTCTGCATTTCTGTTTGCAGGGGCTGACACATCGGATGATTGTTTTGTTAACTGTGCAGCCTGGCTGCTGATGTGGTGGTGAGCAGTGGCTTCAGAAATAGAGGTGGCAGAGTGATTCAACGGAGCCACGAGAGCAGATGCTAGTGTTGCTAATTAATCATTTGCATGGGAGCCGTGACATCATCCCAGCACCTTCCCACAGTATGTGCGTATTTCAGATATAACTTCATATGCAAACTCTTTTTTTAATAATCCGTTTTAAAACAAATAGCTCCCTAAGTAACACATACATATAATGACTCTTACTGCATACATTAAATTACCTTCCAAAGTAAGCACACTTGTACTTACCCAGTAGTGTAAGGTATGTTGATGCCTCCTAAATTGATGCTCTCGCAGCCCACTATGAAGAGTGTGGAGAAGCAGAGCAGAGACACACCGCTGCAGATCATGGCTAGCTTGGCCGACTCTCTGGCGCCGAGTTTCAGCTTCTTGATGATGTAGCCCCCCAACACGATGCCCACTCCGGCACTGGGTACAATGATCACACCTGAGAGAAATCAGGGGAAAGACGAGCGGGTGAGATGGGGTGAAAAACTTCAGAAGTGTTGAAAAATGGGACAGAAATAGAGCAGCTAATTTATGTCAAGAAAAAATGTTAACACCATAATAACTGTAAAGCATGACTGACTTAGTGCAATAAGCATCTGATCTACAGTGTTTCAATCAGACGCACTTGAATAAGTCGCAACATGAATAATGCGAACATGTCCTGCTTAATATGGAAGATTGTATGGTGTCTTGTTAGACACAGTTGCTTGAAAAAGAAACATCACTCTCAATGTGACTTCCCCCATTAAACCAAGAATAAGTAACTTCAAAGAAAAATGAAAAAAAAAAAGGGATCAGAATAGGCTTTACTGTATCAGTGTGACCAGGCTACACTGAGGGCTACCAGTGAGTCATTTCAGACTGTGGCAGCTCAGAGCACGTGCTCTCTGTCCACTAGAGCTGGTCTAATTGACAGCGTGAAGAAAGGCAAAGCTGGCTGCTGGCAGGATGGACTGGGTGAAAAGTGTCACATCGTGCTGGAGTTAAGGCCCAGGGAGGCTGCACATGGCAGCCCTCGAGCCCAGTTACAGGCAGTCGCGACCGGGTAACGAGCAAGATGGGGTCAGTCAGCGGGGGTGGAGGGTCGCCAAAGACAGAGGATCAGCAGCGAAGTGATCCAAGTACACACAAATGTCATCTGGCTTCTCCCTTTCTGGATGCATCTGTGTGTTGCAGAGATAGAAAATGTGTCTCTTTGAGCACGCTCAGTGAGAGCTAGGCAACAGACAGCTGTGGCATAACATTATCCTGTAAGTGCATGTTTTATGCGCTAAAACCTTGTGCTTTCTGCAGGATTTAAAATGTACACAGCCGTATCATATCACAGTGACATAAGGCACACAAACACACATACTATGCTGTGGAGGCATTAAATACTACATGAATGATTTACACATTTTATCTGGATTAACAGTCATTTCATAAATGTGTCCATGTCAGTGCTAATCTATTGTAGAGATCCTACATCAAAGAAGCCGTGAATCTCACGGCAAACCTTTGTGCTGCTTTGCAATTGTCAACTGAGGCTCGTACTGCAGATGTCCTGGACACACAGAAGAAATAAGAGAAAAATAATCAGAACGGAAAATGCATATTTAAAAGGAGCAGTGGGTGAGACTGAGAGAGGCACCAAAGTGGAAAAAAGTCAGAGAAACAGCCAGAGAGCAGCAACAGCAGCATGGGGTGAACCGCAGCCGAAGGAGGCGTGTGTGATATGTTACAGTGCTATTTCTGTGGCAACATCTAATGAGCATGTAGCAGTGGCGCCTCTTTAACTGGGTATGATACGTATTCATCAAGGTGGTAATTTGCGAGATGTCCATTATCTTATTTTGACCTCTTTAGTTTCTGCATTGCTGTTTTATTGGTTTCACTTCCTACAGATAGCTTGGCATTTAGTAAGACAAAGCTATTGTGACTTTTTATTTATATACCCTCCTTTGGAGTGTTGCTGCAAGGGCTGTTAATAACTTTAACCGACATTAGAAATTTGAACTGATTAATGCAATCGGTTACATGGTTAAAAGAAGATATTCCTTTATTAGTCCCGCTAGGGGAAATTCAATAAAGAAATAATAATTACGGTAATTAAAAAGCTGAGCAAAACTCAGAGGAGCATCTTGTCACTTAAAGGAGAAAAGCTGGTCCACCTTAAGAGTCCACCTTAAGAGAGTCTGTGTTACCAACAAACAAACTGTAAACACACTGCTACACTTATGTTCAAAGCTATAATGCGACCAACAACCCCACACTTACCGCCGCCATACACATCGTGTCTTTCGGAAACTCACTAAACTTACGCTGCCCTGATAGACCTTGTGTGCGTTACAACGGCGAGCGAGGAGCCACTGGAAATGCTAGAGCTGCTATCGTAGCACAAACGCACACGGTTTGTCGGACACTCACTGTGGTTACACCAGGCAGACTCCACCAGGTGGAGACTTTTCCTGGGACAGTGGCTGCATGTCCGCAACGCTACATGCAGTTGTCTGTTGAGCTCATTCACTGCAGCTGGCGCACCGCTGCATTTGAGGCACAAATCTTGTTGGTTAAGGGTTTATAATCAGTTAACGAGGGTTGGTTATCGGTTACATTTTTTTCTTCAAAATATAAAAATATGACATTTATTTCTAGCAAAACACTGTTAGTGTTGCCGGAAACAATAATCAGTCCATTGGTAACTAGGGATGGGCTCTGTTAGCTGATTCCACTTGGGATCTAGAGTAAAGTTGGTTTTATTAAACCTGCAATTTTTTTGGCAACTTGAAAGCAGCATAAACAAGCTGCCTATTATCACCTTTTACGTCGATATAGTGAACTTGTTAGCATACCATTGCTTATTTACTCGTTGCATACTCCTGCTTATTTACGCAACCAGCACGTATGAAGCAACATTAGCTTTCATTTGAAGTCGTGTTCCTGGCTGCTAATGAATGCAAGTCCAACACTGTCTTTCTTTTTAAGTTTCTTTTTTCTCTCTGCCAGTTCATGATGGAAATATCAGACTCTTTAGCTGCTAAATGCTGCTAAATGTCACTGACTGTGTCCGTCTGCCTTTTGGAGATGGTGCTGAGCAGCCAGGTGTTGCACAGCACTACTTTTTGCTGAAACAGCTGCCTACTGCCTCTGAAATGAGGTTGATAAGAATGGAGAGTCTGAATCCAAACAGTCTTAAAGCCAAAACAATAAGCTGAAAGACATTGCAAAGAAGAGAGGCTGAGAGGGACTACAGAGCTGAGTGATAATTCTGTGTGATCTTATCATGTCAAGATGCTAATATCTTTTTTAAGCAGCAAAGAGCAATATGCACAAAATTAACCGAGAGAAGTAATTTAAATAAATCTGATTACAACTTTTCAAGTCAATGTTTTAGTTCTGACTGTCAATCTTTAAATTTCTCTTCTTAAATAACATCAACAGGATCAGTCATCAAGCAGCGTGTCATGCAAGAGTTTTTGCAGATCACAGATCAGACTTGACAATTTGCAGGCTCCCTACTAGACACGACTGATAACTGGTTTGTTTACTAGCGGAGGTCTAGAGGGGTCATAATAATGCTAAAAAGGCAGAAACCTGTTGCCTTGATCATCTGTGCCATCTTGTCTGCTGAAACGTCTAAAAAAACAGGCGCTGGCCTATGTGGACTCACAGGTGACGAGAAAGACGTGGACAGTATGGTAGTGAGGGTGAGATGAAGCTTCATGAAGCACTGAAGCTCGCCAGTAAATTGGTTTGCAAAAGTGTTTGTGTCAAATTGTGTAAAACAGGAAGATGTATTACAGATATATGGCAGTGGTTTATCCAGGCAGAGGACAGTGAATCTGCTTGTGTAACTCAAGGAAAATGATTGAGGGGAGACAATTTTCATTTTGACTCAGGAATATTAAGTTCTCAACTGTATTTCTGCTAAATCTAAAATGTCTAAAATGAGACAAGCCTCAACACACGCCGCACAGAAAACTTCCTGGACTATTCGACATGCTCCGAAGCCTTGGCACAGCACAAAAACATCACTACAGCATGGCTTGTCCATTATGCATTTTGCAGCTAGCTATGTTTTATTATATCCATTGTACACTGTCTTGATAGCTACTCTCTGACTGATGTAAAAAAAGAAATTAAAATTAAATAAAAAGGCACTAATATTTGAGAAGCGGCTCGTGGCTCTGTTTCAGCTGTACATGTCAGAAACTCATCTGATTGTCTGACGGCCGATTGGGAGGCGCTGATCGGTCCTAAATTCCCCCTGTATAATGCACAGCAAACTACGCCTGGCGAAGCTGAAATTCAGTCTGACGTTCTGGGCCAGAAACAGGCTATAATCGCACAGGGTATGCCCAGCTTAACTGGATTAGCTTTAATATAATGGTCACAAATTAAAACCAAATCAAAGCCCAAGTCTATTATTATTAAAATTTATCAGAAAACATTACAAATAATTAGTTTATACATGTAAAAAAAACAGTCAATGTTGTAGTCCTAAACCAGGACCAAGTCATGATCAAGTCCAACACTAGACCAAGTCAGAATGCAGTGAATTCAGAGATGAGACCGGTCTTGAGACCACTTTGTGAAGGTCTACTACTACAGCACTGCTGTCTGGTATTCTGGTCATTCTTAAAAAACAATCCCTAACAATCACCAGGGAAATGTCACAGTTGGTCAGTCCATCTGTCTGCCTGAGGAAGTTCTGTGCTCCTGTCAACAGCAGTGTCCTCTTCTCCTCCTAGCCAACCATCATCACATCCCAGCAGCTTGGCATCGTTTGGGTAGCTATGGCAACCGCACCGCACGTTTGCCCTTACGCCTTGTATCCTGGCAACAGGCAGATGAGATGAGGCAACGGTATTGTGTATGTATGTGTGAATGTATGTGTGTGTGTCTGACCACGATATCATGAATGTGTCTCCCACAGTCAACAGAGACTTGTGTGTTACAGTCAGGGGATGTAATGGAAGCTCATCACTGAATGAAATTCAGCAATGACTCATAGCGCTGCTGTCTGACTGTGAATCACCGTGTGCACGTGGAGAGGTGAGAACAAACGTGAGCTTAAACTGGTACAGACCACAATCTGGTACATATAGTACGTGATGATGTACGATCTTGTCCAGGATCAGGAGAATAAACACAAAGAAGGCAACAGAAAACAGTAGAAAACATTATTCATTGCAGGGGAAAAACTTGTTTCCTAGAGACGGTATAGTGTGTTTTCAAGATTAATCAAAGAGCAGATTTATGTAAATATTTTATATGAAGGTTTAAAGTCTCACAATAATAATATTTACTTCCCTGTAACCATTAGATACAACTCAATAGAGAAATGATCCATTATTTCTTAAAGTGCTGCAGACTAGAGTAATAAATTCTAATTCACGATTAGCAGAGGAAAGTTTTTGCCTCATTCATCTAATAGTTTGGGTTACTGCAGATCTTTTCAAAGACAGTTTAATTAACTGACAAAATGATGCTCTGCATTACAAGCAAATGAACAACATTTCTTCGATGGATTCTTGATTTTAAATCACACTACATTTCCAACATTTCTTTCTCACAGCTGCAAAGTCATGGCTGAGCTTCCAAAGGAGGATGAGCCAATTTTCTGAAATGTTCTTAACATATTTGCTAAATAATACAACCTCTTCAATAATTAGTTGCTTAACAGACAATAAATCATCAACATCTCTGATGATGGCTAAATCACTGAGGCTATTTCTCAAGTAAAAATGTCAACCTGTTGCTAGGTCCACCTTCTCAACTGTGAGGATTTGCTGCTCAATTTTATATTACTGTAAATTGAATATCTGTGGACAGTTGGTAAGACAATACACACATTTTGAAGTTGCACATTTGGCCCTGTGACACATTATTTACATTATTCTAAAATTTCACAAACTAAAATAACACCAACTACAATTACTGCCTTGTGGTTGTATACCTCCACCACCCAGTCAAGTTGCAGTTTACATCCATGTCTGTCCAAAATGTCATCACTGCATCATTTTATCCTTTTACACATTTGTGTGAAATTGTCATAATTAGCATCAATGACCTTTGACCACTGAAATCTAATCAGCTCATCCTTGAGTTCAAGTGGACGTTTGTGCCAGATTTGAAGAAATTCCCTCCAGGAGTTCCTGAGATGTTGCGTTCATGATAAACGGTACTGATGGATATACACATGTATGGATGGACAACTGGAAAACATAATACCTCCTGCCACTGCAGAGTCACAAAAATAACAGAAATGTGAATCACTAGTAAAATTAGCAACATCCCTAGTTGTTTTGACCAACTGTTTCTTCTGCAGGCAGTTATATGATACTATCATGTTATTCATTTATGCTTCATTTTCATTTTTTTACTTTATTCCTCAGAACATATTGTAAAGATTATAGGCTCCCACACATCCTTGATGGTGGCCCACAAGGGGCAGTGACTGCAATGACTCACAAGACAACTCAAAAATATTCCCGACTCTGCTGCACAACTCTGATGGACTTAACAGAAAAGGAAAAAACTGAATGAAGACAAATATGCAGTACAAGGAAAGACTTACCGGTGTATATGCTGGCGTTGGAGGCGGGGATGCCGAACTGTGACTCAATAAACTTGGGGATAAAGGTGATGAATGCGGTGACGATAGCGCACTCTGCCGTGTAAGACAGGCTCACGAACAGGAAGGTCATGTTGCTGAGGATCCTCAGGGCTGCCTTGGGGAGGTCTGGGGAGGGATACAAGACAAGACAGAGCACTTCATTACTGCGGTGCTTCTGTAATTAACACACAATCAATCAGTCTCTCCTGCCCACACAAACTGAACATGACAGAATCAGCTCATCAGATTAAGAGTCATTACTGGAAAGTTGTGATAGCCTTAATAGCCTTAGCTAATAATAGAGGAAAGCTACCACCATGTTTAAATGTCTCTGAAACGCAAACATAAACTCTCACATTCAAACGTCTCATTACATTTTGATAAGTATCCTTGTGTTACGCAAGACTGCAGGAACAAACAACAAGACATAAACACACAGATGCTCATTGTAGCCTGAAACCCTCTGAAGCCTGAAGAAACTCATATAGCTATCAGCAAGTTTTTGCTGCACAATGCAAATATGTGGATCATGTGCATCTCTGCTGAGAGCCCAAAACAGACTGTGCGCCGCCTGAATGCCATCATCAATGGTTCATCATAACAAGGGCAAACATGCCCTTTATGTCTGCCTGAGGGCAATGTCCACATGATTTGGTTGACATGATGCAGAATGCCCTCTCATCCTGACACTCAAAAGTCATGTGGTCAAACTATAAGTACATTACTGTTACCAAGCAGAATGAAACTTTC
This sequence comes from Pterois miles, assembly GCA_947000775.1. Taxonomy (NCBI): domain Eukaryota; kingdom Metazoa; phylum Chordata; class Actinopteri; order Perciformes; family Scorpaenidae; genus Pterois; species Pterois miles. The sequence goes on from CAMQGK010000028.1 coordinate 15,116,647, forward strand.
TCTACTGATCCCCAAAGATAAACCTCTGATGTCACTTTTCTTTCCATCAGAGCAAATACAGTGTGGGATTGTTTTCCTAAACAGGAGCTGATATTATTCAGTTTCTTACTCACAGCAAGGCAGATCTTTTCTGTCATGGCAACTCAAATGTTCAACGACTATCATGACACCACCATGCTGTCCATGCACCAACTCCATAAGGTGCCTGCTAAAATTTCCATTTTGTTTCAAAACGATTCACCATCAGTTTGGGTTGAGCGATATGACGGTATGTACCGTGCACCGGTAGAAATGTGTCTGGTAGAGATTTGACAATATGGTTTCCACCGTGGTAGCAGTTCTCAAGTGATCTTGTTCTTGTTAATCCAGCTGCTTCGTGAGGTAGCATGATTTGGGCAAACATAAAGGAGGAGAGTGAAATTGTAAATATAGAGCAGGAGGAGACATCCCAATGAATCCAACATGAGGAAGAACAACTCTGGTTACAACTGCACACTATTGACAGATTTCTCAGGTTTTTGAAATGAAAGACGAGCAAAACCTGCAGGAAAAGCCAGGTCTTTACCCCCCTTTTCCTCTCTACAGTAGACTAGTATATATTTGCACCACTTTAACATAAAACCTGCAACATGTGAAACTATTATTCTCAGGAACCTTAAAGCTTCCGTTTTGAAAGAAGTTCAGGTTTATTGTTTTGAGTCTTTAATGCAGAAACATGTCGCAACATTGAGGGACAAAACTACATCTGGTCAGGTGATTTTATGGCTACTGTCACATATCTTGATTTGTTGTGTCTAGCCTCTTGCATTTAAAAAAATCTGACTTAATTGTCTTTGCCAGAAAGACAGTCACTGGAACATACAAGCTCCTTCATCTCAGCAAGGCTGAGGGCAAAAGATTTCAGGAGCATGTTTGACAGAATGGGGAGCTCCGCAATCCACAGGGACCACAGATTCAAGCTGTTGCTTCTCTACATTAAAAAGAGAAAGCGCATGTAGTTTGGACACCTGATTAAAATGTCCTGAGGAAGACCCAGGACATGCTGCAAGGCCTCGAGCTGGAGCACAGTGCTGTTAAAGCTGATGCCTGCTTTCTTCTCTTGGTTGTCTTACATCCATGTGCATAATCCCAGAGACAAAAAAGGTTAGATTGACATATCCAATTATTCATACTTTCTAAGATTATTTTGAATAAAGGCCACAGATGAAAAGATTCATATTTTCAGTTCATAAAAAGATTTTTTTTTACAGCAAGAGATGAGAAATCAAAGAGACTTTCTCTTTAGTTTTTTCTGTAGTTGAAATCCAAAAAGGCCAGGACAGGTCCCTTCAAAAATAATTATCAGTAACTTAAAGAGGGGAGGTCACTGTTGTGCATACGAAGTTTCTTTATTCAAATTAATTTTAACTTTGGGGGCTGATCGCTGTGGGATGATAGATAGGAGAGGATGACAACCAAAGGAAGCATTTAATAGAGACTTTCAAACTAAAACATTAGTCAGGTTTTTAGATTTTATCATTTACCTCAGTCTCTCTGTGAAGTCTGTTTCTGTCTCACTGTCTCTGTGAGTGTGTGTGGTCTGTCAAGGGCCACGTTTGGGAACAAAAGTCTGAACATTTGGCTGGGGACAGCTCGTCTAACTGAGCACATAACTGGCATTTCCAGCATTTCCTGTGTGTGTTTTAAGCCCTGGGCTGAGGGCAAATATTCTCACATTAGAGTCTATCATAGGGGCTTTTTCTGTCTCATTCACACACAGATGCCACAAAGAAAAGAAACAACAGAAAAAGGCAGGACGCATGTTAAGTGGATTATTATTGCCTTTTAGTCAGGAGGTTATTATGAGGCTGGCCAGCCTAATTCGGTGGCACGGTGCCTTGATTTTGGGATAGCCGTCTCAGCACTAATTCAACTCATCTTGTTGTAGGTGGGGAAATGTCAGTATCTGTCAGCGTTATCTCAGATCAAAAAGGTATGAACAATGAACAGAATAGTGACGCTAATTATTTCATTCCTGTAGAGCTGGGCTGTAATCTCGTCTGGTGGGGGGACAGATGGCGAGGTCCTGTTGATGTCTACAGCAGCTGCTCTCTCAATCAGACAGACCACTGGCTCGCAATAGTCGCCACACTCACTTCTTTGTTGTGATAATTTATTTGATGACTTGGTCAAACTGTTTCTCTTCCAACTGCTTGGGCCTTAATAATGTTGGTCTAGAGTCACATCTTATTTGAAAGTAATGGTTGAAATTAGTTTTGTAAAATATCATTACTGTATCAGTAGTTTAAATGCTGTCAGGCTATTGAAATATGACTGTGATATACAGTTTGTGCCTGCAGAAATTCATTCATACAAGAAAAACTGCTTGCAGTTGACCGAAGTCTGGAACATTACACAATCAAAAGAACGTCCCTGACGTGCATAACCGAACATATTCAGTATTAGCATTTTTCAGTGTTCAATGATCTGAATGGCGAAAAGATGTAATGCCTGATGAAAACAGCCACTTCAGTGTGGCATATATTTTACAGAAAATGCTGAATTTGTGCTATAGACACACACCTCAACAGAAGGACACGCACAGCACTAAAATACATTACAGATCCAAACATTGAAGTGCCTGCGTCTGCAATTGCAAATTGGCCATAGTTTGCACAACAGCCCAAAACATCCTGCTGGGACAAGTTAAACAGCAGGAGAGCTGCCGCTTGTCTAAAGAAGCTGTAATGCATTCATGGTTACAGTGTTTGTTATCAGCTCTCTGTGACAAAATCCTGTCTGGACTGCTCGGGGAACACACATAAGCGTGAATCCAAAGTATAAATCCATTTAAATAAATATTAGTATTCACGTCAGTTATTTTGCATATAATAAAGAGTGAGAGAGCAAACCAGCATTCTACAGTTTTGCTCTGCTGCCGAGACGGTCTGCTCCTCCTGTGTGTGGAAACGTGACTGAGTTCCCCTGAGAGCTCATTTAGGAGAGGGGGAGAGAGAGAGCTGTCTGACTCGGAGAAAAATAATCAGACAAGAGGAAGCTGGGAAACACTGGAGCAGAATACAGCTTAACTAGGGGGCTCTCCCAGAGAAAACCAGGAGATCCCTGGTATATCTGACCCAGAAAAGCCTAAAAAAAAGCCCTAATTATGTTTTTATTCAATCATGGTTTCTAAGCTTAACAGCAAGACCGCAATTATCTATGACCTTTAGCTATGTTTACTGTTAATCTACTAAAATAAATAGAACCAGATGTCTACTAAAATGCCGATGTTTACAGTGAATTCCTGCTTCATTAGTCAACTGTGCGGACAGCTTCCTCCATCACAAATCAATATCTTTAAAAGGAGATCTCAATGGAGCTTCCACTGTTAGATAAGATGACTAATCCTGGCCATTGATTGAATTATAGGCCATTTGTACATCAATAACTCACAGTTCCTTTATGTAAAGTAGTTGTAACACCACCAGAGGTGGAAAAACTCTGTTCTTCACCTTTGATGTCCTTTCCAAAGCCCATGGAGGAGGAGACGTTCTGGTCTTTGCTACTGGACTTTTCCTTCATCACATCGTCGTCGCTGGACACGTCGCCCGGTGAGCCAATCTTTTTCTTCTTCCTCTTCTTGTGACGTGGGGGCAGCTTTTTGGGGAAGGCAAACATGGGGAAGATGACCAGAAGCATGGCGATGGCACACAAGAGAAAGCCGCTCCACCTGAAAAGGAAGAAACAAAAGACATTTGAGAACAGACTGATCGTGGCACACGTAAGGGATCAGGCAGTCATACAGATGCACATGCATATTTATTTACCAGTTGCCCACAAAGCGGGGGTCACTCTGATCGATGTTGACGACAGTTTTGGGGTCGACGTAGAAACCGATGAGGACGCCTCCCAGCAGGTAGCCAGCTGCAGGTCCCAGGGCTCCCATCACGTACATGATGGCTGGAAGAGACACAGATAGGACCAATCAGAAACTGCCATCAAATACTGCTTTCCTAACTGAGTATACTATAAATATTTGGAACATTTTGATGATCATGATGCCAAAATTACCTCCCATTATTAAAACAGACAACAGGTTTTCCCCATTTTCTTGATTAATGCTCTTAATGAACCCCTGTTAAGTGTGACTCTTTAAATCAGACCTGTGGGAGCTGTTCATTACCCCTGATGCATCACCCACCACATTCAGAACACCTGCACTGAGCTCGGTGGGAACTTTCCACCAGCCCTGAGGTCATTTCTCACAGCTTTTGAAGCGTCTGTAACAACCGACCTGAAAGCTCCAGAGGTCTCACATTGACCTGAGGGCACGCCTGCAGCTCTCCCACACCAGCAAACCTCAGAGCGAGTGGGGGCAAAACATCAACCCTCGAGGGTTCTCAGACCCTTACTGAGGTGAGCCAATCACACTCCGTCACTTTGCCGCAGGAAGGGAAAAACTCATTAAAGTTAGATAACCTTAGTTGGACAAGTGGAAAAACCTCCTGTGGACACCCAGCAGAGATGAGAGTCAAAGCCATTTACTAGCTGTAATCAGGGGGCAGACTTTCTATAATTACACCTGGAACATTGCTGCTAGCCATCAGAGTGTGGTGAGAGTGTGTGTGAGTAGCTCTTAATGATGGCTGTGTGTGTGTGTGTGTGCGTATGCATTAACCCTCCCACATCTGCAGGATCACCGGCGATCCCGACCACTTTTATTGTCTTTCAAAGGCGGGAAAGGAAGGAGGCTAAATAAGTAGTTAGGCTAAACTGTGGCGAGAAAAAACTGCCATGGCCATATTCAAATCGGTCCCTTGACTTCTAATCTCAAGATACATGAATGAAAATCAGTTCTATGGGTACCCACAAATCTCCCCTTTACAGACATGCCCACTTTATGATGATCACATGCAGTTTGGGGCAAAACTACAACAACTTGAACGCGTATTAGTGTGATTTTTGCCTATTATAAAAAATTATGAGTTTGAATATTTCTGCATACTGGAGTCCCTAAACAGTCTTTGAATCGCATGAATTGGGTCTCACTGTAAAGCTGAGACTCTTGTGGATCAAATGAGCCCAACTGTATTCATGTGTGATGAAATTAGTCCCTATAGAAGCTATTTCACATAGTGAGACAATATTTTGAAACTTGACCTCATTGTATAAAATGACCTGTGGAGACCTCTAGGACAATCACAGCCTCATGAAACTTTACAACCACAAACAGACCTAGAGCATTCAGAGGATGGATGGCTTTCCTAGCTAGACTGACACTGGGTCGAGGGTGGGGGGTTTCTGAGTAGTTTCCAAAACAGAAGTGCTTGCCATTCAAGATCTAAAAATGTAATTCTTGTAGAAATCTACAATGGCAAGTTTTTAAGACCAAATCACAGCATGGGTTTTTCTAAGTTGTTCCTCAAGATCTTAATGTGGTATTTTTGATCATGTTCATCAGATTTCAAGTGGTAAAAAAAAGAGGTAAATTTAGCACCAAATCTATGTAACAAAACCAAAATTGGCCATCATATACAGTATATGTAATTCATGTTTTTTCTGATTTATGACTAGAACAACTAGACACACAGGGCTAAGCTGCATCTCAAATTCATCTTCAGGTTCCCAGCTTTCAGATGATGTACTTCACTTCTATGTGACATGGACTGCTGACCCGCTATCCCCCCTAAAGACACCCTGTACCCCGCTAAAAGACAAAAGCGGGTCTAAGTGGGTCTCAGAGGGTTAAAATGTTTCTGTGAATGACAGAATTGTCACCAACATGTAGATTTCGCAGTTATATTCACATTTCGACTGCGCCTCTCACTCTCATACATGTGTACACATGTGGAAGTGTGTTTGTGAAGGACTCGTCTTGTCTCCCCCTCGCCAAAACCAGAGGAACACCTCATCTCTGCCGGATTACATAATAAATGCAGAACAAATCACACACACTTCTCCATCAACAGTTTGTTTTTGTGTGAATGGAAGCTCAAAAGCCCTGACAACATTTGCATAAGGCAAACCCCACACCCCTGGAGGCTTGCATCTTTCACCACCCTCATAATTTCATCCCAACACTTTTGATTGTTTGTTGACATCTTTTCCTTCCTGGATGAACAAAGCACATATTCACTCCTATAGATCTGTTCCAACAATGTCCCAAAGTCCAAATCCTTATCTTCACTTAATTAAATCATGGCCTCTCTAAACAAAACTATTGAGAAAAAGAGAAAGAGAGGAAAATATTGCTTAAAGAACAAAAAGGCCCTTCAATAAATCCTCTTATCAGTCTAAAGCACGCAAGCTTACACACATGAACACAAAATGCAAGACAACAATGGTTAATTCCCTTGGCTCCAAGGACTCTGGGGATCAGTCTTTTTTTTTTTTTTAACGCGAGTTTCTGCATGCCCATAAAGTATGTCAATGTGAGTGTATACATTTCTAAATATAAATAAGGTCTGTGGCAGTTTCCTTCCTATAATCTAACAGACATGAATCACTCCTCTAAGCACCTGAAGCAGGTTTCCGTCCCCCTCTTTCTCTCTCTGTCCCTCGTATATCATATTTCGTCTTTGTAACTCCTTTCACTGCGCCATTTCTCATATCCTGCTGGCCGAGAGAATCGAATCACTGCGGCAGTCAAACTGTTACACAATGTAAATGGAGAAATTAGCCACCAGAGACAATAAACAATTAATTATAGCTGGCAAGGACGGCAAGAGGTCTTATCTTATTGTCTCCATCTTGAAAGTAAAAACGTATCACAAATCCGGTAAACAGCTAAATAAATCTATCTATAAAGCACAGAGCATAGTGTGCAGTAGAAAGGCTGCGGGTGAATCTGGGTACACGTCATTTTATAGAGTGCAGATGGTTTCAGATTCAAATCTTCTGCCTCTTAACTGAGCTTTAGACCGGTCCGACTCTTCAAAAATAATGTTACAAATGTAAATCTCAACAAATCTGTGGATGATCATAGTTTTGAGCTGCTTAATAATGGAAACATGAATGGACCATATGAATCAGCTGTGAGAGTCATCTGATTCATATTCAATAGGAAAGCCTGGATATCACTAAACGACTGCCACAAAGAAAAGCTTGAATGAATCATTCTCATCACCTCACCTTGTGGACTGCTGACCCTTTCTGTGCCCCAAATATAACACACCATCATTTAAAACACACTCTAGCTTCAACCAGACACACTAGGTGCACCAAACCGTTCACTTGTCAAAGGTTGAGCGCCAAGCCTTTGGTTGCCCTCCAACCTCGTTCATCCCCTCTCCAGGGCACCCAGGCGGGGACGGCCATATTTTAGCCCCCTTGGGTGATTGTGTAAGCGCCCGTCTCGCCACTCCATCCATCACGTTAACAGTGTTCTGCCCGATTGGAGGACGAAGGGGGGTCATAAACCATGCCTGTCTTGGTCGCCCTACTCTGCCCGCTTGGCACCGAGCCGCGATATTCAGGGATGAAGGGATTGGAGGGCTGCGGCCGAGCTGAAGGACGGCCAGGGCAGAGCCATCGGATTGAGGAATATGCTGGCACAGCAGCAGCGCTCCATCACGCACACATGCTGTGGTGATGGCAGACGTCAGTGGAGCACAGGGGGAGCATGCCAATGTAGAATGCATGGCACGCCACAGGCTCACTCAACTCAATTACGCAATAGACCTTTACCAGCAGCACGTGAAGGACAATATATTATAGGCTTCATATAGCTTTCTACACGTGCTGAGGTAATGGATTACAAGCTCTCCATTGCAGTTATTGGCTTTTCACTCTTATGTTATACAAAGTCAGCATCTAAACCATCTACATGACCATCCAGCTTGACTTTCAATATATTTGTGCTGACTTTGTTATATGCGTTAGACATGCATGAAAGGATACAAATTGAGGATGAAGTCACAGAGCGTGAAAACTAACATGTTACAAGCAGAATCCAATATCAGCAGCGAGATATTATTGCTTATTGCACAGGCCTGGAAAAAAAAAACAAATAAACACACAAGCGTCGAAAAGAACTCATTAAGAAGCACCAAAGCGTATTCAGTGACTTTAACGTCAACCAAGGTCACTTCCTCCCTGCATATTAAATACACACATGAATGCTTAAAACGTGCATGCACGTGGACATGTGACAAGGGAGGTGCAAGGGCATCGTGGAGGAGGAGTAAGGTTAGAGACTTTTATGGTGCATTGTTGACCCCAATTTAGTGTTTCAGCTCTAGTGTTCATGATGGATGGACTCGGTGGCGTCGGAGAAAAAGAGGAGATTTACTCGACAATAATCTGGAAAGAGAAAGGCAATATAGTGAGATACAGAAAGAAATAAATACTGATAAACTGAAAGGAAAGTGGCAAGGAGAGACAGCGGAGACGAAGGCAAACAGATGAAGCACAAAGAAACAGAATAACATCTGAGGAAGGGGGATGGATGGTGGAAGACGAAGAAACAGAGGGAGAGGAAAGGAGTGGAGCTGGGCTGCAGTCTGTGGTGACTGATCCTGCTGTGTAACAGAGTGATAAAGCTTGCTCAGCAACATCCCTCTCATATCTAACCTTCAGGGACCAGCACTGCTCTGTTGTCTCCACTCTGCCTCCTCCTACACACTCCGTACGAGCTCTGCTTCTCCCGACTCCGTCTGTATTCATGAGCTGCACTGACTCATTCAGAGCTTGTAGGAATGAATGACGATGCAACAGACAGAGAAGAATGGCAGCAGAGAGGTGTGAGTTAGAGGCATTATTACAGGAAGCTAAATGCCCAGGTGGCTGCTGTTCTGTATCTTAACGTGTTTCTCTAATTTTGTGACCATCTAGGGCTGCAACTAAAGTTAACACAGTGGTTTGTTCGTTGCGGGCTACTGTAAAAACATTGCGGCCAGCTCTGTGAAGAGAGCACCGCCCCGTAGGTGGATATAAATATTCATTCTAAGGTAATAAAAACACAATGATTCTTATTTTCAGGTGATTATACACTAAAGAAAAAATACTTGTTAATATCATGTTTTTGCGATTAGATCTCCCAGATTTTTACACACTGTTCCTTTAAAGACTTAAATGGTTGAGCAATAATCAAACATTTTGCTGATACATTTTCACTGTCTTTATAATTGACTATTCATTTCAGCATTGTACCAGCATTATTCCCTTCCCTGAAAGATTACAACGTCTGCAGGAAATGCGAGGAATTCTTGGATACGCGGCACCCAGCTGCTTCCATGGCTGTGAATGGAATTTCAGGCATAACAATAAAAATGGCATTTGCGACGCTCCCCCCACCTCCTCCCAACCTCTCCTGACCTTCTGTTCTCCTCAGCCCTCACCCTTGAGACGCCGCCAGAGTGGCAGAGGATGAAGGAAGAGAACGCAGGGCAACCGGACCTGATGAGAAAGCACATTGCACCTAATGAAGCAGCTCCCCGGTGGCCAAACTCATTAACACAGATTAATGATTTGATTTAATTACATGGGCAAAATAAAAGGACGGGACTTTCACTGCCTTGTCAGAACACCGCAGGGTTAAAAGGTTGAGGCTACAACTCAGACAACAGATGAACCATCACTGTCAGACTGCACATTTATCACCTCTGCAACTCCAGACAAGCTGAAATGAAACTGAGCACAATGTATGTGTTTATGTTTACATGCAGGCTATGTGCAGTAAGTCTCATTTGTTTTCAGATTTACTTCCCTCTTGTCACATTCCTGCAATAAAGGCTGCAGAGGTATGAGCCTGGCTCTGTAATCCCTCTCCGCTGTCTGGCTGGAAACTTAGATTCAATGAATTATGTAGCGCTCCACCTGGCTATTAGCCTACAAAGCTCAGTCAGCCTCCAAACAAGCCTGGGAATGGATGGCAGACAGCAACACGACGACCCTGGACTTGCATTCAATGCGTTATGTCAGAGCTGTCGAATCTAAAGATGCAATCGTCTCAGCATTACTCAAGAGCCGTGTCACGTTGATTTATGTAGCATTATGCATCATACATTACCTATTCAAATTCAATTTCCACACCTGCTGTGTGACAGAGAGAAGTCTAAATTAGCTATTCTGCTTTATTTAATAACATCTTCTTTATGTGATACGTCACCACGCGCTGACAGACTGTGCTATACAGTCAAGCTCAATGCCTAAAGCTCTTTGGAAAGCTGCAGGTGACGGCCGTATGATGGATGATCTATGCGGCTGCTGCTGTTTGAAAGAGAACGAAAAGAGAGGGACAGCGCTCTATGTATCCCTGTGTTACGGGGATCAATTCAGTCATGTGACCTTCCCCCCCGAAAGACAAGAGGAGGAAAAAGACAATGAAATAGGGGAATGACTGCATTGTCATGGCAACTTGCTGACATAGCAGTGTCTTCTTACAAGTCCTAACCTTACAGTTTTACCCAGAGGGCATCACGGGGACTGTGGCCTCTCGCAAACACATACACAGACACACACAGGGCAGTGGGACGAATTGCGTTAACATGCATGTATCTCGACGATACCCATACGCACCAAGCATGTCTCCAAGAGCACCTGCTAGTTTGGCTCATGTGTTTGCAGCACGCAAAGTGCAAAAAGGGCAGGATGAAGAGGAACATGCAGTACATCAGAGGGTGTTGTGATTAAAAAATACGCTCTCAGCCAGTTGTTGCTCTCATAGCTCTGAAATCACAATGACGCACGACAGCAACAGCTCAACAAATTAAAAAGCGCTTCTTCAGGAAATCATTTTGTTCTCTGAATGGTGCAGAGTGGCACGACGTGAACACACAGCACTGTAACTCTGCAGACACAGGCAGATGGTGTGGGCTTTTTAACAGCAAAATTTGATAATGAAAAAATAGTTTGGTGAAGCAGTTTTTTGAATAGCAATGATGTCATTTCAGTCATAAATCTGCTGTATTTAAGGTTGTAAATTAAATCGTCACATCATATCTTCAAATGTGATACAGCAGCGTTTGCACCATAATGCATTTCAAGAATAAAACATGAACAGCTGCTATGTGTTTTTTTTTTTATTTGTTTGGTTTTTTTTTTTAATTGGAGAGGAAGGATGAATGAGCTCCAGTAATCTGATGTCTTTTGCATAAACGGGCAATTATAGCCGACCAATCTGAGGTGTGTGTGGCCATTCTGTAGCAGCCTCGTGACATTTGCATGTGATTTAATGAAGGTAAATGCGGTGTCTGGCCGTGCATAATGGCACTACGCTGTGGCAAATAGAAGGCTGCACTTTATCAACTTATCGGTCCTGCTGCCTTCAAATATCTGCAGCGATAAAATGAACTGAAGAAGAAGCTTTTCATACAGTACAAAGCAGCTGTGTAACTGGTACTTGTGCATTCACCACATTCAAATTCTAATTCATAGCCTTGAAACAGGAGTCGTCTTTGCAAGATTGTGCTCCTGCATTAAGCATCAGGTGACTAATGGAAAAAAAAGTCTATATACTGTAGGTACTTGTACAAGTGCTGCTTCCTATAAAATAAGAACAGTCGGGGAGGGAATGAGAAAGGATGTGAAAGGGTGTGAATAGAAAAAAGGCAGGGGAGGTTTCAATAGAAGTAGGTAGTGGAGATGGTGGAAATGAAAGAGATTGAAGTGTGATAGAAAATAAAAACCATCGCAGTTTCCATCAAGTCAGATTAAATTGACATAAACGCAACTACACTCACTAATTCTCAGTGAGTCAACCAGCCATTAGAACACGAGCTCACATAAAAGGCAATCTGAACAACCACATGGGCACGTACTGTACAAAAATATGCACAGACTGATGGAAGCTAGCTCAAAAGCTGAACAGCCACACAGCTCTAACATGGCTCAAACAGGTCAAGAAGCCATTTTCTGCCATATGTTAAACCAGCAGATATGGTCTCTGTGATAATAACGTGCCGATTTAGCCTTGCAGTGGTACACCAGTTGGTTCAACCCCACCCTAACCTAATAACAATCCAGCTCAGTCTCAAAGTTAGAGTAAAGATACTGGTATATTAAACTAAAAAACCTATGGAATGAATGTCATGTTAGCTTGTCAAGGATAACTTTATATAACGCTCCAAATGTGCGCTATTATATTTATATATTTATATATTAATATTTTGGCAAGGAAAAACTGGCATGACCATTTTCAAAGGGGTCCCTTGACCTCTGACCTCAAGATAATTGAATGAAAACTCTGAGATGAACAGAGTGAAACCTGTATTTTATTAGATAAAACCGATGTTGACAAATGATTTGCAGTTGAAAAAAGGTAATGAATTGTAATATACAGTATCTTATCACAATACTAAGCATATCGCAAAATATTTAAATCGCAATAATATTCTATTGTGACTGAAGCATCTCCATGATATTGTAACGTGGGAACTGGTGATTTCCATACTTATCAGATGTCTTGGAAAATAGGAAGATAAAAGATTTAAGGTTTTAACTATGTGCTGTACTATCCATTACAATTACAATGCCTGAGAATCTATTCTACAGACATAAACTGTCCATACTTATGTAAAACTTAATAGTACGAGCAGTCAGTAAAAGTACTGACACAAAAGTACTACAGAGTGCTGGCGTCTCACTGGCAGAACAGTGGGAGGTAAAAGGATGAGATAAGATATTTGAATGAATCATAAAGTATAGTAAAGGACTTTGATCCTGCTGTGCCAGGTAGTACAGACTGGTACAGACAAAAAGTCAAGAGTTAATCATCCAGACATAACGTCTATGAACCATACAAACAGCAACATCAAAGTCATCTGACTTGCAAAACTGTGTTCAGGCCACCCATCAGGCTTTTGTACCGCTTTAGTCCCTGGTATTAATGTTATAAGCCCCTTAAGCAAAATACATGACTGATCACAAGGACCTGATCAGCATCTTAAGCCTGCTTTTCCCCATCCCTTCCCCCCTCATTCTTCTTCTGCTGCAAACTATGACACAGTGACCTCGTCTCTCACCCCGATGTGGTGAGGGGCATGACTGATGGTGCAGAGGTGAGACCCACAATAAGGACAGGTCAGCATCCAAGTCATAAATCTACTGTATGTGCTCCACTGGAGTGATAGGACAACCTTTGAAAGAAATACCAGAAATTGTGTCCGTTCTTTTGTTATTGTTTACACCAAAGCTCCTCACTGCAGGAGTGTAAAGCCCAAGTCTTTGTCATAGTACAAGAAAATCCCAAACAATACACTGCAATAAAAAAATAATGCAAGCAGCTATATTTTCCTTGTGGGGGTTCCCCAAGATGACATTGCTAAATCTAATATTTAGAAATTGAGAGAAAAGACACTGGAGGGATTTTCTTTATTTCTAGCTGCTGCAGGACAGAGGTTAAGGTTCAGCCAACCAGTGAGGCAACGCTTCCACCAGTCATGAACATGTGTACCCTCATTCATAACCTATGAGGTTATATGGGTATATAGGTCTGTCTGTTAGCAGGATTACTCAAAAAGTTCGCGACAGATTTGAATGAATTTTTTGGAGAGGCGGGGTACTTACACATGATGTCAACATACACAAAAATACACATTGATGATGGTGCAAGCTCAGTGGAGGGGGGCGGGGGGGAACTGTACTCTGTCACCTTGGTCGAGGTCCACGTCTCTGAGTGCAATTTTAGTTGGTATAATGATATACTGTACAACAAAAGGAGATTATTAACTGTTTTAACCAGACCTGATTCAGCGACGCTCAGTTTCTAGCATGCACGTTTTCCTAAGGGACCCCAGTACAATTTCTGTTTGCGTCACAGAGGTCACGGATCGTAACTCTAACACCACATGACTATTTTCTGCTGATACTGATGCTGGTGTAAGGCTTCTGGACCTGCACTGACAGCAAAAGACCCCAAATCTGCTGCTGCTGTTTTCCAGCAGTATCCCCTTGAGGGGCTGAGGGCTGTGGGGAGTCCGGTTGAATGCAAAGAAATCTAAATGGCAAAGTCAAAAAAATCAACTGGGAACATTGCGATGGAAGGAGAACCCAGTCAGCAACACACATCAGGTCAGTCCTCAGCTGCTCACTCTTCTGTGCTGCATTAAAACGTGTGACTGGGCCTCTAAATCCATCACTGTCAGATGGACAATTGCACTGTTTGGGACAAAAGATTTGGGGTGCTTTCACAAGGCAACATTTTTAATCGAACTCTGGCGTGATTCAACCCCTGGTGCAGTTTGTTTGGGCAGTTGTGAACGTAGTAATCATACTCTGGTGTGGACCAAAACCATCCGTCTAGCACGGCTTGTGACAGTAGGGCTGTGCCAAATACAATTTTTTGGGCTTCGAAGCTTTGTGAGAATATTCGAAGGTATTCAAAGCTGCGCGGCATGGCTGACATGTTCTTCTATCCGTCTCCATCGCCTGGGAAAGTGCTGCTGCTGTACTACTGCAAAGACATGCACCTCTACACACAACAAACATCTGAGAATAAATAATAATAATTAATGTTGCATATGAATAATAAATAATTAAATCAAAGTATTCGAATAGTGATTTGGAGGTGGAATACCATGGTAGTAGTTGAAGCTTTGAAGCATTCGGGTCAGCCCAATACAAGAGATGTCGCAAACTGTTTCCAAGCGAACCAAAACACAGGTTCCAGTGCAGTCAGTTGTGGGATGGACACAGGTAAACAACAGGGCAACAAAAGAGGGAGATGACTGACACTGGACCTCTGCAGAAGTCTGATGATTGCTTGACATCTGGGCCAAGGAGAACACACAGAATGTAAAATGAAGTCCACAGAAATAGTGACCTTTATGAAGTCATCTGAGATAAAGCGGGGGAGAAGGGATCCTTGCACACAACAGATCAACGCTGAATCAAAGTGAAAAGACAACAGCAGCAAAATACTGCATCAAAGTCTGTGATTCCCTGCATACAAGTAGCAGCTCTGGAGATGAAAAGGACGAATTGTACTCCTTTGTACACAGCAAATACATGTTTTTATCTAGTCCACTTTAATCTGTGCACTGTGAAACCGAACCAGACTGAATAGAAAATGAAACAGCATCAATTTCCCCCTGATTCGGACAAGCAAAACACATTTTGGCGTGTGAACATGCATTTGAAGTCTCAGTTTAGGGAAGTGGGGGTTTCTTTTAAAAACTATTGTGATTTACATTGAATGAAACTATATTTTTGTTGATGCCTTATTGATACTGATGAACATATCGTTGTGGGGCTGGACCCATTAAACCAAGGCTATTCATCATTCTCATTGAGTTTATTGTAAGACAAACCTGATAGTCCTGTGGCAAACAGCACTGTACACACTTGTTATTTTACAAACATGAACTACTGAAGATTGTCGATATGAGTGACGACTCACTTTTTATTTTACTGTCATTAAATTCTGTTGCCTGAAAGGTGTTTTTGTGAATGTTATGCACAAAGCGAACCTACTCCGTTGTCAGTCAAGTGGAGAAAAGTTCTCCCCACCAATGCCTGCATTATAAAGTGTTATTTATTAGACAGCTGGAAATCTATTTTACTCTCTTCCTCACAATCTCCCCTTGTGACAAGCCAATCAAACCAACACAGCTCTGTTTAACTGGCTTACTGATGGGATGTCATTCAAAGACAAACGGCGCCTAATTCCTTTGTGCCACCTCCT
Source organism: Pterois miles (assembly GCA_947000775.1). NCBI lineage: Eukaryota > Metazoa > Chordata > Actinopteri > Perciformes > Scorpaenidae > Pterois > Pterois miles. The sequence continues at coordinate 15,132,248 of CAMQGK010000028.1, forward strand.
TTTCATATGGCTTCACTTTCTAATATTTCTCAGAAGTCTTTCACACAAAGCCACACTGAGTAAATCCTTTTGCTCTCTACTTAATTGTCTAATCCATCATCTTTTGTGGATTTTCCTCCTAATCCATCTTCCTTTGTGACTTTTACTCCCCTTCATTTTACAGAATTTGAGCAAAGACACAATTTTTAGTTTATCCTCGACTAATTGCTTCTAATAGATGATTGAAAAGACAGTTTTAAGCATTTTCTCGCAATGAAAGCTCCTCTTTAGACAAGTTCAGGTCAGTATGTACCTCGCAATGCAGAGGCAGGGCAAACAGGCTGGTACAGAGAGTCCGTTGTTGAGCTTGCTATTTTTACCACAAGTCAACAAATTGCTATTCTAGGTTAAAATTAGTCTCAGATTTGTGAGATTAAGGGTACAAACAATTAAGGCTTACAAAGGTATTTCTGGGTGAAAACTGACCATGCTTCAAACAGTTTGAGTCACTGTGGGGAGGAAGACAGAGCATTTACAGCCATCAGTTGACAGACGTACTGTATATGCAGTTATTATGCTTCTGATCGAATCCAGGCGCTGCTACGTTCACAGCTATAATGTTACTGATAACCCAACGTCTTCACACATGCACGACCTGTCGGACATTCACCGACATTACATTACATTATATTAGCCAGGCAGAGAAACAGCTGACAACCTTGCTGCTAAACTACATTATGTAGAGACTTACTGGGAAAGTGGCTGCATGTGTGACAATCCCAGCAGCATCATGGCTGCTCAGTGACTCCCTCGGATGGGTGAACTGGGGACACAGTTGTCTGCAGCTGGTGAGAAATGATGGATTTAACCTGTGCATTTGCTGATCACTGCAGCTGGACAGCTTTTTAGGTACTAAAACCACAGCACTGCTGCATGCAATGCACCAATCTTGTCGGTTAACAGCTGATGATCAATTAACAAGGGTTAGTTATTGGCCAGATAAAACATTCAAAATTAGCATCCCTACAAGCGAGGATTTCAATTATTCTAGAAATAAGAGTTTAGTTGGGTGACCTTAAAGGATGTGGCTGAAACTCCACATTAATTTACTTAAATAAAGATTAAACAAGACAAATAACTTTGGTCCTTGTTTCTGTTTGATAACTGCTGATAAATAACACAATTTTTATAGGGGCGAGTAAAAATTGATTTTGGGCAGGGAGATTTCTGACCCACTTAACCGACCAGCCAAGTGAATAAAAACAATGACAAATCCTGATTACCATGCCAAGACACACACACACACACACACACTGGTGGAGTGCTGTGGCGTCAAACACACCACGTCTGTCACCACTCTGTGTGTTTGTGCATATATAATGTTCCAGCATTTGAGAGGGTGGTAGATAATCTTTCAGCTGACAAGGGGCCATGAATGGGGCATCTGGACTGGGGGGTATAACCACATTATATGATGCGTGTGTGTGTGTGAATCCATTAGAGAGTAGTGTGAGTACGGGGCTTTGGTGTCAGTTTGCCACAAGCTTGCACCTGCAGCTTTTCAGCCTCGCTCATTGACAGACATGGAACAGCAATCTGGTCCATGGTGCTAAAGAAGTGGCGCCCACCTCATCTGCCAGCCAGCGCCAAGAATTTGGCAGATTCATCCCGGGTCCAATTCCTGCACCAGCTACTTGCTAAGAAAGACTGAATGCTGGTTCCAACTCATTTCCACAGCCTACACTGGCTCATGCCTTCAAGAAACCATATCAGAGATATCAAGGCATATTCTTAATCATGTTTACCACTGTTCTTTATGTCTGCGTGTGTGATTCACAAATCGGTGTCCTGTGTGAGCTCCATTCCCTTGGCAACAGTGAGAAAATTGGATTTACTGGTATCTTGAAGGATAAAAGGCTATAAGAATATTAATAGCTGAGCTTATGTGATCTTAAACATGAATCTTGAATACTTTGATTAATATTCGTGAGAATATAATCACTGTGGCAGAACATGCAGCAGATGGAGTGACTACATAGCACAGCCCTGCTTTCATTCACATCTTTGGTGTTAAGGCAGGTAAGACAGGAAGTCAGTGTACTGTTCTGCAGCAGAGGTGCCTCCTACATACTGTGACAGAAAGGTATGAAGCCAGGCTTGACGTTGATGGGTCAGATGTCTCTGCAGTCTCTTCACACAGGCACAGATGTTCAAATACCACTGAACGCAGGAAAACTAGCACAACACAAAACGCTGCCTGCTGCAAACACTTGCGCTCACTCCCAACAACCCTCCTGAGCCCCAAACCTCACCCACCCCCAACTGCAGGTGCACACATACACCCTGCCAGCTTGAAACAGCTGCTCTCTCACCATTCACACCCCTCAACGCTTTACCGACAACTAGGCCCCCCAAAATGTAAAACACACAGCTACAGGAACAAAAGCCAAACAAATACTAGCATTAACCAAGCACAGGCTTTGGAAAATTAAGTATCCAGCTATTAAAAGAATCCTACTGGGTACTTTAAATAAACTTTTCTCCCAAACTTCCCACTACAATGAGCAAACTTGGTCAGCTAACATCAGTGGACGATTCTTGTCAAAACACTGTCTCTCCGATGAGCTGTATCACGCTTACATGTTAGCCTATTAGCCTGAGTTACATAATGCACAACCAGCTTAACGCTACATTTAGTGGCATAACAGAGCTTGGCAGGGCCGCCGCGACAGACAGAAGAATGTGCCCAGTGAGATTTGCCGCGGTCTGTACGCCTGTCAGCCTACATTTTTTGGTCTTGGTGCACTATTTTTCAGCATGTGTCTGAGTGTGCACATGTGTGTGTGAGATCAGAAAAATATTTAGTGCCATCCATCTCCCTCAGAGTGTGCTCCTGTCCCGCCAGGAGGCTCAACACAGACATTATGAGCAGCCAGCACACTAGGATAACAGCTGAAGGTCAAAAGGGGACAAATAAGGTCTATGCAAAAAGGACACTGTGTATAAAAATGTCAATGAATGAAACATACTTTATAAATACTCTCACCAGTGTTGCTCAGTCTGTTTGGATGTACATGTGGAGGACTATTTGTTGACATTCTCCTCATATTTGTTAATAGCACATTTTGCTTTTCTTGTGCTGAACATGTTCTTACACTTATGTAAATGCCATTAACACTTCTCCCTGCAGCAGCCCTTCTTCCCTCGTTCTCCATCCTTGCAGCACAGGGGTCAAGGAGAACAATCGCCAGGCCGCTGCTCCGAGGGAATGACACTAGAATGAAAGGAAGATTTTTTCATCTCTGTAGAAAAACAACACTCCCAACACCCTAAAGGCTGAGTCAACTTGCAGGGCAGACTGAGCTCGATGCACAAGAGAAACTGAGGGGAATGTGATTCAGCTTGACATGAATGTACAGGCTGTCTCTGTTCAGTATATGCAGCTATTTGATCAAGAGAGTACTGACGCAGGTCAGATATGTCCAGTCCCACAGTAGCTCAGTCAGAGTTTCTGCCATTTTAACAATCCAGTGCTCGATAGCAACAGCGCCCTCTCTTCCAATAGCATCACAGGAGTATGTCCTGTGATGTGTACCCCTGGCAACAGATAAACATCTGGTAATTATTGACAACTCATTTCCTGACTGGATACAACAAGCAAAGGAAGGGCATGTTTCTCTGTACAATGCTGATTGGCTTAATCACAGAAAATACACAGAGGCTGAAGGTTTTTGAGTGCTTTCAGCCAGCAGAGCTGAAATGGCAAAGGACATCTCAAGTGGAGTGGCCTATTGTTTTTTTGTTACAGGCCATAAAACACTTAGAAGGATGTGACAGCGCAGGGGAGATAAAGCCGTATTAAAGCCATCCATCTAGACAGAAAATGTAACGAGAAAAAAAAATATGCCGCTATTTGCAAGAACAGAAGTCACATTGAGATTTGTTATAAATTAGAGGTTTCATTTGTGAATGAGGTACTGTAATTTGCCCAAATTGACAGACGCAGTTCAGGCAATCATGTAATCCCCCAAGACGCTCAATTAGGATTCACGGCTTTGTGGGTGAGGAAGGAAATGTCTGCAGTCCTGAGCTTTTTCCAGCTACTGTAAAGCATCTGGCCAAACCACTCAAATATTAAACCAGTCTGAAAATCTCAACTATACTTTATCATCAAAGCAGTTTTCTAATGTATAAATGTGAAGTAACAATCCCCTATTGTGTTTCTATGCAGTGACAATTAAACCACCTTGAAAACTATTTTGTGGCATTAATTCATTTTAACCCGATCAAACAAGATCAAGGGCTGAAGGTGGATTTGGTGGAACAACATGGACCAAAGAGCCAGTGAGAACAAAGAAAAAAATAAATGTCTATTTCTTTCCCACATAGCTGAAAACAAAAGATTTCTCAGCGTTCCGGCGATCACAAAAACCTCTTGTGGCATTTCCCCAGGAACCTTCCCACACTGTCAAAACAACCCAGCCACAACACTGAAAAATGTCCAGAAGTCATCGGCCAATAAGGCTGAGCGATGGCTGCACTGCAGTTGTTGCGGTGAGCACCGGTGCCTCTGGAAACAAACGGACTCCCACGCTTGCCTGAACGTACTCTGCCTTATTCCATCACTCCTACTCTTTCTGATTACAGTCAAAATTGTCTGTAAGGAGTGCAGGTTGAGGGAGACAAAAACAACAGTGAAAGATTTCTAAGCACAGAGAGTCATCAGTGGCAGAGGATCAGCCTCAGGGAGGTCAGCAGTTCACAGGGGAGTCATAGTAGTAGTAGTAGTAGTAGTAGTAGTGGTGGTCAGAGTTGGCAGCCCTGAAGTCTGCAGCTAAAAAGGCTGCCTGCTGCTGAGTAACCCTCAGGGCCAACAGTGGCCAACAGCACTGAGGGGAAAGGGGGGTAGAGATATTTAAAACCTCCTTGAGGATAAGCCAAGGGGACAGTGAGGAAACAGCCTTCTTTCTATATGTGTGCCAGCCTCTGACGGGGCCAAACGTGTACCCGAACCGATCCTGAAATGTGATCGGTCAGCCTGACGGGGCAGAGAGAGCAGCGGGGAGAAGGCAGCTTCTCCTGGGACTTGTATGTGTGCACAATCTGCATTCGCTTTGGCTGCTAGTCAGAACAGGACACACAGTTTAATGAAATTGACTGAGTGAGCACAGAAAGGGACATACTAGGGCCGCGACTGATAATCCTCACAGGGCACAAAAAATTAAAAAAAAACAGTGACTGTGAACGAACATCATTCATTTCTGTTTTTTTTCCCTCACTAATCTGGCGGGGGAGCATTACACACACAAAACACACTCCAGGAAAGAGACTGAGAGCAACTGTTCTTTCTAAATTTGTCAGAGGGAAAGAGCAGAGAACACACCCCTTGTGCTTATACGAGTGTGTATCAGAGAGCGCAGACAAGACCAGTCTTCAGGCCATCCCTGCGGGTGTTAAAGCTCCTCTCTTCCTAAACTGGGCACCACCTCTTCTCCTCCTCTTTAGTAAAATAAACAGCCCTCTTACAGTCCCACTGTGTCAGACTGGGCTACGCCAGATGCCCTTGGTTTTTCATGAGTGTCTAATAGAACATTAATAATGCACAAGCACCAATAACACACACACCAGTATGTTCATTTCAGAGTCATCTGCGCTGCAAACTAGTTAATACAGAGGCAGCGGGACTTAGTAGGCCAGGAGGAATCAATTAACCTTATCCTGCATGTAGAGAGGGTAGCTGCATGTATATCTGTATGCAAAGAGGCTGCAAAGTCTAGACAATAAAAAAGGTTATGAAACAAAAACTTTGCATAAACAAAGGGTTATAAAAACAGTGGAAATTTGAGGAATATTTTTGCTGCAAGCTGAGTTTATGTACCTCCTCTAGAAGGTGATGTAGACACGCAGACAGCAATCTAATCAGGACTGACCTCCCCATTCACACCACATCAATAACAGCTTCTCAGCATCATTAGCTTGTAAATCACAGAGGTCGTCTGTGTGTGTGTGTGTGTGTGTGTGTGGGGTGGGGGACACCCCCTCTCATGGCTAGAGGTCACAACCACTGTCCAAAGCTTGTAATGGATCAACAATTCAATGAGAAGAATCTAGATTATTGATCATTTAGATATGTGGCTCATTGCATTGCCAAATCAGATGGAAATGGTGACAGGACTGTTAGAGATCGGAGGCATCCATAAACAGCAGAGAACAAAAGCTAGGCGGTGTTACAACTAAGTTTGCTTACTACGAATTGTTAACACAACTGAGGAACAGAAAGCTCATGTAATGCACCTTTGTACAAGATGGAGTGTCTCCTCAGAGAAGGGCAAAGACAAACGTTCACCATAGTAACGCCAGGAATGGTATGTTATAAATTTGTCAGAGCAGAAACAGAGAAAAGACCGAGGAAAGAGGCAGAAATGTGCACACGGTGACTACTTCCACACTCGAGCTGCTAGGGCTTGTCTTTATACTCTCTAGAGTATTATAAACCCCTCAAAAGAGAGCTACAAAAGTCTCATTTCACCATTTGTTCACAAAGTAGAGTAAAAGAGGTAAAGTTCAGATGCCGTGCCCGTTACATTACCATAGTGACATGGAGCCAGAGCTGGAAAATGGGGCAACGGGTCAGAGGGAATGGTCTACTGTGTATGCATGCATACACAAAGATAACATCCTCACGCACACTCTTGCTTTCTCTTTCTCCAAGGGCACCAGAAGCACCCCTCAGTGTAAACCGCATTGTCCTACTACAGCGAGCAGCTCCTCCCCTCTGAGCCAGTGTAAATTGAGATGGGGTTTGCATTCATGGGTGAGGGGAAAAATCCATCTCAAGGTAATTTCGGGGGAAGCCTCCTTGAGATATGGGTAGCCTATATCTCCGCAAAATGAAACTGGGAAAATATGAAAATGGCTTTGAGGATCTCTGCGCGAAAAGGTTAGGAAGTACTCCATTTTCCTACCACGGGAGGAGAAAGGAGGATGGTAGTAGGGCTGTGTATCGGCGAGAATCTGGTGATGCAATACGTATCACGATACAGCGTTAACGATTCAATATATTGTGATACTGTAAGCGAGGCAATGGCATATAAGCCACAGAGCAACTCTCAGAAATGATCGGGAGCCCTCCTCCAACACTGTATCCAGTTCTCTTTATACAGCCACGTGAAAGACAGAACAAGAACAGCGGCCATTTTTAAGACATTAAAAAATCATTAAAAATGGGTTTAAAACCATCTTATTCAAATGTTAACTCTTTTTACTTCTTTTTTTTTTTTTTTAAGTGAAATGAATAATAATGTCTGAAAGTGCATTTCATTCAAACTACCATGACAAACCAGCACCACCTGAACTGGCTGATTCATGCTTCAAATAGCAGAACAAGCCCCAGAGAATGTCAAAGATAAAAATGTACTCAAAACAGCTGGATGATAAAACTGAAGCCCAGTTACCATGGTTATTGTGAGCATCTGATAAGGACATTTTACCCCCACTCATCTGCTCCCTCTGACATGTCAGAACGGGTCTCTGTTTTCCCAAACAATGCTTTGCTGGAACGAAACAGATTATCCCTCTGGGAGTCACCTCTGAAAATAGCCATCAAGGTCACCGGAGCTGCTTTTGATGGACATCTGTACACAGGAATGTCTTGGCTGTGATGACTCAATGAGCCTTTCGAGCACCAATGCATTTGCTCTGGAGTGCCTTGCTGAGGTGAGGGCACAGCAAGTCTGTGTTTGGGGTTGTTTTATCCTTGTTTTCCTGCCTGGTTCAATAGCTATGCTGCATTGGCTCCCTGTGACGCAGGGATTGGATCAATACTGGGTCTCAGGGGCAGCGACGCAGGCAGCAAAAAGGACTCGACAGAGAATATGCTCCATAGGCTGCGTAATGTTGTGATTAAGGTCTGGTGTCAGCACTGTGGTTAATGCTGCATCTCTGAGTTGTGCATGCATTGCTCCTCGCATGAATATACATGGACAAAAAAGACAAAAAAAATAAAAAATAAAAAAAATACACCTGCATACAACTCGCATAACGTGAGTACGACAAAAATCACAATCGCACTAATTTTTGATCAATGTTGAGATCAAGAATATTTAACATGATTCTTCATTGACTTTGGAACCATCAGGCAATCAGATGGAAAAATTTGCACCGTACATTTTAAAGTTGAAGGCATCAATCTGGTGCCCGACTGGATCTATGAAGACCCACTGAGCAGAGTGAAAGTGCACCGCTGTAAAGGGGTGAGCTGGATTTATAACAAGACAAAACAAAAGCGGAACTGCAAAACAGAACGTGGCACAATAATTGTTTGTTGATTATCTTGTTTTCATAATCGCTGAGAGTCAAGATTGTAACCCTAGCCCTAACTCAAATACTGAAACAAATTAATCTGTTAGCAGATCAGTTAAAAGTTAAATCGATAATACTTACAAATCCAATTAATCATTTAAGTTATTTATCAAACAAAGATGCAAACATTCAGTGGTCATTTCTCGCAATTTTCTGATATTTTATAGTCTAAATTTTTCGGATTAATCCACGACATAAATAATTTAGATTATAATAGTCATTAGTTGCAGCCCTACGCAGAGGTCAGTGGGACAGCGACCATCTGTGTAAATACACTGCACCAGATTGAGGGGTGCCCCACGTCCCAATAACTCATCTACAGCGCAGACAGGCAGGAGGATTACTTCTGCAATCACAAACTCCTCTATGAGCTATGTACAGTATGTGGTATGTCACATACTGGCAATCATTCAGAGCAATACCATTAAGACCAGCAAAGCCCCAGCATACCATATAAATTACAGGATACCTGTGAAGAAACGTACAAATGATTTACGAAGGAATACAACAGACAATCTGCCAGAGAAACTCGTCTTTTCTGGCTAAACATCAGAGCGTGTTGCTTTAGCGCTGCCAGCCTTCTGCGTGCACACACACACACACACACAAGCCTGAGGACACAGCAGTATTATTCACACACACATGCACAGACAGACAGTACGGGACCATTAATCATAAGCAACCCAGTTCTGCTTCTCGCCCCACACTCCCTTCATGTGCTGCTGGCCCACGGTTGACTTTGCAGTCTCTGTATTTACCTCAGTGTGGTGCAGAGGTGGCATGCCGTGGAGATTAAAATAAAAAGGACAGTGGGCTGGGGGGCGTGCGTGCATTGTTGAACTCATACATGCACATACCCTTCTGGTGAACGTTAGCAAGACCAAACCAGTCAAGAGCTGTCTTCTAAGTCTATCAAAATGCAAGCACCCAATGTATTTATAGGGGGAGTGAAATCAGCTGGGATAATTGACAATGTGTTAGAGGCCAGTAACTGTATAACCTAAGAGCTCTGCATCCCTCAAGTCACACACCACAGCTGCAGTTTGTTCTGCGTAGCAAAACTAGAGAAACTGCTCAATATGTCACATTATTCCTCTTTATAAATGTCAATCATAGAAGCATGGGAAATAAAATGGATTACAAGATGTCTTACCCAGGTAGAGAGATGCATTTTCTTTCTTAACATTGTCGTCTAGGTAGGTGGGCCCCAGGGTGTAGATTGGCGTCGACCCCATGCCCACAAGTATCTGGGCGCAGATGAACAGAGTCACATACAAGTTGTGCTCATTGCCCTCTTGGTCGCGAGGGCACGACGCCATATCGAGCTCACGCCCGCTGCTGTTGCTGCTCTGACAGAGACCTTCATGGCCAGTTGACGAGTTCATCTCCTGGATCTGGTAGGGTGGCGAGATGAAGTGGGGAAGAGAAAACAATGCTGCCCCCACAGCGATGACCACACCACCCACAGCCAGCCAGCGTGGCCTCTGACCCCTGCCCCCAAAGTAGGAGATGAAGACCACCACCAGCAAGCTGCCGATGTCAAAGCAGCTCACCAGCAGGCCGGACTCAGAGCTGCGCAGACTGTAACGCTTCTCAATGGTGGTGATGACGCTGCTCAGGTAGCCTGAAACCATCAGGGACTGAATGAAGGTCAGGTAGCACATGCAGAACAGGAAGCAGCGGGAGTCCCTCAAGATGACCCGCACATATTTCCTAGCAGGGATGCGGATAAGGCGGGTGAGAGAGAAACCAAGTTTTTTACCCCCAGAGCCAGCAGCCCTGTGGCCCTCCACAGGTAAAGAGCTGCTGAGCCCGACCATGCTGGAGGCAGAGGGGGAGAAGTCTGTCCTGGAGGAGGGAGTCTCTGCCTGGCTGGAGTCTGGGGTTTTAGGCTGGAGCTCGCTGCCTTCCTCCACAGCCACGCAGGTGTGGGTGGTGTTGATCAGTCCAGGCTCCGCAGCGGGCGGACAGGGTCCGTTCAGGATGGGTAAGCTTTTGGACTTGAAGCAGGTCTCTGGATCCATGTACTGGTCCTGGAGTTCACGGATCTCCAGAGATTCAGACAGGTCACTCCCTGTTTCGTCTTTGTCCAATGAAGTCATGGTGCATCTGGAGATGCAGCTTCTGTCCTGTGCTGAAAAGACAGTGACTAGTGCCACATGAGGACACAGCTGGAGAAAAGACTCTGCCCTGCCAGCGGGTCTGGGCCAGACTGAACCCCTCTAGTTATGTACATGTTTTATTCCACATAGCTAAATTTTCAGTCATAACGTTAGTGATATCTTGACTGAATACAGAAGAACATCACCTTTCTTAATGTAACACTAAAGAATATAGTCCAAGGAGTGAACAGCTTACAATAAAGAGTTTATCATATAAAAAAGGGTGCTATACAATACAACAGCCCCTAATGTCGGATCCCATGTGGATGTTGATTTTATGGCTCTTTGTTAGAAAGCTTGTCACAGGGTTTTTTGTTTGTTTCCTTTGTCCCATAGACGTGCAGCATCCTGGAAAAAACGACACAAATATGAATTTAAAATAGTAAATACCAAAAAATGGTTGCTTCTTCCAAAGCAGACACATTTATTTATCTACAAGCCCATAAAATCATTTCACTTCTGTCACTGTGGTAATGTGTCCACCCTGGATTAAACTGGTCACTTCATATCGCTGAACTGCTAGCCAGCAGAAAATAACCCACCAGAAAATATTAAAAACAATAACCTGCACGAACAAACAACAAACAGATATACGGTAATCACGACAGGCGTGGTAGTGTCGCTGCTGCGTTAATTAACACCTAGCTTGTTACCTTTGTCAAAACGAGAAATATACCAAGAGAACAAAAGACCACGCTGTCCACAAACGTCTCAGTCATGACTTTGAAAAGAAATAAAACCCGGATTCAACGCGATACATCTCTGAAATTAAGCGACAAGAAGTGGCGTCCTCGACTAAAACGGCGACAAGTAATATTTGACATAACTTCTGTGAAATGCTAGCGGTACAGGAGGCTGTCATACTCACACAGGACAGAGGAGGTAGCCTGCTCTCCACGGAGCGGACACTCACTGAATGAAAGCTGCTCGGCGAGGATGGCTGCTGCTGCTGGTCGGCAAATGATGCCTTCACTGACTGTTGGAAATAACAACAGCCAGAGCTCGGAGCACTATAAAGTGGGGAACAAAACGCTGAATATGTCTCAGTTTGGTTCCGTTCATTCATAGGATTAAAAATTATAATAAAAAGTTCTAAAATCGCTGATTATACAATGTAATTTAGTTAGTTTTTCCCCATGTAGACTCAACCATACTCTTTTAAAGTCTATAACTCAAAGTAGGTCTGTGCTTTGTGAGTTATAAAATATAAAAACAATCACCAAGAAACACGTCCAGGTTTTCTTCGCTTGTATTTTTCACCAGACACACAAATATGACAACTCTTATTGACACTTACTGACAACTGTCACTATATCCTGTAAAACCCAACGCAGTGGATGTAAGAGAATGCAGCAAATATGGGGGTGAATTGTTTTCACACTAGCCACATTGGGACTTGTAGTTTCTGACGTGCCTCAACTTGAGTTCAGCTCACTGTCTGACTACATGTACAACTGGGATGAGTAACAGCGACCCTGTGCGATATCAGCCGCATTGACTGCTTATGGAAATACTAATGCATTAATATTTTCATTCAGCCAATTTCGATTACAATAACTCTAAGACTTCATATACCAGCATGCATTTCGGGCCATATGGTGGCATGTTTAGTACACGGCGTTATTGGGACAACATGGGACCCTTGCTGCCACAGCAGTGATTGACAGAAATCAAAGTAAAAAAAAAAAAGATGTAAAAATGTCTGTATTTTTTCAGGGAATACTAGGCTACCACTCACTCATTGATTAAAAATACTTACTACAGCTGATACATGAATGAAGATTGCACTTAAGGGTAAACCCAACTTAAATAACTTTCTATATCTTGGTGTAATTCAGGATACACATGGTTAAAGCTGAAACCAATCTTGAAATATAATTACTTTACACATCAACAAGATAAAATCACATTAATGTAACTCATATAAAGGCTTGTCTTGGGACGGACAAAAATAATGTAGTCTTTGTTGCTGATGCAGCATTACTAAATAAATTTATAAGGTTAAATGAATAAAACTGTCACATATAAATAAAGGCACTGATTCTGTATTTGTCTGAATAAACATTAAAATTTGACTTTTATTTTTTGAAAGGTAAAATGTCAGGATGGAGATTAAATGGAAAACATTGGCACTGGGGGAGAATTAAAATGTACCTTTTTTTGTGGAGAGACTTGACTTCCAGTGCCTGTCAAAGGGATGGATGACTTTCCCCAAGGTCATTAATTCATTTCCTGGACCTGGTGGGCTGGGTGATCAATCCCGCTCCTCCTCCTCTGCACCTCATTTTGATGCTCCTCATTGGACAAACAGCATTTGAACCAAGTCTCAATGTCAAATAACTGCTTCACTACCTAAAATTGCAAGCAAATATCTATTATTTTTGTGATGCCTCCTTTTTTAAAACTAAATTGACACACAAGCTCAGCCTTTTTCCCCGAAGTATGCAGGACCATGCAGTCCACCATCTCACTGGTGTCTGAGAAAGACTGTATCTCAGCAGTCAGTCAGAAGGATCAATGAGAAGTATCATGGTCCATCATAGAGGCCTCTGTTCAAAAGTCTTAAATCTCTCTCTGGCTATCAGCACACAGCAGGCTAATCAATACCTCAAACCACTGTGAATACACCACAGAGGACTTATTCTGCAGATAGCAGCACTGTATCATTATGGCAAAGCGCCTCTGCAAGTATAGTTACAGTAGAAAATCTATTATAGAGTCATTTGTCGTCAGTTTATTATGTTTGTGAAACTAGTGTATGATTTACTCATGTGATCCTTTACCTACAGCAGTAGTTCTCAACTGGAATAAAATAACATGTTAGACTGGGGAAAGGTTTACACATTTTCATCGTCTGTACTAGTGATACAATTTGCCTTAGAGTAGATTTCATTGAATGTGTGTGAGAGTCAAAGTGTGCATGCACATGAGTTTGTGATGGGCAACCACCACTGACCTCCAGTATATACTGCTAATACACCATACACTGCAATTGCAATTGAAAGTCCCTATTAAATATTTCAGAATATAGGAAGGTTTCTTTGCTTTATTTTTATTGCTATTGCTTTATATGCTTTATTTACCACAATGATCCAATTTTTTTGGTCTTGTTGGTGAGAACAAGTTAATACAGCCAAAGTCATCTAAGTCAGATATTGCCAACATTCAGATCAAAGAAACATCAGGGAAAATAAACATAAATAAGTAAAATAAATGCCTCAAAGCAAGAAGGTCGCAGGTTCGGATCCAGCTTGGGGCCCCTCTGTGTGGAGTTTGCATGCTCTTCCCCTGTTAGTGTGGGTTTACTCCGGCTACTGCAGTTTCTCTCCACAGTCCAAAGACATGCAGGTTAATTGATGACTCTAATTTGCTCATAGGTGTGAATGTGAGCATGAACGGTTGTCTCTATGTGTCAGCCCTGCGACGGATGGGCGACCTGTCCAGGGTGCACCCTGAATTCGCCCAAATCCAGAACGGGATAAACTTTCTGTCTTATCTCCTGTTTCTCCTACAATCCATTGGAGAGTTCTGACCAGAGTTTGGTAACCACTGATGTAAGTTAGCACTGAGAGTAAAAGGTTGACAGCAACGCATAATAGTCTCATTTTGAACACTGTCTCATTTTTGTACAGTCCTATGATGTCAGAATAATTTTAATGTTGCTTTAATCTCTTAAAAAATAATATACACATAGTGGCTTTAACATCATTCACAATGCATTCAATACAGTCTCTGTGGCGCAATAGGTTAGCGCATTTGGCTGTTAACTGAAAGGTTGGTGGTTCAAACCCACCCAGGGATGAATTCTATTGTTGGGGCGGCAGTAGCTCAGTCTGTAGGGAGTTGGATTGGGAACCGGAGGGTCACTGGTTCAAGTCCCGACATGGACCAAGAACTGAGTGTGAACTGGTAGCTGGAGAGGTGCCAGTTTACCTCTTGGGCACTGCCGAGGTGCCCCTGAGCAAGGCACCAAACCCCCAACTGCTCGGGGTGCTTGTCAGGAGCAGCCCCCTCACTCTGACACCTCTCCAATTGTTGCATGTATATGGACCTGTTTGTGCATGTGTGTGTATAAGTTAACAGAGTGAAAAAATTGAATTTCCCCTAGCGGGACTAATAAAGGAATATCTTCTTCTTCTTCTTCTTATGCAGGTGGACCACGACCTGGTGGACCGGATTACGGACTACCTCACCAGCAGACCAAAGTATGCAGGGCAGCCTGTCTGACGTGCTGGTGAGCAACACTGGTGCTCCCCAGGGAACTGTGCTGTCACCGTTCCTGTTCACCATATACACCTCCGACTTCTGCTTCAACTCCGGAACATGCCACCTGCTGAAGTTCTCCGATGACTCCTCCATCGTCGGCTGCATCACAGACGACAACGAGGAGGAGAGAGGACCCTTGTGGAGAACTTTGTTAGGTGGTGCGACACCAACCACCTACAGCTCAATATTGGTAAGACCAAAGAGCTGGTGGTGGATTTCCTGGAGGAGGAGGAAGAGCTCTCCTACTCCCATCACCATCCGGGGGAGGAGGTGGAGGTGGTGGACAACTACAAGTTCCTGGGAGTTCACTTAAACAATAAACTGGACTGGTCCAACAACTCCGAGGCCCTCTACAGGAAGGGACAGAGCAAACTATTCTTCCTGAGAAGGCTGAGGACCTTCAATGTGTGCAGCAGGCTACTTTAGATGTTTTACCAGTCTGTGGTAGCCAGCTTTCTGTTCTTTGCCGTGGTATGTTGGGGGGGTGGCATCAGCACCAGGGATGCCACCGAACTTAACAAACTGGTGAGGAGGGCTGGGTCTGTGGTTGGATGTGAGCTGGACAGTCTGGAGGTGGTGGCAGAGGGGAGGACCAGGAGGAAGCTGGAGTCTATTCTGAAGAACCCCTCCCACCCCCTCTATGACCAACTGGTCCAGATGAGGAGTACATTCAGCCAGAGACTGATCCCCCATCGGCACACTACAAACCGTCTGGGTCAGTCCTTTCTGTTGGTGGCCATCAGGCTCCATAACCAAGGTCTGACCCCCATGTGACTCTGATCATCCGTATTTGCTATATATATGCTACGCATATAAAATACTCACCACCTGCTGCACTTTACTTATTACTGTTATTTATTTTATTGTCAATTTCCTTCATTGCACCTTCTCTTTTACTTATACTGTATTTATCTGTATGTTGTCGATGCTGCAATGACACCCAAATTTCCCTCCAAGGATTAATAAAGGTTCATCTTATCTTATCTTATCATGAGATCCAAACAAGACAGGCGTTTGGACAGGCATCCTATTTATTAACTGACAGCAGAAGCACTGATTCTTGAGTACATCTTTCCTTTTCATACTTCAGTTTGTGCACTTCATTAATTTTCTTTTCATGATTTGGTTTCGCACCAGGTCAGAGTTCAGGGTCACCAGATGAAAAGCAGAGTTTGAGATTCAGTGACTTGCTCAAGGGCACTACAGCAGGGTGGATTGTTGACCCTGGCTCTCTCAGGGAAAGGATAGGGGCTTTGTAGATCCTTGCTTGTGTTGTGCGAATTGTCAGATATATGACTCTTTTGACAAAAGCGTCTGTTAAATGAAAATCGTAATTTGTACGTTTTGTATTATGTAATAGTCCAATCTTTAAATATATCTGGAAAAGGTAGACAATAATGAAGCCGAAACACAATTCTGTATCTCTAATTCTCTGTAAGAGGTTTAAATAAAAGAATACAAGATATTGTATATGTAGCAGATTTTTTGCCAGCCAAATGCCATTGATTTGAAGAGGACAGGGAAGTTACAGGGACATTCAGTTAGCCCTTGACCTTTCTGAAAACAGAGAGAGTGTGACAGGAGAAGCCTTTTCCAAAGGTTAACATGTCCATGCCTTCTCAGAAACCGTTCGGATAGAAACAGTCCAGTTTTAGAAGAACCAGCAGAACAAAACACTTCTGTTTTTGGTGCAGAAAAACAAACTTCCCATGTGAACAAGTGAACCGGCACAATAGACTGAACAAGCATGCCTGCATTTCTAAAGGGGCTCTCGCTACAAAGCTTTCCTTCATGTTTAAATGTTTCCCACAGTCATCACCAACAATTATTGCTGTATTGCATTTCTCATAATACCCAGCAATGAAATACACAGTCTTTTATCAGAACAACTGTAAAATCTGTTTATCCCTCATAGGGGTCAGAAATCAAACCTGTTTAAAATATCAATATTGATGACCACTGTTATGCAGAAATGGATTATTCTCTGCTGAGATGACTCTTTGAACTGTTTTATTGAGAGAAAATTCAATCAAACTTCAAATAAACCCTGAAACCAGCTGTCTGGGATGTATTTATAATATGATGGAGCAATTTCAAAACTGAGCGTCACTTCCTCAAATGAGAGTAATACACCAGCGCCCTCTAGTGCATAATCTGGTTCAGTGAGGCCGGGACCTGCAGAGGTTGTGTTTCTGAACAGGACCAGTAGATGGTGCTTACACCTTAACATTGTTAGCATCAAACAGAGGGCTGGGCTGCATCAGGGTGGTAACATGACTAAATGAGAAAAAAATTGACTTGAAAAGTTATTTTTTTGGTTATAACAATATTGCAGCTAAGGTTCTTAATTGAATTAGTCCAAGTCCAGACAAACCATATTTATGAAGGTAAATTATTATGTTTTAATTTCTCTTAAGCAACATCTGGTGATTTTACACACAAAGATTGTGAAAGTTTGATTGTCATAAGATCAGCAACTTAAAAACTAACCCTAATGATGATGAGTCTTTTCTTTAATTTCTTGAAAATATCAGCTGATTAGACTGTTGTCCGGCTATTAAATAGGCGTTGACGGTCACTATAAGCACCATAGAGGTGGGTCAACAGGGACCTTCTATGCCTGATAGGTTTTATCACCTTTATCACCTTGATCTGGGCATTTGTTTGTTTCATCTCCTTTTATTAGATTCACTCGTTACAGAGATATTGTGCCTGTGAGATCTCCTCCTGTCAGTCCATGAGTGATGATATCACCATCACCACCATCATCTGCAGCCTAGCCCGACACTTCCCATGGCCTTGGGTCATCAGCCTCCCCCTGCTCCATCCCACACTCTTCCTGTTAACCATCCCAACTTATTGACATTACAGGAATCACTAATGAAACACCGTCTGCCTGTGAAGCTATTACAGGGAATCACGCAAACTTATGCAGACATAAATATACTGCACATTTCCACCCCCAACCCCCCCAAATGGCTCACATCTAAACACTTTTCCTGTATGTAGCCTTGGCTATATCTGCCAAATAACATACGGGAAAGTGCAGTAATGACAATGAGATGTGTGCATCTGTAACTGGAAGTCAGGCATGCTTCTAGTTCCAGGACTCTGGGCTGTCTACCTCATGAGGAAACATAATTAATCCTAAATAATCACTGGGCTCTTCATCTTCATTGTTTTGGCTGGTTTTGCATCTTGAAAAGAGGTGAAGGAAACAATCCAATCGTCTCCGACTGTTGCACGGCTTCATCAGCTAATGGCTTTACAGCAGCACTCAAAGATATAGGAGGACTCTATGCTTGAACTATAACCCTCTGTGGTACTGTTTTACCACTTTCTGTTACTGGAAAGGCATCCTTTTAAATTAGCAGTCCTCTTTGTGCTGCTTTCTAAGGTCAACATTCTTGTGTTGCGGACAGACTCCCTGGCCTGTAGTCGGGACTACTCCCCAAATTAGGTTACCCATTCAGAGGGCTCGCAACTGGAAACTTTGCAACCCGGAGAGCGGCTGAATGCATAAGAATAAGGTGAGCAGATCAGGACACAAGGGTGGTGTAGTAATTGTGTTAAAAAGTGCAAGGGCCCCAAAATAAAGACCCCCAGTATAAGCCTGTAGAGGCCCCCTCACTGTGCAGAGCAATCCCAGCAGATTGGGCCCCATGCTTATGCAAAAGTCCTCACCCCCCCATCCCCTCTGGACCCTACCATCACCTCCCAAAGCCTGATAGGCCAGGTCACCCAATGAGTGGATCTACACACAGGTCCCTCCATGACAAAGGCTGGCTGAATGTCCCTTTCCTAATAAATCATGAGGACATTAACAAATATGCCGCTTTCTATAAGAAGAGCACGGCAGCTCCGTTCCCTGTAGGGATCTTTAACACCGATAACACACAGCTTCGATTAGCAAAGACGACCCGCGAATTGGCTCCTGCTGAGGAGAGCACTGGAAAGCACAATGCAATGATAATTTTTTATATCAAGAAAACCTGAAATAGCTATTAAAATCAATATACAGCAAACTGAAAATACTATGTAACATATTCGAAAGTGATATATGTCTTCATGTGGGGAATTTATTGATTTAATTTCAATTTCTAGTATATATAAAATAGAATATTAGCCATCAGTTATGCACCTATGCAATCTCATTTTAATCCAATACATATAATTAAACTAAATGTAAATGAATGAGTAAAGCACCTGTGAATTTAGATGTTATATTTCACAGAAGTCTTATGATTGTCAGTGACATTATGAAGATGGTTTTGCACTTATAAATAAGCAATGGTAGCTCATTTCACAGTAATCAACAATAAAAGCTACTTTACATGAATCAAATCGCCATCCCAACACTGGTTACTGTCTTCCTTCTTGCCAAAATCCCATTATTGTGATTATGGGTGCACAAGAAACAGAGTGTGTCAGTCATTTATTTTAATTTCAATCAAAACAACTTATTTACTAAGCTCAACACATGCTGTTTAATAGACGGCAACTGATGGAAAAATCAGTTTAGCTGCATGCTCAGCATGTCTGTCCTTCAGGACGAGACCCTGAGTTTACTGTAAACAGAGGTGCTGTTTCAAGCCCTCCTCAATTCCCCCTAACACATATGGAAATGGGCCATACCTTCAGGGCTTTGTCCTCCTCCAAGAGCATCCACACAGCCTTCACAATGTTAAAGGAGGGGACTGCCAAACATTTCATATTCATGGCACACAATTACCCCCATATGAATGGAATAATTGCCCTTTTAGAGGCTTAACTGAAGTATCTGTGTTTCTCAGACCCTTGGGCTAAAGGTGATCAGCCACCTATAGGCAGAGGGTGTGCTCTATCATCTGTTGGAGGGAAGGGAAGTCTGACTGCTATAGTACGTTACATAGTTCTCAATATAATGTACGGTGTGTGCAAGTGTATGCCAACGGTTGCTGAATCTGTGTACACTGACCGACAGATTTTTTTAATCTCATTGCTTATCAGCCGAAATGAAATGATAAACGTTTGTTTGCTTTGGGTTTGAAAAGGAAGTAAGATTGCCAAAGATAACAGTTCATTTAATTAACCAGCAACAAATACTTTCTGGATGCAGACCTTTGAATGTAGCTTTGTCATCTAATTATTATTATTATTTTGGTAAAAGCAAAAAAAGCTTACATGTATAAAATATTTCTGATATAACGTCATCAGGTAATGACAGCTGCATGTGAACTAAAATGTAGTTTCTGGGACAGCTGTTGATAACAGAAACATGCATGCTACCCAGCTGTGGTGCCCCTCTTTTCCTCGGAGCAGGGTGGGCCCTGACTGGATGAACCCAAAGGGAAATCCTCTTCCTATTGTTGTCCTGCCACCCTGACAAACACCATTGCCTCAAAAGCCAGCGGTACTTGAGCGTGTGCCTTCTTAACCCCTGAAGAGGATCCTTCTGCCCAGCTCATCCCACTAATTACCTTCTAGCCATACTGTAAATGGGCCACTCCTGATAATCAGCCTAAAGCTGGGAGGAAGGCTGGATAGATGGAGGGAGACATGGATGGATAGGGGATGAAAAGGATGGCTATTCCAATGAAACTGATTAGCTGGGGCCAAAAGCCTCAGTTTGACAACTTGTTAAGTTTTGATGACATCATCGCTGATGCATACGGTGGCCTAAGATCAATCCCAAACCGAGCAGCTGATTCATTTATTCTCTTTAAGAGTGTTTCTGCTTACAGAGTTGGGAAACTCAGTGTGCTGCGGTAGAAGTACGACAGCCAGTCCTCTCCAACGAGCCGTGGTTTCAACTTCTGAGAGTCATTCTCTTATGATGTAAAATAAGAGCAGGTTGGGGAGTTTTAACAGTCGTATGTGGTCATAGGGTTTACTCATCATAACATGGAACACATTTGTGGGTTTACATTCAAAAAGATGTGGAGTAAGTAGACTACAAACAGACGAACAGCCTCATTATGGTGCATGTCCTTTTAGGTGGTCTGAGGGATTTGTTTTTGATTTTTTGTTTGGTAAACTGGTGAAACTTTTAGTGTTTTAATGGGATACGGCTACATACTGTAATGTGTTTTGGGGATACCCAAACTGAACATTGTTTTAAGAATAAGTGTGTTGAATTCATGTTTTTCTTATTGTCAACAAACCCCATGAAAAGACCACAAACCAACAATGAACTGATGCTACTAACTTCAGTCTGATATAACTTATTCCTCTTTGCCTTGGGCTCCATTAGTGTACTGGTGCAGTGTATTTACAATTTTTAAGTACTTGTACAATACTTGAGTATTTCCATTTCCTGCTGCACTACTACTTATCTACAATTCAGAGAAAAATATTGTACTTTTTACTCCACTATATACCTATTATTACACATCTTACTTTGAAGATTTTGATTCATAATACAAAATGTAATTAATAAATAATTTATCATGTTTTATTACAGGTTAAAATAAAACTTTGTTGATCCCATGGTAAAATTCAGCAACTAAAAAATAAACTCCATCTTTACCAGCTGAATGCGTCAATCGTTATAATTCAATAATATAATGAATCAGTGCAGAGTATTTTTACTTTTTGTACTTTAAGTACATTTTGATGCTGATACTTTTGAACTTTTTCTTAAATAACATTTTGAATGCAAGACTTTTTCTCTTAACAAAATATTTCTGCACTGTTGTATTAGTACTTTTACTGAAGTGAGAGATCTGATTACTTCATCCACCACTGCTCGCGTACATCGTCCACATGCTGTAAATACTCATATGTGCACTAAATCTGCAGCTGAAAATGGTCCCAGACAACCATGTTGTTTAATCCATTTTGAGAGACTACTGCTAAAAACTACAATGCCCAGGAAATTATTTAGTCTTTAAAAAAAGATTCAACTATATATTTGTGATCAATTTTCAGAGATTTGCTTCTTCAGTAGGAACAAATGGGCTTAGGGCTGAGAGTCACAGATGTTTGAAATGGACACATTGCTGGTTTTGGTCATTTCATGGATTATCTAATACAATACTATAGATATAGAATATCGTCAGACACGTCGTTTGACATTAAAAAATGTCAGTTTTTCTATTGAAAAGAGGCACAAAAACTGGAGGTCTGTGTTTCCTTGTTCTCCATCCTCTGCTAGAGCATCCTAAAGCCCCCCAACACACTTCCTCCTCTTACAGTGTTCAGCTTCTTGAGACACAGCTGCTAATAGAGCAATGCCTTCTGCCCCCGATCCCCGCATCACACACATACACCCACAATGCAGCAGTGTTTGCACTGTAATTACTGCAACACTGTCTTTGTCTGGACCATAATCCGGGGGATCCATTGTTGGTCATACGTGCCTGCTCCTTCATTATCACCAACACCAAACCCTCCTCCTTGTCCCTCAAACCACCCCCGAACCCCTCTGAGAGGCTGTCTCTCTTTCACCCTCCCCGTCCACCCCACACACAAGAGAAGTGTGCTGCACCACTAAAAAAGAGGCACAATTAGCCCAGCGACAGTAAAGCTCCGGCGTGGGCCAGGAAGCATGCCGGCACAATGGGGACAAACTTTTATACGACACACTAATACAAACACTGGAGTGTGCTGCCTCACGGCCCTTTGTGACCAAGAAACAAGTGGCCGTTCATTTCATTTATTAGTTACCCATTAATTGGGGAGGCACAGTGTTGCCATTGAGGTAATGAGGGAGATGGTGTTACAGAGGGTGGATGAAAACAGAAATCATCAGTGGGCAGTGCCTTTAATTGAATCCCATGCAGAGATTGCTCTGTCAATGATTATATGGGGATCAATACAGTCAGGACAATTGCTACCTAAGATGGGCTGTTTTTTTTCTGTAAACTGCTTTGAGGAAAACCTTGAGAGCATACACAGCTCTGCCAGTGTTTCTAGTAGCGTAAGAAAGTTAGTTTGCAAACTCTAGTCCCTCTTACAAAACAATGCAGAATGCCACACTTCAACAGGTTTCCACTGTCTGCTGCTCCGCATCTGCACTGCAGGACCCACATTAATGATCGGCACACTTAAATAAACCCTCCTTGGTTGCTCTCTATCGATCAGGTGATCTGGCTATCAGATAAGCCAACAGATCTATGAAGGACTCGTGCTGTAATTGAGTTGCTCTGTGGGAGGGTGTTCACAGGCGCATGGTGTGGTACGCCCCTGGAGGATTATCAGCACACTTTTTAGGCACTTTATGTTGCTTTTTTTGTGTGTGTTTAACACCGTTGACCCAAATGGGAGATGTGCTCCCTGTGCTAATTAGAAGTTGTAAAGCGGATTGTGATTGCGGTTGTTGGTTTGAGTCCCAGAGGGGGATCAGTATTCAGTCTGCCCACTGCGCTGTGTGATTAGAGAGACCAGGGAGAGGAGGAGCACCACAAAGTTTAGCTTGAGACGTTGGTCCAGTTAAGATGTCAGAAGGAGAATCATCTTGTGTGTATTTTTTTTTTGTCATTTTGTTGTATTTGACTGGAGTACATGCATCTTCAGATGCAACTCGTGTAAAAAGGCTGACAAGTCCCATTTTCATTCGTACAATAAAATAAAAGCCCCTTTTTGGGACAAAACAGTCTTCTAAAGACATGATGCCCCTTCAAACCCTTCCAGTGGAGAAAAGGTGATAAAATACCGTAGGGTGCCCTTAAATGAAGAAAACATGATAAAGTGCCCAGTTTGAACAAACTGTAGAAAAGTGCCCTTTTGGATGCCTGTATGGTAGCTAAAACATGATAAAGTGTGCTCTACGGTGGCCTTCCAGTGGAGAAAGTGCCATGAAGTGCTCCCTAGGGTGGCCCTCAATTTGAGAAAAGCTGATGCAGTGCCATACAGGCTGGCCTACATGCCAGAAAACTTTTTGCGTGTTGGTGCGCCATGGTGGTTTTCTCTATCCCTGTCCTTCTGGCAGCCTGAGTCTGCCACTGCATCATGGGATATGCCTTGATTCCTTGGAAAAACTGAAGAAAGAGACACTTGACTCAGAATCTGAGCGACTGATTTTCTGGAAATGTGATTTAAAAAATACATTTTGACATCTGAGATGTCTGAGAACTTGTTTATCAATCCTTGTTTGTCCATTTTATATTGTTTGTACTGTCAGGCTTTATGTGTATTAAATCTATTGATTTCAGAGGGGATACTAATTAAGTTAAACAAGTAGCCATTGTGTGTTTGCCTGTCTATATATGGCACTTCCATGATGTAATCGTCTGTGACACTAATGTTACCTGTCAACTTCCTCACCACAGCAGCCAAACCGGCAACATACACTGTCTAACAAACTAACTAACACACACCACAATCACCTCTGCTCAAAACTTTGCATCCAGCCAATGATGGGCTACAGGACAGTCACAATTAATAGACACTCAGTCTGGGAGCTGCCTTCATTAGATGCGTACTTTTCTGGCAGGAGTTGAAGGGACAGTCTAATGGTCAGGTTTAAGGCTAATAGGACACAGGGGGATAGGAGCACCTGAGTGCTTACACACTAAAGAGAATACAGAGGCATTATAATGACTGTTCTATTGAGGCAGATGATTAAGGGGCAAAGGGGCAAGTGGTCAGTCCACATATATTTTCTCATTTCCTTTAGAAGTATCCAGCTATGCCGAGAGTTTCATCTGTCGATGAATTTTGATTTCTTTTGTAGAAATCCTTGACAATAAAAATAGTTCCCAGAAAGATCAGTGGGTTATCCAGAGTAACCAGGATTTTGTTGTTAGAAAGGGATGCTAATGTTGACTTTTTAAAATGGGGAAATACAGTATGTCTATTTGTTATTTGGGTGCACTAGCCCTTTAAACTCTACCTCTACTCTGAGGCTGGACTGCGGGACTGGGAGGTGGAGTTAAACGAAACGCTACTGTGCCTGCTGTATATGCAAAATGGATGTGGACGATTGTCACAAGATCCGGGTAATTTATCGCTCGGCAGTCAAGCCAATTTGGCTTCATGCAGCACTGATCAGCTCGCATAGAAATGAGCGGGATCCCACCTCCAACACTGTATCTAGTTTCCTTTATGCATCAATACCAGAGCGGACAAACCAAACACTGTTAACTTTTCCTGCTTTGGCTGGATTCAATAAAGTAACTCGCTGCTGTGGCCACTACTCTCTCTCTCTTACTTCACTATTTGCTTCCCATGAACACACACACTTTATACACTGGCTCCGACCTACGCTACGCTTACAACAACTGTCTCTAGAGGCATTCATTTGTGTTTTCACATCAGCCAAAGTAGCTCTCCAAGACACTTGGCACATGAAAGAGGCTTCAGGTGGTTGCAACCTCAACCTCACTGCTAGATACTATCAAATCCTACACTCACTCCTTTAAAGAGCGATTTAAGAAGATCACTAACTCAAATTTTAGGCATACTAATAATATGAGTATTGTTTAAAGACAGACTTGATAAAATGTCCTTTAAAACACAGTCCAAAGCAGGATGTCTATTGTAGTTGTCCGACCCTGACCTTACAGATCAGCTCTGGTGTGCATAACTCACACACAGTTACCTCTGTGGTAACAGTGAGGATCCACATCCCAGCCTTTAAATCAGGGCCTGGATCCCATCCTGGTTTCCCTAGCCTTTCTCTTCCTCTGATCCAGACAGGACTGATGGCTTTTGTTTGCAGCGGCGCATCATCATCGCTCACAGCTGCTGCTGTAAATCTGGCCAGCCTCATCCATAAGCCAAGAGAGCCAAATGAGCTCATCCTTTTGGCCTCGCGTGGCACCTCTGTTGCACTGGTGAAATGTCGAGGATGATGATGGTGGTGATTATTGGCAATTTCCTCAGCTGTGTGTGTGTCATTAAGAGGAGGAGGGGATTGTTGTTCTTTGTCTTGTTTATGTGAGGAGGGTCTGCTCAAGGCGGGATGAATTGTCTGTCCTCAGGTCACTGTTTGGATCACCTGGCTGATTGTATTTCAGCTGCTGATTAACTGAGGTTGGATTAATGTGAGAGCTGTATATGGCAGAAAGTGATTAATCTAACTGTGTTGCTCCCCAGCCACTGTCTTTATAAATCGGTGCTTTATAAATGAAGTTCTCTATCTCTTTCCAAGGCGAACCCTATAGACCCCTGCTGCTCTCCTCTCTGCTCATCTCCGTGTTCCCTCTTCCTTTAATTACTGTGTTCATGCTTGACGGGCACTGATGACTTGATTAAGCCTTCCGTGTGCAGTTCCAGTCTCTACCCTGCTGATGAATGAGTCTAAAGCTTATTAACTTACTTGTTCTGATCAATAAGGCGCTGGGCTTGAACACTGCAAGGACAGAGAGGAAACTGCTGCCATGCTGCTGCTGCTCCTCCACGCCGGCAGCTGGGATGAAATCAACACACATGATTAGCATGTGTAACCAGTCCTGCTGCTCTGTGGAGAGAGGAGCACACATGGATTGATTTTCTGGATTACTTTCAGTTGCAGAGGCCTTAAAGTCAGTTTTCCTGTGACTTTCATGATAAAGATTACTGCGTTTGCAAAATTATTCAATTCTTTGAGTTGAAATTGATCATAAAATGCTTTCGAGGAACTACATGATTGAGTGTCAATGATTGGGTGTCAATCTGACTCTGAGGAGCATGTTTATCTTTGGAATCCTGCCTGCCAACATATTAGACAATACTTTGAGTTATCCATTAAGGATTTTGCATCTAATTGCATGAAAAACACATTTGGGCCTGATGAAAGACAGATGCCCAAATAGTGAATGATGAAGAAAAAAGCTAAAGCTTGTTTATCACTGAAAGACTTTAGGTAAAGATACTAAATTTATTATCCAGAGCATTAATATAGCAGTAAACAACTCTTTGCTATGTAAAGATATGGAGGAATAATGTCTACATGAGCAGAGAATGAGGTCACTCTCCTTCTGTGTGTTGTAATCTAAATTTTGGTCGGGTCTAGAGGGAAACCTGCAAATTGCCAAGATGAGCAAAAACCTTGTAAAAACACTTGCGAGACTTGCTGCCTGATGATCTGTCCTAACATTAACCAGGCCAATGCTTAACCCTAACCATCTTGTGTATGGACATATGCCCCACTGGCTAGCTCACGGACATTACTCTACACTGCTCTCATACGGTGGTTACAGCTGATAATAATTATGACCGACGTCATCGTCCCCCTCCAGTTTTCCCTCAGGTAAACACTGTTATCTCTGTCAACACATCGGTGTAGTTTGCATAGTTAACTGCAAGCCGCTGGCTCGCCATCACCATGTTGAGAGCCGTGTGGAGGTAACAGAAATGCTTCCAATCCCACATTAAGCACAGAAACGGTTATTACTTCCACATAAATTTCATTTTCAAACATTTCTATGTTTGAAGCTGTTGAGTTGTTTCAATTAAAAAACTACAAAAACTCTGTTAATTGACTTCATATGTTCATATGCCACCTTGTTTTGGAGCTCAAAGTCAATCATTCAGCAATACTCCAACTATTACTCTTTATATCATTTATAGAAGATACCTCTCATACATCAGCGCCCACATTTCATTTACCCTCAGGAGGCCTACTGACAGCATCCAGGAGGCAGCAGATGAACAAGGGTTACATCTAAACCCTATTCCCCTGAGGAGGCTTTTCAGCTCCACCAGGGCCTTTAGAAATGAGAGGCTCATCATTGAAGCTAATTTGACCTCCAATGGAAGCAGTCAGCATGCGTATACAGTATACCCATTCAGCCCTGGACAGATATTGTTTGAAGGTGACATCTTAATACTGTAGATAATCCTTTGAATAGGAGATTGTGACTGAGGACGGTGCCATGTGTCTGTCTGCACCCCGGACGCTTTCCACTCTTCATTCCAATATTGATCTTTTTTTTATGCTGCAGATTCAGTCTTTTATGGTAAGAGGTTCCAGTATTGATGTATTGTGGTCAGTGATACACACACAAGAGAGCTGAAAGGTGTTTGATTCATTTTTCATGTCGAGAAAACAGATGCTTCCTGTTGCAGAGAAGATGCAGATCATACGATATCCCCCAATACGCCCTCGTGTCTGAGAACTACCTCTGGTTTTGTCGAGGTCTTTAATGAACAGGACTTTGTAATTAAGCTTTTAACTGTTAGCAGACCTGGCAAGGCTAAACACGGCCTGGTGCAGGATATAGCCCGTATTGACCATGGCTTCCCCTCTGCTGGCTGTTTGCATATAGCATGTGTGAGCAGGAGGGTCTTCTGGGAAGAGCCCTTTAAGGTGATGCGCACCATTAATGTGACTGTAGGTCGGCTCCATTTCAGAGACATTGATCTGCTGCTGGAGCTTACAGAGCAGTCTGGCAGCAGAGCTGAGCCAGAGAGGTTGGAGACCAGGACCAGAGGTGGAGCTGAAAATGATGCAATGAGGGGTGCTAATACAGGAATACTGTGGCCGCTAAAGGTTTCACTGTGTTGGGTTCCCTGCGCATCTTCCAGCAGCATGCAGCCAAATCAGGTCGAGCTTGAGGACAGAAAACTTCCAAAGGAAAAGAAAGGGCTGGACTTTCTTGATTAATTAATTTGCAGCCTTTTAAGCTGGTGTCGGCAATGTTGAGAAACTTGCAAGACTATACCAGATTTAAAACATTTATCCAACCTAAAGCCCAATTAAGCCTAGTTTTGCCAACTCTTTACCAATGGAAATAGCCAAGTCCAGGCCAACCTTGCTTCAGGCCTCCCTCCAAAGCCACTCCACAAATATACACTAAACTTATCATTATAAAGGTAAACAACAAACATGGCCATGATTACTGCTCACAGCTGTCAAGCTAGCAGTTTGTGGAAGACTCCAGTGGCCGGTGTCACCAGATCTTGCAAGAGAAACAAGTTACCAGGTGTATAGAAAGAAGCCCAAAAGAAGTAACTCCTCCCATATAACCCAAAACAAGTGACCTTACCTACCACAATATGAGAGTAAGAGGCAGCCACTTGATCACTTCATATATCATCCATCTTCCACCGCTTATCCCATTAGGGGTTGTGGTGGGGCTGGAGCCGATCCCAGCTGGTACATCCTGGACAGGTTGCGGGGCACACAGAGACAGACATCCATTCACACTCACATTCACTCCTACAGGCAATTTAATAAGAAACTACACTTTAGAAACAAGCCCCAAAAAACACAACTCGCCACTACTAATATTTGTAAGTAACTTTTCAGGAAAACAAGCCCAAAGTTGCTAATAACAAGCAGACTTGGCAACTGTGTGGTGATGTGCAAGGAGTGCAGAGAGTGTACACATGCAGGCAGGCATGATATTTTATGTTGTTTTATATTATTTTATATTTTATATTATTATAGTCCTGCGATGGCCACTGACACCATGTTTCTTTCTTTTTTTGTCAGAGCATCTGATTTGTTAATTGCTATCGGGATGTAATGAGAATTTCAACAATCATAACTAACAGACAGACTTACATAGTAACACTGCTGTGTCTTCATCAGAGTCAAAGAGGACAAAGAGGAAAAAAGGTAAAACACTAACCAAACCAAGTCAGACCACAACAGGTGAGCAATTCTCATTGGATAATTGGTTCGACAGGATTTCAAATCTATTGGATCCAAAAGTGGGAGTTGCCAGACAATGTCCTAGTGCCACACCCCACTGATGAAGACACAGTAGTGTACAAATGTCTGCACAATTAAAGGCTGTAAATCAATCAGTCCAGTCTTTTCTTTTTCACTGTGTTTAGTTTTGTGTTTCCCAGAAAGTTGTCGTCTGCGAAGGTTTCATATTGCACAAAATAGTTTGCGTCTTTTACAGTTATGTAAACTTTTGACATTAAGCTTTATTTATGCATATTATGCTCAAGATTTTACCACTCTAGACTTTAATTTCTATAGATGTTTTTTAGTAAGTGAAATATCTTAATATAATATTTTTTGCTTTACTAATTCAACTTGTGCTGTGGCTGATACAGTAGTCTGACAAGTAGACAAAACAAAATAACATAGAGTGTGAAAACATCTGATATCATCTTGTACAAAAATACGGAAATACGGATTCATTCAAAAAGTGTCTTTTTTTAAATTTCTAGTTTACTTAACAAGGACACATAAATATGAAGAAATTATAATAATAATAGATGTAATGCATACATAATGTATTCAGTATTTATATCTCTGTTTCACATGTGCATTGAAAACTATACATATAATTGAGGAACTCCAACCGTGCGCCTGGTTAAACGCTTTGATATGTAGATGGTTTCGATGTGCATGGAGAAAAAAAGTTGACATGTAGAGGAATCTATTTTACAAGTTCCATTAAAAAAACCTGGGGATACGTTTATAGCCAGAGTCTGGACACTTAGCAGGCATCACTAAATCCTAAAGTGAAGAAAATACTTGCAGAGCTCTGCAGTTTTCCTCCGATGAATGTACATTATCAGAAATATGGACCGACTCTTACCGTACGTTGAGTCTGAGCTGTGACTTCTATTACCTCAGTCAATAGCAACATCGTCAATAAAGTAGTCTGGGATGTGTAGTTTGTATTAAGTGAGGGGTTGCGTCGTCTCCAAGTATTGAATATTTGGTTAAAATAAAACAGTATTTATGGAGTTGCATTACTGCATTATTGAGATGTCATAGGGTAACTGAAAATGCTTCGATAATGATTGACTACAGAGAGCAGCAATGATTGCCACCACTAATTAATAGGCCTGGTGTTACTAGATGAATCAATGAGCATCAGAAGATTGCCTGTGGCTGAGATGAATCTCATGTGTTGGGAGATTGTTAAAAAAACATAAACAGATCAATGGAGCTCCACTTTATAGTCTTGGATATGGCTTAAATATCCGTTCTGCTTGATGTTGGAGTGTGTGTGTGGGGCAGACGGACCGCTCGGTAACCAGAGCCGTAATACAAGCCCATTTAGCATATGGCATTTTTTACCACGGAGAGGTAAACACAGTGGGGAGGCCAGAAGAGTAGTAAAACACACTGCTCGGGCCAGATCTCCCTGTGGACCCACACAGGGTGGACACACACAGAGGACATGGTGTCCAGGCCCAATGACAAGCTGAGGTCAATCTGCAGAAGTTACATGTGGTGTCTTTTTCTTTAGTCTTGTGTCAGGCTTGTTAAAAACACTCCTGATTTTACTTTCTCCACTCTGTTAAAGCTTCTCGTCCACAGTCCTTTCCTGCCACCCTACAACCGTTATTTCTCACACTCTTTGGGTCACGGTGCATTTGTCCCAACACTGAAGGATGTTGATATCAGCTGTCAAACCTTAAACCCTAATGGGGCTTTTTTAAAGTGACAATCTTAACAGATCAATGCACCCCTCAGGAGTCGGATTACAAATACCGTCAATGACCACACGTGAAGGAGGGGGGGGAAGGAGAACAAACATGACACTAGAAGTATACGACAAAGTCAGCCGTGACATAGCAACCACATACCTGCAGCTTGATTTAATGGATGCATAAGGAAACTTACCAGGGCGAGGCCTTTCCAACAGACTGCTGAAAGGGGCGTAAAAAGACCAGCGGTGGCGGGGTGTTAAGAAGTTAGATGCCGGGAAGCAGTGCTAAGGTGGCGCTAGGCTAGAGAGAAGCCATAAAGGCCTGTTAGGGTACATTAGGTGGAGGAGAGGGTCATAAGGCTTCATGAATGTTTCAGCAGGGTGGAGGGCCATTTGTCTTCCAGCTCTACTGTCAAAAAGCCATCATGACTCAGTGCTGGGGGTGGTGAGCTGTGGCTCCAGGAGCAAGACACTCCATTTCCCTGCGGCGGAGCACGCAATCACAGATATGGACCGACAATGCACCGAGGAACACTCACACTCGCAGCACGACAAACCGACAGAAGAACATATACTCTTAGCTGTGGTAGTGCACTCAGTGCCCGCCTCATCCTTCACACTTTTCATCTCCATCACTGTCATGCTGAGTTGAATCATTGCCTGTCGTGTCCTGGACAAGCAGATTTAAGACCTTTCAGCTTTACGCCCACTAATGTTTGGCACCATCGCAAAGCATCAGGTGCTTAAACAGCCATTCCTGCCCCGAGGTAGTTGCTAAATATCCACACCCTAGGGCCTTCCAGTCTGCTTCTCCCCTTTGACCTGTGCAGACCTTTGGGAGCTGCCTGGGGTCACGGTCAATTGTCCTTTGAACAATAGAAGTGGAGCTGTGCTAGCATCAGAGACTATATAACATTGGTTGGTGAGTGTGTTTTTAAAAGGCAGTGGAAGGAAGAAGTAGAGGATATTGACCCTGACATCAACATGTTAGCATCTAGTTAGCGTCTACATGAACTGCAGGCCTGTTCCTGGCAGTTGCATGCATGTGTTTCAATAGGGAATGATTGAATTTTGATTTTGGCTGCTGTTTAACACAGGGAACTGTGTGAGCTGCTCTGTGCCATTTAGAACCAGTCACATCTACCTCAAATTACCGAATTCTACAAGTGTGTTAGTCGACAAAGAATTTCTTTGGTTGAGGACATCCCTACGCTTCTGCATGACAGTATGTTATGATCTTTGCTCAAAGGACGGCAATGTAAAGGAGTCACAAACAAACTCAGACTCAAAAGCACCGCCTGGACTTAATCCTTTGCTGCCTTCACACTTCTTTTAGCTAAACAGAATCAGACTGTAGGCTGATAGAGTGGCGGTATTACAGTGATTAGAGGGTGATGTGGGGCAGAGGAGGCGATGAGCAGAGGAGGGAACTAACTAGCTGATAAAGCAGTTGTCCTTTCATGTCTCTGCGCTGTTAACGCTGTTAAATGTGACTGTCAGCTATTGATGGATATGTAGCTGACCTGCCAACGTCTGTCCAACACTTCATGTGCATGTGTGTGTGTGCGAACACATATATGGGCATGCATGTGTAGATTTTTTTGCACTGCGCACACCTATGCATTGGAGTGTGAGTGCATATTAGGGCTTGGTTGGCAGGGTTATAATGTGGTCTGTACTCTCATGATGGTCCACTGGGAAATCAATCATCATTTGTCCTGTGTGGTGGCTGGTGACAGTGCATTCTGCTTCGAGTGATGAAGGAAACGAGGGTGGTGAGGAAAGGACAAGAGTGCTTATTAGCTAATCTACTTCAAGAGGGTGGAAATCTCCCACTTCCTTCACTATCGCTTGCTCTGTCCATCCGTACCACAGTTACAAACACAAGATTGTCTCTATATCTCAAATATATAAAACACATTTATCTTCCTCCCCCCTCTCCGACAGTAACAGAGTGAAAGCAAACAGATCTCTATTTGATAGTCCAGAGTCGATGTCTGCCACGTGAGTGTGGCCCTCCAGTCTAAATGGACAGCTTAAGTTAGGATTAGTTGGGCTAACAGCAAACATCTTTAGAGGCTGTGCATGGATGTGCATGTGGCAGGAATACAGTGTCCATATGTGGTAAATCCTTCCCTCAGGGACAACACATGCTGTCCTTCTTTTACTGGTAGAAAGTACACATGCTTAGGCTTTTTAACATTTAAATCCACCTCTGATTTGTGAAAACTGCAGAAAACTGTATGACAAATGCATTCAAAATGTCTAAAGTTAAAGATTCCTTGGGGATACACGCTGACCTGACTGATCAGTGGATTTATGCAGTCATGCACCAGTGTGTGTCTTTCCTCTGGCCATAGTGTCGTAGCAGCATGTGGTCCAACCGTCCTAAAGTATCAGTTTAAGACATCCCCTGGCCTTTCAACACCTCGACCCCACCGAGAGAAACATTCGCCTGAGAATAGACTCTGACACAACAGGGGCAGCCAAAACCATGAGGCAACTGTCACATGGGAATTACATGGTCACGGTCTATCATAGCATTACATATGCAGAATTTGCATCTGCTTTTTTGGCTGGAAAGGCAGCACCAAGCCACAATTTCTGGCAATTTATTCAGCTATTTGCACAGATGAGGAAACATGCAGGCACACTTTTAGAACCAGAAGTGTATGTGTGAGAGAGGGAGGAAGGTAACGAGTGCTGTAACACTAGTTCATCTCCTGGCTACCAAACTGTTAGCTTCAGCACCCGCAGGAATAACAGTTGGGTACATACAATAGCCTTGCGCATAAAGACACACAAATAGCACACCGAGAACTATTGTAAAGCACGACGCATGCGGAGAAGAAGCCTATAACACTTTCTAACATCCCGAATGACAATGCCAGATGTCAACCTACAAGCAGATTTACTCCTTTCAGCACCCTTGCATATGAATCGGCAGAGAAGAAGAGCTCGGCAGTCCGTCAGGGGTTAGATAGTTCAAACAGGAATGAAGATAGATAGATAGATAGATAGATAGATAGATAGATAGATAGATAGATAGATAGATAGATAGATAGATAGATGTGTGTTGGGGGCGGTAGGTCAAAATATGTTGTTGCCCCGTGGGACCACAGTGGAACCTCACACCAGCCCCCACAGAGAAGGATAAGGCCATCTGCCCTCTTCACTCATCAATCCCACCTAGAAGACACACACACACACACACACACACACACACACACACACACACTGAGTGCTGGGCAGCAATATGGAGAGGCTTTGCAGACAGTGTTTGATCTGCCTTTCATCCAGGCAGCAGCAGCAGCAGCATGCAGGCCGCTGAGCCTCTCTGTGTGTCTCCTGCTGTACTGTCCACAGTCCCAGTGGAAATCACCGGCATACAACAACAGCTCCAACCCGAGCTGATCAGCCTCATCTCTTGACTGAGGGAACAGGAGGGGAGAGGGGCACAGCTCAGTGGATCTATTCAAACTGAAATGACTTAACCCAAATGTTTCTTAAAAGGCAGAAGTCACACAGATGACACACCGCTGTGACCAGAGAGAGTAGAATCCAGTGAAGCTAAACCTAATGAAGAATCCAAGAATTGCCGCCTTACATATAACTTAACAGTGAGTCTGCTTCTAAAATGACATTATTTGTCACATAAAACAAGATGAAATAAAGGGAAGGAAAGCATGAAATTATGTGAAGAAATTCCTTAGAAAATTAAAAAAACAATAAAGCAAAAAACAAAGAAATAAACAAATAATAATAATAATAAATAAAATGAAAAAATACAGTGCAGTAATAAGCTGCTGCAAATTTGATAAAGGAAAGTGTGGCGGTATTATGTTTTGTTCTGTTCTCAAAAACACTATTGATTTTTAATTAATAGTCCACAAGCAAATATTAACTCAGTCAATACTTTGCCCTTTAAAAGTAGTGCTATGATTTTGGATGTTACAGAGACTGTGATAAATGCAGATACAGATCCCACTGTTATGGTTGCATGAAATAAAAAACAACTTTTTTAACATATGGTGGTGAATTGTGCTCGGTGTTAAATCGTTACCCCTATATCATGATATTTATCGTATCGCCAGATTCTTGCCAATACACAGATCTGTTGTGTATATATAGCACATTTGACATATTTCCTCAAGAACATTTGGCCTTAAATTGGGAGAAAAGGTATCATCACTGTTGGGTCCACCCAAACATACACAGAAATTGCACAGTTTTTTGCAAAACTACGTTCTCGAAGAGATTAAAAACTGCTTTTTTTCAAGGGTTTCCAATAGAGTTGCAACAAATAATTGATCAGTTGTCAATTATTAAATTCATCTGCAACCATTTTCATAATCTATTAATCGGTTTGTGTAATTTTTTAAGAAAAAAAATGTCTAAATCTGATGTCAGCTTCTTAAATGTGAATGTTTTTTGGTTTCTTTACTTCACTATGACTATAAACTGAATATCTTAGAGTTGTGGACAAAAAAAGATATTTCATTAGATATTTCATCATCTTAGGCTGACTGCCATTTTTCACCATTTTCTGACATTTTATAAACCAAAAAACTAATCAATTAATCGAGAAAACCATCCACAGATTAATCAGCAATCAAAATGATCATTAGTTGCAGCTTTAGTTTCCAGTGGAAACTATCTCAGGACATGAGTCAGCTGAGCCTGAAGGTCTAAAAACACTGATAAGTGGATGCTTTTGGAGGACACAGGGGGGCATTTACTGTAACCATAAAGCCTGTTACACTAAAAAGGTTAAAAAAACAAGAAAGTACCAAGTTTCAGAATTCATTCATCTTCATCGGCGCTGAGCTCTGGTGTGGTTTGAGGCAGACTGAGATGACACAGATGGACAGAGAGCTGGTGTGGTCATCGCTTATGAGTCCACTCAGCTGAGAGTCTGAGGCCTGTCTGGTACCAGGGGCTAGCCTCAACATCAGCCAGACTACAGCACACACACACACACAACACTGTCAGCTATTAGCCAATCAATAGTAGCTAATACATCAGAGCATGTGACCACTCAGCTCCACTAGCTTAGCAGACAGAGAGGAAGAGAGGAGATCCATCAATCATGCTGTATGAAGAAATGCATTTTACAAGCATGAAGCACACAGGTGGTAAGCCTCCCTGCACCAGCAATCTCTCCTTTATATCAATAGACATTACTAATTGATCTCAACCACATATTCAGTTATGGGATGACATCATACATTGTTTTAGAGAGAGTTATGGCTTAAACCTCAGAGGGAATTAAAGCTAAGCCATAAACCTGCAGTGGTCCGATCGTTAATATCACATTAATATAGAGATTAATCTGATGGATCACCCTCCAGAGGCCCTGTTAACTTGCCAGGAGGTTAAGTGTGAAATCAATCCGTATAAATGACCTGGATAAAAATTCCTTCCATGCTGGTAGCGATTGAGTCCTAAATCAGCCAATCAGAGATGTGCTAGTAAAACCAGTCTTTTAGCACGGCTCTCGCTAACAATGTCAGTATTTCAGCTCTGGCAGCTCATTCTCCTTGTTTCTCCTTCTGTCTTTTTGTTTCTCGTCCCATCCTTCTCCTCCACCCCTCCGCTCCTGGACGGCCACAAAGGGGAGTATCCTCTCTTTTCACAGAGGGCCCCTCGTGGAGCCTCGGGGGTTGTATACGTGGGAGGCGCAGGGTGATCTGCACTTGTTTAAGCATCCATATTTCGGCTAATTTGAAGGGAGAGGGAGGCTGTTAAACATTCAGTGAGGAGGTGACCCCTGACCCTGAAGGCTGCTGTCCATCCGTTACAGAAAATAAACAGACTTTGCTGCTCTTCCCCCTGCAGACAGTACAGAAGAGTCTAATCTACAGGCTTTATCGCTCTGATCTGATGGCAAAACAGGAAGATTTCACACCAGTTTGATCTTATATGCTTCATAGAAGAGTCATTTTTGCCTTATTTCTCTTCTCCCAGTGCTTGAATCTGTGTTGTAGCTCTCACTTAGCACCATCGCAGCATTACTGTGTCTGACTGCACGTCCTCAGTGTGAAGTGTGGTGACCCAGAGGTTAAAGGTGACATAACAGAGCACTGAGAGACAAAGGCTGGACACTGTTTCATCAGGCTGACCTCATGCTGCTGCCACCACCACTACCAATTGAGGCTTTCCTCAAATTAACCCCAACACACACATGCAGAGTGGTGCAACACTTCAACAAGCCCACGGTTTGGTTTGTTTGCAGTTTTTGGGTCATGGTTTCAACATGGTTCGTTTTCCACATCAGGGAGAAGAAAAGCACCCATTTAATATGCTTGAACTCCAAGATATATAAATAGATAGATTAACTGATAGCAATGAATGATATTTCTATATTATATTAAGCCATGGCACTTATTTAATACATGAAATGAGGCAGGCTACTTAATGGTCGAGTGGGTTAGGCCTGTATCTGTTCAGATAACTGCCTCTTCGTCGTCACATACGGATGCTTTGTCGGATCCCTCAGCGTCACTTTCTGGTCACAGTAAACACACAGGCTTAATGTTGTGAATTAAACAAACACACCTGGTTTAGGCAACAAAACCATTTAATAAGGTTTAGGAAAAACGTCATGGTTGGGTGCCCAGTTTTTACAGTGAAAATGTGACTGGAAGTTGTGAACACGGGACAGACTATCCATCTATCCATCAATCTATCGACACGTATCGTAACTCCGGATTCTTGCCAGTGCACAGCCCTGCTGTATAAACAGTATATCTATCTATATTTGACATATTTTCTCTGGAGAAGTTTATCTATCTATCTGATCTCAGGACAACACATGTGGGCCAGTTGGTGACAGTGTGAGGGCAGATGTCAGTCATGGCGAGCTCCTTTGTGTGCAGAGCAATAGACCACCTCACTGCTGCTCTCTATTGTCATTCATTTGGTCCAGTGGGGCTTGTTCATTTTTTTTTTCCTGTGAGAGCGTGCAGTCTCCAATCCATCACTGGGCTCCATATAAACACACCAGACAGTGGATGCATACAGAGAGACGCATTCACTGACTGGACTGATGCATAGGTGTTAGGGTTAGAAACACACATGCAGATGCAGTTGTCTGCAAAATGTAACCCAGACACCATCCGCAGAGCATTATCAGAATCATTTAACAAGGCTGATGGACAACACGCTGGGAAAGATGACACAATAAAATTAAAAATAAATAATAAATAAAAGCCATAACATGCAATTATATAAATAAAGTATCTTGGTAAGTCACATTTCTGACAAAAATCAGTCTTTAACACAAAAATATAACTTGATGTACAGACACTAAAATGTAGCCCAGAGGGAAAAATTGTGCTGTAATTAATTATTTAACCAATTTAGTTGTTCATAATTGAGATTTTAATTTAATTCTGACATGAATCAAAACAAACAATCTTGTTCCCATGCAGTGTTTTTTATTTGTTGATCATGAAAAAGCGGACGCTCGTAGACAACAAACGAGGACATTTTCGATTGTTTTTGCAGCATTACATTACAGTAAAAAATATCATACATGATAAATTAAGGGATGCTATAACATTTATTTTATAAACAAATAGGTTCAAATCTACAATGATAAAAAATAGCTTTGCTTTTCAAGCATTTGTCGATGCAAAAAACCCAACGTATTCCTAATAATAATAATAATAATAATAATAATAATAATGATGATGATGATAATTGTTGGGTTCACAAAATAATTACAGAGTGAAAGCTTTAAGCCACAAAACAACAGACAATATATTTTAACATATTATAAATAGATTTACACTAACATTTAAATTATAATGAGTCTATTTAAATAGGCCTATTATTACAGAACAACAATTTTTCTTAAGCAGCATTTACATAAAGAAAAAAATGAGATCCTGCCTTATTGTATGATTTACCTCTCATGGTATCAGCACAGTGTTTCTGTACAGATGTTGTCTTTTTGTGATATTTGTGTGCTCTGGAGTATAACACACAAACTGAATGGTTGTCTTACAGTCAGGATTTACTGAGAGCAGCTTAGCTCAGTTCCAGGGCCGATACTCTGGGTTTAAAACTGTTAACCCGGAGTAAGGAAAGTTTTGTCCGGTGTTCTTCTGTAGTTTTGGATTGTCCTTCACTGGAAACACAGAGTCCTCCCGTAACCCTGGAGAAGACTTGCTGTCCAAGATTTGCTTGTCTGTAAAGGAGAAAGCAGCTCAATAAAATAACCTGTTAAAGGTCAAAGCTATGCAGCAATTTATTCATCATTTTGATAAACTATGGACAAAAATCAGCATCTATATCAGATAGGAACATTTAGGAGCATTTTAAAACAGAACATTCATTTATACTCATATACTGCTATTTAAAGACATGAGTCCCATATTTATGGTCTAATATTACTTTCAGATTTACCTTCTTATCCCATAATATTATATCCCCCTTATGTCATATTCAGTTGTTTAAATTTGTCGTACTATTTTTAATGCATTTCTTATGTTACTTTAGATAACCAACTTTTAATTGTATCCACAAAATAAAAGGTAACAAGCAACTAAAGTGCCTAATAATCTGGTTGTAGGAGCCAAATACTTGAATATCGTGAGTTAAATTTTTGTTGCCCCAGGTATTTGGTTTATTAAATTATTTGTGCTCCAGTAATAGAAAATGAGTTTATCATTATATTTAACTGTATGAAATCCAATAAGGAGCTTTGCATGGGATTGTTCTCCCATTTTCCCCATGTTTTACCAAGTTTTTGGCACAAAATTGTATATAATATAGTTATAAATGTATATTGTGCACTATGGGCAAATGTGTATCTCTGTTTTGGCTATGTCTTATGCGGTATGTGGTTTATCTATTTATCGTTGAGCCTGTCAAAAACAAATAATACGTTACCTGTGACAGACAATAAAGTTTGTCTTATCTTATCTAATCTTATCTTATCTTATCTTATCTTATGGTTATCTATTTATAAGCAAGCTATTGGGGCTGTTACAAAATATACTTTGCTATCTTATTAAAAATGATTGTTTGAAAACGTGGATCTTGGATTAACTGGTATAATAAACTCAATGGTGATCCATTAGATCATTAGAAAAAAAAATAAATCTTACTTTTGTGACTTTTCATATGATATTTGAAATCCTGCTCCTCTTGAAAAGAAGCTCCACACAGGTCGCAGGGGTAGGGCTTGTCCTTGGCGTGGGTCCGCCGGACGTGGCTGTCGTGGGCGGCGTGGGAGGCGAAGGCCTTCCCGCAGTGCTTACACTTGAAGGGCCGCTCTCCGGAGTGCTGGCGGATGTGAGTCCGCAGGATACTGGAGGCAGTGAAGGCCTGGAGGAGGAGAAACACTCGCTGAGTATAATATTTGTCTTTTTCGTTATTTTAAAGTTATAATTTTGATAATAATAATGGCAGGGTGAGCACATTTTTGCAGTTTATTAAATAGATCAGGCCTTTTTGTTACCTTTACAAGCACACCTGTATTTCTATTTATTTCTATTTAATTAAGCAGTTGGATTTTTGATAATTTGCACCGTTTAATTACTTTATGTAGCAATTATTAATTAAAAGAAAATGAGTCCAACATTATTTGTGTTTTGTTCTCTTTCTTTTTAATGAACGCCTCCTAACCCTCTGGTCTCATGGCCTATTGCTTATAAAGGGTGCAGATCAGGAGAAAAGAGATCAGGTTAAACAAAAGCGTCTCCGGGTGCGTAAAAAAGAGGGAGGATGCCCAGAAAAAAACCCCTCTGCTCATTCCAGGGCTGTAAATTAAAAGTATAATCTCGGCAGACAAAAGGGTGGGTGTACATCTGGCGATAATTAGCATGTAAGTGTCTCCGTGGAGCGTGCCCGGCGCGAGAGACAATAGTGAGGGTCTCGAGCCAAATGCACCATGACACGAGGACGCACTAAATGGATCTAAGATGCGGGTTTTAAAAGATGTGAAGAAGAGGAGAAGTGAGGAAGAGGGGGACAAGAAGGCCTGCGGGTGCATATTATGTAGTTATAATATTTATGTATATTAAGATTGTCTCAGGCCTCAAATAATCGGTGTGGTTTTTTTTTGTTTGTTTGTTTTTTTGCTTCTTCCTGCACTGTATATTATTATGTTTTTGTTATATTTGTGCAAATAAATAAATGGATAAAAATACTAAATACAAAATAAACAAATAAAAACGTCGTGAGGGGGAACTAAAACATTTTACTATGGAAGATAAATTTTATTTTCATGTTTTATTTTTACAATTAAACAAACAGAAATTCTGATTTTACCGAATATCTGAAGACATCCCAGCTTAAAAGGGCGATCACACATAAGGTCGGCCTACTCCTGATAACTGTGTATATCTAATAGAGCGACATTGCTTTGGAGGAAAGAGAGAGAGAAAAAAGAAAGAGGCTTCTTACCTTATTGCAGTAGACACACTTGTATGGTCGCTCTCCAGAGTGAACACGCATGTGTTTGTTGAGACTGGACGACTGGGAGAAACTCTTTCCGCACACCGAGCACTGCGGATCAGACAATAAATAAATAAATGAATAAATACGCACATCAGCATGAGGAAAATATATTTAGTCATTTAAATGTAGCTTCTTTTAGGGGTAAATAACGTATTTCCATTTGTTAATCCACCTTTATTGTGTTTTTAGAAAGGTAAAAATAAGAGTGTTTTGCACAATAATTTGGGATTTCTATTGTTTTTTTAATAAATTATTTCGTTGATATTATAGTTAAAGGTCTTTTTAGAGGCCTAATAAAAATGTGAAGTTTCTAGGTGGCCGCGGGGAGCTGTTCTTTCAGCACCACATCAACGTTTGCGACGGTCTGCATCGACTTCACGCGCACTGACGTGACGCTCTGCGTTACGGGTGCACGCACTCGCGAGCCACGCACGCGCACTGTTCCAAGTACCTTGTGAGGCCTGTGCTTTTCGTGGACGTGCAAAATGTGGATCCTCAGTCTGTCTCTCTTCTCGAAAGACCTGCTGCAGAGGTTACAGGGGAACTTCCTGTCGCCCTGGTCCACGCAGCGCGTGTATTTCAGGTGTTTGTCTCTGTAAT
This sequence comes from Pterois miles, assembly GCA_947000775.1. Classification (NCBI taxonomy): domain Eukaryota; kingdom Metazoa; phylum Chordata; class Actinopteri; order Perciformes; family Scorpaenidae; genus Pterois; species Pterois miles. The sequence goes on from CAMQGK010000028.1 coordinate 15,174,336, forward strand.
ACTTGTACGCAAACACCTTCCCGCATCTGTCACACTTGAAACCCTCACCAGCATCTGGGGAAATGAAGAGAAATGTGTTCAAACGAGCCAAAGATGCGCTGATTTAAGCGTCAAGCCAACAGAATGAGGTTATATTCTGACCTTCAGCTGGAGGGACCACGTTGTTTTCCTCTCTGGGGTCTTTCAAGGTGAGAGGGATGCCGAGGAACTGCATGTAGCAGTCTCCATACCACACCAGCAGCTCCTGTCCTGGTCGGATCTCTTTGCAGGCCTCGTAGAAGATCTGACCCTGGACCTGCACAGCAATGAGGTTCTGCTCCTCTGGGAAACGAGCACACTTCACTAAAGACATCCAGTTTCCTGAGCCTCCTCTGCCATCAACAAAATGACTCAACCGGCCGTTTTCAAACACCTGGAGGAGAAAAAAAAGTGTTTTTGCATTAGATAAGAGATGCAACGATCAGATTATTTACAACAGGACTTTGGGAACAACTTCGACACATTACCTCCCACATCAAGGTGTTGTCATCGTATGTTTTAATCTCGCTGGTGTTGACCAGTTTTCCTTGGAAAGGTCCGAAGCGCGTCCCTTTGGGGATGCTGCTTTTGTCTGTGAAAACTCCACAGTGGGAGACGTTTCCCCAAGCTGCCTGGACGATGGTTAACCCTGCAACGCAGTGTCAAAAACAGTGTCAAATCTCAGCTGCGCCATCATGAATTCAAAACGCACAGATTTATGAGAAGAAAGTTGGCAGGTCTTACCCTCTGGGAGCTCAAGTGTTTCTCCGTCCAGTGGGAGGATGTGAGGGTCAGAAACTGGAAGGAAAACAAACACAGATGAGCAAAATTGGGGTCCAATTAATGTTTATCTAAGTTTTGGGGGAATTTTTGTTTACTTTTTGGACATTTCTCTATAGTTTTGCTTGCAAGATACTAGTAAAACCAAGGTCAAAGTATGCGTAAGTACCATTTCATATTAAACTAAATGAACATCCAATAATAAGCAGAAGTCTTACCTGATTTTTCGGGCAGGGCCAGTCCTGATATAGCGTGACCCACGCTGCGCTCCTGGCTGCCGGAGTAGCCGTAGAGCACCATGAACAAGTCATCCTCGCTGAAATTATAAGACGTGCGCGTTTTTTCCGGCGTCAGCTCCGCGCTCCGGATGCGTAACAGACCCTCTTTAGGCGGTGAGGTGGTGGAGGAAGATGCGCAAGAGGACCGATCACTGGACGGGCTGCTGAAGTCCGATGACAGCGGACCGGCGGCGTGCTCCGTCACCACAGCAGCCAGCTCTTCTGGTTTGGAGTACAGCGGGTGTCCGGGCAACATCTGGCTCAGGTAGGGCATGCCGGAGGCGCTCAACATGTGGACCGATCCGTGGTGGTGGAACGGAGGGGCTCCGCCGTGCAAGTTGAGCGACATGGACGACTGATGGGTGTCCGACACAAGGCGACCGAGGGACTTGAGCGGGTGGAGAAGGCTGTGAGTCCGCGGGAAGAAGTCCATGTAGGGGTGGGGGCCGGGGAGAGGGGCCGGGTAGAAGCCTCTAGTGGGGCTGCCCTTCAGCATGTCGACTTGGTAGCAGCTCTTGTCCTTCAGCACTACAGGGATGCTGGACAGGGACACCGACATGACAGCACGGATGTGAAGCAAAGGGTCAAATGGAGAGCCTTCAGTGGAGGAGAGAGAGGAGGAAGAGGAGGGTGGGGGAGGAAGAGGGTGAGTTATAAAAGTTTAATGTAAGAAATCTAAAAAAGGAAACATGACTTCAAGAGAGGTTGACCACACCTGTATTGTTCATTTTTTAAACACGAGTGAGCCCAACAATTTAACCAATTTAACAAAAGAGAGCTAAAATTAACGATCTTAGTGTAGTAAACTGGATAACATCAAACTTTCCTGGCAGAATAATTACCCTTTCCTGCATTAATGTAACATTTCTAATAAATGTACAACCTATAAAACATATCTAGAATTTCCTTATTACTCAGATACAGACTACTGTGGATGTAAATATTGAACAAACCTATTGCGTATTAACGAAAAGCATGTCCACAGTGAAATTGGACAGCCGATTTTGCAATATTTCCAGCTGAGAGGACACACCAGACACACATCAGATGTTCAAACGGCCGACTGGAATAAGATGTGCTCTTTTTAGGAACCGTTTACCAATCAGCCAGTAAATAGAGAGACAAATCAGGGTCATGACACTAATTAAAGGACAGTCGGCCGGAGCAGAGGTCAACATTAATGGAGCTTTTTATGGACTTTACTATTACCGTCATTGCACAAAAAAAGTCATCAGCAGTAGAAATGTTAGCAATAAATGAAATTATTATACTCAAGAAAAATCAAACAATAATTTGGAATTTAACAAAAAGAAAAGTGTGCCATCCTTTGTGCGTAACTGCGTAATTTCGAACCAATGAAAAAACAAATTTGACTGTAGTATTTTAAAGGTGCAGAAATTGAATGTAAATTAGAAAAAGAAGCTTACCTTGTTAAATAAATTAGAGATGTTTCTCGGTGAAGTTGTCTCTCATGTCCACAGGCTTCAGTTTTAACGAACTCTCGTGTATTAAAATCAAACACTAAATCTCCAAATTACGCAGCAGGTTTAAAACTTCAGAGTGAACCTCTCTGTGTCTTTATGGTGGCGCGTCTGTGGTCATCTGAGGGCACCTATACTGTACTCAGTCATCTGCTGAAGATGCTCCCCAGCACCTTCTTCCTATTGGTCAGGAATCAGCTCATGCATCTCAATGCCCCCCAGAGGAATACGTTTTCTCAGGGACAACCCACCCAGTTCACTTCTCCACACCAGCCTCTGCTACAAGGAGGCCGATTGAGAGAGGTTCCCAAACATTTCCATATGACACACACACACACACACACACACACACACACACACACACACACACACACACACACACACACACACACACACACACACACACACACACATACACACACGATACGATCCTATCTGCAGGACCTCCTGTGGAGTATAGATGTGTGTTGTTATGACTTGGATGTGGTGAATTAGGGAGAGAAAAGAGGCGTCGGCTTCATCTCTCTCTCACTGCACCAAACTTTATTAAGAAAACGAACAAAACTGAAACGAATCTCGTTCAATATTTTTTGTGTGTTTTGTGCTACTTTGAATATATTTTCTTCTTGAGTTCTGTATTTGTATAAAGGCTCATTTATGGACGGGTATTGCAAGCAAAATTTGTGTATGCTCGTCCCTATAAAACATCAAATAAACCTATGTATGCATTTAAATCATCTATTTTTGGACTATTTGCATTAAATGAGGTTGAATTTCAGCAGGAACCCAAAAAGAAAAACGCACAAAAATCCGTCAGTGATTTTCGATTAAAGCCAGTATTACGCACGCTAATTCTATACTTTAAATAAAGCATTTTACTAATAAATTGTAATCAAAATTTAAGTTTAGTCCATAAAGATATTACATATTCTTTCATTTTTATGTTTCAATATAAATGCATATTTTCCGATATAAATAAAATATTATAAAATATAAAAAATAAATGTCTAAAATATTTTATATTTAAATATAAATTAAATATTTGAACGAATAATACTTTTTTTCTGTCAATCACTTGAAATAAGAGTCACGCAATTAAATACTGCAATAACAGAATTCTTTATTTACAAGGCAAATAGCATCAGCGAAGCCATATTAGTTCACAACTTGCATAACTGTGGTTTTAACTTCTCTTGTATATCTAATTTTGCATAAAACGCTCACACACACTAAGGGTACAAAGGTGGATGCAGGTATACAGTGTGATTCCTGTGAACAATGCAGAAAAAAATATCTGGGGGGGTAGAGAAAACACAACAGTAAGCTTTCTTCAGAAAGTCCATATAGTATATTACATATTGCTTCAATATCCCTATGTATCGTCTTTTCCATACAAACAGTGAGGGAGGGGAGGGAAATGAAATAACAGAGTCTTCAACCCAACACAGAACAGAGAGCAATGATGAGGGACAGTTCAACTGTGACCGAGCGATGATGCACCCATTCAATATTGTACACAAGTCATTATACAAATTTATACAGACAGCGGTGTAATGTACAAGAACGAGAACGGACGAAATCTAAGGCATTATGCTAGGGTTTTTAGCATTTCAAGGTTGCATCTTAGCTCTAAGAAATTGGCAGACAATACAAAAGGGCATTTAAAGTTCTTCAAAACTTAAAATAAGTTAAAGAGAAAAGAAAAATATTTTTCGTTTAGTGGGTCCAAAGCCTGGATATTTGTAAGGGGCATTTATTTGCACCTGTCCTCATTATAAATGCTAAAAAATGCATTGCTACCACATGGCTTTTTCAAAATCTTGACAATCTTTGGAAATTTGCAAAGGGCTGTGAATCATCCTTTAAAATGGCTCAAAAAGGCTTGTTCTGCACAATCAAAACAGCATTTATCAAAAAAAGCGCAATCTCCTGCACAGCAAGACAACTGCAGGACATCTGCAATGATGACAAACCGAAACATTAAAGCAGACTTTTGTCCCAAAGTTGACTTGTTGCTACAGCTTCAAATCCCATTTACACAAGAAGCGAAAACAGAAGCAACCACGGGAAACGTCCTACAACTAAATGCTGAGAAGAGCATGGTGCGACTGTACAACACCACGTTGTCAACATGTTGAGATAAAACACCATCAGTCGCATCCTTAGGCCTTTAATGACAATACATTCAGAATGACTCGCTTCCTGTTTTACGCTGCAACATCTACATAAGGACCCTGTTAAGTGACATCATAAATTTCTTGTCTTCTGTGGGCCTCAAAGCTAACCAGCAGGTCGTCGCTCACTATGAAAATAAAAGCTGGTAGAATTCAGAAATCCAATTGAAAGGTGAGGATTATTTGGCTTGCTCCAAGTCTGTCCTGCAGGGTTAAAATAGTTATAAAAAGTTCAGTTTTTTTGTTTTTTTTTGAGGAAAATGTATTTTTTTTGAGGTTAGATAAGATGACGTGCATTCGATCTTGTGAAGGTCAAACCAAACCCCTACTGGGGCACAAGAATAGCATGTCATTACTGAACACTTTATAGTTGAACTAACTGCCTGAGGTCATAAAATATGGCTAAGTGTCTTGTCAGAGCAGGGCTCATGAAGCTCGCAGTCTTAACTCTGACCTCTGCTATAGAAGAGAGGCTGGAGGCAGAGAGGGCGTGTGCCGGCAAGGGGACCACAAATTACTTCCCTCTCCGGAGGCCTCAGCCGACGCTGCATAATCTAATAGGAACGCTGTGTGTGGATGTAGACTTTCTTGGTACAAACTGCAATAAAAAACGGTGTTTAATACTGCATCCAAACGTGGAGCAAAAATGTGTACTTTTTATTTTCAGGAAACTGTACAAAAATTACAAAAAAAAACAAAACCAAAAAAAAAAAAAACAACCCCAAGAGATTCTCAAGTAATCGTTATTGCTTGTTTACATCACACCAGAACAGTTTGCACCTAGCAGCTTGTATGAAGCATTTTTCACTCCAGACAACATAGAAAGCACACTTCTGTTATTTTTTTTTGAGTTATCGTATGGCTGTGTTGGATTTGTCTTTTTTTTGTCCTTTTTTGTGGTGTTCTATGCTAAAGGCAGAGAAGCAAGCGATAATCTGTACACTGTATACACAGCACACCCCCCTTACAACCCCTCCCGACCTCCCACCCCCGCCCGTCTGCATCGTACCACAACGTGAAGGCTCCCACTCCACTCCCCCCCCCCCCCCAAAAAAAACTCCCCAAAAACCCTGCTCTGCTTCAAGAGGCAGTTGTGACCAGACGGTGGAACAAAAACCCTAAGGAATAAAATAAATTAGAAAGAAAAGGTTTTACTTATTGGTATGTACAATCTCTGTAATTCATTTTAAACCATATATGATTTTGACATCTTCTTCTGAAACTACAGGACCAAACTATAATCCATAATTCAGGTTAATAGAAGAATCTTCTCAGAAAGAATACAACCATTACTGTTAAAATTATAAAAAAAGTGCCTTTTTCACACTTTTAGAAATCTTTTTTTTCTCGTTGCTACTAGGATAAAGAATCATCTACAATAATTAAAATGAATCTATACAGAAAAATAAAACTTAATTTAATACACTATATAAACCTCTTGACTAAATTAGTCTAATCATACAAATCACCATTTCCACTCAAACCATTCTTCTGCAGTGTTTTTTCAAGATCAGTTTTTTCAACCATATCTTCATTCTACATCTTAATTCTCACGACAAGAAAAACAACTAAAATAATAATAAAATAAAGAACAGCAACAAAAAAAAAAAACAAAAAAAAAGGCAAAACCGGCTAAGTGTTTGGGCTCCATCCATGGATTTGAACACAACTTGGAGTCTTTGCTGCCATTTTGGAACTATGTGGAAATGTCACAAATGTGAGAAAAGAAAAAAAAAAATCAGTGTATGTCATTTTTTTTGAGATGAGATTGTAAATGGCCGCTGTCCACTGAGAGGAATACATTCATCAGTACAAGGGATCCCACCCACTGCTGCCCCCCTTAGGTCAGTGTCCCCCACCGGGAGGCCTACAGTAAGTCACACTACGGTGAATGCAGCTGGACAGGCAGACAGACTGGCTCATCACAAGGCTCTCCTCCAGGAGGGTTAGGCATGTTGGACAGAGATCCACCGTCCCTCCCCAGCCCTCTACGAGCTCCTGTGTCTGTTCGGGGTCCGGGCTCCTCCGGGGCGGCCGAAGAGGCCCAGCTGGGACAGACGGCAAACCTGGGCTGGGGAGACGGGGTCAGGGCACGGCCTGGCTGGCTCAAGGGGCAGTCGGTTGGTTACATGTTTGTACAATTTTTAAAGGGCCGACGCGCTCCTTGCTCCAGCTGATCACTGAGGTTCAGGTTAAGAACTCCATGAGGGTCAACAGTATTTCTGCAAAGAAAAAAAAATTGGTCACAGTTTTAAATTAATAAATACACAATTCAACAGCACACTTGAACTTAAACTTGTCTGGAGTAAATCAGCCACATGTGCAAGAAGACCATAAACAATTAGAAACCATCTTGGAACACACCATCAAGCCTAAAACAAGTCAGTAAATCACAAAAGCCTGCACTAATGGCCAAACGGTAAATAATTGAAATAATCTAAGTGCCAATATATTTCTATAATCCTGGAAGGAGGATAAATCAAGTGACAGATATACTAGAACGTTACAACAGTCTGAAGTGCACACAATCAAACAGCAGCACCTTGGTTAAATATTCATGGCCCTTTATTGGGCTTAAAAGCATCATGGGCAACAACAGCGCATTTCACATACTAAGCTAACAATACCAGGGAGACAAAGGAAGAAGGATTAACTTGGATGACATTAAATACTCAACAGAAATGGAGTGACGACAAAGTGAAGATATCTGAACTTTTGCCTGATTTTCACTGAGCGACTGAGGTTAGTTGTTGCGCAAAAGAAAAGTCTGACTTGTCATCTTGCCAAATCAAATTTATATTTGTTTATTTTTACTTCATGTGTGTAAAGAGAGTGTAGATTTGACAGAGCTGTGCCATAAGGAGGTAGAGTTTTCCAGCTGATCTGTCCTAAGCCCAGACAGGCCAGCCTTTAGACATCATGCAGTACCGTCTATATAGTCTAAATGGTCTGGCTCTAAAGTGCCCGCTGCTAATTACATCATTGTCCTCTAAGTTCAAGTGAAGTATCAGAACTCCAGCTAGAGGAGTTACGTAAACTACTGAGTAAATTATTCACTAGCACGGCTGTTCAATAAGTGTACCCAAACACTTAGGGTCTTACGATAAGACAACACAGACATAGACAGCCGGGAGTGCAGAGAGAGAAAGACGAGCCTTTTAGTGTTTCTTGGTCCCCCGATTACTGTGTAAAACTGTACGGCCTCCATTTTGTTAACCTCTAAGGCATAAACTCTGAAAGTGTCTGACTTATATTTCTACAAGGGGCTAATGTAGGGATATTACTGGGCCACTCCAAAACCTCTAATTTGGTCTGGATATGCTGTGAAACACTCGAAAACAGCAATGATTTTGGTCATTTTAGCTCCCACTAGTTCAGAGAGCATCTTCATTTTTACCCCACTGAAAGATCTCGTGTCTGGATTAGCCCCGTATTTACCTGTTCTTGTCCCATGGACGGCAAGCCGGGTGAGGGCCCTGAGGCCATGGACGTGACACTCATCTGTCCGGCCATCTGGCCCATGCTGCTCATGCTGCTGGTTGCCATGTTGCTGGCCATGGAGACGTTGTTGAGGTTCATGCCGTTGCCGTTGTACATGTTGCTGTTACTCTGCTGGGTGAACTGCGGTGATGCTTGTTGCTGTGAGAACATACTGGGGACAGGAGGAGGGAAAAGCAAAGACGCTGCTCAAGATGGGTGCGATCAAACATTTCACTACAGGAGCAGATAAGTTCCTTTCTTTCATTGGTTTCCATGAAGCACGCATGTAGTTCATAACATTTGATGACGACTGAAATTAGGAAAAATATTACAGCTGCAATAATTTATGGATTAGCTGTCAACTATTAAATTAATCACCAACTATTTTGATCATCAATTAATTGATTTGAGTAATTCAAGTTGAGCAGTTGAGTCAAATTTTTCTGATTCCAGCTTCTTATATCTATATATCACATTATATATAATGTGAATATTTTCTGGTTTATTTACTCCTCTATGACAGTAAACTGAATATCTTTGAGTTGTGGACAAAACAACTCTAAGGATGTCGTCTTGGGCTTTAGGAAACACTGATCACCATTTTTTCACCTTTTTATAGACCAAACAACAAATTGATCAATTACGAAAAAAAAAAGATGAATCAACAATGAAAATGATCATTAATTGCAACCTTAGAAAATATGTTTCCAAACGGCTTTAACCCTAGGGGATGTAAACAGGAAGTATAAGGTGGTCTGTGGCTATAACATGAGCCCTGTTACGGTCTTAACATTTTGGAAAATTGTAGCTTTAATAGTTGCCAAATTAGTTAAAAGTAGTACTTGTTTGCTCATGGACGGACAACTGCCACTGAATTGCTTTGATACTGAAGAAAAACTGAAAAAACGTGATGATTCTTAGTCAAGTTCTGCAGTTGTAGAGAATGTCTTTTTCCATGATTTCTAAAGGGATTTAACAGCATATATCTGCAATGGTTATCAGAGATATTGATATCCTAGGTAAGAGTAGGTCACACTGAATCTAGCGATCTAAATCAGGCATAAAGGCTGCATTCACATAAGATCAGGCAGTGCAGTGAACATGCAAGTTTTCATTACTTTTTGAATGGGGGTAATGAATTTGAGCTGCAGTGAGTGCTAAAAAAACCTGCAGTGGTCTGAAGCAAAAAAGTAGAAATGCAACCCAACGTCATGCTGCAGTGGCCAATCTTGTAACCGGTGATCTTGAGCTGTACAACCCAGCGATGAGGGAACAAAAAGACTTTATTCGGCACAGTTAATGAGCCATTCAAGTGAATCGCCCAGGCTGCCGCACAAACCTGCGCTGAATCGCTGCAACGCCTGATCTTGTGTGAATGCCGCCTAAGGGATTATTTGGGAGGAAATTGTATCCATCTTTACCTGTTGCCTCCCATGTTGCCCTGTGGCCAGCCGTTCATGTCAGGAGAGCTCTGGAAAGCAGCGTTTCCTTGGCCCTGCTGCATCATTGGGGACTGTGTGTGGGCCATGCGGGGAGAAAGCAGGGGGCTCTGTGGTGCGCCGGGACCTCCAAAGCCTCCGTCTGCCTGTTGGCTCATACCTGTGGTGGGTGGACGCATCAAGACAGGTCAACCAGACTGCACCTGCAGAAGCTCAACTACAGACCAGCGTACTGAGGAGAGTAAAGGTTAGCATTCCACGTCATTTCACACAATCATGCCACACAAACGTGAACATTTTGGCAAAGAATGAGCAACTGAGCAAACATGATGAATACTGAAATCTGCATTCAGGATTATTGACAGGCAGTTATTATTTCCTACATGCATGTAAAAGCAGAAAACAGGCAAGGAACTAGGAAGAAAAGCAATAAAGGGATGGCTTAGGAGAAAAGGGAAAGAGGAAGTTATTGCTCTGTACGAACCCACGTGCCAGAATCACATTAAGGAGTGGGGGATAAATCAAATGTCATGATAAAAATCAGATTTTATCCAGATAACACGCCACGCTGTCAGACTGACAGGTACAGCCTTGATTATTGCTCTACCTGCTCACATTCTTAAGCGACGGGAGTCGGTGTGTAGCCTCGGTTAAACTTTGATTATTGTGCTCTTGGTGCCCTCTGGTGGAACAACAGTGTATCGCCAGGACACCATTTTGCACAGAACAATGAGAGTACATGATCATACTTCCTGACATGTTATAAACATAACTGAGGAGTAAAATACGTAGTATGACTTGGATCATTCAATGGGAGCTGATTAACGCAGTCATCAGTCCATAACATTACAAATCAGATGATTGGCGCTACTAAAAAGCATGTGATGCTGTGCATCTAGAGTCACATCAACGCACAGACACGATGACACACGCGCACACACACACACACAGGCTGTAGGGTGGAGTGTGTGGTAGGCTGGGGGTGTGGGAGCAGTACCTGAGTTGGGAAACTGAAAGGCACTGTGCTGCATTTGGGGGCTGAGTACGGCCCCGTACTGTCCGCCCATCATGTTTGTGTTTCCCATCATCATCTGTGAGGAGGAGGAGGAGGTGGAGGAAGAGGAGGAGGTGCCATGCATGTGGAGCTGAGGGTTGGGGGGGAGAGAGGGCAGGCTGGGGGAGAGAGGGGAGGAGAAGGGGCTGGTAGAGGGAGGTGGCGAGGCCAGGCCTGTACTGGTACCGTAGCTGGGCGGGTAGGGGAACTGCTGGGGGTTGGCCTGGGGGATCCGGGGGTTACTCATGCCACCGGCGGCCATGTTGGGAGGCAGGTTGAGGCCCTGGGCCCTCATGGCCATGCTCCTTTGCTGCTGGACCTGCTGGGCTTGCTGCTGCTGCTGCCTCTGCCTCAGGTGATTACTCAGCAGCTCCCGCTGACGCTGCGCCACCATCTGAGCGTTGATGGTCCCCTGGAGGTGGGAGGGGAATGAATGATGTGAAAGAATACAGGAACACAAAAAGAAAAAAGTGACATGGATCATCACAAATAAGTCTCTACAACACAATACAGAAATTAAAGCATCAACAAACTAAACCTAACTACAGTCATCAACGGGCCTTTCTCAAACCACTCCCTGCACCCTCTCCCTGCCTACTTCCAGTCCTTTTGTGCGTTTAGCGTGGAGGGGCCAGCAAATTAAGTGCCATCCCAAACCAATTAGCAGGGAAAGGAAGTGGGTTATATCAACCTCCAACAGCGAGCCTGCATCATTGCACATTTATCGGCCATGTGTAGTGTTAGATAAGTTCTGTGCAACATCCCATAGAAATGTAAACTCCTCAAACTAAGATAACCATTTAATGTAGTAATATAGAAGTTAACAACTTAAAGGTTAGATGGCACTTAGGATCAAATATCTAGTCTAGAAAATGGTAGATGTGTTCATTTGATGCGTTGTGTTGCATATTTACAGGGACTGTTGCAAAAACCAAGCAGCTCATAAACAGTTAAAAATTTGCAGATGTTTCCATAAATTAAAACTACCACCACAGAAGCATGGAGGTAAGTTTTATTTTTAGTTTCTCTGTATATTGCATATTCTTTTTAATGTCTCAACACCATAAACCTTTGCACATTCCCTGTATTTGATACAAAACCAAGGTTGAGCATGGTAAAAAAAAAGTTATGACAGTTTGTAGTGGAGAAAGGGAAGTTCATCCCAAAGCTTGCAGCTGTATTTATACACCTTAAAGAGGGCTGGTTAATTCAGCTGTGATCATGACTGGGAGAGTGGAGGGTCCAGTTGGAGAAAGGACCAACATGTCTGTGCAGACAGATTATGTGACGGCAGCAGTGACTTACCTGGTTTGGAGCACTGGCTCTAAGAGGTAGGTTCACATTTGACACACTACTCATCTGAGTCATCATTGGCTGACGGTTCTGGTGGCACAAGAGACAGAAGAAGAGGATAAGACGAACGCCAGTGAATTAAAATAGCTACAAAATCCTTAAATTCTTTAAGATGTACTGCTCTCTTCCAGCTAGTTAACACTTAAAAATACAAACTATCAGCACAAGAAGTATCCAACAAAATGAAAAAATGCTTTGAAAAAACCAGCAGATTGCAGGTAGACCTAAATGTCCCAATTATTCCTTGTGTGCACAGAAGACCTGCCAAAATGTCACCCTCAAGGATAAATACACAACTTGCATCTATGTGTTTAATCACACAGCTACTGACCAAACAGTGTGGTTACATCAGAGAGACAAACAAAAATCAATGGACACGATCACTTCCAGCAGTGTCATGCCAGTCTAGCTGTACCTGCTGCGACTGTAGCCGGTGCTGGAGCTGTAGCCGTAGTGCGTTGGGCTGGTTGGGGACGACCCCAGCCGGCCTGAGACCGGGCCGGGCCTGCATCCTCATCATGGGGTAACCCGGGCGTGGACCTATCTGGCCAGACATGGGGTGGAAGGCCGGCTCTTGCATGGGAGCACCAGGGTAGCCCCTTTGGGCCAGGTGGGATGGCGGGGGACCAAACTGCTGGGTGTACATGGGCGGCTTTTGGTCTATCATCATGGAGGGGTCCTGCGGGAACTGGTCGGGCTCCAATGATTGGTTCTGAAACAGGCAGCCAAGGAAACAGATTAAAAAATGTAGAGCTATAAAAGAAAATAATAAATCAATAAAAACAATAAAAATATGAATGTGACCTCACCTGTTCTACCAGGGCAGGGATCCCCAGAGCACGATCAATCTCCTCCAGGCCATCAAAATCTTTAAGTGCGGTGTACAGCTGAGACATCAGGGCCCCCTCGTCTACCGCGCCGCCGTCACCAGAGCCGTGTCCCGTACTACACAGCAACTCATCCTGCGCCGCTGAGTGCACCGGCCTGGGCAGAGAGGAAACAACACTCAATACACTTTCTCAATGAGACGTTGGCCCAATATAAAACCACAGTGAACTCTTAGACCAGCAATCTAATTACAACAAAAAGTGGTTCACACTATAATATCCATCATTTATAAACTGCAAATTAATAGTTAAACTTATTGATAGTTTACTGTTCACAATTAATAATTAATGTTTTTGAATTAATAGTAATGCTATAATTTCTGTGATTTTATCAGCAGTTTACGTGATATAAAACAATTAGTTTCTAATTTATATATATATCATAGCTGATAAGAGACGATAACAATTGCATTGTGATTACATTAGTGAAGTATTTATTAACAGTTTAATATTGCACACATATGATATATACTGTATTAAGGATTTGTTAGAGATTACCAAATGATTTTAAAACCTTTGTTTTGTAAAACATCCTATTACATAGACAGATGGGCCAGAAAACAATTATTAAACATTAAGTGTTAATTATCCAGCTAAATAATATTTATAGATGCTTTACAAAGTATTTATAAACCATGCCAGGGTATTATAATCATCAGTTACAACTTTACAATGGACTTTTAAACTATTTTTCTAGATGTTTTGCAAACAATTTCTATAAGGTTTACAAATAATTTCTGAATCGTTAAATACTTGAATGACAAGTTATAATGTACGCAACAATAAACTTAAAATAAATTACTTTCATTTCAAAAATTTATTTCAAAGAAGTAAAATAAAAAAAGAGAATGAACATACAAACAAGTGGACAGACAAAAAAAATTAGATATATATGTATCGTCATATTCAAAGACAATAAAAAACAAAGAAAAAGAAAATATCAATCACTTGACGCCTTGGTTTACATATTCGAAAAGGGAGTGACAAGAAGTACAAACTTTCTATACTATAAAGTATTACTAATAATTAGTTAACATTATTAATTAGCATTTATTTGATTGCGAACATTAAAATAGCTAGTGACTAAGTTTAATCAACTATCAGTTTACCATTTGATGATGGTCAATATAAAGTGATAAACACTCTTAAGTCTGACAACAACATAAATGTTAAACTTGAGTTGTGAGGCCAGTAGGATTATTTTTGGCATTATTAGTAACATTTAATGGTAATTTGCAAGTGAGTACTTTACCTGGTCTGGTTCACAAAAGCTGTCTGGTCGATGGGCATCATGCTGTCTGGCCAGGGGGCAGTCTGGTTGGGTGGAGCCTGTTGTTGGGAGAAATGGTGGCTGACCATACCAATATCCATATCTGGTTGGGCTAAATAGGGGAAAACAAACAAAACAGATTAAGGCAGGACAGAACACGACAGACAGGCAATTCAGCAACTTTGGTTATCATGGTGGAAACAATCTGGCAACCAAGATGATGGTCAATATTCCCTCAAACCCAGAACAATGAGCACACAGCGCCAGGTTACATATTACAGCACACACCATTTATTAATGGAAAATTGATAGTTAAATAAATTAAGTTAATAGTTATTTACTAACAAACAACAAAAATATGATTAATAATGTTTACTAATTATTAGTAATGCAATAATTTGTTATTTTATCAGTTTATTGCTGACACATTGTAACATTTTATATACTATGTATAAGTGTCTGTCAATGAATACAATATTATTTGTGAACCTTAAAGAAAGATAATAATCAATCATTAAACATTACATAGACAGATATTTGTAACATGGTTGGTCGATAACTGGTTTGTAAACCATCTATACACCTTATCTGGCTGGTTATAATATATTGTTATACGGTAAAGCATCTATAAACATTATTTAGATAAATTACTACTTTGTCAATGGTTAATAATTTTCTTGTACATCTGTTTATGTAATGTATGTAATGGTATATATAATGTTATGTCTGCAACAATAGACTGAAAATAAATATTTTACTAGTGTAATCAGGATGTAATTGTTATCGTCTCTTATCAGCTATGATACCATATATAATTCATAAAATATTTATATATATTATACAAACTAATAATAAAATAACAAGAATTATAAAATGACTAATAATTAGTAAACACCATTATCACTTCATTGTTTGATAAGAGTTAAATACCTAAACTAATTTTAATCAACTATTTATTTACCATTTATAAATGATGATTATTAGATAGTGTTACCAATACAGTATTACATTAATTTATTGGGTGCTGTGCTACAGTTAGCCACTGGGTGGCAACCTTTAACACACTAATATAATATGGGTGAGTTGAGGTCTGTTCATCTGTCGGGTCCTCTGCACCACAAGTCTTAGAGGGACTGTCCTGATAATTCAGAAAAGGTGAATCTGTAAAATGTAGGTCTTTCATCAGGTTTCCGTATTTAAATGCTTTATAGCACTTGTTGTATCTTTAGGGAGACAGGTTAGACGAAGAAATGGGGGCTTTATTGTTATGGCTCAATCTGGATTCTGTTTTAAAAACTGTATGTAACTTGTGTTTTTACTCTTACCATTGGCCATCATTGGGGACGGGAGCATCTGTCGGGGCCCTGGCTGGCTGTTGGGCCTCATGGGTGCCCCGTTTGGCCCCATCCTGCCCTGCATGGGACCTTGCTGCCCAGGGCCGGATGCTCCCAGAGGAGGCGCAGAGGCTGAACCCACCCATCCCTCCTGCTGTGGCTGCATGCCTGGCCGTGGACCACCTGGACCCATCAGTCCTGGAGGAGAAAACACACAAACAGAGACAATGAAAAACGCCTCAGGATGGACCACAGTGGATGTCCTGTCACCATGATGCATGGGGAAAAGCATTTATGTCTTACTGGGAGATGTTTGAGGACTCTTAACATGTGGGAGTGACAGAAACTCTGTGCCAGTGTGGGTGACTGAATATTTCCTGTCACAGGAAGTGAGTCACTGTCAGAGCCATGACATATGTCACAGGCGGAGAGCGACACAGAGGTAAAAGGGAAAAAGGTATTTCCTCAGAGTTTTGTAAGCAGCAGAGTTACAGAAATCATTCAGAAGGATGTAATTGTGCTTCAGCCACTTGGTTTTGCCATCATACATCAGGAAATTAATACATTTCTTGGCTGACTTTTAGTGTTTTATACCAAGTTTGCCATGAGGCTACTGTATGTTATCTAATGTTGGTGTTTACACACTCCCATGAACGTATTCTCTAGGAAGTCCATTAATCTTATGTGTAAAACTATGAAGACCTCTGTGGGCTGGTCGTTTTCGTTTAATGTACACAACTAAATCAGTAATCAGAGCATGCATCATTGTTTGAACGGGCGCTGGTTCAATCGTTCATTTCATTGTGACCACAAAAGCATGAATGTCACACCCACCTGTGCTGACCATACCGGCCTGGTTAGCCATCATGCCGTGACTTCCCACCATGCCTTGCTGCTGCTGCTGCTGCATTAGAGTGTACGGGCTAGTGGCCCTTATGGGGTACTGTAATGAGGGCTGCTGGGGGGACACATTCATGTCCAGAGACACGCTCCTCACAGGCAGACCCCTGGCTGGCTGGCCTGGTCGGACACCGGCAAAGTCTGAAAGCAGGAATGAATACATTACAACAACGGAAATGTCAGTAATAAAATAGTTCAAACTGTTTCATAGCAACATATTTAGAATCTCATGATGGGAATATTTTCTGAACGAAAATCTTGACATCATGTGATGTTCCAAGTAAAGGCCTTTACACACCGGGGGTGTGACAAATAAACAACACAAATGTGAAATACTCGTCTCTGAATATTTTAAGTCTAAATCTTTTATTGTGAAAGGTAAGAACAGAGGGAATGGATCAAGTCTGCGCTGCCTTTGTCAAGGTTGAAAGGAGTAATAAAGTTTGCTGTCTTGGTTGGGACTACAGGGGCCCTGTGTTATAGTTTCAGAAATATAGGTGCAACTCCAACCCATCCCGCAAAAAGTGACGGGTTCATGCTCGCATTTGTGGTGCGAAGCCTCAGAAAATTGACCTTGTTCTGGAAAAAAAAAAGTACAGGGCTTTTTTGATGCATAATATTCGCATTCTGTGTGAAAGTGCTCATGACAAAAAGTTCAAAAAAATATATATTTGCGTGCAAATTAATCCCACTGCCCCAGGTGTGTGAAGGCCTCAAAGGAACAGTGTGTAGGCTCTAGCTGTATCTAGTGGTGAGGTAAGGAAATCACGCCGAACTGAAGCCTCTCTCGTGTGCTGAGCATGTTGGAGAACTATGGTGGCAGATGCAAAAACGCAAATGTCCCTCTCTATAGAGCCATTTGGAGCACAGCCAGTGCTCGGGAAGTGAATCGTGAAGCGAAAGAGAGCGGTGATTGGAGTAATATCTTAGTCTGGCCCAGGCAGAACATGTTAACAGAGTTTGGTTTGTCCTTTTCTGGGCTAACAAACATGGAGGTGCAACATGGCGGACATCGTGGAGAGGACCCGCTCCCTATGTAGATATAAACGGCTCATTCTAAATTAACTAAAATACAGTTATCCTTTTCAGGTGATTGATTATACACTACAGAAATACAACTTATTCATTTTCTATTCCATTTCTGTGACTTGATCCCCCTAACTGTTACATACTGGTACTTTAGTGTGAGACTCACTGGTTGGGCCCATGCCAGCCCCGATGCCCCTGTGTTGCTGCTGCGCTGCCATGGCAGGATTGGTCTCGGACATCTGCAGGATGTCATTGATGATGTTCTGTTTGTCCATGGGACTGGGCAGCGAAACAGGCCGCGGCTCGCAGAAGAGCTGTGGCTGAGCATTCTGCAGGTCGTTCAGGATGTCGTCCAGCTCCGACGACTGGAGACAACACAGAGAGAAAATGTGAAAACAAGAAACAGATGAACTGCTTAGGCCATTTAGAAACTGATTGCTGCTTCACCTGCAGAAACACAAACAACAAACATCCGTGTGAAAGGCATACACATATACTGAGAGGACATTTAAGTCTGTAAACACTAAAACATGTGCATGAGGAGTCTTTATCTGCGAGATGGGAATAGCAGGCTTGGCCTTGTTTATAATAGAGCAGTAACCCCGGGATAAAATGGACCACTTTCCGTCAAATCTAGGCCACACTTCACTTTGACTTAGCTTATCAGACACATACCACTCCTCGCTTACCGGCTGGTGTCCTCGAAATGCACAACTGTGTCTGCTCCCCTTTTTAAAGACCACAATTTTTAAGCACATATTTAAGAAGGCTATATTATTCTGAACAGAAAAGATGAGGCTACTGAAGCTACTTTCTACAGAGTAACATGAGAGAGCAGCCTGAGGCTACAGGAGTTTGGCTGGTGCCAAAGTTTGAACTGCTCTCTGCCCCCCTACTGTAAACAGCTGGACTGAGCCTGCCCAACACAGCCCAAGGCTGCATTCATACACAGCTGGGCTTTGGATTATCTGGCCCGTTTTGTTTAGTTTTTCACACAACTATCTTAAACAAAGACAAGGCCATGCTGGGATCTGTTGCTTTCACTTGCTGAACTGAATTGCCGCAACTAAGATGAATCTCTTTCATAGCGTCTTGTTTTACAACACTGGCACCATCTCCTCCAGATTTCTGTTTCTTTCTATGATACACGGGGTGGACGAAATAACAGGAACACCTCAACATCCTAAAACCCCCCAACAAATCTGGCACAATTTCACCAAAAGGGGAACATTATCAATTGTACAAAGGCAGCCTACTGAATTTCATTTTACTGACAAATTTGTGGTCATAACTGAACAGAAACATCAACATAGGTGATCACGTTGCTTCTCAGAGAGGCCTGAGGGACTTCAGGTAAATAAGTTGCACCAGCTGTAACTGGCCACGAGAGTGCAGCACACTTGGAGACTCTGGCAGCTCCTGATCGTGACATACTGTACAGCATGTACAGCAGGGAACCAGCACACCAGCCACTGTTTCAGTGTTGTTCTTCACTGTTCTAGACAATCACATGCATCCGTTAGACATGCAGATGCTGCTAAAGATTACAAGACTGACATAAATGCCTGATAGAATGGTTATCTCAAGTGGACTTAAGACTGCATATGCTTTATTGTAAGATGTGAGAGAGCCAGAGAGAGTAGGAGAGTGAGGGGTGGGGGTGGCGGTGGTGGTGGGAGAGAGAAAAGCCCTAATGAGGTCAGGAATGATGTAATGCTCCTGTACGCTCTCAGTTTGCTCTTTTCCTCCTCCTCCTCTTTGATTCTCCTCCCACTTTCTATTCTCTTGTCTTCTCCAGTTGCTTTTACCCTTAATGGGTCCTATTTCTATCAATCCCTGTTATGCTCTCCTTTCAATGCATGTCAGCGCATGCACGGCAAACCATCTCCTTCTTTATCTGCATCTCAGGCTGGTATAGACTGCGCTTAGTTAAAACTGCAGGGATTCATAAAAAGGCCAAGTGGCCATTATCAAATATTTAATCTCAAGCCATGTCCCATCTGCAGATCATTAGTTGAGTTCTTGACGTTAGAGCAGTGCACACACAGTGGGAGAGCAGCTATGGGCACACACTGTACTGTACATTACAACACGTGCAGATTTTAAAATCCTGTTTTTCATTGCAGGCATTATGTTTTTATTATCCCCACATCCAGCACACAAACAAGCATCGCTACCTAGTTGCAACAAATGAGCGAGATAAACTAAAACTTAATTTATATGGTCCTTTCTAATTGTATTTACTGCCTCGTAGATTTCAAGCATGTTTGACACAAAGGGGATTCACTCTGTACAGTTGCGTGCTGAGGAGCAGCAGAGGCCGACTTTCTCACAGCAGGGTGCCAATGAGGCTCTGCCACATGTGTTTTCTTACAGTTTGACTTGAATCCATCGACTTAAACCGATCACGTCCGTAAATGGGCGAGTTGTAATCATGTGATACAACTTCCTGATCCTCGTTTCACCCTAATGTCAGTGTGGACTGAAAGCCAGAAGGAGCGTTGTGCCTCTTTGACCTGGCCCATGTCATTTCATAGGAAAAGGAACTGAGAAATCAGGGCGGGTAAAGCAGAACTGCCACTGTCGAGTAAGGCAAAAGGAAAAGTCATTTCACTCCACAATCATGCTGGCCTTTTGTCAACAGAAACAACTTGGCAAAAATCTATTTGCCATCTCAAAGAGCTGAAACAGCAAGTTTTAAAGTCACAAGGATGACTGCAACATCGACTGCAATCCTTATGCACTGCAATACTTGAAGGTTAACTGACATGTTGGGAGTGTTAATAGTGAGTACGTCTTGTTCCTTCAATGGTGCTGGTATTCATTATGAGATTACTCTCATTACATAAATTGTAATTACTGATTTGATATCTTCCATCGAAAAGGGAAGTTAAACAGCAAATTAACTTATTTTGCAACACACTGGCGGATCATGTTTTATTGCGGGTCTGGTAATGAGAATTTAAAGAGATCTGATTGTCACATATTCACCTATACATCCAGTACAACATGTTCTCATTCGTTTCTGAAGGCACCACCTACTTTTCAAGTAATTATTTTAATAATATTTAAATACTCCTTTGTCTTTCAGAGGACTTCTGGCTCGCCAGATTTTTAAAAACTCTTGACATGTACAAAAAGGGCCTGGGTGATGTCTGAGACAGCATGTACGTACAGTATATTTGCCAGTGACTGAGCGCTGAAGGAAAGGACATGTTTTGACATGCAGCTAGACTTTATACAAATCATCTCTTACACAAAAATTAAGACCAAGAACTGCAGTATTCGGGCCAGGAGAAACTAGAGAAAGACCTCTTAAAACAGAGGATCAAACTGTTTTGGATGAGATAAATTCACTCATTTATTTACTCATATTCAGGGTCATTACTCATGTACCAGGGTCACTGAGGAGCTACAGCTATTGAGCTGAGCTACAGTGATTTCACATGCCACAGCAATAATCAACTTCCACAGTGAACAGAATCTATAATATTACACACAATTGTTCGTTAAATTTGAAAGATTATGCATTGCATAGATACACTAACTCACATATTGATCTTTAACTATGTAAAGTAAAAACTATTAACCTCTCAACAAGATGTCTTTCAGAGGTTGTAGTGGGCTCAGTCTTAAAGATAGTGAAAATACCGGAAGCACATGAAACTGGAAAACCAAAGGAATCAACTGGCACCAACCACATTAAATATAATGCTCCACAGTTACGTTAATTTTGGTGAGGAAATACTGGCGTGGCCATTTTCAAAGGGTTGTCTTTGCCCCTGACCTCAAAATAAAAGTGAATGAAAACTATGAGATAAACAGGGTGAAAACTGTATCTTAGTAGATAAAACACATGTTGACGTATGTCGCGTAACTTATGTCTTCTCGCAATACTCAGCATATCACAAAATGTTTGAAATCGCAATAAGATGATATCATGACTAAAGTATTGTGATAAGATTGTATCGTGAGGCCGTATGATTAGTAGACCGGATGATTACATGACACTGTCTGCAGTAATCTTGGGGACACACATGTAAAACACAGATAATCCTGCCTCCCATAGGGCCGTGGGACTAAATGACCATACCTATAGTTCCTTCAGCCATCAGCTGAGCCACTACTCTGCTCTGATTTCTCATTTAGCTCTGCTCCAGCCATCAATAATTCAGCCCTCAAACAATCATGAAGAGGAGAGAGGAGGAGGAAGAGGAGGAGGAAGAGGAGGAGGAAGAGGAGGAGGGGGAGGGAGAGGCAGCGAGAAAGCAGTGGGTGAGGTTAGTGGAGAGAAGGATGAGTGGACTTTTTAACTAGTACAGTCAGCTTTCACACATGGCCGAGCAGCGATTCACCAGTACCCAGTAAGGAACACTTGCACACATGTAATGGCTCTACTGAAGTCATGGCTTAGTTCATGTCTAACAAATGCCCTTGTTCTGGGCTGGAAACCACAGTCAAACTGGAATGAGCCATCACCATCAGCGTGTGAAGCTCTGAGCGCTTTAATCACCATCTAACTGTAAATCTCGAGGCAGAAATTGAACAATTTAATTTCTTTTATACATAGTACACTGGCCACTTCTAGAAAATAAAGCCTTCAGTATCAAGACATAAATATTAAACCTCTATTTCTCTCAATTTCTATTCCCCTCTATTGTTTCTGGTACGTTGCTTGTTCTACAAACACACCACTCCCTCTCCCCTCTATCTCCATGGTAGCAGAGAGGACATGCAGGAGCATATGGCTCATCATTTTCACTCTGCCTGCCGAGGCTGGACTCTCCTGGGGGTATCTACACCTCTCTCATCTCTCCTTCTTTGTTCAGTTCAACAGCAGCTCTTATTATCCATCCACTCACCTTATCCTCTTCTACATATATACAGTATGTACCCCAATGGCTGAGCACATCCTGTACATTCACAACTAGCACACATAGCTAGCTGGCATTCTGTACCACTGCTCCTCTGTCTGCATGGGAAAACCCACACAGTTTCAATAGAAATGTGCTACAAAGAAGGTAGGAAACAATAATAAAAGCTTCGCCTTTAAGATCAGCATGCTGGTCTTTGCCCACTTCTCCAGACCTGGATCATTTCTACAAAAAATTGGACTTTTGTTTGATGTTACTAACATTCAAATGGCATGGATGTCACCTAGACTTCTGACTGTGGAGCTGCAACAATTAGTCGAATTATTAATAAGTTCATCGACAGAAGAATAATCGCCAACTACTTTGATAATTGATTACTGTTAATGTAATTTATTAATGCAAAAATAGCAGAAAATTACATTTTCAGCCATTCAAATATGAATATTTCCTTCTGTTTTATCTCATATTTAACTGAATATTTGACAAAACAAGACATTTAAAGCAGGGCTGTCAAAGTTAATGTGATGACATGAAGTTACTAGTATCATATGAAACAAAAAGAGCTAAGTAATCCATTGCTACCAACCATGCCATACTAGCTTGTCGAGAGGGAGGTTAACTAATGCTCCAAACCTGTGCTAAATTTTGGCGAGGAAAAACTGGCATGGTCATTTTAAAAGGGGTGCCTTGACCTCTGACCTCAAGATATGTGGATGAAAATGGGATCCATGGGTACCCACCAGTCTCCCCTTTACAGACATGCCCACCTTATGATGATCACATGCAGTTTGGGGCAAGTCATAGTCAAGTCAGCACACTGACACACTGACAGCATATTTTTCTCTCCCATGTTGAAATGAGTATTAAATACTTGACAAATCTCCTTTTAAAAAGATACATTTTGAACAGATAAAACTTTTGCAATTTATCACGACTAACTATGGACAATCATGTGATTAATCACGATAAAAAATTTTAATCAACTGACAGCCCTAATTTAAAGGCAACACTTTGGACTTTGAGAAGATGGGATGGACATTTTTCAAAACTGTCTTACATTTCATAGCTCAAATGATTAATCTAGAAAATAATTGGCAGATTAATCGATAATGAAAATAATCATTAGCTGCAGCCTTAACTGACTAGTCTAAGAAGAGGGAGGTAAAGAGAGAAATAGAGAGCAAAGCGTGCAAGAGCATTCATGTTCTTTTGTGTAAGCCTATGTAATTCTGTGGTTTAGCAGTGATGTGTGTGACAGGACTATGTTTTGCTAGATTCGTGTCTTGAACTTGTGTTGTTTAGTGCAGTGCATCATAAACAGGTTTCCTGTATGAAAGAGTCTCACAAACACTGGTTTTCTTTTCCAGCATTAGAGAATCAGCAAGCTGAAATCGCTCTGCTACACAGAACTTTTACCAGCAACACTCTGCCTTTTACTCTTTCCTCCTCTTCTCTCTTCCAGCGCCAGGCCTGACCTGAGCTCGGTGCCAAACCTGAGGATTCTGGCCAAATGCAACCAGGATCAAATGGCTGGAGAACCACAGGGGCTCCTTCCAAATGTCACAGTTGTTTGAAGCTGGCGGATCGCTTCCCTCAGCTTGTGCTGCCAACGCAGAGGCAGTGAAAGAACCAGATGTGTTTCATATATGTGACTGAAAAACATGCATGGTGTCCGAAGCATATATGATGGGACTGCAAATCTGAATGGGACTGTATATGCCACAAATACTATCTGTCTGACCTCTATACACTGCCAGACCATTTGTGTGTTTAACTTTAACATCCTGTGTGGACATGGGACCTGGAGGAGCCAACATCTGCTACCTAACCCAGATTAACGCTCAGACAGCGAGGAGGCAAGTGGAGCAGTACAAGGCTGAAAAGTTTTAGTTTTAGTCGCAATGGAGGTTACAACCAGTCAGTTTTAGGGCAGCTCTAGTTTTTTTTTATCATTTCAAAGATGGAAAAGAAGCAGTAAACAAGTTATTTATCAAACAATAAGACACACAAGGAGGAGCTTTTTGTAAAAACTAACCTGTTCAGCCCGGTCATATCCCGTGTCTTGTTTCTCTGTCTTGACAAGAGGGTGTTTACCCCCTTCGACCTTCACCTCCCCAGGCTCTAGCTTAGGTACCTTGTCCTTCAGTCCAGTGTCATCCTTATCCAGTAGGTAACGTAGCAGAGCATTGTCCTTCTTCTTGGGGCTCAAGGGCTCCTGCTTAGGAGCAATTTCTGCCCCAGAAGCTGTGCTACCAGCGCCCTGGGTTTGGTCTTGGCCCAGCTCTTTGCCTGTGGCCTCTGCAGTGAGTTTGGCCAGGTCTACTGGAGACGTACTGTTCTGGAGCAGTTGGTGGAGGATTTTGTGTTTTTCCTTGAGGGATGTGGCGTGAGTGTTGCCTCCAGCGTGGCTGCCGCGGACCCCAGTCCCTGCCTGGTCCTTACCCTCACCTCCCGCACCAGGGGACAGGGGCGTCTCCAGAGGCTCTGGCTTGGTGGTGAGCAGTTGCAGTAGCTTGGTGTGGCCCTTGTTGTCATGCAGACGATTGTGAGCGTCGAGGCCCTCAGGGGGTCCTTCTCTCTCCTCCTTGGGCTCAGCTAGGTTGCTCTCTGTCTGGCCCTGGGTGTGCGCTTGACCCACATCTGTGTGAGGTCCAAATGAGTCTCCTGTACCACCACCGCCGCCGCCTCCTCCTCCAAGTTTTGACATCAGATGAGGGTTCACCCCTGACCCTGGTGTGACCCCAGCTGGGGAGCCTATCTTTCGGTCAGGAGACCCCAAAGTGTGTGCATGAGGGGCCCCGTGCCCGTGTCCTACACCGTGGCACTCACTAAGGGCCTGCAGAGCTGACAGAGAACTGCTAGTGTAGCTGTTAGCATGGGTGCTAGCCGTGCTACTACCACCTGCACCTCCAGGCCCTCCACCACACATCCCCACTGGGGAGGGTGAGTGTAGGCCTCCTGCTACACGAGGGCTGCCCGCCCCTCCAGGACTACCTCGGTGTCTGGGCGACAGCATAGAGTTCTGTTGAGGTGGATGGGGCCCACCGGCTGGGCTGGGGCTAGCACGAGAGGGGCTGTTCATCCTCCAGTTGGGGCCCTGCTGCGGTGGCTGCATGCCCCCAGTATGGTTGTGTGGTGGGGGACAGCCAAAACGGTAGCCCTGCATGTGACCCCCCATGGCTGCTGGTTCTCTGGGGCCAGTAGGGCCTGGAGAGGAAAAAGGCGTGCTGTTGCTGCTGATGGTAGTGTCTTGGCCCTGAGGCCCTGAACCTGGCAAACTGCCTGGGGTTGGAGGAGTCATGGAGGGAGTGGAGGAGTTCATCGGTTTGGGAGCCATCCCTGTGGCCTGACTGCCAGGACCCATGTCCTGGCCCATTCCACATACAGTCTGCTCCCTGGAGGTTCAAAACAGACACACAGAGAATACAGCTGATGAGTTCAACAGTTTTCATTACCAAGAGGTTAGAAAATAGAGACAATTGGCTGCTGCAAAGTCTTGGGGTTTATCCCAATAAAACTATTATCATCATCATTATTATTATTATTAGTCAACTCTTGACTAATCAATTGGTTGATTTAATCAACATAAGAATCACACAAAAGCACCACTTTAAATCTTATAATATGTTTCTTGGAAATCAGCATGAAAAAAAGCATAATATGAAGCCTAATCTAAAGATCAAACCGTCAGATTAGTTGACTAATCAACTGAG
The DNA here is from genome assembly GCA_947000775.1 of Pterois miles. Taxonomy (NCBI): domain Eukaryota; kingdom Metazoa; phylum Chordata; class Actinopteri; order Perciformes; family Scorpaenidae; genus Pterois; species Pterois miles. The sequence goes on from CAMQGK010000028.1 coordinate 15,200,400, forward strand.
AGGGGGCAGCTGTTATTATTATCCTGAGTAAATGCGTCATTGTTTATAAAAAGGGAAATTCCTGCTGATTTCTTCTGATATTATTTTGCTGTTCTTTATTTTGAAACTAACCTAACTAAATCAATCTGCATATACCATGGGGATTGTTTAATTTGTCTTTTTGAATGAAGAAACCTTCATGTCTGGTTTGTGAACGTATTCCATAAGACCACTGGCAAGCACAAATGTACATATTATCACATCCACACAGAGGATGTCTGCAGGGCATTAACAGGCTAAAACATGTAACCAAGTTCATGCCGCAGATTTGCCTCTCTCTTCCTGACACAGGTGTAGGTAGCGAGGCATACCTCTGGAGAATGTGCAGGGACATGTAGAGCTGGGGTTCATTGGTGGCGGGCGAGCGCACCAGTTTGCTCTTGGTGTGGGCCGACACAATGGTTCCATCGGAGAGGGAGAAACGGTAGATGGGGCTGAACGCCTGGCCGTGGCGAAGCACTAAAAAACACATATACACAAAACATTCCTTATTATTAGTTGATTAATTTCAACGAACAACTTTCTAAATGGTCACTGGATTGAAAGTCTGAAAGCAGCAGCTTACGTTTAACCATTAGCTTTTGTTAACCCATGATCAAATCACCATTTTATGCTAATACAGTCATCTGACAACAGCATCTTGAAAAACCAAAAGAAGAAACTATCTAGAGCCATTAATTAAACAAGCTGTTATTTGCATTACCTTCTTGCTGATGTCTCTTGGCAAAAGACATCTCCCCGTCATTCTGCAGGTGGAACCTCTGGATGCAGCGCCTCACCAGATCCTCCCAACCCGGCTTCATGGACGCCCGCAGCAGACTGGTATCCAGGGACGTTATCTTACCTAAACACAGGGGACCGGATTAGGCAGGTCTTAGTCAGACATGGAAGTAAGGATTTCTGTACACATATACAAACCCACACCAGCTGAGCAGATGGAGATTCGATGTCTCTCTCAAACATAAACATGTAGAGCAGCTTGTTGACCAGAATATGCTCTTCACTTGGCCACTCTGCTGCACAATAGCTCTGTGGTTTTGATATTGCTTGAAGGAATATGGAGGATTTACTCTATTTACATTTTAATTACAACTTGTCTGTGTAAGTAAGGCAGTGAAATAAACCGAGGAGAACGTCCTGGCTACAAAAGATTAGATAGGCAAACACAAGTGCAAATACTGTCAGCACAAACTGTAGACACAACAGGTAGAAGGATTCATTTTATGCTGCAAGTCACAGTTAGCCTCGACTATATTTAGAGCTCAACAAATACATCAATGCTACGTGTTTAAACACTGATTCGTATCAGTGAAACAGTTGTCCCTCACTGGTTAGCAATGTAAATGGAGGCAGCGATGCATTTAAAAGGGCTGAGAAGCAGACTGCTGCATGACTGACAGCCACAGCGTCCGTCTAAAGACCTGTCACACAAACATTCATAACGGTAGCGTTTTATAGCATCATACACACCATATCCAACAAGGTCTCTAAAGAGTCATGAGAGAAAAACACACTCTCAATCTTGAATAAGAAAACAATGAGATTTATTTTTTCAGAATTGTGCAGCCCCAACAAACAGGCAAACAAAGACTGATGTAGGCGTGTATGTATGCACGCCTACATCAGTCTGGGTGGGGAGCTACAGTAAATTACTATATATCAGCAAGTAACTATGAGTTTTGTGTTGTGTGTGTATGCCACTCACAAATGGTACAAGCACATCAAAGACCAGGTGAAACACAGACAGCTGTCTGCATCTCTGTGCCAGTGTTCAGACAGGTACTTTACCTCCCAGAGCGCAGACAGCGGTGTGAAGCCTGTGTAGCTACTGCGTTCACTGCTACGGGCCTTTACCAAGCATATAATGATCTTTAAATACCCACACTGTCGTGTGAGCTGATTTATGTGCTGGAGACATGGGATGAGGCTGTGCCTGTGTAAAGGCACTACATCATTTTTTCTAAAGCTTTATTCAAACAGCTGAAAATGTTTCTACCAAACTGGTAGTAGCACACTAAGCTGTTCATTATGACTGGCATTAGAAGAGGGAATCACCAGATTCCCAACGAGACAATACTATCATGATACTTAAATCATGATACAATCGTATTGTGATTTTAAACATTTTGCAATATGCTGAGTATTGCGATAAAATATATTACGATATACAGTGTGTTAGAGATAATGTACAGCGAGATTGTTGTGAATAAACCCTGACAGGGACAAGTCGCCCTGAAGGGGTTTATTTCACAAAAATGACCCGCTAGCTGTACATTATATCGCGCATTACATGGCTACTTATTTAAAAAAAGCAATAATATGCCAGAGTTCAACATCAGAACTGCGGCCATAGCAACGGTCTGTTATACTATAAAGAAGTAACAGACCGTTGACCACTGTGACTGACCAATCAGAATCAAATATTCAACAAAGCCATGTAATAATGCAATTTATTACCTTTCTCAACTGCAAATTATGCAGTTTGTCAACATCTGCTTTATCAAGATTCAGTTTTCACTCATTTCATTTCAGTTTTCATTCACACATCTTGAGGTGAGAGGTCAAGGGACACCTTTGACTTGAACTGAGATTTTCCTCACCAAAACATTGGGCCATTCTTCCTGACTAACATGACATCGTTGGTATCATTGGATCAATTCCTTAGGTTTTTCTAGTGTCATGTGACACTTTCAGCATTAAAACTAAGCCCACTATAACCTCTTAAAGACAGAATAGCGGTCGGGCTGTGGGATTGTTAAGAGGTTAATAGTTTATACTATGAAAGGTTGGTACAATATTGATAGCAAACTATCAAGACACTATGCTGTATTGATTTAGTTTTGTCTGCTGGAAAAAGAAATTAAGTTTGCTATGAATGCTCTTCATTATCTCAGTTTATGGGTCCTGGCTGTGTGACTGTTTGGTGTACCTTGCAGGTCCTGGCGTGTGGTGAAGCTCTCATGCGTGGGAAGCATGGGTCTTTCCTTCATGGGTACCCTGCGAGCCACACAGATCAGACATGACTGGAAGTCTAAAAGAGAGAGGACAGAGGGGACGCGTGGAAGAAAGATGAGGTAGAGGATGTAACAAAGAGGACAGAACGGATGAAGGGGATGGAAAAGGGGAGGAGAGGGGAGGATGGGGGCGTAAATGATAGAAACAGAGACAGGGAGAGAAAATGAAATGCATGTTATTCCCCCGCAGCATAATTAATACAGTTATTAATGAGCATGGGGATCAGGGCTCCACTGCTTTCATGAGGAGGAGCAGCTATCGCTGGCAAGGGAAATGATGAAGTGTGACCTTTGAAGGCGTGTGTGTATGCGCCGCTCGCGTGCGTGTCTCCGGCTGGTCTCACCTACAGTGCCATCTCGCACTGATGACACCTCCCCTGGCCCGACATTAAAGATTGCCATCGCTCAATCATGACAGTTGCCTCTAACACACACATACAGATGACACCGCCAAGTCCAGGACTGGGGTGACCCCAAAAAGTCTGCCATCTAACTTTCCTGTGCCAGTAATACCCACAATCCCACACGTTTCTGGCAAAGAAATGCATGCCAGAGCTGACACACACACATTCCTCATTTTGACTTGTAAACAGAGCCTCTTGGGTGGTCCAGTCCTTAGATCTGTGAATCGCTTCTCAATACTCTTGCATTCCCTCTCCTTCCTTCCTTCCTCTGTCTCTGGCTGGACAAATCCCTGCAACTGCAACCGCTGATCTTGCTGTGCTACTCACACACAAACACTAGCACAACTCTGGCCTGGGTCCTAGTCAGCCCATTTGCCAGAGTACGGCTGGCAAGCAGCTGGTGCACAAAGGAAGCCAGAGAGGAAAAAAAGACAGGTTGAGACTTGGAGTGAAACATTTGCATTTTCACTTATTGTTCTAATTAACCACTGAGTTATAGCTCGGCTGTAGGATGTAGAGGATTAAGGTAGTTAAGCTGTAGAATAATCTGAATATTTTGAGAGCGTTACGTATCAAAAGTGTGCTTAAAGTTTTAGGATAAAGGACCGTCACTTGTGATGGAAATTTACTCAAACTACAAGAGCTCAAATTTCAGTCTAAAAGGCATGAAAACCACTGGAAAAGCCCAGTGACCTCTCAGTGACTGAACACTATAAAGGAGAGCAGAGCAAACATACAATTTAAATCACTTCCCAGGGAAGGCGAGCACATGTTTATGCTAGTGGCTACTCTGCAAATGCAGCTTCTCTGCTCATGAAACATGTTCAAAATGTTCAGAGTTATTTGAAGGTTATCAAAAGAGCGGTTTACCGCTGATGCAATAACAGCTGCACCCTTTCCTTGGAGTCATACGCTGCAGGTTTGTGAGGGATGTACATGAATTATAGATAGGCTTTAATGACAGCTGCCCGGCCTCTCGTCTCCCTTGTGTCACTTAACTTTTCATGGATGTAAGTTGAGTGGCACCAGAACGGCTCCTTATCAGTTGCTTAAACCGCTTTTCACATACAATGCCAGTTACAAGACATAATATGACTAATTCTATCATCATCATTCATGATGAAAATGGCTGCAACTTGGATTCATATTTAAAAACAGTTTCCATTGTGCAGCAGGTTTCTTACACCCAAGAAAGCCTCTGTTTTTGTCCTAATCAAGGTTGCTGTGCTACATCATGAGCAGTCAATTTAAACTAGATTGAACTAAATCGAATAAAAATATTTAATCATGATTAAATGTATGATTGTCCATGATTAATTGCAATGAATCACAAATTAAGTGCGCATTTTTCTTTGGCTCAAAATAAATATACCTTAAAGGGAGATTTGTCAAGTACTTAATACTCTTATCAACATAAAATAATAAATATAAATAGGCAAATATGCTATTTTATGTAAATCTATATATACAGTATATTTACTATTGGAAATCAGTTAATAAATCAATGTCAAATATTGTCCAGCAACCATCCCAGGTACTGTATTTAACATAAAAAAATATGCTCAGATCATAAACCAAAAGGCAACAACAGCTGTCAGTGTGTCAGTGTGCTGACTTGACTATGACTTGTCCCAAACTGCATGTGATTATCATAAAGTGGGCATGTCTGTAAAGGGAACCCATCAAAAATAGCCATGAGAGTATTTCCAAAATAGCATAATTTGGAGAGTTATTTAGCCTCCTTCACGACAAGCTAGTATGACATGATTGACACCAATGGTTTTCTTCGGTTTTCTAGTTTCATATGATGCCATTATCTGCACTCTAGCTTTAAAACTGAGCCCACAACATCCAAACAAATTTGCATGAATGCGTTAAAGAAATTAGCAGCATTAAAACAAATTTGCATTAACGTGTTAGTAACACATTAACTTTGACAGCCCTAATTCAACATATTTAATAATTGTGGTTCTGTAACCTTTCATTCAGCCGTCCATTGAAGACTACAGCCATCAGTCTGATGTGACTTGCTCTGCCAGACAACCCCATGTTCTAGATGCCTTTATCTTTCATTGTATACTCAGTGTTCAAAGATAATTTTAGGCCAATTTCTCTCTTAAGGAATTACCCATTTCTCCATAATAATAGATTGCCTTTTGCTTCCCATAATGACTGCTGGGTGTTGTTCCACTTATGACTTATTATTGTATAGTATATTTAGTACTGTATATCAGGACATTAAATTGCAAGCTCTGAGATCCTAGTCCGACTCTACAGTTCCTAACATTTCTCTCAATGCACTATTCTGTTTTTAAATTCCCTTAATCACAAAAGTGTTTCCAATTGTTGCTTGTTTTGTATGATCACTACTTTAGTGTTAAATGATTGGGGCTGCATGATTTTGAAAAAATATCTAATTGTGATCATTTTGACCGATATTGCAATTGCGATATGATTTGTAATAACAGAAGAAATTAAATTTTTACATCATTATTCTCATTTTCATTGATGAACATTAAAATGATTATGGTGTGATCTGTATCAAAGATGTTTTCTTAAGCCTGAAGAATATGATGTGTAGGCCGCAACACAATATTTAGTTTTAAATGGCACACATTTCACCACAAACATTGTCATTTTAACAAATACTGCAATTTGAAAATTGCAGTAGGCCATATTGTGATTTTGATTAGATTTCGCTTAATCGTATAGCCCTTCAAATGACCCATCCCCTCTCTTTTCCCACACCATCTCCCCCCTCTCCTTCCATACCGTCTCCTTCCTCCTTGATGGACTTGGGCTCCGAAACGGCGAAACACTGCATGGTCTCGTATTTCTGCTGCTGAGGCTCGTGCTCGTGCGGCTCGTCCTGGTTGTCGCTGTGGGGGTTGACCAGCATTCGGCAGTTGAACGTATGACTGTTCCTCCTCGGACCCTCGCTGGACCACGGGACGCCGTTCACTGAGGGGAGGGGAGCGAGACAGGGGCAAGGGAGATTTACAATGTGGCCGGCACTCCTGGGGATTTTATTTGACAAATTTTATTACTGCAGCCAAAAAGTGAACAACAAAACAGGGAGCTGCGACGAACGAGCCAAGAGAGGCTACCACGCTGCAAGTGAAAGACATAATGAGAGCAAGACAGAGAGAATGAAGGCAGAAAAAGTGTAAAAAAGGAGAAAGCAGTTGCTGGGTAGAGATCAGTCATAATGAGCAGTTGGAACCGGGAGCCCTGTGCCATCTATCCACAGCCATGCATCACAGCCAGGCCTCCATATGCATGTCCTCTAAAAACATCATTGCCAGTCTTTCTTCTTCTTTCCAATTCTTACACAGGCGCGAGTGAACACGCATGTACACACATGTGCAAGCGGACGCGCACTTCCATACACACACACAAAACGATAAAGAGACATGTACAGTCACGCACACAACTCATTTAACTCTAGCAAACTCCCATCACACTCCATCTGGTTTGTGATCTCATTCAGTGCATTGATAATCTCCCAGTATCTGGGACACAGCCCGCTGATCGTTTCCAGGGTACTTCGCTCTGTGCTGCTCTCCTACCCAGATGGCTGGGCACTCAGACCTCAATCCGAAGCACCGGGAGACGAGAGGACAGGACGGGGAGAAGGGACTTAGAAAGAGCTGCTGATGGGGTGCACTGACATACATTACAATCACCTCTTACACAGAGGAGATGCAGAAGTATGAAGGTATGTAGGTGTGAAAAAAGAAAAAGGAGACGAGGGAAAAGTAGGGGGCAAAACTGGAGGAGAGAAAGAAAAAGGCAATTGTCTGTCTTACGAAAATAAATGGCCTGTTTTCACAAGATGCTAGCAAAAAGACAATGCTTTTCATGGAGGCTAGGAAATAGTGAGAGCATGAAAATAGGAACTTGGTGAGGGTGAGAATAACATACAAAGCGAAGAGAAGGGGAAGGAAGGGCATGAGATGAGAATATAGGAAGGGAGGGATGCTGCTGACAGAGGAGAGAAGCCGAAAAAGGAAGTTAATTAGCTGAAAAGGGAGGGAGGAAGAAGAGAAGAGTGAGAGCAAATGTCTGGGCTGAGCATCAGCAAAAGAGAAAATGAAGAACCTATAGGTTATACGCACGGAGCCAGTGCTGTATATAAAAGCTTATGTAACACTTCCAGGTTATCCAGGTTTCCCCACATCCTCTCTGAAGCAGTGTAGCCGTAAACATTTTAGCGTTTTAATTAAACTGACATCACATACAAACAGCCACCTACAACCGACTGAACAGAGAAGAGAAGAGAGGTGTTAAGGGATGTAAGGGATTAGGCCAGGGTGTGAACAGTGTATGAGCAGAGGTGGGAGTGATGCAACACAGAGGACATGCATATGGAGTCGGATGAAGGAAGAGAGAGAGAGATGTAGAACACGAAGTGACAGGTACAGCAAAGCAAATGCTAGCAGGGAATATAAGCTTGAGGCTAACCGAGAGATTTGGGAAGCAGGTTCTTGATGAACTCGGCATGATCCCCGACGTGCAGCACGCTGTAGACGCTGGTGTTCATCAGCTCTTCCTGGTTGTAGCGCAGGTACTGGGTCACATTTTCCGACACAAACACGATGTTACCCTCCATGTTCACCACAAAGAAGAAGCCGTCCAGGGCCTGGAGGGGTGAAAGAGAGAAAAGTCCAGAACAGGCAAGTTTGCTTATTGAATTTTCTACACAAACACAGAACAAATCTGTGACAGTCAAAAGGAAGCAAAATTATGTTTGACCACTTGTATCTGCCACTAATACCGGCTGATAACTAGCTGCTATAACACTGCACGAGTAGGTTATTAGAAGCCTAAATCTACCATAATATGCTTTTCTCAACTTTCTCAGATTAATGGGATCATTTCACTGTTCTAGTTTAAACTGCTCACATTCAGCACCACATATATAAATGCAGAGGAGGGTGAACGTTCTGCAGACTTTCATTGTTTATTAATCTCTTGATTATCTTCTTGATTAATCAAAAATGTCAGAAAATGGTAGAAAATCAGTGTCTTCTAAAGTCCAAGATGACATACTCAAATGCCTTGTTTTGCCCACAACTCAAAGATGTTCAGTTTACTGTCATAGAGGAGGAAAGAAACCAGAAAATATTCACATATCAGGGGCTGGAATCTGAGATTTTTACCTTAAAAAAAAAAAAAAAAAAAAAAAAAAAGAACAAGTACTAAATAGTTGGCAATTAATTTAATAATTGACAGCTAATCAAAGAATTGTTGTGTACCTTTGCTTGTCTGTGTTCAAAAGAAACAAAAAAATAGTAGAAAAACTATTGAAGGAAGTGTTTGGATTATTTCCTGGTTCCGTTGTTGTTTAGCTTATTTGCTGATGTGCCACTTGTGCCTGCTATGTCAGAGTTGGGATCACGGCGTATAAGCCAGCATGCACATACCGTACTGAAATTTTGGCACGTCTTATCAAGTTGTGTAAATATATAGCAGATTTACACTGTCTAAAAAGAGCCAACTGTGTGCTGGGTACATCCATGACCTCTGCAGGTGCTCAAGATCAGCGTGTCTGGGTAAAATCACATGTGCAGACATCAGAGGATGTGAAGGAAGAGGAGCACTTAATTGAAAGAATACAGCCCCAGGTCAGCCATTACACACAAGATGGTGTCAATTAGGCCATCAAATCACCCAGAGCCCTTAAAAGGGAATTCTGGTGGTTGTAAAGCTGTAAAACCTACTGTCAAGATAAGAGACGAGGGACGACTGCCAAGGTGTCTGCTCTTCACCTCTGCTTAAATAATTACTACCTACACAACACATAGTTAATATTACATGTAGTTTTTTAGTGCATTAACTATAAATGAACCAAATATATCATATATTTTCATGATATAATGCCTATCTGGTTGTCTCACCCTTCCCCACGTTTGTGTGCACCTACAACAAAGCGCCTGACTCTACACTGCATTACATACCTACAATAAACCAGTGGGAAGCAAAGCTATACATCCCAAGTTACACATGATCCCAATTTTTTTCCCCCCTTGCCTGCATTAACACAGCACAAGCTGAAAATAGACTTAAAGAGATCTCATCTATCGCTGCGTGAAGTGGAGTGGCTCCAAAACGCAACATGGTTGTTGTGCAAGTCCACCCTGTGTGAAGAAAGGCCACGTACTGGACAAGTAGGGCAAACACAGACAGGGCAAACACTCTTTAGTGCCCAACTCTCGCCTTCTCCCAGATACTCCTGAATAATGTCGTTAGCCAATACCTTCATTTATAATGCCCTGATTAAATATACACTGTAGAGCTGATACAAATGAATACACTCTAAATAAATACGCTCAACATGCTCCATTTTACACCTAGCCTATTGTCTTGATATATGACTCTATATTGCTTAACCTCCCCCAGCAATGTACAGTAGCTAGTGAATTGTTATAGCATAGGGAATAGGGTCCGGTCAACTCCCCTCTGGGTGTTACTGTTATTTATGATACGATACTGGTGCTTCGCAAATAGGGTCTCTCTTCACATAAATTCTTGCTAAACATGCTGTATTTTCAGTGTGACAAAGCATTACTGTCTCGCTAAAAACAATTCAAACAGGTCTCTAGTAGGGCTGCACGATATGAGGAAAATATGCGATATGCAACGCCATTGCTGAATATCACGATGACGATTTTACTTGCAGTAAATAAACAGATATTAAAGTGCACTCAGTTCTGCTTTTCTGCTGCTGCTTTATACAACAACGATCCTTTTTTGGTACAGAGAGACTCAATCTGGCATTAAGTATCTGGTTAGATTTGTTCTTTACTTATTTTTTTTTATCCCATTTTGACTGTAATTTCCTTTGGAAGTGCTCTCTCTCTCTCTCTTCTCTCTCTCTTAATTCTTCAAAAATCCTGACCCTGACAATTAATAAACGTGATTTTTTTCATGTGATTTAAAAATTTCAAAGTCGTAACTTTCAAGAGTTTTGACCAATCAGAACAAACATGGTATTTTTTATATCATACTAAATGCAATTCTGGGCCACAAACTCAAGTCAAGTAAATTTTATTTGTACGGCCAAAATCATGAATCACAAATTCGCCTCAAGGTGCTTTACAGTTTGTACAGGATACTACACCCTCTGCCCTTTAAAATGCGACCCACAAATAAATAAACAAATCTATTTACTGATTTAAATATGCCAATTGCAGACTGTTCTCATACAGCTACTTGTTTAACTTTTGATTGTTTTAAATGAACAAAAGGGCTTTGTAAAGAAACATTTATTTTTCTCAAAGTTAGATATCCTCGTTTTTGTATGGGTAATGAAACTCTGGTATCTTGCATTAGAATTGAAAAATTTCAAAACCTACTCAGCCCTAGTCTCTTCTATTTTATTCTAGACGTCGTCACACCACACGACAGCAACCATACGGAGCAATCTAACAGGAATGCAAACTACATGCCACAGCAGTCATCTGACATAACAAGACATGCCCCCAGAGGGTTAACAGTACATTAATGTTTTTTCACGGCTTTTTCCGTCTTCCTGTGCTTGCATGAGAGTGGGCAGCGGAGAGCCTTGGAGGCGGGTCATGGGGCGCGTGGGTGCGTTTCCTGCCGACAGCCAATCTCCTCAGTGCATCCTGTAATGAGCCCCGGCTGGCGGCGGACAGGGACATGGATATAGAGCAGGGCGGGTGTGAATGGCCGTTCGCTATGTTTTGGGGCTGCTGACAGATGGGAAAGCATGCAGGCTGCACCGGTCTATATTTAGCTGGGAGTTAGTATGTCGATTCAGTGACGCTGGACCAGGAGAGCTATAAATATTCCATGACAGGACAGATCTAGAGGCAAATGAAGAGAAGATGGGGAGGGAGGGAGAGGAAAGAGAACTAAACAAGTAAGAGAGAGAAAGGGAGGGAGGAAGTGAGTGAGAGGAGAGGCTCAATGGACTGATTCATTCGCCAGGCTGTTGCTTTCACTCCCATTATACGTAAGCACTTCAGTGGCCCTCCACAGGACAACGAGGCCATTGCTCCACTTGGTGATTTACAGCCAATCCGGGGCAGATACAAGATGCTGGCAGCATTTACTCCACACAGCTACACTCACACACAACCACTACTGAGTTTGACCCATTTGGGATTGTTCTCCGTGGATTCATTTTATACCAATCATGAGTTAGGAGACACCCTGCATGAGTGTCAGTATGAGTGTTCAGTGTGTGGTGTTTCAATATGACACCATGAATAATCGAGAGAGCGCCCTCTACCCACCTCCAGCATCATTGGTCCCAAGGCATCTTTGTCAATCACACTTTGGCCTGTTGATGAGACATCAGCCTTCTGTACCTCCTCCTCATTCGCTGCTGCAGCTTTCTCTGTTGACAGGAAAGTCAGTGACAAAAATTTAGAGTCAAAAACAAAACTGATTCAAGAGAACGTGGATCTTAATTTTATGAATTTCACATTAACCCTTGCAATACTAAGTAAGATGTTCTGTTATTATGATGGATAAAATATGACCCTAAAACATACATGTCAAAGAGGAAAAATTTAGAGAAACAACTTTTGCTTTCACCCTAAAAATCGACCCACATACTTTAAAGAGGTCACTTGTTGACAAGACTCTGAACAAGTGTCTTTCCGGCTACAAAGCAAACGCATTTTGTCAAACCGTGTTGCCATGGCTCAAACCCAAGCAGTGAGCAGCAAGCGAGTGAAAGGTTGTTGTAAATGACTGTCGGAGCACACAGCTGCCACGCTGGTGGCAGCCACTGGATGGATTGCATTGTCATGTCCCCAAAAAAAGAGGCTATTATGGAAACACAGTGTGTAAACAACCCATGTTCTCAACTGAGTAGCAAGTTGTTACTGTGGTCAAGCGGCAAAGGCAGACAATAGAGATATTAACCCAAAATGTTGACCATAAATACAACTTTATTTTAATTATAGGATGTGTAACATTTTGGAGAATGGCATAAATGGAATATAATATTCCTAATTATGTTTTCATTAATGTATAATCACCTGAAACTAAGAGCTGTTGTGTTTTCATTAGCTTAGAATGAGCCCTTCATAATAGGGAGCTGGTCCTTCCTACAGAGTCTGCCATGGTGCTTTGCCATGTTTCTACAGAAGGCCAGAATGTACAAACACTGGACAGCCTTTCGCGTGTTTACGGTACCTTAAGGCCACCGTAGTTCTCCAACACGCTTGCGAAACTGTGGTAACATGAGCCGCAGAGTGCAAAACCGCGGTACAGCCAGCCAGCATCTGACTTCCATAGCTCCTGAAGCAGTGTTTTTAAGGTAAGGCTGGCCTCTGAGCGAGGTGAACAGTGTTACCAAGGTTTTGCGCTCCACAGCTTATGTTACCGCAGTCTTGGCAAGGGAGGCGTGAGAGTTGGGTAATTGGTTGGTTAGGCAATATTAAAAAGTCAATTGGAGGTAAATAAACAACTTCCAATGAAAAAGGAGCAGCGGGATAGTATGAAATAGTTTTTTTTTTTTTAAAATATACCTAGACAAATATCTCAACAAAACACTGGTTACCGTAAATGTTTACATTTTGTCAGGATCAAAAATTATGAACAGTCTTTTGAGTCTTCATTTTGAACTACTCCTCCAGAACCACCTTATACTTTGGAAAGCTCTTCAGCATTGATACTCTTTAGCCTCCCTGTTCATACAGAGTGCCTTTCTCATATAACTTGGCTGGCAGTGTCTCCTTGTGACTGCGTACTCTTATTGGATTTCAAGTATGTATATAGAGAGTATGACTTGTTGCACAAACAGGTACCTGCAGTATGAGCTATAATATTACCAAACTGGACCATGGCAAAACACAATTACACTAAGTTGACTACCTTCACAATGCTGTTTCAACATGATGAACACCTTTGAATCCACCATCACAAACCTTTTAATGTAATGATTATGTGGTTGTTTACTTAAATCAGAGTATCCTGTAAGCTCCTGTACCTGCACTATGGTGCTGTGCATTTGTCCATGTGAGTGATTGGGTTAATAACCATGCAGAGAAGCCTTATGTTCTGAGCGTAGGCTGCCCTACTTTTGGAGATGATGATGAGAGGTGGAATATGAGTGGGCTGTTGGGGGGGGGGCACACATTTAACTGTCGCACCATGCCAAGAAGAGGACGGACCATATGGTGAGAGAATGTTGTGGTGAAAAAGCAAACAAAATCATGTCCTTCCGTTTTTTTGGGTGTAGATGTGTGAACGCTGACACAAATTCAGGTTTCCCCTCCGTGGGCTCGTGCAACACCGCACAGACCTACATTCATCTCTTTCAGCATTAATGATGTGTGCATCAGCAGGACCTCTCCAGGCCCAGCGGGGCCCAGTATACCAGCACAGCTGCCCTGGGTACAGACCCATCACTCAATGTCAGTGCAGCCCTCACCGGCTCTCCGTCCGTCTGCAGAACTGCACCACAGACAGAGGGAGGAACTGATTATTTATAAGGGTTACGTCTGGTAATACCACTACATAATCAATAACTGGAAAGACATTTGCCATATACAATACTTTATTGTTCTTTCTCTTAGTGTATTTTCACATTTTTCACGTAAGGGGTAATGTACTGCGGGCTGGTCATTGTTGTGCAATAAACCACAACAGGGTGATGTGGTTTACTGCACAACAATCACCCACTAGCTGTACATTATTATTCTTATTACACGGCCACTTACTTAAGCAATCAATAATTTGACACAAAATGGTCCTCCGAAGTCCAAGATCACCACTGTGTCCATAACAACGGTCTATTATACATAGCAACCATTTGCTATACAGAAATAACAGACCGTAGAACGCTATTATTGACCAATCAGTATTAAATATGTATAATGAACACAAATAATGCGCTAAACTATATACTCGCTGCAGCTCAGCAGCTACTGTATATGTCAGCCTCCAACGAATGAGAGCTGGTCTTTGCAGTGTTGGCACGAGTGAGCAGTTAAGAGTGTAAAGGAAACCATAAAACTCTTGGCTATGTCCTTATTTTATAAGCTCTATAAAGATATTATAACTCAACATATTGTCTATTAAGAAGCAACAAGATGGAAACGGAAAAAAAAATTACACACCCTGATTTTGATTACAGAGAATGTATGCAGACACCATGAGAGCAACAAACAGAGATGAATTAACAGCTTTCAGTAGGAGGTCGCGTTTTCAAAGGCCATCATCGCTGCATTGCACTTCTCTGCAGGGCTGTGACACCCATCAGTGAGTGTTAAATCACATTAGTATAATTTAATACATTCACCATAAACTGAGAATATCTTTTGTACGGGGTGAGGAGGAGGAGACAATAACTGGCCTATAGAAAGAGAGGTTGTTCCCTATAAACAATACTAAACAGATGGCAGATGAAGTGCAATGAAAAGAACAAATGTTGGTCAAATTATGTAACATTTACGTTGAGCATAAAGACATCTAACTGAGCTTACAGTGCATCCCCGGTTCAAGAAGGAAAATGTATGGCTGCTGAAATTACTGCCCCTCTGAACTGTGCAAGATGAGGTGTAGCAGCTCTCTGTGTTAGCTATAAAAAGGAGTCTCTAGCTGGCCATTGGAGAACAAAGCAGAAAAGTGAGCACTGTTTAGCCCTTCCCTCAGTGGTTGCTGTACAAACACAATTATGCCTTCAGACGCAGGCAGGGGATAGCACTCGAGCCTAGCATAAAAAAAAAAAAAAAAAAAAAAAGAGAGTAAGGAAAGGAAGGGAGGGAGCGAGCGTGAAATAAGACAGTAGAGTGGGGGAGGGAGGACAGACGGTAGCCAGAGTTTGTGTGTGATTTTTGCATCACATTGCTCACCATTACATAACGCTTGGCTCTGTGAGTCACATAAAACAAGTTGACATCATCAGCCAGGCTGATTCATGTATACCTCGAGTGGGCCACTCTTTGTCTTGCAGTCACTCCGCTGCTTTTCTTCTTCTATGCCCTGTTCAAGCTTATTCACAATTTAGTTTATACTTTAATGTTCACCTAATTAAAGCTCCAACTTTTTTGTTATGTTTGGACCTGTAAGAAAGAAAAAAAACTGTGCTTTCATTGATGTTGGTCTGGTAAATCCAATATGAAAAGAGTAAAAACACAGACCTCAACTAATTGCTAAAGATTACTAAAAAGGAGAAGCTGGCAAGTACAAGTGAACAGGCTGATCCATTCGCCTGATGTTCTGGCTCAGGATGGAAGTGGGAAAGAGCGGCAGCCAACAAAATACAGCTCTGGTTCATCCACATTATATGATGAAGTGATGGAGGGAACATTAAATCACTTGTGCTGCCCTTTTAATAACAACATCAATTATTGTGTGTGGAGCGGATCCCAAAACCATAATATTTATGCCATCAAAGCTGCTGATGCTTCTGCCAATACAGTGCCACCTGTGGCACTTGCGGTTATATTGGAGCCTTAAAACCCACAACCACATCCTTCATGATTTTGTAGCACCTTATTCACAGCTTCAATTCAAACTAGTGTTAGATCCATTTGCAGGTATTCACTTAGGCTAGCTTGGTGTATAGTGTATGTAGGTTGTAGGTCATAAAATGATAGAGACATGGATTAAGTGTCAAAAATCATTTCAGCTCCTCGTTACCTTGCTCCTTTATTTGTCTGATCTGCTTCACAGTTTCCTTCAGGATTGCACATTTGTCAGGTTTGACATTGAAGTTGTCGATGTCGTTGAAGTTGGCGAAGATCAGCTCGGCGAGCTCCTCGATGTATTTGTTCTCGTGCTCGCGGTTGCGCTTCTCGTTGCTCCGCTTTGGACTGCACAGACAAAGAGAAGACGGGGGGGGTTGAGAAAATGCAATGATGAAGACAGCAACAGCAGGAGGGAAGTAAAGTATGGAAAAGAGGTTTAATTGTGGGTAAATGTATGTATGGAAAGAGTAACTCTACACGGCAGAAAAGATGATCCATCCGCAAAACTACACCAGGGATGAGTGTTTGCACACATCTCTGGACATGATTGGAGAGCCCTATCATTTTCATAGCTGCCAAATGACAGTGCACAACATCTACTGCAAACCTTGGCATGGAGGAGAGTCATAGGAGGATTATTCTCCATATGGCTTGAAATATATCTCTAGGCATCTTCATTGTGCCAACATGGAGCACTGCAATAATAAAGAAAATCTTCATTGTTGAGTACTACAGATAAATTATTGGGATTTATTGTACAGACTTCAACCGTACTCCATGCTAGCTGTCACAATAGCATACAGCCATTCTTGGTAACTACAAGGATGTTACTGTACTGTATGTTATAAGTGGTTGGAGCTTGATTTTGCAATCTTCAAAACTCTGATAAAACCTTTGTTTAACTTTGTGTAATGGGTAATAGGCGGTTTGGTAACAGGCACTTTTGCAAAGCATTGGGCGAAGCTGCTGACCACACACTTGTGATAAAGAGTTTGGCTCTGGACTCGAACTCGTTGCATGAGAATGATTGTATTTCCTCCTTCACTGTTCTCAAGTGTACACAGTTAAAATCAAGTGGGGCTGGGCAACACAATGATACAGTATATAATATCCAAATGATATAGATGTCTATCATTAGGGGTGTTCATTTTGAAAAAGTTTCTTAAACGATAATCCGAAACCGATTATTAACTTTTGATCGTCAGGATTTGTGCCTCGTATGCTGCAGTACATGAGCAACTGAGTCAACAGTTCATAGTCAGGAGAGTTATTGTAGCAGCCACGGTGCTGTGTGTGGACAGGCAGCCACCAGTTAAAGTCTCCACCGCACATTTAGTTTAGTTTAGCAGGTTGTCAGCGATGTGTCTGCCTGGATTAATGACAGCCGATTAACGATTGTCTGACAAACACTATCTGTGTTTGTGCTACGTTAGCAGCTGCTATCATAGTAGTGTAGTGTAACTTCAGCGAGTGTCTGCCAGACAGTATGTGTGCGGTGGCGGTGATTGTGGGTTTGTTAGTCACGTTATGATGTGAGCGTAGCTGTGGCAGACAGTTTAATTATTAACATTTCTTTTAACTTTTTTATCCGATAAAATGCTTAATGTTGTTTATTGGATAAACAGTTAATTATTAATATCACCATTTATATCATTTTTATTTTTCTAAATCTATTTTATTGCAATATAGGCTTGGCCTATAATTATTCATTTTTCTCTATAGTTTCACTTAAAACCTAAATACTAATTTGAACTCAAGCTCTCAACCCCTTAAAAACGGACCTCCCGCTTCGTTGTTTGCACGATCCTTTTCAAACCAATCTAAAATAAAAACCATAATAGCTAGATAATTCAGGTATTTTTCAGCAGAAGTCTACAGCTGCTGTCGTTGGCTGTATGCTCGTGATGACGTCATTATGTTACGTTATGTGCAGAAGGTAAAATCTTTGCACTCAATATGCTCATAAAAATGAGCATATCTCATCAATAAAAAAATATGCATAGTTCAAATAACATAAAAAATATATATTTGAATAAAAAATATTTTGTTCATGTTTCTACATTTACAATTTTTTTGACAAATATGTTTTTTGTGTTTATTTAGTAATATATATTGTATGAATTTTCTTTTTTTTTCTTTGTTTTTTTAAGGGATATGAAGCATTTGAAGATACTCCAAAAATGGCATCACAATAAGCAAAAATACCAATGCAGGCACTGGTGTTCTCAATACTTTTCAAGTATTTGATTTACAAGAGTATTCAAAAATAGGCTTTACCATGTGGTGATTTGATATAGACTAGTTATTTATTAAACTACCAGAAAACATGTTATAGCGAGATATGAAATGACCAATATCATGAGAGAAGATTGTGGCCATATCACGCTGCCATTAAATCAAATACAAACGTCTCCATGTCGGACATATCTGTCTTTCGGCTACAGATACAAGTCTTACCTGGGTCCTAGAAGTTCGGCAGAACATTCTTTGCGTTTTCGTGACTCTGCCCTGGCAGGGTCAGATGGGTTTTCACCGACTCCACTCATCCTCAATGCATATCAGCGTCTGGAAAAATGAACACAGAGAGAAAATGTATGAAAAACACAAATACAACATTTGGATCGACTACAAACTCCAACAGCAGATATGTGGAAACCACTTTATATACTGTAGGTGTGCGAGTACACCAACATGTGGATGTGCATACATCACACACACAATCCTGTGCTGGGGGCACAGGTTGATCCACTCCAGGAGAAATGAGTGAAAATGGAGCGGAGAAAGAGATTCAATCATTTCTCTCTGATGGTGCAGCTCTCCCCAGAGACACTGAAATGAGAACACGGCGCTTTGCCCACAGCGCCAGACTGCACGCTCAAACCATGTACCAAGAAAAGCCCATTCGTTACACGATACTGGGCAAAGCCAGCTCACAGTGAGAGCACAGAGGGTTTATAATGACAACATGCGTCTGTGTTTACCGAGTACTTCTGGGAACGTTTTACCTGTAGTGATTTGTAAGTGGCACTCAAAAAGGAAATGTAACAATAATATCAAGCTACGGAGCATGAGATCTTAAGCACAAATACATGTTGTGGTTGTGTTGCGCAATCAAAAGTGACAAGCTGGCTGAGGGACGTTTCAGTTACTAATAGTGTTACCACACTGCTATACTGGTCTTCTCTGCAATTTAATGTCATCAGGTTATGGTTTGAATTTATGTTGTGCTCTTAACCTAAACCAACACAGAGTTATTCACAACAACATGAGAGTAGAGCTGCAATGATTAATCGATTAGTTGTGGGGATGCACTGGGACTTTTTCAGTCTTGATACCCACAGTGATACATGGGCTTTGGGTATCGGCTGAGTACTGATACAATATCACCGTTTCATTAAGAAGTTGTATGCTTCACTGTGTGTATGGAAACATCAGGCCTGACTTAAACATTACTCTCTTAACGTTATAACAAATGTAACAAACACAGATTTAGTACACCAGGAACTTATATATATATATATATATATATATATATATATATATATATATATATATATATATATATATATATATATATATAGAGAGAGAGAGAGAGAGAGAGAGAGAGAGAGAGAGCATACACAGTACATATAGAATTGAATTTAATAGATCATCAGTGCATCCCTAATTAGTTGTGAACTAATCGATTAATCGGCTTGAGTAATTTTGTTTAAGAAAAACAATAAGTGACTGGAAACTGAATATCTTTGTACAAAACAAGATATCTGGTAAACGCTAATCAACATTTTTCACTGTTTTCTAACATTTTATAGACATAACTAATCAATTAATTGAGAATATAATCAACAGATTAATCAGCACAGAATAATCGCCTTTGGAGACTTGTCTCTGCAGATGTTGAGCATCCATACCAACATGTATTTTATTCTGCTCCTCCTCCTCTTACCCCGCGAGTCAGCAGAGGCTGAACTTCAAGCCGCTTAATGAAAGACAATCAATTATTGATCAATGCAATGTCTTATTAATTACCCCCATCATCTGCACCAAACTTTGATGGCAGCTAATGGACTTGGATTTCAACATAGGATGATATATGTGCTGCACAGAAGAGGTGAACACTTGTCTTGCTCCAAAACAAATGGTGAAATTAAAAGTATAAGCATGAAAATAGTTTCTTCATTTTGCAAGGTGGGTGATCTGCAGCATTTAAATAATACAGAAAGAAAGACTAACAGAGGAAGAAAACGAAGTTTTTTCCCAAGCACAATGCAAAAGCTTGGGGCATGCTGTGTTATGATACACTCTCAGCCACTCTAACCATGGAAACGACTGTGACACACACCTCTCAGCCATTACATAAGGCAGACTACAGACTACACCACAGCATAATGTAGAGCAGAGAGGAATAGCATAGCTTAGCAGGACAAGGCTAAACTAAAAAGGGAGCTAGTGACCATGCAAACTTGAGTCTGGCTCCCTCCTGGCCTGAAGTGACCTACTTTAAGCTAATGGTAGGGTCTGTGCTCAAATGGATGAAGTCAAAGCAGTGGTGATTGGCCAGAGAGGCAGAGGAGACTCTGAAGGGTAAAACACATTTTCACCATTCTGTTGACAAGTGGCTTGAGTGCTATTGGCCTGTATAGTGTATGGATGGACAGGTAATGAACACAAATGTCATTGTGTGCATGTGTCCTTGCATTATGCTCTTTTGAATGTCTTTAAGCTGTGGCACTGTGCTCTCCACTGAAATTATAACGGTCTCTATAGCAAAGGTTATGCGCTTTTATTAATGACAACAGAAACAGGCCATTAAAACTCTCATAGCTAAGTGGCACTCTCTTTTCCTATTGGTTGTGCCCGGGCTTTCCAGCACAAGTTACCATGGGGATTCTAGACCTGATTGGTTGCGCTTGTCCCGCTGGGCCGGGCATGATTGGTTGCCTTCGTCTCCTTGACATGGCAGTAATGATGGGTCAGTGTACGTTGAGACAAAAAAAGAGAGACTGGAAGTACCAGGCACGTCTCAATGACACCAACACAGACAGTCAGACTGCCTGGCAAGAGGGGTGGCAGGCCATTTTAGTTGCCGGTGTGTCCGATCTTCACATGGGCAGACTATCGAGGGATCGCTAATCCTAGAGAATGCCCTGGGTCGCTGGGCAGCTATAAACAGCTGGGCACCGGTGTTGGCACTTAATGTACAGAGCTGTAACACTGAGGTGGTTATCAACAATGCCCACAAGGGGAGAGTTCCTCTTTGAACCAAGCTCAAGCCCTCTTGCCAAGGCTCTCACAGGCCACAGTAATGCCTAATTTATACTTCTGCGGTTAAGCTTGTGCAGAGTCGCAGCGATGGTGTGCGGAGTTCGCAGAGAGCTGCAGAGACGCACCGCCTGAAAAACGTGACTGTGTGCCAGGTAGTGTGCATGCCGCAGAAGTACCTTCTATCTGTTACAACAACAACCTTGTTTATTCTAGACACAGGAGCTCTTCCTTTTCATCCAACTCGTCTGTGATTGCCATGGAGTTATGTTGGACCAAACAAATATGGAAATATTAAATCACATCTATCAAATAAATCAAAGAGTGCCTGACAAAGGATTTGAAAACCGCAGGTCCAAATCTGAAAGAAATTACTGGCTATGTGCAATCTACCACAGCACTATGTCCGCCTGGCAAGGCCGAAAGGTGCAGAACACATAGGCGCACAGCCACGGGAGTATAAATCAGATATAAGTCCAGAACCAATGTTCCACTGCATGGTACCACACAGCTTAACTCAACTCACTCTTTTTCGCTGTTCCATTACTAAAAGTTGTGGATAATACCTGGTGATTTTTGGTACCACCTCGGCTGAGGTTTTAATCGAGCTGAGCCAATACTAGAAGGTGGAGTTGGACCACTACAGACCACTGACCGGTCAGAAAATTGTCATTAGTGTGACACAGTACATCCTGCATAAATGATGGTGGTTGGTGATTAACTGAAAATCCTGCCTACACTGAGGGGTTACCATCCGCAGTGGAAAACAAAACAGAGAAAAAGACCTGGTACCGAAACTGAGTAGTCACGCTGATCTGAACCATGCAGTGCCAATGAGGCATAAGTGAATGGTAGCATGTTGCACTGATGTTTTTGTATTTAGGAGAGATAGTCATCTCTTTCCACATCATGTGCTGTAAAGTATGTTTATTTTTCCTGTTCAAAAAATAACACCTGTTGTTCCAACTAAATCAAACAATGTAAATTAATGACTTATAAAACTGTACTTTTAGGTCATAACAAACATTTTGTTGGTTATGGTAAAAAAAAAAAAAAAAAAAAATCTGAAGAGCACATTATACACTCCAAACCAAACAAACAGAGTCATCAGAGACGTCAAGGCAATGATGTTCACGATGCCGATAATGGGGTTGATGGCACAGACAATCACATTTACGGCTCTGAATGCAGGTTGGGCTCAGAGCTTCGTCCACAATGATGCCTACCAATCTACCTCCAGTAGGACACGTGCATCTAAATTATTCACTCACTTCTGTCACGTAACGATTGAAAAAGAAAAGCACAACAACCAATTTCACCTAATTAAACTGAGCAATTTAAAAGGGAAACCAGAAGCAACTAAAAGCCATGTCTGACAGCTAAGGGGCTGTAAAGACGACAGGACAACGCAGCTCCATCACACTTCACTGGGCTGGGCCATATGGCCAAAATGTTCTTTCACAATATAGATCATACATATCACAATAATATATATATATATATATATATATATATATATATATATATATATATATATATATATATATATATATATATATATATTATCAATAAATAAATAACCACATGGTGAAGTCTATGTTTACATACTGCTGTGAATTAATATTCACAAAAAGTATTTTCTCATTCAATTTAGAACTTTACTGCAAATGAACATAATAGCTTAAAATGAAATTAGAGCAAAAAACTGAATACATATTCCCAGCTATAGACTGACTATGTTTACATGCATGCACACAAACACAGCGTAATCAGATTAAGATTGATTTAACTGAGTTTGATCAGATTTTCTGAGAAATTTGAGTCCATACAAAACGTACTAATATATGCTTTCATTGCGTTACAATTCCATTAAAAGACGCTAAATTATCATATTGAATAATTGCTCAGCTCTAGTGTATGCCACGGCTCTTAAATCCTACTAAAATGAATAAAAAATGATTTTAAACAAACTGTGGTGGAAAAAGGTTTCATCTTTTTCATTTTCATCTAATTTACTGCAAACTACACAGTATTATAAAGGTAGGAGTGTTGATGGGGGGAAACACAAGAACAAACAAAAAGCATTTAAAGACACCGAGTTATATTTCATTGCTATTTCTACTCAAGCTTGAGCTACTATTAGCTAACATGTGGACAGTGACACTGGAAAAGCTGTGCTAACATGTTTGACCATAAATTCATGCATGCATAAAAGACATCCATTGGTATACATGCTGCTGTGTGCAGACGCTGTATCATTGACTCAGAGCAATGTAGGCTGAGTGGGGGTTGGGTAAGTAACCTCATTATATGTAGAACTGATTGGCATATTCTGGAGGGCATCTACCAAATTTGCAGTTCATCATGCTGCCAGCTCATTTAGTTCATTAGCATTGTAAGTTGATACATACAGTTTGGCCCATCAGTCACTGCGAGCTACCTTATGTTAGTCAGAGTCGGTGTGGAGTCATTGTTCACACAGGAAAGACAACAGAAAGCAATGCAGTTTTCACACAAATATTAGTCAACCAGGCTAGAGTCCTGAAGGGTAGGACCATACCTCATTCTGTACTTCCGTACAATAAGAAAGGGTAAAGTGTCAGATCCTCAAAATATTTGAAAATATTCAATAAAAAGTCTGTGTGACATCCATTTGTTAAACGGGGGATGTATTTTACACTTGACTTACAAACTGCTATCTAAAGCTTGTTTGGCCATCTGCTTGCTGACTATCACTGGGAAAGTACAAACTGAAGATCTGACTGGAAACGACGCTGGGGTTACAAGGTTTTTTTTGGAGCAGATAGCTTACCATCCTGTTGTTTTGCTACTTTGAAGTTGTGATGAGCTTAGGTTTCCACTTACAGAAGTGTAGTACACACCTCTACCCAGACTCTCCCCCTCTTCCCGTGAATCTCACGCAAGCACACTTATAAGATGTCAACCATAACTGCATATTTGTCAGCCCTGCCAGTGCGAACTCAACACTTCATTACAGGTTTTCATCCTCATCATCAACATGGCCTATCTGTGTGATTGACTCACAGGGCTAAATAAAGGGTTATGCTATATACTGTAATAACCAAAACACAGAGATTAAACAGCTCAGTTGATGAAACCAGAAAAGAACACACATGAATAAAGACACAAGTTAAAGTTAGAAAAATCAATCGACTTTGAAAGGACTAGGTGTACTTGAGGGAGGTGATCATAGGTGTGTGTCACTGCTTATGTCTTAGGTGTCACAAGAGCAGACTCTCCAGGACGGAGCTGGAGCCAACCAGTCTGGCGAGGGTGGAATGTAGAAACAACAAGGGGGCTGCTGCTGCCACTGCCTGGAGGGCTGCAGACAACAACTCAGCTGGTACAACTTGTACATGACATGCTGTATCCGACTGCAATAAACGCCTCAAGAGCAACAAATTAAACCTTTAACTGCACCTGTGCAGCTGTGAGGCTGTCTGAATAACATGACATCACGGTTCAACAATGACACCAAACGACATGGTGTTGTTGGCTGCACGGGGAATCAAACCAGTCGTGATGGCAGTATCCAGCGATTGTCCAAATTTTAGAGTTTTATACGTCCATCATGGTTAAGACCAAATCCCTGCTCTGTTTTTGTCTGCAAATGTGGAGCGGCATCACCATAATGTCATCTCCTGTTTGTCTGTTTGACAACATGTGTGATAGAGATGTAAAAATGGAGATCATTTCAGAAATGTGATGGTAAGAGGGAAATCAGCTGCTGATTTTTAAATGTGTAACAGACTAAAGCAAGGTGTGTAATCCCTGGTGACAATAAATTAGGGGTCTCCTCAGCTAAATAAATTCTTAGTCAGCTAACAGTCTAACAATGTTTTGTTTACTAGAGATGTACTAATGTTTCTTGAAAATAAGTCACGCAGCATAAAAAAGAGAAAAAAGAATACAAACACCTAATCGACTACAGAAAAGTAAGCTGACTAAGGCGAAACAACCGATAGTGACTAGACGACTAAAAGGAGGAAGCCTAAAAATAAATAACAATTTATTTTAAAATTTAAAAAAAAAAAAAAAAAAGGAAAAAAATATTGGATAAAAATTTTTTGAAAAAAAAAGAAAAAAAAAAATAACAAAAATATATATATTAATTAAAAAAATAAAAAAATATAATTATTATAAAAAATATAATAAATTTAAAATAAATATATTAACAGGGGGGGGGGGGCAAAAAAAAAAAAAAAACCAAAGGACTGTGGGAGGAAGCTGGAGAACCTGGAGAAAACCCAGGCTAACACCGGAAGTACATGCAAACTCCACAACAGCCCCAAGCTGGATGCGAACCTGTTGCTGTGAGGTAACCACTGCACCACCGTGCAGCCCTGATATACACTCCCCGGCCACTTTATTAGATACACCTATACAATCTCATACAATCCAGCTGTGCCAGATATTCTACCCTTACTAAGCTTACAATGGCCAGTTTGTGTTAAACTTTCTGAAAGGTGCACCTTCAACACCACTGCAATCCACAACCACATTTTTGTTAGATTTGTTGAAATTACATCCTGACAACAATCAATCAATCAAATGCAAATAAACAAATAAAAATCTTGTATCTGTGGTAGGCCTGTAATAAACTACTTGTCCATGTACCTGCATGCACTCTGCCCGTGCACTCACTGCGTGTCACCGGAGTCTTCCGCATGCTGCTAGCTTGACAGCTGTAAGTCCTAATAATAGCCATGTTTGTTGTTTACGTTCATAATGGTTAATTTGGGGGAGTGACTTTGGAGAGAGTCCTGAACGGACGGGTTGTCAGTGTTGCTGACTTCCTCTCTGATTTGGGGACCTTGGGATCTTGTAAATCAATGCCTGAGCTGTTATATTGAGTTGATTTAGATTTTACGTGTACTTAGAGTAGAGTAGTGGTTAGCGCTGTCGCCTCACAGCAAGAGGGTCGCAGGTTCGATTCCAGCTCGCGGCTCTTCTGTGTGGAGTTTGCATGTTCTCCCCGTGTAAGCGTGGGTTTTCTCCGGGTACTCCGGCTTCCTCCCACCGTCCAAAGACATGCTGTTTAGGTTAATTGATGACTCTAAATTGCCCATATGTGTGAATGTGAGTGTGAATGGTTGTCTGTCTCTATGTGCCCTGCGATGGACTGGCGACCTGTCCAGGGTGAACCCCGCCTTCACCCAATGCCAGCTGGGATCGGCTCCAGCCCCCCCACAACCCCTAACGGGATAAGCGGTTGACGATGGATGGATGGATGGTGTACTTAGAGTGTATACTGACACTGTTTTGGTTTTCCACATTCCACATTACATTGGCAAATTTCATATGTATAGTGCAGGGGTCGGAAACCCGTGGCTCCGGAGCTGCATGCGGCACTTTCATCCTTATGTTGCGGCTCTGCGTGGCTTGGGAAAATAAATTATAAGTGTCTGATTGAAGTGTATGTTATTTGTCTCAAAAATGTGTCATGTCATCTTATTAAGTCAAAGTTTTTAACTTCTTTCTTCAGACCTTGTGCAATTTCGGTGATCAGCATTCGCCTTCTTCAGAGACGTTTGACAGCACTTGACGTGTCAGCAGGCAGTCGGCATGCGCGGAAAGCCCAGCGACACCAAAACTGCACAATATCTGAACAAAGTATTTGTGTTTGTTCGTTTGTTTAATTATAGCTGTAAATTGTTAGATTATTGTGATCTCTATTGAGAACCTTCCAAGACCGGACAAACTTGTGTTTGAGACATGGAATGCCATCCCCGACACCTACAAAAACATGAAGAAATATACATTTGGAGTCCTGTCGATCTTCGGATCCACATATGCATGTGAGCAGCTATTCTCCACCATGAACTATGTTAAAAACAAACACCGCTCACGCCTCACAGAGGGCAGCTTACAGTCCTGCGTAAAGATGAAAGTGACGTCCTACAGTCCTGATTTGCAGACGCTGTGTGCAGAGGTTCAGGAGCAGAAGTCCCATTAACCAGGTAAAATAAATATTCAGGCAGTTATTTTGCAAATATTTATTTCTATTGTTCAGTGAAATAGTGTTCTTTTTTCCATTGTATTTTTAAATTCAGGTCAAGGCTCCGCTACACGCTCCGAAAGCCCAAAGGATGACGGCTCACGGCATTTTTGTTTGCTAGATGGATAATTTAAGTTCAGCTTTTTAATTTACTTGAAAGAGACCTTCAACTCTGCGCTTTTTATTTTTTTTGTAAGAGTTCAAAATGTGTTCATTTAATAAATAAAATTTAATTTTCTGAAACATGTTCAGACTGCATGGATTTCACAAGCAACACACTATTTTACAAGTGTAAAGATATATATAGGCTAACATCATTTCAGATGTCAAAAAGTGTTTGCGGCTCCCAGTGTTGTCTTTTCCGTGGAAACCGGGTCGAAATGGCTCTTTGTGTGTTAAAGGTTGCCGACCCCTGTGGTGTATCCTTTCTTCTATTGTAGTATATTTTTTTAAATTTTTATTCTATTTTATTTTATTCTATAATTAAGGCACCGCTGCACACCGGAGTTTGTAGAGATTTTATTTCACTGTGGGTGTACATCCATGTGTGACATATAAAGGATCTTGAATCTTGAATAACCTCCGATGATGAGCAGCACACAGCTGCTTCTCAAGCCTAAGGGCCCTGTTTTAACTATCATATGCTATTTTGGCATATAATTCTTAAATATTTATAATAATGTAATTTTCAATAAATTTTGGGTAATATAATAATAGTAAATGTTGGGCTAATTTGGCAATGTGTTATCAAATATCTTCATTAATACTGTGATACTGATTTCAGCCATGTCACCAAATCCTACAAAATGCAAATGTTTGATAACTATTTAATGTGTTTCTTGAAAACAAAAAAACAAAACAAAAAACAAACAAACAAACAAAACACTACCGTATTTTTCGCACTATAAGGCGCACTTAAAATCGCCCAACTGTTTAACTCAGACACTGATGATGAAGGATTTGATGGATTTGTGGAAGAGGAATGAACTGAAAAGTGAGAGTATTGTTTTGTATTTCATGTGTTACAACTGAAAAATGTTGAGTTATTGAAGTTATTAAATGAATTGAATAAAGTTTGACTTATCTGACTGTTCTGTTTCATTTAATGCGCCTTATAATCCGGTGTGCCTTATAGTGCGAAAAATACAGTATATAGCGGTGACACCCCCTTCTAGCAATCACATTTAACTACTATTACTACTAGACAATTTTAACAAAATTCAGCTGCCATAACCACACAGAGCGAGTCATGCTACATGCATATCACCAGAGGGGGGGCCTTCAAAAACACTGAATCACCCATTCCAGTCATAGTATAATGGAGGGGGAGGGGGGCGTGGATACAGGGAGGGGATCAGTGATCAGTGTTTGATTGCCAAGGGGAGAGGGCCAGTGTGCCATTCCTGTAATCATGTGGGTTAGCAGGGCTTTGATTTAGAAAGACACACCCAGCACTCCCGGAGAGCGCCAGGCATGACTGTGCATTAAACTGCATCAAACGCTATTGGGGAAGCGTTTGAAGTGTCCTGTGCTTTAATAATGGGGGCCCTTTCAGAAAGTGCAAAACCACTGTGGGGCACTGAACAATGTCTCTCTGGTGCCTAATCTGTCCTCACATGGCTTCTTGGCACAACAGGCCCCGAGAGCGAACTGGAGAACAAGAGTGCACCAATAAAGACTGGTGGGCAGCAACATGGGTCATTTATTCCCCCTGAAACTGAAGAGGAAATCACAACAGGGGAGGGGCCCAGAGGATTCACATCTTCTCATTTTACATCCCAATATATGCAGGGGTGAGAAGAAGTGCTCAAAGAGCCAAAACACACAGAAACATGTTGGAAGCATGTCAGATAGTATTAACGACCAACATGTATTTAAAAACAATATCAATTTCAACAGAACGCAGTCTGGGTGGGGGTCTGCAGTGAACTCTGGCCTCGCTGACAGCTGCCGTTACCTGGAACCAGATGTTCTGATATTAGGTTTGGGTCAAAAGGGAGGCATGGGGAGATGGAGGGGGAATGTGATGATGGATGGAAAGAGATTAAGAGTAATGTGAATTTGAAACCTTGAATCTTGGGTGAATTCAACAAGACTTGAGTGACTCGGAACATATAGAGGAATCAGATCGATGACGGCGCGAGAAAGTAGCTGCGTTTCTATTCAAATGTCAAGTGAATTTCTGGCAAACGTTCGAAATGGTGAAATGCAAAAGAAAACTAGCCTTGTCGGTTTCAGCGTAGTTTAGTCAGAAGTTGGCACTGTAGAGGTCCAACATGGGACCTTATTCCACAATAAAATCTTATCGGTGGTCAGTGGCGAGAGAGAAATATTTTTTGATCCTGTTTGAATTGTGCCATGAATCAAACATAGTATGCTTGTCAACTTAAAAGACACTTTTGCAAGTCAAGAAAGTTGCAGTTTCTTGTAAAACTGTTGAAGTGTAAGACTTGTAAGTGAAACGTGATCAGAAAGACTGCATACCCAAAAGTTGTGTAAGTGATGTCTCTTGCTGAAGCTACGATACCAGTGTGTTTCGTACCGTGATGTACCCACACAAGCAATGGATCTCGCTCATTCTTTTGCTTCCTTGCTAATGAAAAGACTGAATAAAAAGTGAATCGCTGGATGAAACACATCAGGTCAGATAATGTTTAATTTGTATGTGGAACATAGCTAAGCTAGTGTTAGAGATGTATACTGTGTGAGATGAGAGATGTTGTTCACTGAGCGGTTTCACTCAAAACTAAATGATATGACAAACCTACGAGACTTTGACTTGCAAAATTATCTTTTAAATTGACAAGTGTGTGAATCATGGCGCAAGTCAAACGGGATCCAAAAAATGTTTGTCTGTTACCGTTGACTACGTACATATTTTGTTTTAAATAAGGTCCCATGGGATGCCTCTCTGTAGGCTTGCATGGCTGTAATCCACCAGTTAATAGTCGAAGAAGTAGAGGTAACGACTGGAAACAAAACAAGTCGTCCATCTAACCATCGATGAGAGAATAATGGAGAAAGGTCTTTAGGGATTTGTTTCAATTGGGCAAGGTGTAACTGTTGTTTCAGGTCAGCTAGTGTTGGCCATGTTTCATGTTGTGTGGAGACGAAGACAAACGTTCGCACGTTATGGGAAAATCCAACAAGACGCCAGCGGTGGAAACAGCTGAACAGTCGTGTGAATTTAATGTTCGCAACATCAGAATTTATTCAGCGTTCAGCGCATCAGCTGTTTTTCAATAAAGGCAAAACCCACCTCAAGCGAGTGTAAAAAGTGTTTTACCCAACTGAGGAAAGTTTCTATACATTATTTTAAAATGTACATAAAAATATGTGAATGGAAAAATGGCTATTGAAAGCGTAGAGACAGTAAAGGAAGACGGGGAAACAAAGGGAACAAAAATAGGTCATGGGTCTTTTTCACAAAAACATGGTGTTCAGTAGACTCTGTGTCCATATACTGTAAGGAAAGTGCATATAGCAACTGAGTTCTCTCCTCACCACTCTCCGCTGTCCAGTTTTCTCCCTAGTTATCTGATTACTTAAATAAAAAGCAAATCTTCTTTATTCAAATGACACTGTCCGGAAAATCTGATTAACACACAAACAAGCTGCTGTTGATGTCGTAGAAATAGAGGTATGCACCTTGCCTGCTGCTTCCAAGTCCCACTCACGAGCTCGAGAATCACTGCAAGGTAATAGCTCTAAAGTGCCTGAGAGCAACCAAGAGCCAGGCCCTCCCCATTTACTGAAAGCTGATCACGCTCATGAATCTTTAACACTGGCAGTCACTTTAGGATGTCGCAGGATGGGAAGGGGAGGGTTTTCTGTATAATAAGCACAGAGCACTTGGCTCTAACTGTCAGAGATGCACTGAAAGGGGAAGAGAGTTGGAATCACAGCGGTGAAGAGAGACCAAGAGTCAAGGGATGGCAAAATTGATTAACTGGTATAAATAAGCACTTCTCCACACCAATCTATTCAACAACTGATCTGCGGCTGAGAGCGCTGGCTGAGGGGAGATTCAGATGTTAAAACTGCCACATATCCATTTGCGATCTCTTTGTTTATTATGGGCAATGTCCAAAATGAACACTCGCCAGTCGCCAAATGCGAGTAAATTTAGTCATTGGAGAGTAAATTACGGAGACCACCCGCCACTCTGGCCCACAGGAACAAACAAATGTTGTACATGTGTTGCCGAAAGCTACTGGTTTGCTGTCACTTCAATCCAATGGTATATTGACCAGCTGGCACACCGGGACAAATCCAGGTGGGCCGCCACATTAGTGGGCCAGTGGGACATCAAAAATATCCATTAAGTTTTTCCTGGCTGCCCGGCCCTCTTTGTGGGCCTGTCGTTTGGGGTGCACATTAGAGCGAAGAGCACCGGGCTTTGAAGCAAATGTTTGTGGTGGCCAAACGGTGGAGTTACAACGTTCGCGTCCGTCACGTAATGCCATTGGACGTTTTCCCCCATCGACTTACATTAGGGAAGAGTCAACTGTAATTCAGTGGATTTTTTTGAGGTAAATCAACTTCCCAGTGCGAACACTTGAATAGCTCTTTTTTAAAATCAGGTCCTAAAAGTTGTAACTCCATTCATGGGAATGAGCCCCAAACCGAGGCTGGAGTGCTTCTGCAGGCCCAGTGGGCCCAGTGGATGATTGCCAGTATATCTGGGTAATTTTATATTTTTGCTTCACGTGCCTCTGAGCAATTTTCATAGGAATGAACAGGGCCCTGCCTCCAACGCTGTATTCAGTTCAGTTTATACAGTAAACTGAGCAAAATGTGAGTAACTTAAATTATGGAGTCCACCTGCTACTCGGGCCTGTAGAAACAAAGTCATTCTCTACACATGCTGGAGCTGGTTTGCGGTCACCTCAATCCAGTGGTGTACTGGAATCGCATATGACACCAATATGACAAGCTAATTAGTATAGCAAAATAGCAAATTGCAATAGTAAAAAGCAATTTATAATTTTTGGCTGGTAAAAGATGTCTCGCCAGTAAAACTTAAATCTACCAACCACCTTGGTCAGTAAACCAAAACATTAATTTTGAGCCCTGGTTCTGGACAGACTAGCTGTCAAACACCTCGTTGTGCTCTGTTAAAACACTGAAAACTTTCTGAACAGAAACAGTCTTAATTAATGATGCCTACACACAGGGGGTCTATAGCTGCTTTAAGCAAATAAATAAATACATATATAAAACAGCATTTTTCAGGTGCACTATGCCTCTAAAGTGTTGCTGTTGGCAAATGAACATGGCATTTAAATGTCTGTATTTTGTTCATGACACTCAACTATCGACAGCTATTAAAGAAAACACTGCAGGGCACAACAGGAAATTGAATTAGCTTTACCATTTTTCTTTTTCTTTTTTTTTTTTTTACTGCAGGTCAGCTTTAAGCTATGCGTGCACTGCCTCAGCTATATTATGTAGGAAAATATAAATATTGGATTGAGACACACTACATTAGATGACTCATAATGAGAAAAAAGTATTTTGTACTTGACCACAAAAACAGTGCACATATTCTGATACAGTGATATAGTACATTCACAAAACTAAAGTCCATTTTAAATAACTGTATAAACCAACTCTAAAAATGCTAATGACATCCATCATTTTTGGGCCCACTCAGAAAATGGCGTAAGAACTGCCGGCAATGCTGTAATCCTACAAGACACATCCTAGCCAACACCATGTGAACTATAACCTGTAAAGTAAGTAACAACCTCACACACAGACCGGTGGCTTTAAGAGTGAAGCTATCCTTTTTGTTCCGCTCAAGATGGATGAACACTACAGACCAACGTGGCTTTTGGCTCTCAATTTGACAAAAAGGCTGGCTGTGGACACTACTGAGTGCAAAGAAGAAAAGTAAGAGCTGTGAGTAAATGTGGTACATCGGTACAAAACAAAACATTGTTCAAAACTAAAATCTGACCAGTAAACAAAGTTCTCAGTATCTGGCTTATCTGATGGCAATAGAAATGTGCTTGGAGGTTTTTATATCAAAACCACCATCAATGCTCTTCTTTTATGATGAGAGGAAACCAGCTAAAAATTGCCTAGAACACAAAGCATGTACAGAGAGCAC
The DNA here is from genome assembly GCA_947000775.1 of Pterois miles. Classification (NCBI taxonomy): domain Eukaryota; kingdom Metazoa; phylum Chordata; class Actinopteri; order Perciformes; family Scorpaenidae; genus Pterois; species Pterois miles. The sequence continues at coordinate 15,233,708 of CAMQGK010000028.1, forward strand.
TTACCCCAGTTAACAGCAAACAAGCTAATAAAACGACCACTACAGCAGGGGACATTTGGGATTGTTTTCACACATCTAATCATGTTCTTTGCATCATCTGTACAATGGGTCATTTTGTGTTTGGACTGGAGAGTCTTGTTTGACACACTGCACAGTATGGTTGCGTAAAAGGAGACTTGGCTGTAGTGTCTCACCTTGGTTTCAGTCCAGAGAGTCCCTCAGGCCATTGCTGCAAGACGGTAACGCTAGGAAACCTTTACGCATCATCCACGTCTCCCTGCTGAAAGAAATAACAGCAAAATTGGCAAGTACAGTACATAGTGTGAATCAGCTGTCATCACAAAGGCAGAACCGTGTATAGTAAGAACGCTTTAAGATTGTACTGTGCCATTTTGTACTTAAATACTTACATAATGACAGGGGAAGATGTAATGATATGTTTAAGGCTGCACCTAACAATTGTTTTCATTATTAATTCTTGATTGATCGTTTGGTCCAAAGTGACATTTTGGGGGAAAAAAAAAAAGAAACGATTAATTATCAAAACAGTTGCAGATTGTTGATCAACTAACTGACTCATTGTGACTCTACATTTAAAACAATTTTCATGTTTATGTGCTTTTATTAACTGTTATGACATAACAATGCTTCAAAATGTTCATATTTTGAAAACAATAAGACCCAACAGTGGTGCCACTCCTCATATATGGAGGACGGAACCTGACAAAATAAATAATGAATTAATAAACGAATAAACGTGCTCCATGGAGCCGGGTGAAGACTGGAGCTACGAGTCTTCTAACAGTCTACCTCTCATTTGAATAATGAGGCAGATCTGCATTTAAAACAAAAAAGCAAAACAAAATGTGCAAAGAAAGACAGAAAAAAGTAAGATCGGCAAAATGAATTGGGGAACAATGCAAGCAAAAATAATAAATAAATAACATTCAATAATGAATAAATACATTTAAAAATTAGTTTAAAATAAATAAAATAAATGCAAAAATAGATCAATTTACAAGCTAATAAATAAATAAGAAATCAAACAGAAAAGTGGATAGGGGAATTAATACAAAGGTAAATAAATAAAGAAGCAAGCTAAAAACACAAATCTTAATTTATGTCGCATTTTATCAATTAATTATTGCAGGTTTTGTCCTCCATACTCGCACTCTGAAGACAGGGGCAGGTCCCATGTACAGCTCATCAGAAAAGCCAGAAGAAAACCTTAAAAGAAACTACTCCTCCTCCGCCGCCTACAAGGATGCTTAGGTGTGCTAATGTGTCCTGGTGGGACACAAATGTTAAACCTCATGCTGTCGTGTTTTATCGTTAACACAACACAAAAACAAGCAAAATTACTGTAAACTCCTACAGTGAAAACGGCACAAGATCTACATAGAAAAATGAGAAAAAAAAAACAAAACAAAACAAAGTAATGCAACACTATTACAAAGCATCCAGGGACTTCTCACAGTCAAGCCCCACTGGGTAATGTTTACTGACTCATGAGTTTCAATACACAGTTGAAAATGGCTAATTAGAGAGAAAAGTTACTTCAACACAAAATGCTATATGCTTTTTTATTATAAGTAGGTGTAACACCTAACTTACAGTATGTTACTGTGCTTCAAACTCCCAACAAGTCATCTTATCTAGTCCTAACTGTTAAGTTAACAGGGACCTGAAAGTGTAGTGTCTACCGGGTCTTTTTCATTTCCTTGGGGACCTCAAAGCCCATTACGTCGTGGAACATAGTGTGCCTTTTTAAATCACGGCACACAATTAATTAGACAGGAGAAAAGTTTCAATTTTAAATCATATTCCCATTTGGATAATTAGAAAATGCAACTACAAAAAAAGGACTCTGCTAGGCTATTTGGCTACGGTGGTAAAAGCTCTCAATGAAAGGCTTCTGTGGAAGAGGTGCTCGCCTTGTACGACTTGTAGCCTGATGAAGGGAGAGCCAGCCAGCCCCTCTTGGCCTGGGTGATTTCTCCCAAATACCTGCCAAGTGAGCAGGCTGAGGAATGCACTCATGTGATGTCATGTGCTGACATAACTGGAGAGTAAACCGATTCCCCTACTGAACCCTGCACAAGTCCACGGCAAGAAAAGCCATGTGGAAAGGTGATACTCAGTACTCTCAACTGCTGCAGAGCATACACTCAAAACAGCTGAAATCTGTGACGAGTCCAGGACGGTGACCACATATACAATCTTGAAAAAAGGTTTTGCATCTGTACAGGACTTAACATCAGGGCTAGTAAGAGTAAAATAGCTGATATGTCTTGGAAATAAAAAACTGTATTTCTCAACTGCACCTTCCTCTTTTACTTTTCCCTTTCCTGCATGGCTCTTAGTTCTCATCCTTTGGAGGAATTTCCTCTGAGCTTTAATGCTGTCACATGCTCAGTCTCAGTCCAGCCCTTGATCTTGTGGACTGAGTGACAGAATAAGACATACGAGCGAAAGCACGCTATTGAGCTAGTTCAACAGTAATCATCTTTAAAAATCACCAGAGCGGGAAAAAAAAACTTCCAAGTGATAGATTTTTACAATGAATTTGAATTGCTCAGAAGATCCACTTAATGTCCGCAGGACAACAGGAAGAAATGAATCACTGATAGTTATCAGGTTTAACAAGCAATACTAAGACATCTGTTCCAGCGGGCAATTTCCAGGTCTGAAAAGTGAAGCCAATGCTGAAGTACCAACCTAAACATGTATGCTTTGTAACAGCAGGAGGCGACTCCTCTGGTTGCAAAAAGAAGTGTGATTGTATAGAAGTCTATGAGAAAATGAGAAAACACATTGTAAATATGACTGAAGTCTTCTTCAATACAGCATGATGTTAATTTAGTACATTATTTTCCATTTAGAGTCAAATAGAAGATAAAGCAGCGCTACCAACATCTGGTCTGGGAGTTCGTCTGGAAACTTTACCCCTTTCAGTGTTTTCAGTTCATGGAAGTTAATTATAACATTTTTGGTCACCTAAAAATGTCTTATTAAGTGTTCAGTTGTACTTAGCGCCACCATCTTGTGTCACTTCTGGTTGCAAAAGCGACAATGTCAATGGCAAAAGGGCAGTCCACAAACCAATGGGTGACGCCACAGCGACAACGTCCACTTCTTATACAGCCTATGATCTGTACACACTTTTACATATATCTGTTTTACTGACCGTTGGTGTAGTAGCCTGTGCCCTTGATTCACATACCTTCATATGCAACTTAAATGTTCCATGAAAGTCAGTGTTTGCAAGACCAAACCACCTCTCACATATTAGACCAACCGAGCAATGCCAACTCTTCCTGTGATATTATGGGTGGGGACCTGCTGGTGACATTAGTGGTGTGATTCAAGACCAGTGGCAAGTCACACCACAAGTATGCATGCACATATGCCTACATGCAAGTGTGCAAATTATCTAGACACACTGAAGCACAAATACCTCCTCAGGAAAGTCTTTCTATCCTTGAAGGGCTATTCTACTTGGCACAGAAGTGTTGAATGACACATGGTGTAACCTAAAAACACACAACCCTGCCAAGACAGTCACTGAGCTTCAGCCACAACATTAATTGAGTTTCATGTTACCGTGAATAGTGGTGTGACACAATCAATGAAGCTACTTGTAAATTAAAGTGTAAGTAAACTCAATACAAATATCAAAAGTCACAAATATAGATGAAGCCAGAGAAATATGCACCTTCTCCAGAACCCGACACAGGATCATGGGAGTATTTCAATCGCCCAGTGCATTCACAGTCCAACCATCTGTTGGTATTTAAAGGGAGGTCAAAGATCATCAGGTTAAAAGTTCAAGCTCCCCTTAAACAGAGATCAGCCAATTAAATTGTAACTGGTAACACAGATTCATTGCGCAGCTCAAAACCTCACACTATCTTTAATGTTTGTAAAAAAAAAAAAAAAACAAAAAAGATGATTGCAAAACTGAACAGAAAAAACACCATAAACTGAGTAACTTAATGACTGCAACAGATTTCCAAGTTCATGTAGCTCTGAACGTGGTATGCGCTCATCAGCTCGATTGGCATTTCTTTTGACAGAAGCAGATTGATCACAGGAGGTGAGCAGAAACATTGCCTAAAGCCAAACCTTGGGAGTAGTTGTAATCCCTTCTTTCTCCCAGAGTTGGCAGTGGGCTCCATCTGAGTAAAAAGGCTTTGTCACCCAAGCTGGGTTAACAATGCTAATGAGCCAGCTAATCAGGTTCAGATAGGACAAAAGGGTAGATAGTTCATGTGCTAGAAATTGACCATAATGGTCAGGTCACCAAAGGGCTAAGCACCAATGGAGCCCCTACTGGGTGCCTTCTGAATGGCCCACTAATGGCCGTCAATTCAATAAGAAACAAGGCTGATGCCTATCCTAATGAAAACACCTGGCCTTTTAGCTCTGGTTACACCATGGTTTGGTCAAGACCCCCATCCTAACCAACAATCAATTGATTTTGGTTCGTCTAAGAGCAACTGCAAGGTGTGCAAAATCACATAATCAGATTATTCCGCCACAGAAATACTGCGTCAAAGTATACATGTTTCGCCATAAATGGGGCTTGTGACGGCTTATAGGTTAAGAAGTATTGTTTTATAAGCAGCAGGTTTAAACCAATGGACTGGCCACTACAGCATTTGAACCCAAATCTTAATAATAATGAATAAACTAACTTTAACTCATGAAGCCAATTAATAAAAATACAATTACAGTATTTTTTTAGAGTGACTATTGAACTTTAGTCAACAGTTTTCAAGTCAAACTTTAATAAAACACAATTACTGTTCAAAACACAAACACGCCATGAATGTGACTGCTGTGACGTATTAACCGTTCAACTGACATTAGGCATTGTTAAGCATTTTCAACGGTTAAACATATTAATAATTAATTAAGAGGCTGAGAAAAAGTACTTGTTTACACCCTGGACAGGTTGCCGGTCCACTGCAGGGCACATAGAGACAGAAATGTTCACATTCACACCTACGGGCAATTTAGAGCCATCAATTAACCTGCATGTCTTTGGACTGTGGGAGGAAGCTGGAGAACCCGGAGAAAACCCACGGTAACACGGGGAGAACATGCAAACTCGACACAGAAGAGCCCCCAGCCAGATTCAAACCTGCAGCCCTGTCAAAATACCATTTTAAACTAAATATTGTGGTGCTGTAGAAATGTCCTGGCCTATACATTATCTTCTACAGACGACTCTACATTATATTCTAAGAAAACATCTTTGCTTGGTACAAATCCCCAAAATCCCAAAAACATCATAATCATTATGTTTTTTTTAAAGAAAAAGAATAATGATGTAAAAATAATTATTCCCTCAAATACTGCACATCATATCGCAATTGCAATATCATCATAATAATGGCAATTTGACATTTTTTTCAAAATCCTGCAGCCCTAGTATTTACACCCCTACTTCAGATTTGTTCCATTTTGACTGAAAATCCTATGGTCTCAGTGATCAACATACACAAAGATCCTCACATAAAACACATATTCATTACACCTCGGCACTGATTTGGCATCAGTAGGCTGCTCAGCTGCAGATGCGACCGTGTGCCAGGTGCCCTCACATCTGTTGCTCAAATAGCAACAGCCAGCTCCTTCAGCTGTGACCTCAGGGACAGCAAACACACGTGTACGTACCATAATGAGATTGATAAGTTGTGTTGTAAAAGAGGTGAGTCACGATGACAAGAGAAAGCAAATGTGTAGCTCAAAGAGCCATGGAGATGCAGAGCGAAAAGTGGCGTGGGCAGGAAACAATTTGTGTGTACACAGCATGCGCTTTAGATTTGGAGCTCGTCTTGTGACTCGTCTGCATGTCAAACGCACATCTATTGTGCCTGTGTATGTGTATGTGTCCACCCTCTTTTATTGCCTGTCACAGTTTGTGAGGAATTAGTTCCCGTGGAGGCCTGAGGCTATACAGTGGAAGCCGACTCAGGATAAGGAGGTGCCATGTTAGGGCAGAGGGGAGGGGGAAGAGGAGATCAGCTGACACAACTATGTCACTTTATCAGCCAAAGACTGAGACAATGTGACAGGCTCAGACTCACAGCAAATGAACATGCAGCGTCTGACGAAGCTACAAAACACAACGAAATAAGTGGTTCAACGTGGATTTAAACTAGGTAGAAGCATATAGGACAGAAAAAGGACGTTCATAATGTTAGTCTGCTCCATTGAACCAACGTGTGAGAAAGGTAATAATCTCTCGGGCACGTTTCGGGGGATGACTTTAAACCCCAGCATTACCTGATTAAGAGCACTGCTGCTCTGACAGTGGAACATGTAATTGGACCAGACAGAGCAAAGAGCAAAGTGAAGCAGACTTCTCTCCATTTACGCAGTCCCCTGCTGAAACTCTCAGTGACAGCCAGGTCAGGCAGACCCTACAACGAAGGCCATTTAACCTTTACTTAGCAAAGAGAGTCACTGACAGTCACGAATAGGTGCTAAAATTATATTTTTTTCATGATGAGTTTTCTCTGAAATTACTGATTATAATATCACCCATATTTGACGTAAATCTGTTGAGATGTCTCCAATACGTCTGACATCTCCTACTGTATACCACAGGTATACAAATAATTAATTTGCAGTAACAACAAGCAGACTCCTGTTTCCATCTAAACTAGCCGCTGACCAGTGATGAAACCCTGCCAGGTCAAACATTTCAGACGCAGTGGTATCATCTCGCTGGGTATCCTGCTTGCTGTGTGGATCCATTACATGATGGTATAGTGGAGCTTTCCATAAGCGCAGGCTGCCGGCCAAACAGCCGTCTACTCATTTAAATCCAGACCAGTTTAACACCAACTAGCCTCCTATTCAAACAATGCAAGCATGATGATCAGTCCCGCACCCTCCATGCTCTATATAAATGTGTGTGCACGCTGAGCTAAGAGGTTGTCTTGAGTCATCTGGTCTTCAGTGTCTGACAAATATTTGCAAAATAACTGATGATAAAACACACTAAGAACTGCACTGATTACACAGACAGGGGACATCCTCTAGACAAGCTACTGTGGGAATCATCAGTGGCAGCAACTTGACAAACATATTTATGGGCTGAATAAATTTACATTGCACTTTTAACAGCAGATCATCTTTAAGACGCATTGCAACTTAAAACAGGTGATGCCGTCAAAGTAAGGGTCCTACATCATATGAGGAAAATATGGGTTATGTCTCAGCCTCGCATTGTAATTTTACAGCTGAAAATGTCCTAGAATGCTTTTGTTATGACATTATGCAAACTAATGTCAGATGCCTCAAATCATGTTTTAAAAATAAAATATGATGTAGTGGAACATCCTGCAGTAATAAAATCAGTGACAATAGTGAAAATGAAAACAAAAATGCCTAGAAGTCGAGTTGATTCAGTCTGTTCACATGATTTGAGTCAAGCGATTCACATGTGAATTTCTCCACTGTGAGACTAATAAAGGAATATCTTATCTTATCTTATGTTTTTTGATTTTAGAGTTATTTTTGGTATAGGTTTACGCAATAAATAATTAGATTTAAAACCAATTCACAGGCTACATAAGACATTAAAAAGTGTTCCCACTTACAATAACCTTGTTTACACATTTATACATTAACCATGACTGTGAACAACAAATCTGTGTTGAAATTGGCAGGACAACTAGTTAACTAAAGTTAATGGAAAGATATCCAACTTAATCACTTTTATTCAGCTCTGTATCTAACTAAAATAAAAGGAGTCTATCTGTCCTGCAGAGGATTCAAGACAGTGTGGTGTCGACTGTGACCTCTTGAGCGCTACTGGACATATTTATTATAGTGCGTTAGGTACATACAGTGTAGTGTACTGAGAAGGGACTCCTATTAACTGTTAGACCGCCGAATAGATTACATTACACAAAAGTAAGTTACACACAAAAATGTGATTATAAGTTGGTGGCTTGTAAAAAATATGAGCGGCTGGTATTATAAAAAGTTGATTTCCATCACTGTTTCAATATTAACTGTTTACACTGTCGAACGGCATTCTGGGTACAGCTCGCAATCTGCTTTATGTTCGCGTGAGCTTTTGCACACATAACATTGCTATAGGGTGCAACTATGTCGTAGCAGGTGTATTGCTCAGGTCCCAAAGGAAACACAGTGTTGAGTGAGAAGTTGTTTGGATGAGCAGTTCTGAAGAAATCGGAGGCCAAGCGATTGTCCCTGTCTATGTTTGGCACGTCACTAATTACAATTGGTGTTAGGCAACTAACCAAACACTGTTCATATATGATCTATATTGAGTTTTTAATGATGACCACGTAATGACGGCGAGATAAAATTTATGGTGTCGTAATTCCCTCATCTCCTGTAATAATTTCTATTAAAGGTCAAAGATCTCCACCCTTACGCTGGGTTTGTAAGTTTAAATATCGTCCGCCAGCTTCCTCAGCAGGGGCATCAGTGTAACATCCTGGCTCTGCCTCTCCCGTGTAATCTCCTCTCTGATGAGCGCCTTTGTTTTGCACTCCACTGCCAGATGAGATGGGAGGCGGTTTTGTTTTGACGGCCCACATCTTCAGGTGCCAAAACCACAAATCTCTGGAGTAAAGGCATGAACGGAAGCATTTTGACATGCAAACAAACACATGCACACTTACACACTTAGTGTGGGACAAATAAAGGTAATTTGGCTCTTCTGTTGGATGGAGGACTAAAACTTAAATTATACAGGATTTCAGAGCTTGTAAATAAATCACAAACATAATCACTATGTTTTTGGTGGCATTAGCAGCACAAATACACAAAAAACAAAATGTAAGGAAAAACATTAAACGATCTTTCTAAATACTCAGGAACTTAAGCACCAGGAATTAATTCTCACCATGTTAGCAAAGACAAAAACTGCCTTCAGCTTACAGACACAGCCACCATCATTATCCATTTGATTAAAAAGAGCTGGGCTTTTAGTGTGGCGGGTGAGCTCACGGCATCTCAATTTCTAAAACATAGTAGCAGTGCATGGTTGATCTGGGAAGGTGGAAAAATGCTTTCTTTCCCCTCCGTCCCACATTAAAAGGACAAGACCTGCCGTATTTTATTTAATTACTATCAACAGATCCCATAAAAACTCAACCTCAACAATCCATTTATCATACTAGCAAGGAGCGTCTCTTTAGTCAAAGCCTGACATTGCTTTTGTCTGTAGTCCATACTATGAAATTAAACCTTGTGATCGACCGTGCTTGCGTGTTCACAAAACTTAATTATAACATTTTGGTCGCCTAAATATGTCTTATTCAGTGTTTGGTTGTGCTTAGCTCCATCCTCTTGTGCCACTTCTGACTGCAAAAAACAAGATGGTGAAATGTAAAACTTCAAAACGGTAGTCCACAAACCAATGGGTGATGTAGCAGTGACCACATCCACTTCTTATATACAGTCTATGATAAAAACAGTTAATATTCTGATGACATTTCAAATGAGGGGAACTAATTAATACACTATGTGACTGTATACACTGAGTGTTTTTTGTTGTATTTGCCAGGCGGAGGAAGTTTTATGATATGACGCTGGACTACTGAGAAATCTATTGCTAGATGACTTGTTAATTAAAACGGATAACCTGTCAGATACGGCTGTATGTCTATCAGGTAACTTAATGTAGAGCTGCTTTACATGCACACCATGTTCACCTATTCATACTGGTCGTTTCACTCACCATTTGTGGTTAATTGTGGGAGTTAACGGTGCATGATATGAGGCTCATGAACCTGTGCAACATTTTATGCTCTTGGTGATTAATAAAAGGAAAACAAGTACTTTGGCTGATGGGGTTGTGCTTAATTTAGCCATAACATTAACCTATGCTGTACCCAAACTGTACAGTATGGATGGAAAACACAGGTCAGCTAAGGAGATTCCCTACCTGCGCTGAAACAGTCAAGATAAAGCAAGCAAAACCATATTATAGGTCACTGAAGGAACACTGCTGAGTCAGCAGCGAGCGAGACAGAGAGAGAGAGAGAGCGAATGAGAGAGCGAGAGGGGGAAAGAGAAATCATGCTGGTCAGAGTTTGACCCTCACAATGTGTACAGAAATGAAAAGCCTGAAACTGAATCCCCGCATTCCTCTGGCTTTATGGCGAGCGAGTGAGAAAGGCTGCTGCTCTGCACATGTCATTCATGCTACCTTAGCCCGGCCCGCGATGGCGTCAACACCGTTTACCTCTATTCCAGAATAAGATGGTGCACCAGATTTTCTCAGGGCAGATTCACAGTGCATATTTTTGGACCACCCACCCGACTCCAGCAGGCTGCTTGCTCAATCCAAGTTCTCTCTCCCTCCCTCGGTGCCAAGGATTCCACCCTGGGCATTGGGAAGGGTGCCAACCACATGCTAGCACCCAGTGCCACAAACACATTGTGGCAGAGAGGAAAGCAATTCACCCACACGCACAAATTAAGACCTCAGAGTATGTCCTCTAACCTTTATGTACAACTCTATCCTGTCATGAATCAATTTAGAGGATACCATCTTGCACCATAATGATCTAACTTTGTAATTCTCTGAAGGGAGTAGGGATGTTACAAGAACCGATACTTTGGTACCAATTACATGTTACAGCACTTATTTTCTACATAACCACAGGTACTGTCATGCTGGAGACTAACGGCATCCCATCGTCAATTGAAAATGTGTTTGGGTTGCAGTGAACTCACTATTGACACATCCAGAACATGCACCCCATTTCTTCCCTGATAATGCTACATTGCAAACAACAAATCCACATTGAAATCAGCAGGATGAGCGCTAGTTAACGTTGGCTGTTAGCTCCATGCAGGACTGTGCTGCTTACCGGCTGCTAACAGGTAACGTTAAATAGCTCTCGTCTTGCTGAGGCGCCATTGATTTACATTGTAATGCCTTCAGTTAAGTTCAGTAAAATGCGTATTGGGCGAAGGCAAATTCTCATATTATCATGATGTGTTCTAATGTAATCTTGTAAAATGTAGTTTTTGACAAGAAAATCAAAGAAATATAGTTGTTTGAAGAGGTTTTCACAGGGATATAAAGTAGATAACAAAGAGGGAATTATGACCTAACATGACCTTATTTCCTAACAAAAAACAGTACGCAAACATATGGGATTTAATGTTTTACCTTTGTTTTTAACCACGGTATCAAATTGGCACTGAGAATCGAGGAATTTCACTGGTACTGGTTTTCACTACTAAATTACTGGTATCCTGACATCCCTGGCAGGGAGGGGAGTGTTTTATGCTTTTCCATAAAGCACTTTATAACCTCTATGTTTAAATAAGTACTTTTTAAACTCTATATTTTATTACCACAATCAAATCGGTGATAACTGTGTAAAGCGTGAATAAAAATGAGATACTGTACTGAGCACACGTTCAAAAATAGCAACAGTTATTAGATCCACCATATTGTACAGCTAAGCAATCCCAGCCTCACAAAACAAGTGAAAACAGCTGCAGAAGCATTGTCACAGTCACGTGACCTCTGTTGTCTCCTCTGCTCAAGCCAAACTGGCTGAGGGCACCTTCTTAGCAATGAGCAGTAGACACCACAATATCATTTAGCTTGGGAGATCAATATGCACTTTGCTGTAGCTGACCTACATAAGTGGAAGAGCGTGGACTGTCGAAATCATTGGATTGCCCGTGAGCCTCGAGATCCTTGGAGCCTCGCTGGAGTCTCCATGGGAGTTGCTAGCGCACAAGGCAGAAGCCCAACGGTGTGAGATTACAAATCTCAGTTTTAAAAACATTACAGATTCAAAATGATTAGCCATGTCATGCTAATACAAACCAACTGCTAGAGGGAATTACCCCACCTGGAAACTGATCAAGTCAAGGACATTTCAACGGTGCATTTGCTCGCCAATATAGAGCTTAAATGTTCCTGGATGTTGCTTTTGACAAGCATACTCTTCGGTGGTTATACAGCCAAAACACTGGGGCTGCGTCCAAAATCACACACTATGCCCTACATACCCAACATGTGTACTATTTTTCCAACATATTTTTGTGTGAATATCAGTAGTATGTATATTTGCGGACACACTGAGCAGTAATTTACATTGTCATTTCCCGAAAGCCTCCTTGCCAGTTATATAACCATGGTAACGTGCCAAAACGATGCTTTGTAAAAATAAAAATAATAAAATATTATGCCTAGCAGTGTAAAATCATATACTTGCACTTAAACTGAGGCGTTATTGATGTTACAGAGCTGTCTGCCAACATCTGTTATGAACGCTGTCGTCACTACCGTATTGAATTGTGGGATACTTATGCCGTCGTGTCCAGTATTTACATATTGTAATATTTCACCAGAAATAGTATGCAGTGTGCGTACTATTGAAAATCTCACATACTATTTTGGTGTACTAAATAGCACGTTAGTATGGAATTTCAGACTCAAACTAGCGCTGCACCATATGAGGACAATGTGTGCTATGCAATAATAACATTGATCATCATAACAATATTACTTGTGATAAATAAAGAAATAATAAATTGTATTCAGTTCTGCTGCTTTCAGATACTCCTTTTAAACTAACTCAAATCCCTGAGTTCAATATAGCAGCCTTTCGCAACATGTGACAATAAAAAAACAATATATTGTGCAGCACAAGTGCAAACTAAAGGTGCAAGAAGAGCAATTTTGGTCTCAATATTATCAGCACTATATCATCCTCCTGTTGATCCAGAGCAAACCCAGTAAATCACTTATCTGACAGGCAGCACTTCTTTTCATTGTAAATCGTCAACTCTTTAACGACAAGCACCGTACTTGGATAATCAACAGTTAAACATAAAAAGATCCTGTACAGGCTGCTGTTAACAAGACAGGACCTACTCTTAGCACAGATAGATGGGGAAGGCTGATTTGAGGTCAGCTAAACAACACAATGACAACACGCCTTGAAGCAAAGAGGGAGTAAATACTCCGACTCCTCCTCTTCCATGTCAGAGCTCTCTCGGCTTTCCATCAACCATCCCTGCCTCGCTTTCGATGCTTTCCCCCCCCCAACCCTCCTCTCCCTCCCTTTGCTGTAAAAACCTGGCCATTTCCCCATAGCTCATCCCTCACGCCCACCCAAGACCTGTCACACTGCTGTTTCCATGACAACACAAACGCAGAGACAGCAGGGTGAGATGCCCAGTGAGACAAGGCAAACAGATACCAGGGGGAGCGGTGCATCATGTCAAGAATACACTGTTGCCCTTATACAGCAAGTGATGGACAGATAACACGACGCAGTCTGATCTGTTACATCTAAACTTGACGAGAAGCCATTGTGTGTAACCTGTCTTATCGCGCAGCCAAAGTCTTTACTTCAGTTTGGTCTCTAAATCATTTAAGGCTATTTTTTTAATCTAAACTAAATGGTCTTGTCAGAGCAGTCTTCCCTAAAAGCAAAGCACAATTTCTCCCAACGTTCGGTCTCTGAATGTTATTAGCAGATTTGAGCAAAGGCAATAATACTTTGCAACATCTTGATGAAAGTCCACATTGCCGTCGGCGCTGAATGTTGTCATTTGACACTGCTTTTACAAAAGGAGAACACATTACAGAGGCTGACAGTGTGAGACGGAGGGGTATGGTGTTGTTCGGGAGCTGGACGTACTGAGCAGCAGAGGCGGGGATGTCATTTTCCAGCCTGGTGCAAATGAGTCAACTTAATGTTGTTAGCAAAGAGAAGTGTGTGGAAACAAGAGGAGTAGAGTAGTTAACTAGTAAAATGTGATATGTTTCAAAGGGGATATATGTCACAACTTAAACAGAAGTGTTCCTTAGATTGGACAGCTGTCATCTATTTGTCATCTTTTGCACTGACACAGTATCAACACGGCAACATGACACTTCATTTGACTTGTCAATTAGCATTATTTCCACAAGAATATTCACATAAAAAGGCCCAGTAATGAATATAGGGCTGTCAATAATGATTACACACAGCCACAAGCCCAAAGACATTTAATTTACCATCATAGAAGATGAAGAAAATACAAAAAATTGGAGCCTACAGTCAGAAAATTTGGCACTTATCTTAAAATTTGATATAAGTGATTAATTGATTTGAATGAAAGACGACATTTAATGACTAATAAATAATGAAAATAGTTGATATTTTTCCGTTGTTCGACTAATCGATTAGTAGACAGATCATTGCCGCTCTACACATATTCATTCTTCTAAAACTGCTTGTTTTGAACGGGGCTTTGATTACAGATCTGTAATAAGTTCAGATAAGCTTAACGCCCTAATAATAACAGGCCAGAATTACCTGGGAACCTCCTGTGATTTAGGTATTCACTCCTACATCTGTGTATCGTGTAGTTCATTCACTGCTATTCACAAAAATCAGCATTTCAACTGAATTTACTGATCAAATCTTATAGATGTATACCCAGATACAATTGACATAATGCTGTGTAGCAATATGAGCCTCCTGATTTTAAACAAAATTCAAAATATCAATTTGTATTAAGCTCAAGTATAAATGTCACTACAGCCTAACAGAACCTAAAGAGGTTTTTAGAGTATCTGCGTCTTTAACCTCTGCATTTTTTTCACAGGTTAGTCCAGCTTATCATTTGTGCTTAAAACTGAAACAAAATCTGTGTTTAGTGTGAAGATTGTCTCATAACAACAGATATGAAAAGTCACAGAGCGTATACCTGACATCAATACATAAATGCCATTTAATTCTACATTATAGTGGAGCTGCAGTATGAAAAACTCATTAGTGGACTGGGCTATCTTAGACCAACACTGACAGACAACATCCCAAGAACTGGCAGCGCATGCCACAGACCAAGGGTCAAATGATTACAGTATCACTCAGGTGACGCAACAGAGCGAGCCTATCACAGGGCAAAAGTCAATGATTAGAAGATGAGAGGCTTGTCTCAACTGTACTAGAAATATAGCTTTCCTTTATGGAAACGTGAACACACACTGAACATGGGGTAGACAACCAATAAGAGCTAAACAACAGTATGGAAAGCTGGTATTGTGTGAGGGAAATTACAGGGCTGAGAGAGAAACTAGCAAGCGCCGAGTGCAAGACATAGATGCAGTTTCCAAACCATGTGACACACTGGGAATTACTGTCACACACCTGCTGCCGTAGCTGTAGTTTACAATGTGTTCAGGCAAAGAATTACTTCTACGTAACACCCATTATACTAACTGTGCCAAGCCATCGTGAGAAAGCCTTCAGCTAGTTATCCTTGTATAAACATCCACATACTTCCATACATGCTCGCATGAATTCCCTAACTGTCAGCATCCAAACATATTTCATTTCACAGATGTCATTTCACAACATTGTTTAGAAATCACATATTTTTAGTGTACCATCCAAAGGCAAAAGCATTAATACATAGACTGCTTTGACCTTACATAGAACATACAACAAATGCAACATACTGCAGGAAGGCATGCCTCCATTTGTACAGGACTACATTCCTTGTGACTAGGAGGGTTGTCGCAGGCACCATAAGCATGCTCCACGTGTCCTCATCTAACACTGTCAAAATTAAAATATTATCAGTTGTGGGGGGAATTTTACTTCTTCACTTGTCCTGTTTTCCAAGGACAAACTGTTTCAGCCGATATCCACCAAAAAAATACTTGAAAAGAGTGAGTTTTGTTTCACTGTAAAGAAGTCAATAACTTCAGGCACTATGTGGACAGGAGGATGTTTAAAGACGTTGACTGAGCGCAAATGCATACCGGTGACAGAAATAAACACTTGAAACTTATGTCCCGAATACCATTCTTTTGAGCTTCAAAGCTTCGGCGAGAAATATTCAAAGTTATTCAAAGCTTTGTGGCGCGGCAGACTGATATTCTGTCTCCATTTCCCCCCGTTTCAGTACCTGTACAGGGATGGTGCCGCACACACACCTCTACACAACAAACAGCGATACCCCTCTGAGAATAACTAATAATAATTAATGTTATATATGAATAATGTGGGGTTATTCCTTAGTTTATGTGCTATTTGGGGATTTATACAAGTATACAAACAAAACATTTGAGTGGAGATTTGGAGGTCAAATACAAAAACGACAATGGAAAAATATGAATTATCGGCCCTGAAGTTGCAGCCAAACCACAGCTGGACACAGCATGTCTGGTTAAATCTCATATGGGTGATGTGACACCAGTCAGAGCTGCTGTGCACCATCAGGTGGGTAGAGTGATGCAACAGAAACTGCTCAACTGGTTCCACCAGACGCGTTCCTGCAGCATAGCTGAGAGGAGCGTTGACGATCCCTGACATGGCACAAGCTGTCTGCCTGTATAGTCCTGGATCAGTCAAGCAGGGGAGCCCTTAAAAGGAGTGCACTGCACTCTCAACACGGGCACAACAAAGCAACACACAAGTCGAGTAGCATTCAAAACCACACTGCTTGGGAGTAGTACATTTTCTGCGAGCATCCTCCAAGTCCTGCCTCTGTCTACATCGCCACCATGAAGCCTACGTGAATGCCTAGTAAACGTGTTGCCACCTGATTATACATACATTATACGTTTTGTGACGTTTCTGCAAAGCCACAACAAACTGCAAGCACTGCCTTCCTCATCCAGGCTGGAGCGTACAGCCTGGTTTCGTGGTGTGCAGCTGGGCAACGTGCTGCCTACTTTTGTCAAATGTTTGGTTTCAGTGAGCTCACATTATAGCTTGACTGCTAACTAGCATGGCAAAGTAGAGCAATGCATAGTAACGCCAGCCAAACACAAGAGAAACAGTAGTTCAGCAAAAATAAATAAAAATGAGAAAGCGCCCAGAACAAATGCAGGAATTTGGCCAACTTACCTAGCGTAGCAAGTAGTGCCGCGGCATGGTTAACAGCACGGCAAACCCGCTAAAACACATGCTGCTGAGAAGTGTCCTGACTCGCTGGTATATTGTGACAACGACGTTCAAACCAGCCAGACTAGCCTGCAGCTAAACAGTTAGCATGCTAACTACGCTCCTACTGTACTGGCGAACTTCGTCCGGTGTTGCGTGCACGGTCACCCGCTCACTCAGCACAAAAAACAATGACATATGAAAGTATTGTGCACGCTACATTTTTTTAGTTTACACTTAAACGTATACGTGGCCACAACTAGATAAAAAACGGCATTGCAACAACTCGCTTGCAAGCTCGCTGTCCGAGCCGTCTAATTGAGTTTGCTGCAGAAAACATTATTGACACAAGCAGCGGGCTTAGCCAAGAAGCTAACGCTTGCTAATAAGCTAACGCCGAAGCGAGAGCCTGTGCCAGACAGACACACAACCGAGATTGAAGACCTCGCGTCGGATACACAACGAAAACACCACGTCCCGTCCAAACAAGGAGCACCAACACGTGTGGCTACTTACGATTTAATACTTTGGGCTGTGTCCTCGCTGTTAAATCCCGTTTATCAGACGCCGCTCTGACCTTCGCGGTAGTGAAACAACATTTCTGCTGGCTAACTGTGCCGCCATGTTACTCCTGCTGTGCAAACCAATGCTGAGTGTTTATCTGGCTGGTAGCTGCTATCCTCCCCCACACCAGACCACATCACGGGGCTCCAGCAGTATCAACTCAGCACCGCCGCGTCTCGTCAGCAGCCCTACGCCGAGATTTACCTGTCAGGGTGTCACCACGCTTGATTTTTAACATTTATGTGGTGACATTTAATCTGAAAACTACTTCAAAACGCCGCCGTGTCACGACTGTCAGAAATGTTTCTTTAAAACGTGGGCAAACTATGACCCCCATGTCAACTCAGGGTTGTCAGCATAGTGGGAAAAGTACAGCTTACTAACATATATGCACATTTAAGGTCATTAAGATTTATACCTACCTATAAAATTAGGTGTGTGAGCTCAAATAAAAAAGGCTGGTAAAAGGAGGGCAGTTTGAGGTTTCCATTAACCACATCTCTACAAGTTCAATTTCTGTCTAACCTAGTTCATTTGGCGACTTTTATGAGAAAAATGTGCATCACACACTGCGTAATTTTGTTTGCTATTTTAAGAAATGAACAGAATAAAATGTTAATTTCTTAAAGCTAACACAACAAAGTGTAGAAATACTACAAAACAAGCGTGTGTCCTACTTTAGCTACCTTGATTTACTGTGTGGTTAAACTATCCAGGGATCAAACAAGCAAGCAGGCGTTTTCTCTCCATGAAAACATATACAGCAGCGACACCTAGTGGTGAACAGGGGGAACAGC
This sequence comes from Pterois miles, assembly GCA_947000775.1. Classification (NCBI taxonomy): domain Eukaryota; kingdom Metazoa; phylum Chordata; class Actinopteri; order Perciformes; family Scorpaenidae; genus Pterois; species Pterois miles. Next base: position 15,251,982 of record CAMQGK010000028.1, read on the forward strand.
AACAGGGAGGTTTCTACATGTTACATGGTGACTGTGGAGACCAGAAAGTCCATGTAGGCACATTTAACACCGTTTGAGTAGGTTTTCCTCCCTGTTCCTGCCTTGTTTACCTGAGGGCAGGACTGCTCAGGAAAGTAAAAAACAAGTATTTGTCACGTTACCTTTATACATATACTTTGTATACAGTTTTAAGATAATATAAAATATTCATTTATTTGTCCCACAGTGGGGAAAATTTGTATATACAACCTCTGTATATACAGTATCTACATATTTATTTATTACTTCTCTATACATACTACTTGTCTGTCTACACTTCTGTACTTTTTATTTTTACATACTACATTCTTGTTTACCTCTGTATATATATATTTTAGTACCATACTTACATTTGACATGCTTGTTTATTTCTCTATCTATGTATATTTTAGTACTTTTTATTTTATTATACTGAACAAAAATATAAATGCAACGCTTTTGTTTTTGCTCCGATTTTTAAGTGCTGAAGTCAAAGAGCTAAGACGTTTTCTATGTACACAAAAGGCCTGTTTCTCTCAAATATTGTTCACAAATTCATCTAAATGTGTGTTAGTGAGCATTTCTCCTTTACCAGAATAATTCATCCACCTCACAGGTGTGGCATATCAAGATTGACACGGTTACCACCCTAAGTGGGTAAGAGGGATATCTATCTATCTATCTATCTATCTATCTATCTATCTATCTGTCCATCTGTCTATCTATATATATATACACCATGCATATATAGCACATACTACATCTTATTTACCAGTTTCAGTATTTCATATGAAATTCTGTCTTCCATAAAAATTACAATTTTACTTTTACGTTACTATTATTATTATTATATATTACTATTTTATCTTTACTCATGTTTATATTTAAGCCCTATATTTTAACCTCTATTTTTATTTGAAAATTACAATGTACATTAATCAACATTCAGAAAAATATAGTTAGTTATAATATTAGTTAGCCAAGAGGCTAGTTTTCATCGGCAGTCCCTTTGCCTGATGTTAGGCATCTTAGAATAATACAACATGTATGACAGTTATAACATACGACACTAGTAAAAAGCCTGTACAATACAATAACACAACATAAGAGGACAAACTATAATTACGGTATGAGAAGCCTAAAGTCACGTTAAAGCTGGATAAAAAAATCCTTGCCTTGCTTCTTTCTAGGACATGACATGTAAGGGAAATTTCTCTTTTTTTGCACGTCTGCAACCTATAGTTTGGTGCTTACATGCCATATAATTACTACACTCATTGTCATTGTGTTCTTTCCTTGGAGTCTGGAGTCTTTAGGCAAATGTTTAAATGAGTACAGCAAATACTATTAGTCTGTGCATATGACATCCATTGCATGTTTGTCCATTTTTTCCCTCTTTATTTAAAAAAAAAAAATCCAAATCAAGGGTCTCAAATACTGTACAGATTGAAAAGCCCCCTTGAGGCACATTTGTGATACTAGGTTATCTAAATTAAAGAAAAAAAAAAAATGACTTTTTTTTTTTTTTTTTCAATAAAACATTTTATTCCTTTGTAAGATAGATAAACAATCAGGACAAGTTGAGAAAACCACATATACTGTTGATATACTGCCAGAGGCAACTGTGACTCACTACTGTGGATCTAAAATTAGTTAATGGGTTTATTCTTTAGAATAAGCCAGTGTTATTTAGGTGATTTATTCTTACAATACAGTCGACTGCACTCAGTCAGGCTCATTTGGCACATGTCTAAAGCGAGTAGGGGGAAAGCAGCCAAACAAAATATGGTTTTCTCATTCGCAGTCCGCGCTTTAACAACAAATCATTCTCATGGACATTTTAAGCAATAATATGCGAGGCCAAACAAATACAGTGAACCCATTCCACTTAAACAGCAAATGATTAGGGACCATACAAGACAATGACTCAAACTCACTAAAGGGATGTTTTGCCATTTTGTCTCTTATAATGTTTTCTCATATCACCAGAAATCTAAAACAAAAATTGTGATCATTTATTGAGTGTTTCAGGCAGAACGACAATAGAATCTCATGATGAGGAAAATGTTGTGTTGTGATTACAAAGCTGCCTGAACCCCGATAATTAAATGCTACTTCAGGTTACTACGTCTTTGCTGGCAGTTTTGTACAATACTGATCTGTGATTCTGCTTTACAGTCTGGTGACAGGTGGCAGCTCCTGTCTTCCTGGGCTGCTTTTTTTTGGTGTGGATATTAAAAACTTTCTACTTGTCTTTCCATCTTTAGGTGTTGGCCAGCGACACGGTGAAAACATCTTAACATCTTGCTGTGCGAGTTTGAAAAGTGTATAACAGATTATAACAAGACCGTATGCAACTTTCTCTGTTGGAAACATAAGAGATATTATAAGGAAATTCATAAACTCCATACAATGTTTACAAATATCCCTCTTTGTGGCAAATAAGTGAAGCTGCTAGCACTTATAAATATAAGAAAAAAGGGTGAAATAAATCACAAGCTGGAATATACACCATTTAGGAAAGAGCATGACATGACCTGACTTGGGAGAAACATTAAACACTTAAGTCATCATTCCTGAAATTTTAAAATTACACACCCTGTACAAAACACTCTGTATTATTAGGCACTTCTTAAATAAGGTCTTTTTCTCATAGTTTATTTGGGAATTTGTTTTCATTCGAAATGGCACAGCAGGGCGATGATTCTTAAAATCCAGGCGTGCTGGATGAGTGGCGATAAGCAAAAGCTAAATGCATTCTGGTCCTTGGAGTCCAGCTGGGAGGTCAGTCCTGTGTGGGAGCTGAAAATGCATCTCGTGGTTGAGGAGCTGGAGGGACTGCTGGTTGGATACAGCCACGGAAGAACAGGGTGGGGGCGGGGCGACGGTTGTTTGAGAGCGGGGTGATGGAGGGGAATCTATCTATGAGGACTTCTCTTTTCTTGCTCTTGGTGAATCAGCTGCATGAGAGTTCACTCCATTTACTCCATTGGCTAAAAACCAAAAGGACATATCCAAATTTGTTTCATTTGATAAATTAATCAAATTAAAGGGTAAATTCAGTATTTCTCAACCAGTTTTCACATGTTGTTTCTAACTAACTAATAACAATTTCTGAAATTGTTCCAGGATTGAGGGAGAGTGCTGTAGACGGCACAACAGCTCACGAGCTACTTGCCCGCTGGTAATGCCAGCTTGCCCCGTTTTTGCCACGACAGGCTCTGTTATTATAAAATGTCTGACATTATGGAAAGAGTCTCGCTAAAGGAGAAGTCTCGTTCTGATATCTGGTGAGGCGACGTGTTGCCAGAATACATCCATGGTGGACAATATGTTGTTCTGGAGTACAGAAAGTGTAGTTTAGTGTTATCTAAAGGATGTTCAATGTCACTGCTGAATATTTATATAATTTCGACAATGTGGATGAGGTCTTTGAATTTGATGGCCGCCCGTGTTTATTTGAGCCACAGTATACAGATATTCAGATTTCACAATGAGACTTCTCCTTGAGCAGAACATGGACACAATAACACAACAGACCGGATCAAGCAAAAGGTATGAAAGACATTTCATTTCTCAGGTAGTGTCCTTTTCATAATCTTGTCAGACACTTACAATAACAGTCTGAGCCCGTCAGTGGCAAAAATAAGCGCTTTTAGTGGACGTAATGTTACATTGACATTGAGGCTGTGCACTTTCCCCTCACAGCTTGTTAAAGTGTTTTCCCTCAATACTGGACCAGTTTCAAAAATAGCTGTCCTTATTAGTCACGTAGACACATAAACACAAGGAAGTAGGGTCCAGTTGAAAAATACCACAGCTACCCTTTAAATGTATGTAAGCATGGATATTATGCATATAATGAGAAGAAATGATAGTAGTCCAACCCTTAATGCTTTGCAGAAGACCACATTCATAATCAAGTAAATGCATACCCGTATTTTGTGCTAACTGCTCACCTTTGTCTTTCTTTGATTTGCTCTTGGTAGGAACTTGTTTCTTTTTCAAGGTCTGAGCTTGGCCATGCTCTCTCCACCGGCGCAGCTGGAAGTTGATAAATTTCCACATCATGAAGGCCTGCGTGAGGCAGATGGCAGCCAGGACAGTTATCCTAACAGAGAGTCAGTAAATCAAAAGGTTAATAAAAGACACTGTGTGTGTGTGTGTGTGAGAGAGAGAGAGACAGACAGTGTGGTCTTTCAGTACCACAATATGTCTGAATATCTCCAGTGAAACAGACACGAGGTTGTGTGTATAAAGAAAGCATCAGTGATGTATTGTGGTAGGATTTCATTTTAATTTATTGAAGCTCTTCCTCTTCTTCAATGGAGCCCTTCCTGTATGATTGTTGAGCCTCAGTGCTGTGCGGTGAGTGTAGAAATACGCTTTTGTTCTTTTATTCTAAGTAGCCAACCTGATGTTTGATTTGCCTCATGAGATTTAGAGCATATCAGGAAAACAAATAAAAGTGTTTTAAATAAATGGGAGGCAGGAGTTGATCCCAGCTGACACTGGGAGAAGGCGGGGTACACCCTGGACAGGTCGCCAGTCCATCGCAGGACACATAGAGACAGGCAACCATTCACGCTCACATTCACACCTAACCTAAGCTGCTTGTTTTCGGACTGTGGGAGGAAGCCGGATTCAAACCTGTGACCCTCTTGCTGTGAGGTGGTATTAACCACTGCACCAAGCAGCCCCATGTTTTAAATTAAAGAGTTCAATTTAAAAAGGCTGTTGCTTGCAGATTTTCAGACCAAATAATAATATCATATATATTAATAATTAATATATTAATGCAGTGAGCACTTTTAAAAACATCATCTAAGGATTAAGTAGTCCCATTTCTCTTTTCAGACACACTTACCGGACAAAAATGACATTAAAGTTTCCTGCAGCCAAATCAAAGCCTTGATTCTCAGATGTGGCGAGGCCGAAGCCCACGGTGAGGACGGACAGGGACAGGGTGAGCAGCCGCCCAAGGACAAACAAGACGGCCCATACGGTGAAACTGGAAGACAAGACGACGACTTCTCACCATCAGTAATTCATAAGTGGTAAAACTTTGCACGCACCAGTCTGAACATGCAGAACTCACCCTGTCTGTCTGTTCTCGTTGCTGAAGTAGATCAGGCGGGAAACGTGGAACAGCAGCTCGACAAAGTAGTGCAGCACTAGCAGGACCAAACCCAGACGGTTCAGACTGAAAAACAAACGATTCCCATTTATTACAACTAAGAGGAAGAGCACACCTTCTCCTGAATGACAGTGTACAAACACAGGAGATATGCCACATGCGCCACATATAATTTGAGGCTTTCTAAAGTGGCTGTTCTTACTTCAGAATATAGGCGCCTGCAATGTGGACCAGGTACAGGAAGATGTACACAAGCTGGCGTGGAATATCCTCCTAAACGGTAAACACAAGGACAGGAGGCCGAGAATGGTCAAAATATTTACTCTGCACATAGAATCAAGCAAGGCGAGTGCGATTCTTTGAAACAATGCAACACAACCAAGGAAGTCAAACAGGAAGTAGCCTTGGGGTCCAAACAGACGCTACAGTACATCATAAAAAAAAACAAAAAAAAAAAAACAAACAAAACAACATGGGCCCACCACACACACACTTACCTTCTTTGTCTTTTGGAAATACAGTTCTGGGAGAGCGTGTAACCAGTAGCCCAGCTGACAAATGAAGTAAAACTTCATCTGGAATCTGAAGGAAAAACAGGAGTTAAAAAGTAAAAGTTTTTATAATTCAGAGCCACTATTCAGAGCTATTTCAAGAGGACCTATTATGCTTATTTTCAGATGCACGTATTTTGGGTTTCTAGGAGAGCATTATTTACTTGCTCTAATGTTGAAAAAATGCTCTACTTTTCTTATACTGGCTGTCCTGCAGCACCTCTTTTCACCATGGATGTATAAAGAGAAGTGGATACAGCGTTGGAGGCGGGACCCTTTTCTTTCCTATGAAAGTTGCTCAGTGGCGCTTCAGACAAAATTGTTCGACTTGCGCCTGGAAAAGTATCCGGATCTTCCGGCGATCTTGAGCATCCATTGGTCCTACTGCGCATGTCCAATATGTGCAGTCACGTCCGCTTGGCCACATGACTCGGTCACGGGATCCAAACATCATGCAAAAACAGAGGAAGGAAATCACTGGATTCGGCTATTAGTACGTTTTACAACTTTAAGGACCTTATACTTTAAATAAAGGCTATTAGAGTGTTTGCACTGGGGAGATGGTTTACTTAAAAACAATATCCGCTGAGTTACAGATGTCTCTTTCTCAATGTAAGTCTATAAAAATATGTCTTTTTGGGCCCAGTGACGTCACATGACGGACACAAAAGTTGTAGTACCGCCATTCGGCCACTACAAAAATTGGGATCAACAACCGGTGCTCTTTCTGGGGGGCTTACTTTTCACGCTCAGTCTGAAACGCTGTTTGAGCTCCGACCAAGTCTGATGATTGGTCAGCTGGCCCACTGTGTTGTGATTGGTCAAACTCTTTGGACTCCACTCCAACTCCCCTCTAACTAGCTTTATCTGAAAGGTATTATGCAAATGTGATACGTGGCATGACTACATTACGCGAGAAAAGGCGGGACTTCAAGCAGTTCAGAGCAGTGCTTCTGTGGGGCAGAGTACTTCCCTTTGGTATTTGTATCTTTGCAGACCTTTTACATGCACAAAAACTATATGACACACTAAAGGAAAGGGAAAAAGCATATTAGGTCCCCTTTATTACACAGCTTTGTTGAATACTCATTTCTGATTGGTCAATCATGGCGTACTATAGTCTGTTATTTCTTTATAACAGACCGTTGCTATGTATAGCAGATGGTTGCAATGGGTGCAGTTCTGATGTTGGACTATAGAGGACCATTTTTGTCAAATTATTGATTTCTTAAGTAAGCAGCCCTGTAATAAGCAGGATAATGTGCAGCTAGCAGGGTTTCTTTGCACAACAATGACCGGCTCGCTGTACATTTTCTGTTATTAAACCTCATAGAAATAAACAGTATCTCTAAAATGTAACTCCACATGTAACATTAAAAAACTTACGGCATCAGTGTGTGGGGATAACCCTCCCACAGGGTGACTGGATTGGACAGGAGGTTTTCCTAAGAACAAAGAAGCATTTAAATTACAATCCTGGACAGTTTTGGTGGCATAAAACATGAAGCTTAGCTAGTGTACGTACAGAGAGCAGGATGCTCGCGCCCCAGCCAAAGGAGAACAAGTAGAAGGCGCTGAGCTGGCCCGACTCATTGAACTTGCTGTGCTTCGTTTTGGAGAAGTGCTTCTTCCTGTTGATTTTCTGCGAAGACGAACAACAATTTAAACAATTTAAAAACTAACTAAAGAACTGTTAGTTGAGATGAAAAGTCTGCCCATGTGCTCAAGGTTTGTGTCACGCTTACATCCAGCACGTACTCCTGGATGATGGCGTGCATGATGATTGCCACCAGCATGTAGAAGAAGGTGGTGGCCAAGTCCTTGATGCCATGGTGGAAGTGGTTCACGGCGGTCTCCTCTGGGCCTTCAGTAACATGCACAGAGGTCAGACAGGGTCACCACAATCAGCATGATATGAAAATGCAACATTTATCTGGCAATGAGCCTCATGCAGGAAGCAATATATGATCACATTTTGTTTCATTTGTGTTCTTATCCATGATTTGTTCTGATTAGTACCCATTGATTTCTGGGATTCTCTCTCTCTCTCGCTTTATTATAACGATTCATAATTATTTCTATTATTAGTAGTAACTATTACGATCTTGTAATTCTAACAATTGGATTATTAAATTTGTGGGCAAAAGAAACACTATTGGCCCATTAATCCCAATTAAGATTATAAAATCCCTTGGATGAGATTGCTTACACACTGCTCTTGTTTTCCTGTAACACCAGTACTAACGCTCTGGAAAATCATGTTTTGTTTGCTTAAGTCTTGGTGGCATCTCTCCAGATCATGGGCATGTACCACAGTATCTGCACACAGCACAATACCTGTCCTTATTTAGTGTTTAGGGGGTGTTACCTGTGCTAATAATAAACAATCTACCACACACCACCAATTTATGGTCAAAGAGTGATTCATCATTCGGCACACCTAAGAGCAGATGTTTGAGCATGAGTTGTCTTCTCATTTTTTCTCTTAACATAAAATTAAGACAAAATATAAGAGAAATTTAAGAGAATTTTGCTGCATGAGGCCCAATGTAAGATCAGATTCACCTGGTCCTTCCTTAACATGAACTGTCGATTTTAGTTCAGTCAAGTAATTATCATGTTTAATAAGCTAAATTCCTGCAGTGAAGTGTGAGGAGACATCGAGTGTCTCACAGCAACTGTCACAAAGAGCCTCTTCTGTCTTTCTAAAGTTACATTTCTGTATACAGCCTCCAAACCCAGTATCAGTGAAACACTGAATAATGTGATGAGTTGTAGCACACAGACGACACATTTCCCTGATAACAGTGTGAGAAAGCTCATGGTTTATGCAACCACATAATGAAATCAGTCCGATCATTTGTAAAAGTCAGCACAGACAAAGAAAAAGCACAGTGGCAGTATTGAATTTGTTTCACTACAGAGAGATTTCGGTGGTGCATGTTATTTGTCTAATTAGATACATGCTGTAAATAAGTTACAGGGCTAGCTACGTGGTTTAAGGTCTCCTTGATAAGAACTGAAGCTGGCAGGCCTGCAAATCTGCAGCATGTACAACAGAGTATGAATAAGCTCTGGGGTTGTACGTTCAACAACAGTATCTGAAGTTGGCAACAGAAGTGTTAACCTTGTATTGACTTGAATTGAGAGGCCTATATTACACCTTAGCCCAAATTCACCCAGTGCAACCTTGCCACAAGAGGACTTTATAAATCAGGCAGACTAAATTTAGCTCCAAAGGGGAAAAAAAGGAGCTCTCAAATGGGTTTGTGCAAAGCCACGCAAGTACCGCTCCAGAATCCAAATGAGAGGCTTCCAGCAGGACAGCTCTTAAGAAAATACTGCATTGTATGTCGAAGCCAAAACCTGCAGTAGTCATCTCAACACGTCGTCTGCTCTCATCATCATGTATCTTATGCTCTCAATTCAATCCTTATACTTACCATTTGTTGATATGGTGACATTGTACTGGACCGTTATGAATAACACTGCAACCTTGGAGGTGACCTGTAGATGTAAAAAAAAAAAACCATATTAGTAACGCAAGCCTGCAAACATACACAAATGCACACATTTTTTAAACTGTAAAATCAAACAGTATTTCTTGTGTTTATGCACTAGTATTTGAAAAACTGCATTTATTTATTAAGGATTCCCTGCAAGACCAATAAAGGCATGACTGTAACGTGACTCATGTATGAATTTTGAATATTGTCACAGAGTTATCTATTTTAGCAACATATCATAGACATTTTAGGGTGAAAATACACAAAGATCAGCCCAAACTATTAGGCCATATAATTATGCAATATTACTGTGACAACAGGAAAAAAATAGAGGTTCTTAAAATGAGAAAATATACAGTACTTTATTTGTCAAGTATTTAATTCACATACAAACAAATTAGGCCTTGCACAAAACTTGCTGTATTGTGATAAACTGTTATCGATAAACTACCTGTATCGTGACAGATTTTGGCCATATCGCCCAGCCCTAATATATACAGTATACTGTATAAATGTGTGTGTGTGTGTGTGTGATGGGCTATTAAATTGATCCAATCATGTAATTGCATCTTGATAGCAACAAGCCAGATAACAAGGTTAAAATGGGAAGTTGTTTATTCCTCCTTCACAACAAAAGGACTCCATTGTGAATTTCCCCACTGTGGGACCAATAAAGGAATATCTTATCTTATGGGCAGCAAATTGAAATTAAATACACAGAAGAAGTATTGACTGTTTCATTATTTGTCATAAAAAGCCATAACTTTAAAAATATTCACGGTTCCATTACAATATAATAGAGACTAAACACTGCAACAGCTGTCATTGGACAGGGATTTTACTTTGTACAACAAAAACAGGAAGTAGTTGGAATAATCGCTACATTGGCACTAATGGCGCTGCTTTTCACTCAGGATGAAACATGCTTGAAACGGGGCATAAATGCGAGTGAAAGTAGCCCGGCATGCAGCACTGAGGCGGTTTATTCAGTGTGAACGGGTCCCGGTTGTCAGCCCGCAGCGTTAAACGACATTTAAAACGCTGTTCAGTTCCAAGGAGAACTTTAAGTTTAGGTGCAAGCGGGTTTGTGTGTTGACAGCCCTCTCAGTCGTTGTATGATTGCCACGTAACACATCTACGCATAAACTCACCAAGTCGGGAGCGTTGCACAATATTGTAACCAGCGAGGTCGATGCAGCGCTGCAAGTCTGCAACGCACTGAGGTATTCGGGCAAATAAAAGGGAAGATAAATACATAAATTGCACGTGAAAAACTTTGTTTTTATGATCAAACGGCGGGCCTATAGACGCGTGATCTGAAATATCGATTTCAACATGGGATGCAGCCAGATGGACAAATTCTAGTCAAAGACAAAAACATATTCAGGCTTTATGAAAACCTAACACAAGGCCACCCGAATGAGTCGATAATCTGATGGATTAAAAACAAAAAGCGAGGCCACCGCGCACAGAAAACTTTCGATCACAGGAGGAAGTAGTGTGAAGAATAGACGAGACAGCCATGTCACTTTGCAGGAGATCAGATGGGGAGCACTCGGCATCCCGTCCAGCGTCGCTCCGTCCACGAGCATCCCCGCACGACCCCGCAATTCATTCAACATGTGGACTTACCTCAAACATCAGCCCGAGAAGGAACACCATAGCAACACAGGAAACAATATCTGCATGGTTCTGGATGACAAACTCATGGCTCAGCACTGGCGGATTCTTGCTTGTCTTTTTTCGGATCCCCATGTCGACACGATTCGGCCCAACTTTTAGCTTTACGCAGCGCAGATGTAGTCGGTTTCTATCAGGTATTATTAGTGTTATTATCCCTGTCTAGGAGAACGCTCAGAGCTCCCTGCTGCTTCCTACAAACGAAGGGCCAGGCAGCAATTGAATGGCGTGTCACTCTTGTGCTAGTGGGAGGGTCCACGGAGAGAGCCGGACCAACGACGCGCTTTTACGCACAGGAGAGAAACAGCTGGAGCTCTCTATCGCTCTCTAGAGGTTTGGAGTATAAGATAATATACGTTTTCTATCACTTATTTTTGACATGAGAGTCCTTATTTTGGAGTTACTGGTCGAAGCTACTTTTATTATTTCTCTAAAGGTCTGGAAAAGATTCTCCACATTTGACACACATTATAGTAGATTTAACTCCAGATCAAAAGACACATTTTGGGGAATACACTTGTTCACTTTCTGAGTCAGGGGTGGTGTTAATCTCATCTCTGACGATTAGTGAGAAAGTAATCCCATTTCCCCAAAAAAGTTGAACTATTCCAACACATTCTGATCCCTGCCATTTTTGTCACGCCCCTTGGTGTCACTTTAGGTTCACGCAACAAAAAGACTTACTTAGGTTTAGGAAAAAAACTACACTGTTGTTTAAAACTGCTATCTTTGTCAACAGCTGATTGTAACATGAAAGTGAAACTTAACGACTGGGACACAAACATCACTATGAAGTGTAGTGGTAGCAAACGTCAAGATCATGTCAGAGAAGAGATGAGGAGTTTTGTTTTGAAACAGGATTTTGAGCTGAGCCATGTTGGTTTTGAAAGAACTGACTTTTCAGAATGAAACAGATCACTTACTTCTATAAACTACGTCACCGCGGCACACTTTCCTTGAGCATTTACTGTTACCGTGGATGGGTTTATGTTGTAGTTAATGGAAAGCCGGCACTAAAGGGTGCCTTGTGCGGCCGTGATAAAGCACCAGTACTTGATGCCCTGGGAATGAGAACAGGCTGACTATTACTTTTATCAAAATACCACAAACTGACTGAAGACGCTGCAGGCGGCAGGTAGTTTCACGGTAATACTTCAGGATACACCACACGCATTGTGAGGCAGTAGGAGGGTTCAATAGGAACCCTCATTTTTGCCCTGAGGTCCCCTGATGGGCTGATCTGGCCCTGACATTACAACAGAGAATTTATTTTTTAAAACCTTTTAATTTAATAACTCATTTAATCCATATAAGCACTTTGTTCTCAATGATACAAACTCACATCATCACACAATATAAATAAACAAGACAAAGAACATTAAACATTACAAACATTAAATGACAAAACATTAGCATCATATAAATCCAAAAGCAGTATTTTTATGAGAAAGAAAAAAAGCAAGGACAAAACAAACACACAGACAAAATACTACTACTACTACTAATACTAACACTATTACCACTGATAATAATTATTATTAATTATTATGGTAAGTTGCAGTTGTGGAAAGTTTAATCTACCTAGACTACCCCTTTTATTATATTTATTATAAACAAAATATGAAAGAATAATGAATTTATTTGTGGGAGATCAGCATATGGAAATTTAAACTTAAAGGTCCCATATCATGCTTTTTAGGTTCATACTTGTATACATACTTTGTTTCTACTTGAACATGTTTACATGCTTTAATGTTCAAAAAAACTTATTTTCCTCATACTGTCTCCCTGAATATACAGTACCTGTATTTACCGTCTGTCTGAAATGCTCTGTTTTAGCATAATTCAGCACTGCAACAGAACTGCGTTGCTAGGCAACAGCTTGGTTCCTTGTTTACTTCCTGTCAACTGATGTCATCCACAAACACAGCAACCATAAATAAATTGGGTCACATTTAGATTATTTAACATTTACAACTGGGAGATGGTCTATAGATTGTATATTTGTGACATCACAAATGGACAGAAATCCTGACGGTTTGTTAAAAGTCACAGTTTCTGAATACGAGCTGTGTCTATTTCTCCATGGATTGAGCATTTCGATACTTTCACAGTATTTATATAGGACTTCAGCCTGCTTTATAATAAAAAAGACATAAAATCTCACTTTTTACAATACAGGACCTTTAAAGACAGAATATATAACTTTGGTGGAAGTTATAGGATGAATGAATGATAAATGCAAAAAGTACATAAATGTACAAAAGAGTCATGAAGTCAGTACATTGACTGAGTAATGTCATTTATATGTTACTGAAGTTCTGTAATATTAGCTAACATTAGCCACCATAAGCTGCTGGTTATACCAGACCAAATAAGGCTGACTACTGCGTTCAGGATGTGTTTTATTGATTAATGCTTAAACTTCCAATTTGTAGGGGGAACAATGTATTATGCCTTCTTTCAAAAAGTAATATAGTTTAACTTTTGATTGCCTATGTCATAATATAGCAAATTTCCATGGTTTATGTTTCTAAAAGTGCATTACAGGGATCCTCATGTCAGATAGAAATCCCTGCACTTACTGTAAGTACATACAATACTGTAGATTACAGGAAAACCACTGTGTGAGGTGTTACGTCATAGTTTCTGTTTGCAGCAAATACACCTGTCTTTGTTTCACGTGTAAAAATGAAGCAATATGTTATTTCATCCCTGACCGGCTGATATTCAAGCCATCCAAAAAATGTCTCTCTGTCTAAAGGATAGAGGACTGTGACAACAGGGACACTAAACTATCACCCAGTCACTCATTCACACACACCTACATGCACAAGATCTATTATGCAACTACATTTTTCCTGCTTGAGGTGGAGCTTGTCACGAGATTCATGGGAAGAGAAAGAGAACTGCTGCATGCAGAAGTGTTTCCCTCTGTCACTGCACAGCTGTCTACCATGGACGAAGTACACTGGTAAGTTCAACTGATGATAATATGCACTAATAACAGAGTAATTTAACCCATTTGTGTTCAAAAACTACAGTATGTTAAGTAAATATGATATAAGATTTGTTTTGATTGGTCATAAGTCTTGAAATTTTGGTATTAACAGTACAACTTTGACACTTTTAGATCACATGAATAATCAGTTGTATTAATAGTTAGTTAGGATTTATTAAAAATGATGATTTTTTTACACTGCAAATATGTGCATATCTTTGATAATCAACTTGCTAAAAGTTCATAGAGACCAAATTGTACTTGAATATGCCTCTTGTAGTTTCTGAGATACAGACATTTTCTTATCATACTATATCTAGTCTTTGGACATGTGGGACTGCTGTTTTTTTCCTAGAATATAATACAGTTTATTGCAAAATCAGTAGTACCATGTGCCCAAAGATATAGAGAGATTAGATATAGATAATTATATAGTATGATAAGAAAATTCACTTTTCAGCAAAATGGTTTGACCAATTTTGAAAATTTCTTCATATCTGTGTTTAGGCAAACCGAGAGAACACTTCCAAAAGAAATTAAAATTAAAATGAGGGGCAGATGTGATCAAATTGGGATTTGTACATGAGCTCAGAAAAATTTGTTAAACTTTATGAAAAAGCAATACGTGAACACAACTATGACTGACATTTTATTGAAGAGAATATGAGCATTATTTTGATACTGTGCAATCTTGAATTTGTTTGCCCTTAAATCGTTTGCATTTTTGTGTCTCATCACCAGAGGCATTTCATTTAACAGTTTAAAATTATATTGAAACTAGAGGATGTGAAGAGACATAACATACTTAATCTGTGATTAATGCCAGTCTATTAGGAGTATAAGAAGAATATCTATAATAGTTCGGAATAAGCATCATATATCATTCCTGCTGATAACGTCATTGATTCTTTTTCTATTGCGTTTGTAAGTGTGCCATTTATCAGGACTCTGTATAATAAAGTGTTAACAGAGCTCAAAGGGCAGGAGACTGTGACACAGCAGCTGACTGAGTCACGCTGCATCTCAAAACTGTCATAAGATTTGTGGTGAACCTGCACAAGACTTCAACAATATGTTTGCACGTGTTAAGAACACTGTCTTTAACATGATATCCATTGTTTTTATCATATTGTAATGCTTTTACAGATTGACGAAAATGGCACCTGAACTGCTGGGATCCAACACAAAACTGTCCACTGCAGCTTTTCTTCAGAGCCATCAAAGCGAAACAGAGCAAACCACATTTCTACCTTCCTCACACAACGAAACCTTTGGTTGAGCCTTTCAGCTGACAACAAAATGCTCCAGTCAGACAGTCAATACACTAAACTGCGATGGCTATTAACCATTGCTGGACTGCTCCTGTATGTGGTGGACATTTGGACAGACATCACACTGGCACTAAAATATTTTCAAGAGAATAATTTTGTGTGGGCAGGACTAACTCTAGTGTTTGTTCTGGCTGGGCTGCTGGTGACACAGATCTTCAGCTATGCCTGGTACATGGACGACGTGAGTGATGTTCTGATGAATGATGAAGTGAAACCAACCATATCAGGCTTGTCCAAAGGTGGACTTGCTGTCCTGCACCTATTTGGTGTGGGCATATTCACCAGGTATGACTGTGATAACAGCGCTGCATTGTTTTATG
The DNA here is from genome assembly GCA_947000775.1 of Pterois miles. Taxonomy (NCBI): domain Eukaryota; kingdom Metazoa; phylum Chordata; class Actinopteri; order Perciformes; family Scorpaenidae; genus Pterois; species Pterois miles. The sequence goes on from CAMQGK010000028.1 coordinate 15,267,526, forward strand.
TCTGCAAAATTACACAAGTAAGACAGTTATCAGGCTATTAAACCTGCAGTAGGCTGAATGTTTCTCGCATCACTGGACAAGAATCCCATAATAACCTTTCAGCACATTTTAATTCAAGTATTCTGAGAGAAAACTAGACTTCTTCACCTCTTCATGGCTCTGTTTTCAAGCTTTAAAAAATCTAGCCCGTGACGGGAGACTTTGGCCAATCTCAGGTCATTTCAGAGAGAGAGGTCAGCGGTGCTTGGTATTTCCTCAGCTGATCTCAACATGGCTGCCGGATAACAGACTATCTCATTTTACAGCTAAACAGTAACTACAAGATGTTTCTGAAAACATTTTAGGTGAGAAATAGTCATTACAGTAACAGAATATAGATTCATATTTGATCAGCGCTGCTTAGTTTGACCATTTGAGCAGAGTTAGAGAGTGATTGACAGCTGCTCATCATGTGAGTCAATAGGGACCAACTCTGCCCAATATTAGGTATTATCATCTATTCACATGGTAGATCATTGAAAGAAGGTTTAAAAGACAGTGACCTCTAGTGACCGTAGTTATTATGACAAGAGCAAAAGAGGAAGTCAGGCGCTGTAGTATAAACAGCGTGAAACTCCATCTAGGGTGTAGGTCGTTACGATGGATGGGACACAAAACAGGGCTATCACCCACTTGGCAAGGTATACATCCTGTGTGAAACCCACTATGTGTAACTGTCTTTGTATTTTATGCCAAAACATGTTTTTCCCTGAACCTAAGCGTTTTTGTTGCCTAAATCTAAAAATGTTTTAGTTTCATTGCCCAAACCTGTTTGTTACCTAAACCTCAAGAAGTTGTAATTTTGTTGTCTAAACCTAAAGAAGTTTTAGTTTTGTTGCCAAAATCTAAAGACATTTTAGTTTCATTGCCAAAACCTAAAAAAGCCTTTTTATGGTAATGTTTCATTCAGTTTTATGTGTTAGAACGTATTTGCTTTCACTTTTACAACACAGTAGCATAGGTGTAGTAAGACCCTGATGATCCACATCTATGCTCTGATATCAGTCGAATCGGGTGCAGATAGGGAATACCTGCATGCTGTGACTCAAAATGTGCAGCATGCTAACCACGCACAGTGGCGTGGTATTATGTGCAAACTGGAATAACCACATTTACACTGCAGGGTGTTGTAGGGTGATAGGGATCATCGTCTGTGCAGTAGTAAAACATGAAATACCAACAAATGCATTGCATCGGTGAAACAGCCTGTCTGACTTTGCTGTCGTCTTTTTCAATCACCTGTTGCAAGGTATTATCACCTGCTAAAGAAAGGCTTCAAAGTGGTTAGGACAACAACAAATTCCTACACAGTGGAGGAGAGGAGAGATGTGCACCACAATCTGTTTTGCCTGGCTACAGATCTGAGCATGCTCAAACTGTTCGAAGCTTTCCTGGAGAGCGTTCCCCAACTCCTTCTGCAGCTCTACATAGTGATGGGCCACGAGGAGTGCTCAGTCATGCAGTGTGAGTAGAGGCAGAAGGTGACGTGTCTATGGATTTACTGTATCATTATTTATAGCATCTGTCCATCTCCTACAGATTTATCTATGGCGTTCTCCTTCTTTAACATCGCCTGGGCACTGGTTGACTACCGTCGCTGCCTGCGCAGATCCCTCCCCCACATCAGTGAGATGCCCTCTGGCCTCCCCACAGCAGTCTACCTCCTCTACAAACTCTGCACCATCACCAGCCACATCCTCAGCTACGCCCTCCTCCTCATACTGAGCCCCTACAGCACAATAGCCCTCACCGTGCTCTGGTTGCTGGGGACAACCTGGACACACGCACTTCAGACCAACTTCTGTTCATCCCGAACGCTCGAGCTCCTGTACCGAACAGTCATCGGAGTTATCCTCACGTTCACCTTTTTCAACGTCAAAGGACAAGACACCAAAGCAGCCATGATCATCTACTACTTGTTGTACGCATTTATAAACATTGCAGCTCCTTCACTGCTGGCGTTGTTGAGGCCAGAGTTGCAAACAGCCACATTCTTGCTGACAGTCAGTGGTTTAATCTTCGGAGGTTCGGTGCTAGGGTTGGTGTGTCTCGTGCTGTACTACGTCTTCCTCCATCCCAGAGAGAAGTGGCGAGAGGCTGACGAGGTGGACGGCCTGGGGAAGGAAACAGAGACCGCAAGGAGAATAAGGAACTTTTTACAGCCCTGATGTTCTAACCATATGCTGAGAAACGTCTGCTTTTTCATTACTAACACAAATAGCTAACAAAGCAATTAAGTGCAATATAGTTGAGTTTATACATTTATTTATTCTTGTTTTACTAAACATGTCATATCTATAAAAAGTAATTTATTTGCTTATCCTAACAATTGTCTCATTTTATATTATATATCACTAATACATTAATAATGTATTGTAATAAAATCGAAAAAATGATATTAGGATCAAAATCATTTGGTTTCTCTAATTTCTATGTTACACATTTCTATACACAAAACACAATAATAAGCATAATTCTTATATTGTATACTTGAAAGCTGTTTTTTCCCCACACCTTCTTGTTACCGTAACATACAGTGGAGTATTAAAGTCCAGTAATATCGCCTGGTGCCTCAGTAGGATGGTATTTGGTGGGTGTGGAGATTCTTTCTTTAAGCCTGTAACACACAAGTTAAACACAAGGTGGCATTAGTGACTTTCCTAGGTTAGGTCCTTTACTGCTGGACTGGATTAATTAACACAGCTTCATGCTTTTAGTCAGAAAACGTGACAATATTTCAAGACTATTGCTCTTTTAATGACATCAATATTTCCAGTGCCCGGTTGGATATCATCTTAAAAATCTAAACATTAGAAGTTGGGATGTGTGTTAAGTGCTTTTGACCCAGAGTGCCTTACATTTTTGTTCTTTTCCTGCCTCTTTTTATCAGTATGCCCACCTCTAAATGTTCCTTAAGCTTAATGATAGTGAAAAATTGTAACAAAAATGCTTAATTGATCACCACAGATAAGTTAAAATGTAGGATCAAGCCAGTTTTAAGACCTGGAAAGGAGTAAAGCTCTTGCTCTACAGCACTCCAGCAGAAAAGAACATCATCTCACTGACCTCAAATTAAACCATAAATATCTTTCTCATCCTAATCCTTAGAAACTCAAAGGTGGCAACGAAACATTTCCCTCCTCCTCAGAAATGATGAACACAGGAGTCATGGATGAGCTAACTAGAAATAACAAACCGGTGCTAATTTTGTTTTGACTACCAGCAAAATAGTGTGTGAGTCAAGCCCAGAGAGCTGAGGACGCCGTTTCCTCCTGGCCATGGGCAAGGATGGGGGGTGGGGGTGGGGGTGCTCGACTGGCCCAGTGTGAGCTCACCTGGGAGGAACGCTGACAAACCGCAGGGTCCGGAGAGCACCATGCTTGTTGGCTCTCAAATAAATGCGCCCTCCCCCTCTCTTCCTTTAAGTCAGCCAAACTCTGAGCTTTTTGACTTGTTTATTCCAAGGGGCCACTTTAACTTTCATCTGTCAGTTGTGCTCTGTCAGAGCCACTCCATAAAATGACAAATTTAAGTGAGGAGCTTGTGTTGGAGAGGAAATGAATCACTGCCAGGTAGTTACCACATAGAAATCAGTTTTACTGTGGAGTGCAGTGGACACTGACTCTTTGACTCTTTTTTATAAATGTGTATTTAGAGTAAGCAAAGCTATTTGTTTGACATTAATAGCTACTGTATAAGGTCTATACGATGTTAATGTAATTAGATGGATAGAATCCAGACAGCTTACCTTTGCAACCAAAAGGAGAAGATTTCACCATTGCACCTGTAGGCAGGACACATCATAAGGGAGTAAATAAAATGACTTCATCCTTTGCATTTCAGATGATGGATGCTCCCCTCTCTCCCCTCCACTGTATATTTCCTTGGGTTCAGCGGACTAATGCGATGTAAACCTGCCAAAGGGACTTTTATTGGGAGAAGATGCATGTGTCCTGGGCTAGAGTCCTAAACAGTCTGTCCCTCTCTGTCTTCTTTTGCTTTCGTTGCGCTATACGCATACTTTTGGCCGTGACTCACCACTGATAGCACTGCCAGCGACCAGTCACAAGCCATTGGGATGAAACGTGGTGAGTAAAGCATTACCTCCCTTTCTCTCCGGGAGAAAACAAGCAGAGAGAGCTCTGGCGTTGACAACCTCTCTGTAATTTCCACTTCTGGCACCAAGAGCTTTATACCCAGTAATCTCTCACTGTGATCTCACTGTAATGCACCTCCAGAAGGGCTGGAGAGCATGGTGAGAATCTGAGAAACTAATAGCAAATCAAAGATGATGATATGTGACAGTGCAAGATGAATCCCCAAAGGACTTGACAGAAAACGTTGACCATCGAGTGCACACACGAGGGCGCAAAACACGACGTGTAAACTCACACGGCCGTCACTGTCGGCGGCTCACTTTTGTCTGATTGAACAGCGCTCGGCGTCTTTATAAACAACCACTGACCTCTCTGTAACCATCACTAGCTTTTCACCAAATCTTATCTTTTTGTTTTCCATCACCACATCCTGTAACAGCCGGTCAGGAGGCGGGGGCCTTCCTGGCGTACGCCGTCCCCACAATTTGTACAGACACAATAAACCCAGAGAGGCAGGCTGTTTTTCATTAGGGCTTCAAAGTCCATATAAACCATGATTAATGAAGTCCTGAGATGTTGTATGTCTTTAATTATTATGACTTGACTTGCTGCACCAAATGCATTAGCAATGTTGGCGATCTGTACACGTCTGCCTGGCGCGCTCTGACATGGCAGCTTCGCCTCGTTTTTGGAGAATTCCCCGAATGTGGAGGAGGAGGAGGAGGAGGACAGGGAGGGGAGTGATAGAAGCCCCCCTTTCTTTCTTTTTGCAATGGCAGAGAAGTTTCTTTAATCACTGTACATGCACTCTTACAAATGAGCTTGGGCAGTGACAGATTGGAGAGCAGGCTGAGGATAATTACATGCAGTGGGCTGGTGTGTGATCAGAGCATGGCATTGCGTTACCCAAGGGGGCTCTGTAAATAAAGTCCTCATGCAATGAATGAGGATATTGTAAAATACATTATGCTGAGTACAATAGCCCTACCATTGTTACTATATGGCTGTTGGTGTAGTATGACAAGAACTGCAACAGGGAAGTCAATCTAGGCTTAAGCAGAAAATATTGTGGATGAGGTCAGTTGTTACCATAAATCTGACATAAGGCACCAATTACCCACAGAAATTAGTCATGGTGAGAATGAGCTTCTCCCTATCATGGAAATGTGTTTTTCCTTTATAGGGAAATGTATCATGCAAGAAATTAATAATCACTGTCGGCAATTGGGAGTTAATTGAGAGCCACACCCATACAGTGATGCTGTCCAATATTAGTCCTTAAGACTGTTTTACCAATTCAGTGGATCCCGTTTGAGAGACATTGCAGAGATTATTATTCTTATCATCAGTTAAGATAAATGAAATTTAATTTGAATTTTCTTTTGCTACAATAGATAAGAGCCTCCAGTCACACTAGTGGCTCTGTAAGGTTGTACTTGGGCCTAAAAGCTAACAACGACCTGCTAACACAATGCTAAAATGCTGATGTTTATCATGTATACTATCACCATGTTCTCCCGCAGACTGTATATAAGAAGTGGACGTAGACATTGTGACGTCACCAATTAGTTTGTGGACTGCCATTTTGAACCGTCGACACAAGAGGGTGGAGCTAAGTGCAACCGAACGCTGAATAAGACATTTTACGTGACCAAAAGGGTTATCATTAACTTTCATGGACTGAAAAGGGTTACAGTTCTGCGACGAAAACACAGATGACTCCCAGACTGGAAACCGCTGTGGTAACAACCTGTCAAACACAAGGCAGCTATGCTTTAAAGCATCCCCTGCTTTATGGTCTATTTGACTCTAAATGGGACATAATTTACTAAATGAACATCATGTTGTATTGAAGAAGACTTGAAACTAGTGATTGAGACATAAACTCATATTTACAATGTTTACTGAGGCAAATAAAATAAGAAATAGGCTCATTTTCTCATAGACTATTCAATCAGACTTCTTTTTGCAACCAGAGGAGTCGCCCCCTGCTGGCTGTTAGACAGAATGCAGGTTAAAGGCACTTCAGCAATGGCTTCACTCTTAATTATTTCATTAACATTTGCTAATTAGCCCTAAACACAAAGCACAGCTGAGGCTGATGTAAGTATTTCAATAAGTATTTCATCATAAATATCTGTACAAGATTTCACGACAATTCATCCAGCCATTTCAGTCTGGACCAAAATGGTGGACTGACCAACAGACTCCTGAGAGCCCATACACCCATGCTAGAGCCACACCATTATAAATACTAAGACTTTGCTTCTGGTGGGGTCCTTCATTTACAGTAACTATAGGAGTCAACTGGACCAGCCAGTGCAGCAAAGATGTTCCCAATACGCACAGATCCCCAGATCAGCTCCATCGGGGCAGTTGGTGCTATTTGGGAATTTAATGATATTTTTTGAAAAAGTGCTTGCTTTTCCCAGCAAGTCTTCGGATCCAGTTTGGGATTTACCAGTACAGTGAGGGAGTATTTTATCAGCCAAATGAGTTCTTCACGGCAAACTGATAAATAAATGCTAAAAAAAGCATTGTAAGCCAGTTTCTTACCATCGCAACATATCATGAGCCCTCTCAAACTCATCTTATTAGGACTTCAAAGAATTGTGGGAGTAATTAAATAAAGTGTCCTCTCTACTCTGCGCCTCGTCCAGGCAGAGGGACAAAGAGAAACAAAGAGCAAAGAGGAAGCTCATTTGTATAATCCTCATTTAGTGCAGCCGGTTTATGTTTCACAGTCATGGACTGAGCACTATAGTGCTACCCATCCTAGCCCTCACACACAGTCTCTCTCTCACAGATAGAAAACAGAAGCCATGTTTGTGTTGGGCATGCTCCCGCAGCACACAGGATGATGGATTATAGTGAGTTCCTGTTTATTTATGCTGTGCTGGGTAGAGGAATATGGGCAAAGACCTCATGCATGTATGGCAAATACACTCAGCCGTAAAATAAGATTGCATGTTGTGAATGAGAAATGGGTTCACACATACACACACATGAAAAGCGCTGGGCTGCAATCACACACACACACACACACACAAGTCTTTTTGCAGGGGAAGCTTGTCTTGATTAACCTGGCCGGGGGAACCCGACGTGTTTTTCCTTTTACGTCATGAGTGGCTCAGTGGAAGCCATCAATTCTAGTTTGTCTGCAGTTTGTCTGTTTGAATTTTTAGTTAATCTGTATTATTCACTGATGGCCTGTTGGCCTCGTAGCGCTGAGTGAAGACTGTCGTGGCATTACTTACTCAGACATCATACATCATGCTTTCTTTTTCTTCCAAAAAAAAAAATGCCTTCCTTTTGCCCTCTGACTTTAAGAATGAATGTTTCTGGTATTTTGAAGTTTTTCTAAGAAAATGATTTATTTCGCCTCTTATGAATGTGAGCTGGAGAAGGAGAGGATTATCAGCATGAGCCATGCGAACAGCGAGGAGGTGCACAAAGCGTCTGCGACTGTGCGACTATGAGGGACAAATGTTTTTCTCTCACACAGCTACTCTCTGAGCTGCATACACTACAGCTTATCACCCCCTTGATAATTTTTTGTTTCTCTCAGTATCAGAGGGCCCGATAGATCTTGAGTGGAGGAAAAGATGCTATGCCTGATTATAACAAGAGGTCACGTCTTTGATGCTGGTACGGTGAAATTTGTTATATGTTAAGCCAGTGCTAATGTGATTATGGACATTGATCCATTAAATCTACTGTAAAAACGCAGCCTGCACCAGTTTTGAACTCGATACTGAGGAGAAATACGAGAGGTACTGTGAAACATTAAAGACGCTTTGATGTAATATTTAACCCATCTGCAGCGAACGGGGGGGAAATGTCCATAAAACGCATTTTGGGGCAGAGTAAGAGGGACAGGCCGGTGTGAGAAATGGAATGTGTGATTTTCTCTCCGGTCTCTTGCGGTGCCGCTGCAGTGTGGGCATGAAAAGGGGCAACTGCCTGTCACGATTACCCTGGAGGACGTTTTATCAGGGCAATAAAAATCAGGCTCTGTGCTGCGGCTGGAATACTCTGTGGAAGTCCCCCGCCCACCAGGATCAGCCCGAGTCTCAGACTATCACCTCACCACTCTGCTGCCATGGGAAATAAGTGTAAAGTTTACCCCAAGTTTGCCCTTTAAAGAAGAAAGCAGCGAAGCTTAGACGAGGCTGTTAGGCTGACTAGCATACTCCCGAACGGATAGAAAGGTTTCTATAATGCCTAAAAAAACGCCACCAAACACTGTTCTTTCAGGGGGTTTTTGTACATTTTGACCAGTTTGCTTAAAAGTTTTCTATATGGGATTCAGAGCATTAATATTAGTAGCAAACAAATATTTGATATATAACACATATAAGGGATAATGCACAGCAAGCCGGTCATTGTTGTGGAATAAACCCTGACAGGGAGATGCAAGACCCTTCCGCTTTGCACCCACCCCTCCAGAGGGGTCTTGCGTTGCCATGAAGGGGTTTATTTCACAGCAATGACCCGCTCACTTGCTGTTCATTAGCCCTTTTATTATACAATAATCTGAAAAAAAAGGTCTAATAGTAATGCTGCGATTGACCAATCAGAATTGAGTATTCAACAGAGCCGTGTCTACCTGAGCAGAGAATGAGGTCACTCTCCCTCTTCATGTGTTGCAATCTGAGCTTCTCTGTGTTTTGTTGGCATTGCCAGTCCGTTGTCTTTCAGTGCATGTAAGCGTGCCCCACTGGCTAGCTCACAGCTGCCCTTCTGCGTCCACCCTCCGGTTCCCCCTCACGTTAACCGTTAACACTTTCAGCACCGTTGCCGCTGCTAACTGCTGCAGCTGCGAGCTGCCGGCTCGCCATGTTGAGAGCTGTTGAGAGGCAAAAGATATGCTCTGAATTTTGCATTTTGCACATTTTTAAATTTATTACTCGCTGCCCGACGACTAGGGCTGGGTATCGTACATGACCCAAAATGACCCAGCCGAACATGGCCGTTAGCTTTGGCTAAGGTTAGCTGTGGCTATTTTCACCAATTATCTTAAACGTGATATAGCTTTGTTGCCTTAGCTGTTTAGTTGGCTGTCTTTCTGTGGTTCAGTGCAGAGATTGCCAAACCAGAGTGTTGCTACTGCACACATGCCATAGGCAGCAATACAAAGCCAGAATTCAGACGTTAACTACATAACCAGAGGGCATTGCGGTTTGACTTCTTATTTTTTGGCTCTATTTTGTTGCAACTGCAAATTTAAAAAGCTGTTTTCACAGAACTCCTACATTTATCCTACAAAATTTTACCATGTTTTGCCGCCGCTTGTATCCTAGACTTGATAAAGGTCATCACTTTATACCACTGAAGTATTAAGTATGCAGAGTGCAACTGAGGACTTCAACCATGTCTTTACCAGACCAGGAGGAAATGACTTAATTCAATTGTGGCTTCACAATAATTCCTAAGAGGGTATTCCACTTTTTTCAAAGTGTGTCTTTCTCATCTTTGTAATTGTAATTTGTTCAGGACATTGGATCTGATCACATATACTGTATGAGACGACCACCAATGTACTGTATGAGGTAGTCTTTATCTGATTTCATGAGCCTGCCATGAACAGTTAATGGTCTGTAACTGATATATCATTACACTAATAATGCCATATTGTCTGTGATCAAACATTGCTGATTGCTTGAGAGTTGATTAACAAAATCCTCTCATAGGCAAGTTTGCCATCAAGGAAACTTTTGCCTTTGAGGCTCAAACTGTGGGATATAAATTAATAATCTCCCTCCATCCTAGAAGACAGAAATGCAGAACTGGGGTCAGACGAGAGCTGATGTCCGTCCATGTTGATTTGCGTGTCAAAAATCTGTCAGCATGGCGGCTCGTTGGGATGTCCACAGTGCACGGTCTTTCACTCTGGCCCATAATGCAACAAAGGTGTGGTGACTGAGTAATCTCCTTAAACAGGCTCCCTGGCAAAGCCGTGGGTTCACTCCTGGGCCCCAGAGCCTCTACCAGAGGAAACTGCACCCCCCTCAGATCCCAACTCAGATAAAGCACACTGATGACATCACCGCCCCCCCCACCCCCCTTATTAGCATGTGCACTGTAGCGGGCAGTGAGAATAATAATGCGCTCTCGCTCTCACACCGACTGAGCTATTTGGGTTGAAACCACAAAGCCTCAGGCAGCAGCCAAGCTAAACAACAGTCAGGGGGGAAGATGGTCAAAGCATCACAATTAGAGGCAGTTTATTCTGTATGCTGCTCATGCCAGAGGCATCGCACACTATAATTTGCGCCAAAGACGTTTGAGAGTTTATGTTGCTGGAGAAATCTGTGGAAAGTTTATGAAGGATTCAAACAGAGGAGTGTGCGGTCAGAGGTGATGCTGGGTGAAAGCTGACCAGTGAAGTGGGAATGATACAAGTGGTGTTTTACATGAACGAAATGCGTGAAGTGCCTTGCTCTTAAAAGGGCAATGGGGAACTCAAACAAACGCTCCCCTGCGTCCCAATATTAACAAATTACTCTGTGATAGGAGCTCTAACTTTGACTTATGATTATTATTGATTATTTTATGAACCGTGTGAAGCAAACGTATACTTTATGCCACCCAAGGGTCCTGTCCAGGCTGGGCTCGACTGCGTATACCCAGAGAGGGCTCTGAGTTCAAGCAGACATGTGGGAATTCCCCCACAAACATACTGAGGTTCAGCATTATTATAAAGCTCTCTTCAGGATTTTTGGCTTGTGTAGCCTACAGCACGTTGCTCTGAATGGACCTTTCAGATTTATGACAAGGTGAGAGATAATCCACCCCTATACCTTCAATACTTTACTGTTACCTCACACTTACTGCACACAATTCACAAATTCATACCCATTAGAAGAAGAAGAAGAAGAAGATAGTCCTTTATTAGTCTTCCTTTAATATAATTCCTTCCTTTAATAATAATCCTTTATTATTATATCCTCATTATGCAAAAATAAATATATACAGCAAGTCAATATTACACTCTTGTGAATTAGGGTGACCAGATCCCAAAGAGTATGTTTGTGTGGGACAATGTGGGACATGTGCCTTCCACCAGCTTCACCCAGTTTAGTAGTATTTTATCAGTCTTTGTTGTAGCTGCAATTCCTTTTCTTTGTGGTAGTTTCCATCATGTTTTGTTTAGATCTGCAGAGCTTGTGACTCTTCCTCGTTGGCCGTAGTGTAACAAAGACAGGTTAACCTGCACTTGACCCACGAGATGACAGCCTTCCCTGCTTTCTTCACAGCCATTGGTTAAAAGCCATACTTTAGGAAAGCGTCTGTCCAGCAGTGGTTTGGCTTTTGAAAACTGGAGGTGATTAAAATGTGGGACGTACTATGAATATGTGGAACGTGGGACAAGGGATAAAAACTCATAATGTGGGACACCTGGTAACCCTACTATAAATGCAACTCTTTAATGCTGAAATATCCAAATTTACACAGCTACAGGATGCTACTAACTGCATGCTACTGCCTGATAGGTGGCCAGTAGATGGCGATGTATGTACATGGAAATGCTATGAGGTTTCTGTAAGGCCCCGGCCTTCCAGTCTCCGTCTGCCCTGCTGGGTCTGAGCGAGAGGCCAGCGGTCAGAGAGACACCTGATCCGGCCTCATTACCTTCATCACCACTCCGCACTAATTAGCCGAGCGGCAAACTGTCCTTTGCCTAATGAACTTTTTAATAAATACCTTTTACTGTATGAACTGCTTTAAGACAATAAACCTGTAACTCGTGTTACTTTGACGGACAAATAATTGGACATCATAACAATTTTTGTTTTTGCTTTGTAGCAATAACCAGAAATACAGAGATTGGTAGTTTACTATCTAAATATTTCAGCAGAAAACGGACAGATAATTAATGTGTAATTTTAAAAAATACTGTCAGAGAAAATCCAAACAGAGAAACATTTTGAATTAATTTTTTTTTTTGAATGTTGATCACTTTTTAAAAGCCTCTATAAATTATCAGCATGATTAATGCTTGTATTATGCTTATTAAAGAATAGCTAGTAATTGTGACTGTGATTTCAAAATTGTTATAAGGTAAAAGATCAAATAATTAGCCTATAAGGTAAAATTATAAAATAATAATAATATAAAAAGTTCCAAAGTAAATCTGAGAGTGTAAATTGCACAAACTGCTATTTTATTTGTACTTAAATAATTTATCGCCATATTTATTTATGTTTTTACTTTGATTAAAGCCATTAAGTTATTTATAGCATTATTATAATTCAATGTCCAAATTTAGGTAATATTATATGCTAAATATTTAGGATAATAGTCTATGCACAAGTGAAGTCAAATTATTTTCTAGGAATGTGTAATAATAATAACAATAATAATAATAATTATTATTATGATTATGAAAACACTTTGTCGACATGTCGAAGAGGCTGAATAATTTACCACAATATTATCTATCGATTGAGTGTACAGAAAAGAAGTGATCCGCGTGCTGCTCTCCGGTGTGCAGCAATATGGGCTACAGTAAATGTCTCACTCACAGCAGCGAGGGATCAATAACCCCGGCGGTTTGGGACAGTGAGGGTGAGTCACATGATGGCAGATTCCATGAGAGAGGCAGCAGGACAGGGCCAACCTTGACACTAAAAGGACTATTGAGTTTCAAGACAGCGAGAAGTTCAGGTTTCATACCTAAAATGAAGTGGCCACAATTAATGAAACCGGAAAATTACAGTTGGCTGTACAAGTCAAAGCTGTGTAAGCTGTGTATATATTTAAAAAATAATTTATCTTTGAAAATTTGAAATTTAAATCCTAAACTGTCACGTTTTACTTATTTGAATTAATAATTATTTAATGGTTTAAAAAAAAAGGTGATTTTGAAATTCAAAATGTTCACAAAATTGCAGCAATAAAAAGATCCAAACATCTTAAAACAAATGCAAAAGTCATAAAATGACTTTTCACTCTTGATTCAGGTCCATCACTAATACTGTCCTGCCTTCAATAATGTTCCCACCTGTCCTGGAAAGTGATAAAGCTCTTCATCTCACTTGCATGCTTTGCCAGGAAGTGACGGCCTAGTGCTCCTACTTAATGATTTCCACAGGATAGGCTGCGCATGACAGACGCCAGAGAATCAGCCCTCATCACCCCCACACACACACACACACACACACACACACACACACACACACACACACACACACACACACACACACACACACACACACACTATCTATCAGAGGGATACTACACTTGGTCCAGTGCGTCTCAGTCCTGCCTGTGTTTGTATAAGCTTGATTTTCACAACTGGAAAGTAATAGCCATCTGCCCAAGCAGGCTGGAGGGGTATCATGTGTGAGCAGGTAACCGGCGGCTCTTAAAAACACACACACTTGGTCCTGAGCTCTTCTTCCTCTCTCTCACACACACACATTGCAAATGACTCGAAGAGACGGGGAGAGAGGAAGAAAGACAGATTAAATATAGTGCAGGCGCCGGTCTGTCAGAAACTCTAACGCTGGCAGGACATACCAGGCAGAGGAGCATGGCATTGATGATGGCGATGATTTATAGGTGTAATGTTTGATAAACCTACAGTACGAGAGGGTTGTTTCCACTATACGGAGGCATACATAGCCAACATAAATCCAAGACACGCTTACGAGCAGACTGACAGGTGAGTGGAGTCGGTCAGCTCCAGGTTAGCTGCATTCCCAGGCCTCGTCTCTTCTCCAGGTAGTGTGGGAAGGCGACCCCCTCCCGCCCCTCTTCGGCCCCTGCTCAAAGGGCGTGTGCGACCCCGTGATGACATATGACCTCTTCAATAGCCCTCCCGAGCCGCATCTGTCATTTCCCACAATCCCCGCTCCCATTTTCATCTCAGGGTAAGCTCCAAATTACAGGAAAGAACAGTGGGAGCTTCCTCTTGCCACCAGACTGGAGTACAGTCAATTTCAACACGGTGGATTTGTGATAGAAGCAGGTAAACCAGACTGGAGTTCCTTATTACAGTCAACAAAAATTCTCATTTTTTGCAGGTTTAACAGTTTTTGCTTTAAAATTTTTAAGGATTATTGCAGACAAAGACGTGTTTTGTATTAGTTACCTTAGTCAGCATGTTAAGTTATGTATTTTTTAAGCATTTACTAGAAAAAGGAAACTCCCCAAATGCATTACTAATTGAAAAAACTGCGCATTTTAACATCTCATTCATTCCAAGGACATAGTGAGTGTTCATTTATTCCCTCGGCTATCTGTAATGGTCTAATTACCCTCTAAAAGCTTCTCCATTGGCGTCTGTGTAATGAGGCCCCTGTAGACTACAGGTTGACATAAGACTGCCTTCAGCTCAACCCCGCTGCACCTTAACCCCCGCCCCCACCCCATCCGGCCTCAAGGGCCTAAAGCGGAGCGGCCAGCAGCGGCCCATCTGCACAGGACGGGGCGAGCGCAGACGGAAGCCATTGAGGTGGAACATACAGGAGAGGTCCTGACAAGATAAAGATATCAGGAGCAGACAAGGGCAAAGGAACATATTGATGGAGAGGGCCTCTCTCAGGGCACGCTGACACCAGATACCTGCTATTTAAAACAGTGGTTTCGCTTGCTCATGGATTTGTCCATGCTGCAGTGCCATAACTGAACTGGGAGGGCCACGAACTCTCTCTTTCTCTATCTCTCTCCCCCTCCACCCCCTCTTCATCCTCTACGTCTTAACCCCTCTTTTACACAGTGTCAAGCAGACAAACACAGTCACCCCTATAACCGCTAATGCTGCCGACATAAGGCTCCATCTTTGGCCCCTAATGAAACTGGAATATGTGTTATGGAGTTCCAAACTGGATCATATTAAAACGATCCTCCCCTCTCTCCCACAGACTCTTCCTCAGACTTAACCATTAGTGTCGCTCTAGTCTTTCAGTGCGACAGGGGCCCCGGCTCAGGCTCGTCTGGCCGAGGGCCAATGCCCCTCTTGAGGACGGATGCTGGGATCCAATCTACCCCATTGGCCATGCATTGTGTGGAGCCAAGTGACAGTGATTCTTGGGCAACAGCTGAAAGACGCTGGCAGTATGAGCCTACATGGGGGGAGGGTTCGATTTGGCTTTGAGCGCTGCCTAAATCTCACAAAAGTGGAAACAGTATAACACAAAAATGTAGTTGTTGTCTCTAGTGGACGTTAAGTTTTTGGTTCCAATAGTTGCATTTTGGATCTTGGATTTTAGTTCCAAGTTGTAAAAATAGTTTGTATGTTTTCTCTCATTTTTATAAGCAAACAGCAATGTACAAGAAAAGCAAATAATGAAAGAAATGTAACTTTTTTTTTAACACAAAGGTGGCATTAAATTGATTTCAATATTATCAAGACATTATTAATGTATAATATTATCAATACATTATTAATGTATAACATTACCAAGACATTATTAATGGCCATTACTGTTGGACATGAATGATTTATAATTAATTATTCACATGAAACTACAAAGCCCTGTTACTTTAGTGTCCTGATGATGCACTCTTTCAGCTCAAGTATTTAACATTCTTATCAACATGGGAGCGGGAAAATGTGCTGCTTTATGCAAATGCACATATTCATTATTGGAAATCAATTAACAACACAATGACACATATAGTCCAGAAACCCTCACAGGCACTGTATTGCCATGGGTGGCCAAAACTGCATGTGATTATCATAAAGTGGGCATGTCTGTAAAGGGGAGACTTCTCATTCACATATCTTGAGGTCAGAGGTCAAGGGACCCCTTTGGAAACGGCCATGTCAGTTTTTCCACAGCAAAATTTAGTGCAAGTTTGCAGCGTTATTTAACCTCCTTCCCGACAAGCTAGTATGACATGGTTGGTACCAGTGGATTTCTTAGGTTAGTATCTTCACTCTGGCTTTAAAAATGATGCTAAAACTTAAAAATCACAAGTTGCGTTAATGTCTTAAAGAAATCAGTGGTGTTAAAACTAACTGGACTTTGACAGCTCCACTTATTACCACTTGAATATTTAACTTTTGTTACCTTTAATTTGCTAAGGTAAAACATACATAGATTTGGATTAGAGACGTGTATTTATTTCCGGATGGAGCATCATTTTAATATTACTTTAATGAATTTTTGTATTACACACACCTATGTCATTGTTTCATTCACCCACTCCGTTCTGCTACACTACATTGGCCTTTCCTCTCCCTATACCCCCACCCCCCCAGTGACTAGCCCCTCCCATGTCCCAAAGCCCATTATAGCCCCTCAGTCCCTTTCCCCCGTCACCAGCTCTCTCCGCTCTTGCCCCCCTCCTGTCACATACCCCTACCCCTGCCCCTGCCTTGTCACACCCCTGCACTGATGGATGGTCGGGGTCAGTGGTTCAGCTGTGGAGTTCAAGCCTGCGGGCTCCGTGGACCCCCCCCCCCCCCATCCTCTGCCAGCCCCCCCCCCCACCTTTTTACTACTGCTGCTCTCTCCTCCCTCTCGGATGAAAACAATGTCAGAAACCCAAAGCTGGGCGCTCAGCTGAGAAAACTCATAACTCTCCTCTCAGCGCCCACCTTCCCCAACACTCACTGTTAACACTTTCATTCCTCGCTGGGCCCTCAAATAGACCCGGCTTACTGGGGCCACATAAATCACCGGGAGGGTCAGGCTGGGCCTTTAGAGTCAGGCCTCACCTCATGTTGAATGGGTAGAGGCAGGTCACTCACTGTCAGTGCACTGTGAGTTATCTCTTTATAATGACGCCTCTTGGCTGTCTGTGAATGTGTGTGAACTTACATGCTCCTCAGCTTTAATTTTCTGACATTGAGTCAAATTAGAACGATTGTTTTTGCTGCTTTTGACCGAGAGTTGCATTGGCTCACCGCGCTCTTTGTGGTGCTGTTTACTGTCTGATTGCTCGGCCTCACATCTGTGGAGCTCCTGATCACCTAACGACTCCATGGCGGGGGTGTCTGGAGAGTCTCAGATCCCAGACCTGAATCCATACTGACACACACTCTGCTCTTATGCTAATCACAATGTTTAGGAACATTGAACCGACACGGGGGTCGGGACTGGGCTGGACAAGGTTTGTTGGGTGGGAGGCCCGACGAATTCCAGTAGTTTTGAAACGTGGCAATTATCAGCATTAGCCTGCAACCCCGACCCAAACCGCCAAAGCGAGCGGAAATGGCAGCAATCAGGCCCGATTTCCCTCAGAGATGCTGGATGGGCCGGACACACACATCCCAGAGACACGGGACCTCAGTCAGAGAGGGAAAGCTGCACCAGATCCCTGCGAGCCCCCTGACAGATGGGAGCGGAGCGGGGCAAGTCCTGGGGCTGACAGCAATGTTGCCAAAATTGCTCTTGGATTGACTAACAATTAAGATATCAGAAGAGATCACGGCAGCTCACTGACAGCTGCTTCAATTGTTTGCACCTGCTCCTCTGGTGTTCTGCACATGTCTGGCATGGATTAAGCCGACTCGTGCTGGCCACATTTCACCTTTCCACAAGTGATTTACTCCAGAATCATCCTCCTGCCTCACGAGCTTGCTGAACACACCCTGTGGCTGCTCTCCCATTAGGAGGAGGGGGTTGAGGAGGGAGCATAATGGCATCATTATCATCGTCATTGTCATTAGCAGCATTGCTATGTATCTCTCATCTCTTCTTTCGCTTCTGTTCAACTGCTACGGTGCAGTTTTCAGTCTGAACTACATGATACAAACAAGAGCTAACCTCCGTTTTGTACAGTTTACCTCACGTGTAATATACTGTACGAGTGGGGCTGTGAAATCCCAGGGGTGTTTCTTTACATTGCACCAGTGGCTTTCCAGCACACTTGCAGAAGATCTTGATAAGCCTGTGAAAACCGAACTCAAAGTTTGTTGAAGCCCTGGTGTGATAAAGAAAGCCTTTGTGTGGTGCTCTGCTGGCGGCTGGTACCCTATCCCACTGGGTTAGAGGTGGACCGATGAGAGTGATGCAGACGGTCGCAGGTAAAACAATGCTGAACGGGTCTAGATGTATTTCAGTTCAGCCCTGCCTCTTAGACATTACATTACATTACAACTAAAGTGAATTCTCAATTAAGTCTGGAAGGAAACATATTTTGTTGCAGATTTCATTTGTCTTTTATTACAAATACATTTGTCTACATAAGTCAGTATATCAAGCGACTGTGAATGACAGATATGTTATATTGAATAGTAGTGAATGGGTGGGAGGGGAGTAGGATGGGTCAAACAACTGCCAGACTCTCCCATGAGTGTCATTTGTTGCATTTTTGTTTTGTTTAATTTCAATGTTGCAGTCATTTTATACAAAACCATGATGTTTTTTCACTAGGGCTGTCAATAGATTAAAATATCAATTGATGACTCATGATTAATCTTATGACTGTCCATAGTTAATTGTGTTTAATCGTGAATCAATTGCACATTTTTAATCTGTTCAAAAATGTACCTTAAAGGGGTATTTGTCAAGTATTTATTACTCTTATCAATACGCAAATATGATATAATTTGCGTATATCATATTTATCCACTCCCATACTCAAATCTCAAATCATAACATGGCAAACTGCTGTCAGTGTGTCAGTGTGCTGACTTGCCTCAGACTGCATGTGATTATCATAGAGTGGTCATGTCTGTAAAGGGGAGACTGGTGGGTACCCAGAGAACCCATTTACATTCACATATCTGGAGGTCAGAGGTCCAGGGTCCTTTTTGAAAATGGCCATGCTAGTTTTTCCTCACCAAAATTTAGCGTGATTTAACCTCCTTCACCACAAGCTAGTATGACATGTTTGGTAACAATGGATTACTAGGTTTTCTAGTTACCACCTAAAAATCACAAGTTGCATTAAGGCGTTGAAGAATTAAGTGACTAAAAAAATTACTTGTAATTTGCATTAACATGCTATTATCACACTAACTTTGACAGCCCTATTTTTTTACTAAACATACTTTGTTTTCTTGCATATTCTTTTGTTTTGTTTCAATTTACAGCATTAACCACATGTTTAAAACCTGTTAAAACTATTTAAAACTGAAACCGTAATCTGAGAGAAACACGTTTTCCTCAAAATGTATTTTGGTTATGCAGTTTAGCTGTATGGGAACATAATTTTGTGGTGCGGTTGTGATTGGTTGAGGAGAGATATAATGTCATCTCTGTAGAGAAAAGGAGCAGAAGGATGAAGAGTGAGGAGCACCTGGGAGGAAGAGGAAGCTCCAGATAATACACACTCACACACATCCATGAATGCATGAGCAGCAGTTGTATATTTGTATAAAACACGTAGTTCAAACAAGGCAACGCTCAGATTATCTTTCCATCAGTTTTAGGCTCCATTAAAAGTGCCCTCCCATCAGTGCACAATAGCACCAGTACTCTCTGTGTACTGTCATTGTCCAGGCCCATAAGACACCATTAAAGCTTCCTCTGAGTGTGTGTGTGTGTGTGTGTGTGTGTGTGTGTGTGTGTGTGTGTGTGTAACGCAACAGTATTGCTTATGGACCTGTAGACAAGCCAATTACCAAAGTATGACCCTAAAAAAACAAGAACAGGAAGGAAGGATGTAGAGGTGGCAGCCGGTACACACACACACACACACACACACACACACACACACACACACACACACACACACACACACACACACACACACACACACACACACACACACACACACACACACACCCACTCCTCCCCTTGTCTGGCAGGGGGAGACGAGGCCAGTTGTACCCAGTGCCAACCCCTCTGGAGCCAGGCCAGTCCCGCTGGACCCTCTGTATCGTATTCTGGTGTGGGCCGTTGTGGCTGGTTGGTCCCACTGTGTAACTCTAGCTCCGTCTCTGACACAGTACAGGTATGTCCCCTGTGGCCCAGATTACCAGGGGACTGTGTAAACAGCCCTGCTAATCTGAGGAAGTATCCTGTTGGCATATTTGCAAAGCCTGCCTCAGCGACAGGTTTGGTATTTCATTAAAAAGACACTGTGGACATCGTAAGACCGACAGTTGAGGCGAAATTCAGCAAACGTAATTTCTTAAATTCAAATTTGCGTCACGCCAGAAACGGGAAAACTTTTTGTTTTGGTATTTTATCTACAATCTGTCACATGAAATTTTTGTTTATGTGTGAATTAATTGAATTCTTGAATCCTGAGCCATATGAACTTAACTTTCTACATGTGAAATTACAAATTGTCCACTAAAAGACATCACCATGAAGCTTCCCCAGCTGAGCATTTACATCAAGCTAATTATTATTTTGTCTTTGAAAAAGTTTTTGAAAAATGTATGTTTAAATATGCAAATGAGGCATCATCTTATTAAATGCGTGCTAATTTTCATAAAAGTCCTGAACAGAAATCTGAACACTGGATAAAGGCAGGTTCAAAATGATGGTTTCATTTTGTTGACATATTAGAGTCAAAGGTTTCTCTTTTTATCTCTGTAAATCAGCAAATACTGTCAACAGCCACAAAACAACAACACTAAAAACATTAGGATATGAATGAGATATGAGCAAACCCCTCTGTCAAAACCTTGAGAGTACAGAAAAAAAATGTAACTGGAAATTTTGGTGGATTCAAGAGCTGCAGATGTGGAGATGAGAGAAACCTAATTATGAGAAAAGGTCAATTTAAAGGTAAATTTCATATATTTTGCACTGCACTACAGGTTAATAGGATAAAAAAAACACTAATATATATCACCATGAAACTTTCTCTATTGATTACTTGCATTAAGGCAATTATGTTTTGTATTATACGTTTTCTGAAATTGTATGTTTAAATATGCAAATGAAGCCTGATCTAATAAGAACTTTTGGTGAATTTAGGACAAATCTACAGACGCAAATAGACAAAATAGTAAAATACACAACTAAATGTGTATTTTGGATGTTTTCTTTCTTCTAAGTCTGAAAGAAGGAGGCAAAATAGCCCAAAATCTCACAACTGACCAGTGTATGAAACATGTTTTTGCTTGTAGTGTCTCCCCTCAAAAAGTCTCACAAAACAAAAATCAGCTAAAAATGTACTTTTTATCATATCACTCTGTTGTTTGTGGATGCATTTTCACAACATAACTGTCACAGATGAAAATTGATATAAACAGTATGTTGTAATATGCGTGTTGTCAGTGACTTGAGACTACTCTAACATAATGAAGACAGGCCCGTCAAATGACCTTACCAAAATCGCCTGCCTTACCTTTTGTCATGGAGAATTTGGGTCCCTGCATCTTTAAGTCACTTTAATCTGCTAACAGCTTGGGCTTGGGCCACTTGGTCATTTCTTTGGCCCTCTTTCCATTGTCCTGTATGTCATCTCCAGGCAGACACTGTTAAGATATTAATGGCTGCATGATGAGATGGTCTCCTTACAAGGCTGCCCTTACTGGATAATTGATCATGTAGTGAAAGACATGTTGTGGTTCAGGTTTAGGTCTAGCTGCGTGGTCAACTTTTTTCTTTATGGCACACCTTGTCTCTGGAGGCAACAACTTCGTCATCTCGGGTGGACAAAGTAACGTCTATAAGACATTAACTGATAAAAACGACGGGGGGAAATCTCATCCATTGCCAGTCTGCAGAGGAGAAGAAAGAAAGGAGGAGGGGAAAAAAGCAGACGTTAATGGAAAATCCTGAGAGACATAAATCACACATCAAATAATAATTCTTCCTGTGAAGTACAAACAAGTTTAAAAATGTCCGAGTGGTTTTTCTGTTGCGTTGACTAATCCCAGAGCCAAATGAGAGAAGTAATGAGCATTCTTTTGTGACATGAGTGTGTTTATCGGAGCTCAACTCTAGCATGTAAAGAGAGACGCATGGAAGCACTTCTCTTCCTTGGAATAAAGTAATTAAGGATCTCTCTCGCCCGTTTTTCTTCTCCCGCTCTCAGCCAAACAACGCAGCATTCTGCATGTCGGTCGATCATCGCTGCAACTTGACATCCTGACCCGGACATTTAATTTATTGATCTTCATTTTATTCGGATGTGAGGACCCTTTTGCTCTTTTAAATTAATCCAGGTTAATTTGGCCCAGGCCCCCTTATCCCACCCAGCATGAATGGGCCCTCTGTTGGGCAGAGCTGGCCCTGGCCACCCAGTTTTATGGGAATCTGCAGTGAATTAGAAAATCTGTCAATGCGAGAGGAGCTGTGCGGCGCGGATATGCCGTGTCACTCCACCTGTAAAAGAACTGCTCTTTTGTCCATTATCTCCCGGGCTTACCTGAGGAGAGTTAACCTTGAGGTCAATAACATCTCCATGGTGTTTCATGACTGGCTGGGCCTGGGCCGGGGGTCTGAGGAGAGCCATTGTTAACACGGGGGCTGCAGACCCACACTTCCTCCCTCTTTTGGCTCTCCCCATCAAATACCTCTGGGAAACAGATCTGTAAAGAGCAGTGACGGGAGCCATAAAGATGTGATCACTTTCACAGGAAAGAGCAGCCACTGTACCAGTTTGTCCTCATTGTGGTTAATATAAACGGCTCATTTCTTTAAATGAACTTATAGCATCAGGGTATATTTCTTGGCACGCTGTACAACTTTTTAAATGTACTCTCATAATTACACATAATATATAACTCTGCCCTCCATCCACAGAGCGCTCTGTACCCCTGAAACCAGGGATGTGGAACTTTTTCTTCCTCTTATTTCCCCCCTCTTATGTGATTCATGCTCGTCTCTAGCATGGTCTTTGTAGTTAAGCATGCTGGTATTCAAATCTAAGCATCCCAGATTGGACTATAATTTGCCTGTGCATATCTATTGCTCTCCCCGTAATCATCCACATGGTAGAAATAATTGCAAGATTGTAGGAAAGTTTTGTCACAGCAGGGCAGCATTATTTCTCTCAATCCCACCCCTGCTGTGAGTAACGGGAAAGATATTTATGTTTACACTCGCCAGAAATGGATTTAACATGACCAAGAGGAGCAAACTGACTTGTAGACTAATTTTAAAAAAAAGTATTTCAGGCTCTATTATGGCAATATAAACAATCAGAGATTAATTGCAGCGTTAATTTGATTATTCCTGCGTCTGCGGAGATCTTATACAAACTGACGTGTAATCACAAGTCAGTTGAGGGTGTCTGTTTTGAAATGCTCCTCGGTTTAGATGGAGTCATTTGAATAGGATTTGACCTGCATGTAAATGGTGGCTGGGAGAAGTTTACAATGAAAGCAGGCGGGCAGGTGCTGAGCACGGGAAAGTCCAGGTGTGCTGCCGCTGACAATAACACAGGTCCACTTTGTGTTGTTGCTGTTTGTCTGCTGCAAACCAGAAGAATATTTAACCTACCCTTCTAGAAAACGACTTGGTTAAATTAAGTATCATTTACCTTGCTTATTGTAGTGACATTTTCAACTTTTTTAGCAAGCGCAGTTTGGTCAGTGCACACGAGGAACACAGGATTTGCTTAATTTGACTGGATATTTTCAAGTCAGTCAAGCATTTGTCAACAAAGGCCAACAAAGCGAGACAGACAGCTCTGCGCTACGCAAGCTGACAGCAAATTAAACAGCGCTGGACTGATTGCCGCTCGCTGTCCAACGTGGATTTATTTTACCAAACAAAAGCAGAGACAAATGTCTCGCGTTGAGGTGCTCACCGGGTCTTTTTTCCCCATGTTGAACACAACCATGCGTACCGCAGAGCTGCAGCACGCTAATCAGGTATTGATCCGTGTTGTAGGATAGAGGGCCCTCTTTTCCTCCGCTCCTTTTCATGGGAAACTATGCTGTCATTGCATTCACTAACAGCCCCAAGGGGGTGGTGTGGAGGCGAGGGAACGCGTCGGGCCAAGCACATCACCTGATCCTCAAACCAAAATAGGACACAACTTGAGATTCAATTTTAGCAGCCAGTGGGGCTTAAACTGAGAGCAGCGACAGGGGTGTAACGACTGGTGATGAGTGATGATCACAGGCCCTCACTCACAATCAGCAGTCCCTCGTGGCCTCATTTCACTATACCTGCCACTTACTGTGGCCTGTCATCAACCGCGGACACTATTAATAACCCTGGATATTCAGATTTCTACTCAGGCCTTATTTAAAATCATCCACACAGCAGAGATTATATTGTTATTTGTAGTTTCTGTTTAATCCCCATTTTAGTCTGAGAGGATCTTAAGAAGTTTGTACTGTCTGTGCTTTCATATCTGAGATCATCTCTGCTAACAATGGAAATTAGACCATAGCTAAGAGGACAGGACAGGCTAAGTCAAGCAAATCTTTTGAGAAAGTGAAAAAAGGCTCCTATTTCCAACAAAATCTGCACCATAACATAAGATTAAAACCCAAATAATCACACTGGGCAGTAATCAAAATCACAAATCTTCCTCAAAGGAAGAGACAGATCCTTTTCGTTGATTTCAGCAGCTGCATCTTGACTTTTTTTTTTTTTTCCTGCATTCAATTTGCGTCTTGTCTCGCTGCCATATTAAAACACAATAAACCACAAAACAAATATTTGTTTTGCTTTTCTCCCTGGAAGTAGAGGGCTTTGAAATCCAAACCAGCCGCCTCGTAGCTCAAATTGGTGCTGTGAAATCTAAAGTGACAAAGCATTTTTCTCTCTCTCTCCGAGCCCTTATCCAGACTTTTTTTTTTAACCTGCTAAGAGCAGCAGATGTTTCACTTTTTCATCATTTGGAAAATATATACCTGCCTTTTTTCTGCTATTGTACATTTAATCCTTTGTGAAGGCTTGTGGTTATTTGCAGTGGTAATTAGGCTGTTTCCATTAAGGAATATCACTGCTAAATAGATCCATTACTCTAGACCCTACTTCGTCATAGGAAAATGTCCGACCACCACCGTGATTGGAAGGAAGCCCAGCCTGGATCTCAAAACAGAAAAGACTCACACCTGAGAGAGACAGAGGCAAAACTGGAGTTCCATATTGTAATCTGAATCCATTTTCTGCCGCTTATCCAGGTTCAGGTCAATGTAGCTACAGGCTAAGCAAAGCAGCTGTGACGTTCTTCGTCCTCGCCGTGTCCTCCGAGTCTTCCTGGGAATCCTGAGATATTACTGGGCCAACGGAGATATGCAAACCCTCCAGAGGTGTTCTCACTCAGGTCTCATACAAGATGGAGGATATCTCTGCAGTGAGGCATCCTGATTAGATGCTGAACCACCTCAGTGAGCTTCTTTCTACACAAAGTGGAGCTTGTCCAGTTTGGTGGCCAGAGGGTAGCATTGCTGCTTTTTTGCATATGATGGAGTTCTGCTCGCTCAAAGATGCTTTGTACGATAACCAGAGCATTAATATAGCATCAAACAACAATTTGCTATGTAACGATATACTATAGTGGATCAGTGTCTAATGTCCAAATGTTATTATTTAATAGGGATGGGTCATGATTTTTAATTGTTATAATGGTTAAGTTATAAAAAAGTTGAATAGTCTATGTGACTATTTGTCCCATCTAAAAACATCTACTGTATATTTCCCTTGTATTAACCGTTGCAGGCGCGTCCTTGTAGTAATGCTACTACCAGTAAAACATGTTCACTGGCTCTTTTCTGTCAGCGGTGTTTGTGTGCCCAGTTTGTGTGTTTCAGCAGGGAGATCAGCTGTTTCAGCAGTGGAACGTATCGCCATTCAAACCTGACAGAAACAAAATAAAATGCAGCAAAACCGTCATGGTTTGTCTTCCCACCATCCTCTTCCACTGTTCCATCAATATGGTTTAAATAAACACTAAATCCACAGCGTTTGGAAAATGTACTGACGCTACATGCTGTTTTTCCCGCCTCCCTTGTCTGTCTCTCTCTCCACATTCCAAGTGATTTTTGAATAGTAGTTTTGATTAAAATGCACATCCCCATTATTCAAGTTAGTGTCATTAATGGTCACTTGATATACTTCGTCACCGGCTCTGTGTACTACTTGCTTGTTGTACTACTGTTCGTCGCATGCTATGACCGTCTGCTGACTTATAAACGTATTTCTCATACTGCAATGATAAATATAATCCATGACAAAATCCTTCCAAACATTACTGAGGATGCATTTTAGTTGTGTGGGAATAACAACATAAGCTCTCTCAGCACTGCTGCTGTTGTTTTCACGATTAGCGGCGTTAGCTATGAGCTGCCGGCTCAGTCGCCATGTTGACAGCCACGCGGAGGCAATAGAAATGCTCTAAATCTCACATTTAGCACCTTTAATCTAGCCTTAACCTCTATCATGGAGAGGGGTGGTTTGTAGTGTGATGTGGCCATTTTGGTGGCTGAGCCTGTAGATGACGCTCTTGATTTATCTGCCGCTGTAAGTGCCATCCACCTATCATCATAAACTCTCAAAAATGTCCAAAAGAACGAGATCCCTGATACAATATGCCACTTTATAAATAACTAAAACTGATTAAAAACAAGTTCTGCTGGAGAAGCCACATGACTCCATGACGTTCATAATATGCACATCAGTTTTTTCCACAATACTGAGGAGATGGACGAGAGCTATTCACTCGTCCCATCCATACATGTTTACGAGCAAATCCATCACTAAGTGAAAGAAGGCAACAGTTAGCATGTACAATAAGTGGGGCCTTATAGAAGACACATTGTCTTCTTAAGGTCTGTTGAAAACTTTTCCGCCTCGTCAGGATCACGCCAGCATTGACGGAGTCACGGCCCGCAGCGGTTTTTGTCACCGATACGGCCGCGCTGTCCCCTAAATGGGTGACATTGACACTAGGATGTCACCTGGACTTTGTTTCTTGGTGTGCCTCCGCCTCCCCACCCTCGCCCCCTGGGGTGATTCCCAGCCTCAGCTCCTCTCACTCCTCCCTTTTGTATTGAGAGGCTAAACAATGCATCGCGAAGCCTCGAGGCTATTTTTACACCTCCGAGCTTTGTCGTCCTCCCTCCTCCCTCTTCTTGGGAAATGTACAAAATGACAGGGCCGATCAATTGCAAAAAAAAAATTTCGGCAACTTTGGAATAAGTGCATGCGGCCCACGGGGCTGTTCCACAAAAGACTGAAGGCCTTATTGTTGTTGTGTGCCATTGTGGTGGCAGCCCATAGCGTGACAGCGCTGTGACAACAGCTCCTTTCACATTTAATGCAGAGTGACGTATTGTTGATAATCACGAACAGACTGAGATCGTCCATGTTGCTCGTATTAGAGAGTTCTGCAGTTGGCATACGTTATATGGAAAAAAACAACACTGTTATTATGAATATCATTCCAACAGTGTTTGATTTAGCTGATGGGAGGCACCCTCCTCAAAAATGAAGTATTACTGTCTATTATAACCAGAATGAGCTTGTTTTTATAAATATGGTAGAAGCGGTTTTGGAAGGTCTTTTACAGTATGGTGAGTTCAAATCAGTTTCCCCCCAAAAAAACATACAACCGTGTTATAGTAAACCAAGAATCCTCTAGATGATGGACTATGTTTGACTTTGAACCTCAAGTCATTATAAAATAATGCACTTCCTTAGATTCTCCAGTGAATACAATAAATGCTACAGAAAAACATGCCAGTCCACAGTTTACTGGTTATGTGTCAGTGCATGAATTTGGCGCCCGTTCGCTATAACATTCTGCCCCGTCAGTGAAGCGTGCCCGCGGATCTTTTTCTTCATTGTTATTAAGTGCCTTGTATCCTTTCCCTGGTCTTAACTGTGATGACAATGCTTTCCAAATCCCAATCATTTAGAATACTGTAAACAGACCACCGCTTTCATGTGAGCACAAACTACACAGTGAATACCCTCTAATAGCGCATATCAATTGCTATTAGGACCAGGGGAAAAACAGGAGAAAAAAGGGAAAAAAACAAAAAAAAAAAAACAGGGGGGTCCGATTATCCCTGAGTCTCTAACAGGCCAAATAAATAGTACCATGTGAGTGATTTGGCCCAGATGGACACCCAAGTCCAGGGGAGTTAGAGTTGTCCAAAAACTATCAGAGTTTAGGAGGGAAGTCAGGGTACCTGCCTTACCTCAGCATCCCCTCATCATTAAGGGCTTAGTGTCCCAAATGGATTTTACAGTCACTGCTCTGAGACACACGCCAGCATGGAGGCTAGAAGCCGCTCTAGGCTGCACACTCCAATGAAAACCACTTGTGGAGTCAGAGGTGCACGTTTGAATGAAGGACAATAGTGATCGCAGAGTATTACAGCATTATTGTTGGAAAAGGTTGGCAAAATAAGATTAAAGGGTCAGTTCATCCAAATGACAAAAAAAATGTATGTACTCATTTAGCCCTGTGTTAACTAGCCACATAGCTAGCTGTGGTTTTATGTGCCTAGATTTTGAGTTAGCTCGTTCAGCAAAATATAAAAGAGATTTTTTTGTGGAGCTTGCAGCATAAAAAAGACCTTAAATAAGACTGAGACTGTGATAGCATGCAAATTAGCTTTAAAGCCGAGCTGAGGCTGATAAAAGTACCATGAATTATGCAGGTATAAGCCAAATTAAGAGGAAAAGTAAGGGGGTTACCATAGATTGTACATAGGAAGTGGACGTAGTCACCATGACGTCACCCATTTTTGAGTGTCTGAAGTGTTGGCCGTCGCCATCTTGGGGTTTTGCAACCAGAAGTGACACGAGAGGGTTGAGCTTAGTACAAATGAATGAATGACATTTTTAGGTGACAAAAATGTTAATACTGACTTTCATGAACTGAAAACACTGTGAAAGGGTTATAGTTGTAAGACAAAAACGTGGACAACTCCAGACCAGTGGCCATGATAGTGCAAAGCATAATGTAAAGCATACCCTGCTTTATGGTCTGTTTTACTCTAAATGGGACTATAATTTACTAAATGAACTGAGGTAATACATCAAGTGAGAAGTAGGCTTGCCCACTGGGGGTTACCAAAGTCATTAGGGTGCATCGTCTGGGAACTATGAATACCAGTAGAAAATGTCATGATAGTACATCCGATAGTTGTTGCGATATACACTGTAGACCAAGGACAGACAGGCCAACAGGCCGACATCACCATCCCTATAGAGACATCCCGATACCATGGCTAAAAGATTTAACAGAGCGATGTCCGATGTCCACTATGCGCAGTGTTCTTCTGAACTACTTTGGAAGAAAAAGTCCCGGTTAATCTGCTGACAGGGAGAGCTGTGCATTATCCAGAGTAGCAGGGACGCTGTTTCTGTCTGAGCTGTTTTTGGAAAATGAGCATTTTTAGTGCTGTGAACACTACAAGCAAAGTTCTAGTCACCTCTATTGCATTGGGGTTGAGGCAGAAACGGCAACCCCCCCAGAAAAAACTACAATTACCGCCTCACAGTTGTATGGCTCTGCCAACCAGTCAAGTTGCCGTTTACATCCATGTCTGTCAAAAATGTCATCATTTCATAAGTTTATCCTGATAGACATTTGTGTCAAATTGTCATAATTCGCATATAAACTCTTAAGTTAGAGTGACCTTGTCCTTTCCCACAAAATTCCTATAGTTCATCGTTGAGTGCACGTCAATGTTTGTGCCAGATATAATACAATTCCCTCCAAGCGTTCATTGCTTTCACGAACATCGGACAGACATAATGTCACAGTCACCTTGAACTTTGACCTGTGCCAAACAAAATCCAATCGATTCATCCTTGACTCCAAGCGGACGTTTGTGCCAAAATTGAAGAGATATGCTCATGGTATTCCCAAGATATCACGAGAATGGGACAGACGTGAGGTCACAGTGACCTTGACGTTTGACCATCAATATCTAACCAGTTAACCTTTGAGTTCAGGTGGATGTTTGTGCCAAATACGTAGAAATTCCCTTCAGGCGTTCCTGAGATATCACATTCACCAGAATGGTCCGGACGTACGTACAGTATGTTTGTATAGCTGAACGGACGGATGCCTCCACCACAGGGTATCGTTGACACGGAATAAACAGCAACTCTGCATAACTGTATACCACTAGCAGTAAGTGACAGGATATGTGTATTAAAATGTACGCCATCAGACTCTTTTAAAGTTCAGAATAGACGCGGCACCCAACCGAATGATTGTACTGTCAAATGCTGGCAATCTTCCCATCAGGGCAACGTCTGCCTCTGCTGTCGGCCTCATTTGAGTGTGTAAATACGCCTGAGCCACGGCCACACTGGCCAATGGAAATGAGCCACAGTGTGTCAACATCCAAAGAGCAGTTTGGATCAAATCGCTCATCCTGCTTCATTTCATAGCGACGGCTGGATAACCTGATGCGCGTCAATCTCTTGCTCTCTCAGATGTTATTTTTGCGTGTCTGCCTTCAGCTTGCTTCAAGCATCTCGTGGAGGGACAGTAAAAAGCAGCCAACATCTGTCTACCTGTCAGCCGCGGTGACCTGCTGACACGCCGTTTTGTAACTTAATATCGCAGAGAAAACGTAGTGACCTCGTGTCGCCACCGGCCTTCTGTCGCAGTGTTGCGCGGGGGGGGGGGGGGAGGGGGGTGTAGTGAGGCCAAGTGAGTCCAGAGAAACTGGGTCCTGCTTCCTAGTCATGGATCTGCATGTCTAAATGCAGCAGGCACATGGAAATGTTTGCAGTGGAGCTGACCCCGAGCTGCCCAGTGAAGTCCTGCTTGCGAGCGATGGAGCCTGTCTTTTATCAGTCCCCATTAGAGGGGACAGGGCTCGGGTGTGAGTGTGCGCCCGTGTTTGTGTCTCTCTCTGTATGTGTGTGTGTGTGTGTGTGTGTGTTTTGCTTGAGCAGCCACATTAATCTCCATGAGTGAGCGCTAGCAGGTGTTAACCTGTGTCACTCCTAATCGCCATGGCAACAGAGTCGTGGCACCTGGAGGTGTCTGTGAGGCTGTGTGTCATGTTTTGATCATCGCCCCCCCCCCCACCAACATACACACACACAGACACAGACAGACACACACAAAATACAAATTTAAAGGAATAATCTGACATTTAGAGAGATACACATATTAGCTTTAGCCGTTACACACCGTCAACATCTTAATTCACAGTCAGTGATTAATTCAGTTTTTGAACTTTTTGTTTTTGTCATGAGTACTTTCTTAAAAAATACAAATATTAAAAATGGCTAAAAAGCGTAGAAATATTTTTTTTAGGAACAAGGTTGACTTTCTGAGCTTTCACATCGCAAATAAAGGTATCAACCAATCACGTTGCTCAGAACCAGCTGGGTTGTGGCTATATTTATGTGACAGAGACTCCAGGATGGTAAACTTTATTATTCATTGACTTATTTGATCTATTTATATACCACTCTTTCCATTCTTACCTTTCAAAATAAAAGCCATAGCCACGAGATATTATATTTCCGTGTCATTTATTTATCACAACCCCGGTAAGTAAAGGCCTTTTGAGTTACATGAGAAGATCAACACCAATCTCATATCTGTTTTTCAGTAGTAACAGCCAGCAGCTTTACTATAAAGACTGGAAACAGCTAGCCAGGCAAGGTAACAAATCCATCTCCGTCTTATTTCAATAGCATTAGTTAAGTAAAAGTACAAAATAAAAGGTAAAGAAGTAAAACATCTTTCCGAATGATTCAGTCGTTTTCTGAAATAATAAGTAGGTAAATGCAAGAACAGCATAATTTGCTCCAAGGGCAGCATCAATTCATCCGCTGTAGGCTCTTAAGCACAAGATGAGACTATCTTTTGGGATCAGCTTCGAAATATCTTCCTTACAGTGTAATCATTTCAGCTGAGGTCAAGTACTGATGGTTTTTGGGAGAGCTCTCTTAATGCGGCCTTAAGTCCTCTGGCTCTTCGGCTACGTTCGTCTGGCAGACAGGAGTAAGCGATGGCTTGTGGAGGAAATGATTGGGGAGGACTTCGGGGCTGGAATGCGGCGCGGCGCGCTCCCAGAAGGCCGTGCTGCGGAGGCCCCAGTGTGGCTGCCACACGCCGTGATTGCCAGGGGTCACCGCCTCAGGCCTGGACCCTTCAGCTCCAGACTTTTCTACGCATGATTTGGAGTTCACATGTCAGAACGTTACCCCGCTCGTCGCTCCTCCACCCACTGTAAGAAGTCGGAGGATGTGTGTGCGTGAGAGCCCAGAAGTGTCAGATAAGCGCGTTCAGATCAGAGATAGTGAAAGAAAAATTAGGAATGAGATAGAGTGTGACATAGGGAACAGTGAGCTGTGTTGCAGCGGCCGTTGTTTACCTTCCGAAGGAGGTGATGGCGAAGCCGAGCGCGGCTAGCTAATGCTGGGTGGCAGCTCTCCGAGGCCGGGCCCCCTGGGCTTTCTGCTGGCTGGCCCAGCTGTCATCTTTCTAATGATTTCTTTATTTTGCAGGAAGAGCTCGTCGCCAGGGGAAACGCGCCACTTCCGGCATGGGGAAACCCGACGCTGGGCCGGGCTGACGCTGGGACCCGCTACGTCTGCAAGCCACATCACAAGGGACCAGCACACCCTTTCATCCTGCCTGTGTTTCTTTGCTTTCTTTCTCCCTCTATCCACACAGTCATCAGTATCACCCTTTCTTTAAGAGCTCCCATTTGTCCTCGGGGGGTTTAGCTTTACTTCTCAGTAGTAATAGTTTTCTTTTGACTGCTAAATGATTATTTAGCATTCCATTTTGTAGCGCACAGCGGTGTCGCTGATACTTTGATAAGATCTCTTCAACTGTAAGTAACAACATTTTCCAAAGTGCATGAGGTCAGTCAACTCCCTACATTCCCTACTTTCTGAAAGGGTACACTTTGAGACTGATTAATAAACCTTTTTTTTTTATTTTGCAAACTCAAACCTATTATTAACCATGACTGTTTTTTTTTCCGTTCTTTTTCGAAATGCTGTTGTAACTTCATGGCAGATAAACATACCAATTTATATCATAATCGGCCACATTAAAATGCTTTTGACCACATTTGAACCTTGCGATTGATTCTGTAATGTATCTGAAATCCATTAGTGATTTTGGCCGTGGCCACTTGGATCAGGGGTGAGCGGGGTTACGGGCCCTGATCTCACCCTGGTGAAGCTTCGCTCTGAGGGCGAGCTCGCACACATCCCCCGAGCCCTCGCCTTCTTCCAGCCCTCCGACACAAACCTTGAGAGGGCCTTGAAGGAAAGAAAGCGAACCCCCCTCCCACCTCCCCTCCGTCTCCCTCTCCCCTCGTCGAGCATAATCAGGCCCAGCCTCCCAATCATGAAACCCAAGTTGAGCGCGACTTACAGCAGTGCTTCTCTCCAGGCCCCTGCTGCTGATTGTTCCAGAAACAACAGATGGAAATTGTGAGCGTAAACATGTAAATATTGCAGGAGTCATGGCTGAGAGCAGCGTGGAGCAGAGGTCCTGCCCGCCATCACAGGGAAGCTATTACAACATGAAACGGAGCAAAGCCTTCAGAAAACAACCACTTTGTGTCAGAAGTGATAGCTGTCAGGATCCAACACACAGAAGCATAAACACGCACACACACATAAACACGCGCAGTCCAACCAAGCCGACATAAAAGAAAGGCTGAAATCAAGCGTATGCGAATGGTTAAGGCTGAGTCACTTTTTGGTCGGTCTAATCTGATGAACAATGCTGCAAACAAAGACTACGATGACTCAGTTTTGCAACGTAAAATTATCAGACGGAATACTTCAAACAAACAGAAACCATTCATTACTGAAGAAACTCAAACTTTAAATAACTCAAATATGTAAAAGAGAGAAAAATAATGGCCTGGCTGACCAAAAAGGAATACTGTATGTGTGTGTGCTGGATGTAAAATTGCTCTCATTTTAATAGATCTTAATTGTGGTTGAGCAATCTATACAGGGGCACCTGAGA
The DNA here is from genome assembly GCA_947000775.1 of Pterois miles. Classification (NCBI taxonomy): domain Eukaryota; kingdom Metazoa; phylum Chordata; class Actinopteri; order Perciformes; family Scorpaenidae; genus Pterois; species Pterois miles. The sequence continues at coordinate 15,301,416 of CAMQGK010000028.1, forward strand.
GTCAAAGCATGCAGCACAGTCGAAATGTAAACATTTTGGGAGACTGATTGGTATCCAAACCACGGGACCGTTACCTGTCAAGTCCGAGCAGCGCTTACTAACTTGATGAGATGTGCGTGTGTGTGTGTGCGTACATGATTATATATGATTGAAACGCAGGCCTGCTCGAGACACTAAAAAAAAAGCTCTGGTTAAAATCAGAGAGCGCTGCTCCGCTCCAGACTGACAACGCCATCGTACAGTCTAAATTCTGTGAGATTTGATGTCTGACAGCACGGGAGAGAAAAAAATGTAAATTAGCGGAGCGAGCCTTGATGAGTAAGACAAATGTTTTCTCAAAATTAGCTTATATGATCGTAAAAACCTGGCAGCTGACATCTGAAACTGTAGAAATGTTTTCAGAAAAATCCTGATATTGCTATATCCATGTGCATGTTGGTAAATCTCTTCAAAATGGATATCTGCATGTACAACTGTGGGTAATACTTCTGTATTTGTTTTTATTACTGATTTCACTGAGCCATGAAAGGCACCCTTAAATAAAATGTTTTATTACTATTACTATAGCTTTTAATTATAAATGTCTAACCTCACGCAGCACTGAGACAATTAGGTTTTTTTTTATTAATAAATAAAATTAATTGCTTACAATTTCTTTTGTTCTCCTCTTTTTTATCATTGAAGACAAAACTGTACTATATATTGCAGAAATAGTTTATATTTTTACCAATTAACAGACACAAAAATGAAAAAATTTAGATTCAATAATAAATATCAGAATATTACACATTAAGTCTTAAAATCTAGGAATCTAGCCTTTTTTTCCTCCTTCACACTTTATGGATATATGTATTAAGGCTGTCAGAGTTATAATAATAATATGTTAACACAAATTCTCCTTAACACCACTAATTTCTTTAACGTGTTAATGCAGCTTGTGATTTTTAATGAACCTCTTAAATGTCTGACGGGCTGCTGACGGGTCTGGCTGCTATTTCATCCTCCAGAGGTGGTGATGGGTTAAGGTCTTAAAACGAGAGTGAAGATACTGGCATTATATGAAACTAGACAACCTAAGAAATACA